>CM053143.1:173788470-174464899 GCA_028571685.1 Heterohyrax brucei | reverse complement strand
AGAAAAGAGAAGAAATTAAACAAGCAAGCAAGAAGCTGAGACATGGGAAGAGAGATATCAAACCACATGAAGATCTCTTAGAAGCAGAACGTCAAAGAGACAAGGACTTTCTTCCAGAGTCAAGAGAGAGAGAAAGCCTTTCCCTAGAGCTTGCACCCTATATTGAAACTTCTAAACTGTAAACCGTGAAAAAATAAATTGTGTTTGTTAAAAAAAAAGGACATCTGTACCTTACATATTACAGAGACAGTCTTATGTTTTTAAGCACTCGAATGATCTTCAAGAATCTCATTCTCCCCATGTAATCAACAACGAAAATAACAACAAAATCACCTTCCAATATTCTTCTAAGTACAACAGTCTTTAAATCTCCGTTCATTCTCACTGGAAACCCTAGTGGCACAGTTGTTAAATGTTACAGCTGCTGAACAACAGGTCAGCCCTTCAGACCTGCCAAGCCCTCACTGGAAAAATCTGTGGGGTAGTTATCCTCTGTCTACAGCATGCCTATGAGTCAGATCACTCAACAGCAGTGGGTTTTGTTTGGCTTGGTTTTCACTCTCAATAGAGGATAATCACGGGAATTCTGTATCTAGCTTTAAAAGTTTTCCTACCTAGGAGTTTTGAATGACTCTAGGGATAATCACAGGGGAAATAAGAGTGATCTTTGTCCATCCCCAAACTCTTTCTTTTGTATATTTCTGCGTATTTTCAGCAACCTAAGCTCCCAGAAGTCTACATGTAAATACATCTATTCTTGACCCTTATCTGAGAAAGTAGCAAAGGTAGTTCCTTACAAGTTTAGGGCTCGTAAACAATAAGGTGGGATTATGAGAAACAACAGTAGTTCCCATAACCAAAGCCTCTTTTACAGCAAGGTCTATATAGGCTTAGGGTGCCCAAGCTTATGTCACCACTCTGCTACTGACCCTGACAGTGACATCTTGGTCTATGAAGCTAATTTTCTAACACCTTATTCCTTTATCAGTAAAAGGGAAAGAAGAATAGTAGCAACCTCACAGGAAAGTCACTTGGCATGGTGCCTGAGTCACAGGCACCAGTAAGTACTAACCATATTACTGAATTTAGTCCTGTCTCCTCTAGGAGACATAAATGCATTGAGTGCCGTCAAAACAGGTCATGGTCAATGTGCCGACAGTGAGACTCTATCTTCAAACCCATTACAAGGAGTTTAGTTCAAGGGCAGTTACCAAAGTAGGGTGGGGAAAAACATGGGGTGTTCATATATCCTGTCCCCAGAACACAGGCCATAAAGAAAAATAATCAAAGCCACTCAGAGCAAGGTTGAAGAGAAATTGGAACACTTATCCATTGTCAGAGGGGATGAGAAATGGCACAGTCTAAGTAAAAAATAGTTTGATGGTTCCCCAAAAACTTGAACACAGCATTATCATATAACCCCAAAATCCCAGTCTTAAGTAGATACCCAGAAGCAAGGAAGGCAAGAGCAGAAACCTGTATACCAATGTCTACTGCAGCACTTTTCACAAGAGCCAAAAGGTGCCAACAACCAAAACACCCACCAACAAAGGAAGGTATAAACAAAACGTGGAACACACAGACAATGGAACACTCCTCAGCTAGGCAGAGAAATGACATCTTGGCACATACTACAACAGGGATGGACATGACAACATTATGCTGAGCAAAATAAGTCACAAAAGAATAAATATTATCTGATCTCCCATATATGAAATAAGCAAATATGTAGAAACCAAAGGCTTTTAGTGGTTGCCAGGGGTGGAAGGGGATGGCCCAGGGGGCACTCAGGTTCCATTAATGGTGATAGAATGATTTGAAAAAGGATAAGGAGAATGACTGCACTACTTGAAGTATATAATGTTTCTAAATTGTACAAGTAGAAATTGCTGAGATGGCGTAGGTTTTGTTAAGTATATTTTTACCACAGTATAAAAAAAAAAAAAGAACTAATCTTACTTTGTCTGTATATTTATATAATAGGTTGAGAGCAAAAGGGGGCATTTATAAAACAGGATGTCAAGAAAAGGAAAGAGACTTGTTAAAATGTTCTTGCTAGGAAACAAACAGGAGTTTCAAAAAAGATTTTAAATAACTCTCTCTTCCTCAAAGCACTGAAAGCCCTACAACATAAAACCCATTGCTGGGGAGCTGGTTCTGACTCATGCTGACCCTGCAGGATGCAGAGAACTTCCCCACCAGGTTTCCAAGGCTGTGGTTCTTTATGGAAGCAGACTGCTCCACCTTTCTCCTGAGAAGCAGCTGGTGGGTTTGCAGTGCTTAACCACCACGCCACCAGGCCTCCTTCTGTAACCCAAGTGACTCCAAATATTGCGTCAGAGTTTTCTTTATTGTCCAAGCCACATGACTTCAGTCTCTGTCCTGTTGGCTTGGAGAGGTCAGCATCCTGCTGTTATTTGTAAGCATTCCTAAACCTGTCGGCTGAGTGCTTAAGTGCTACACCTGCTAATCAAAAGGTCAGCAGTTCAAGTCCACTAGGTACTCCTCCAAACCATATGGGGCAGTTCTACTCTGACCTATACCTTCGCTATGAGTGAAAATCAGCTCAACAGTGGCTTTTGGCTTTTAGGGGAGGAAGCCTACACTTTCTTGCCATTTCTAACTTCAAGTTTCTTGATCTAGCTAGATCCTCATGGGTGGAGCACACCGCACAGCCCCAAGGCTGCTCAGCTCGGCTCAGGCACCCAGCATATTCAGTTCTCTAGGCCATACTCCTCTGAGATGTTTTTCTCACTGACCATCTTCCTCCTTAAGCCTCAGCTTGCTACCTAATGCATTCATCCTTCTAGGGACTCTCTTGCGGACTCCTATTTCACCCCAAATGCTAGAGCCCCAACACCTTCCTGAACTGCCAAGGGCAGCCTAAATGCCAGGTCGCTTTCTTATGTAGAACAATTCAACTCTTTCTTTCTTGTCCTAGTCTCTTTTAGACTGACCCTTGGGTCTTCCACTCGAGTAATCAGAGGGTGCTTCAACGGACTTTTTCAAATATAGTTCTCTCCATGAGCAAATGTCTTACAGGAAGAACCTCAAATACCTACAGAATTCATGCCAATCTGTCTCTCTCTTCCTCTGTTTCTCTCTCCCTCTTTTTTTTTCTCTTTCTCTCCCTATCTCTCTCTTTCACACACACACACACATACACATATTAGGGCAGCAGAGAGCATGCGGGAGACAAAAGACCGGTCTAAAGGTGTTTAAATTAAAAAGATAAAATGTACAATATATTACCATAGTCAGCCAGATCTAGGATCACATCCCAGGTCCCCCATGTATCAGCTTCTTGCCCTTTGGACAATCTGAGATCTTGAAAACCTTCCTCAACTTCATTTCTTTATCTGTAAGAGCCCACTAAGGAGTATCTGGCTGGAGCAATCAGTTGTGTGCTTGACAGCTAACTGAAAGTTTTGGCAGTTAGAAGCCAGAGGCACCTGGGAAAAAGGCCCTGGCAATCTGCTTTCTTAGGGACACAGACTTGAAAAGCCGTTCTGCTCTACACAGATGGAATTGCCACGAGTTGGAACTGATGAGACGGCAACTGGTTTAGTACAATAGTGAGCTAAGCAAAGAAAGAAAAACAAAAAATGAGAATGGAGAACCTGGAGTGTCTGCTGGCTGCAACTTCTCCTTGGAATCCCTGTAGCTGTCCCAGAAGGACACAGCTGGCAGGGCCCAGGAAACTCTGCCTATCAGCGTCAACTCATGGGTCAGACTAGCAGTCAGACCAGCTTCTGAAGTGCTTCATAAAATAGCCACTGTCCTAGCACCCAAAATAAAATATCCTCCGTGCCACCTACCTCAGTCTTCCCCACAGGACCCATGGGACCTTCCTATGATCCAGCAACCAAAGGTGCCTGCCTGACATTCATTCCTGGGGCCTCCAGGCCCCTACTCCAGCACCATGGGCCAGTATCTATTCTATCAGAGAGCTGCTGTTGCCTTGCAGGTTGTCAAATAGCCCTGTGCCATTGCTAAAAGCAGAAGCAACCAATGCTTAAAAAAGAATCAGCAGGCATTTCAACCATGGCAGATGTTGAACTGTGCCCTTGATTCATTTCATAGCTAGAAAAATCCAATGATCCAAAAACGAGATTCTCTAGGCCTTAGGAGACTTCAGAGAAAGGAAGGAAAGGAGGGAGGGAGGAATGTGGGAGAAAGAAAAAAAAAATCATGAAAGATTCGACAGAACTCAATTTCAGTAGGGACAGACGAGAGAGTTGCAGAACCGTCTTTCATTCATATTACTGTCTGTGACTCACAAAGCACGCATACAGCCATAACACCTAATGATTTCATTTACTTCACCAAGATGGGTGCTTCTGAGAACATGTCACACTGCGAAGCATCTTTCAAGTTTTGCTGAAATTGCTCTGAGATTGTAAAACTTCATTACTTGTAACTAAGGGACAAATGTATCATCATCTTGCTATATGAAGCCGGCATAGAAACACTCCAGGTAGCTGACACAGAAGCAAATGGGATCTTAATCCTTAATTTCACACATGTTTCTCAGCTTCCACCTGGAGGTAGTTTAGTGCTTAAAACCCAGTCATTCATGAGTGCAAACATGCTCTGTGAGCTTCAACTTTCGTACATAAGATTCATAGATGTCATTAGTGAAAATCTTTAGAAATGTGAACCACAGAAAAGTAGCTACTATTTTATAAGTGAATGCTCAAGTTGTTTTTCAAAAGATGAAATGAAATTAGAAGACAGAAAAAAGCTAGCTGCACATTGCCCAAGAAAAGTCGGGGGCAAGGAACGTCACATAAATGAATCATTATCAGGGCTCTGTACCTTTCCTGAAAATTTGCTTGATATAATCCAGATCCAGATATAGCGCATCAGAATCTATAGTTTGGCAGGACCTCCCAGGTGATTGTTATGTAGAACTTCCTGGAAATTTTTAGAACTGCGAATTCTCAACAGGAAACTTTTTTAGAAATGCAAATTCTCAGCATGTGTTCCAGCTGGGAAGAACAAGTTCAAATGTCTGGTCAAAAATGGCCTTTGTGATTTGGCTCTGAGTTGTTTACTTTTTTACAGCAAGCTGAAATCTGTGAGCTGAAAAACGCCAGCAAATGGCAAACTCAAATTTGTATACATCTGATTATTTTTAAAATAGCGCAAAGAAGCAGATCCTTAACCACTTAGAACCTGCTTGCTTGTACACTGAAAAACATCACAAAGTATCTGCTAGCTCTAGATAACTACGGCCCCATAGTGACAAGGACTCTAACCTGCTGCTGTCCTCTGAAGCTCTCTGACCAGACACTCCTCATCTTGCTGCAGGAAGACTCCACCTCAAGTGCACTTAACCCCTTCCCTTCTGCTCTTTCACGGGGCACTCAGCAACCTCTCCCTTTCAGGTGACTCCCATAACCTTTGCCTTGGGAAGCACCCCCACTATGAGGGAACACCCCTTACCTGAACTATTTACTTCTGTACAGCAAGCTGCAATCTGTGAGCCGGAAAAGACTAGCAAGCACCAAACTCAAATTTGTACACATCTGCCAGTGCTTTGGCCCCCTAAACACCTTGCTGTGAAACATCGCCGCCACCATCTCTAGGTGTTACAAACAGGCTCTTAATCAGTCCAGAGTGCCTGGGAAGAAAGCTCTGGTGATCAAATTCTGAAGCATCAACCTTTGAAAATGCTACAGAGCTCAGTTCTACTTTTATGCACAGCTGGTCACCATGAATAAGAATCATCCCGAGAGTAGTAACTGGTGCTGCAATATTGTTATCTTGAGATCATATATATATATATATATATACATATATATATATGTTTATCCCTGTTTATCCTTGAAGTCCTTCAAACTCACTAACTCCTTTGAGTGTTTAAACACTTAATTTACTCAAGAAAGCATAGGAGAACTTTCTGTGGACTCGAGGCAAACCATTTGCTGGCAAGTTGACTCTGATTCATGGCAACCTTATACGTTGCAGGGTAGAACTCTGCTCCGCAGTGCTTACATACCTGTGACCTTTCAAAGCAGACTGCCAGCCCTTTCTTCAGAGGCACCTCCCAGTGGGCCGACCTTCCAATGAGCAGCTTTGTACTTAAACATGGGTGGCAACCCAGGACTTTGGGACCAGGTAATGTGTACTTAAAGTGAACTTGTCTGATATTACAGAGGTTTCCTCTTGGTGTAAAAGAAGCGGCACTAAATCTGAATGACGCAAGGCATGACACAGGCCAACCAGGGGATATAAGTGCTACTGCGTCACGTCCAGGGCCACCTCAGACATTACTCATCAATTACAGAATTCTTTTCTGCTGAGCCCCAGTTAGGTCTGAAAATACGTTTCAAGAAAATGATATAAAATCTGTATTATCAGTCCATAAAGATTAAAAGAAATAAAAATGTTTTGCCTTCTTAGAACTAGCAAATGTGTTTCTAATGTCTACTATAGAGTCTGGCTCAAAGCAGTCACTGAGAAATGGTTTAGTAAATGAATGATAAAGTGAATTGACTACCGAAAGTCTGAATTATTACTATTGCACCAAATTCTACAGCCAAGCATTTAGGATCATCTATTTGAACACATAAACAGCCTTGCCAGCACAACAAAACTATCAGTAATACCCAAAGGAATCTCCCACTGAAAGCTTCCCCGTCGCAAAGCAAGTTCCAAAGTGAATTCTGTAAACAGATCAATAGAAAGTGTCAAATGAATAGTTCTTGTAGGAATAATCAGTAGCAGCTGAAAGATTCAGCAGACCTGGGGATCTGCAAAAGCCTTCATATTTATTATTACCTGGCCCCTTAGACTCCCCAAACCAAACCCACTGTCATTGAGTCGATTCCAACTCAGCAACCCTATAGACAGAGTAGAACTGCTCCACAGTGTTTCCAAACAACACCTGGTGGATTTGAACTACCCACCTTCTGGTTAGCAGCTGTAGTATTTAACTACTATACCACCTATGAGCATCGAGGCATAGGGAGGAAAACTAAGGTTGAGATCTACTAGCAGGTTAGCTGAGATTGCTACCTCCCTATGCCTATTTCCAAGAAAGGAGATCCAACCGAATGTGCAAAGTGCTCAACAATATCATTGATATCAGATGCAAGTAAAATATTGCTGAAGATTGTTCAAAAGTGGCTGAAGCAGCATATCCACAGGGAACTGCCACAGACTCAAGCTCGATTCAGAAGAGGACACGGAACCAGGGATATCACGTTTGATGTCAGATGGATCCTGGCTGACAGCGGAGAATACCAGAAAGATGTTGACTTGTGTTTTACTGACTATGCAGAGGGATTTGACTGTGTGCATCACAACAAGTTATGGATAATATTGCAGAGAACGGCAATTCCAGAACACTTAATTGTGCTCATCAAGAACCTGTACAGAGACCAAACGGCAGTTGTGCAAACAGAACAAGTGGGCATTGCATGGTTTAAAGTCAGGAAAGCTGTGCATCAGAGTTGTTTCCTTTTACCCTACATACTCAGTTTGTATGCTGAGCAAATAATCTGACAAACTGGACTGTATGAAGAAGAACGAGACCTCAGGATTGGAGAAAGCCTCACTAACAACCTCTGTAATGCAGATGACACAACCTTCCTTGATGAAAGTGAAGAGGATTTGACACATTTACTGATAAAGATCAAAGACCACAACCTTTAGTATGGATTAGCCATTAACACAGAGAAAACAAAAGTGCTCACAACTGAGCCAATAGGCCACACCATGATTAACAGAGAAAAGACTGATGTTGTCGAGGATTTCATCCACAATCCACAATCAACACTCCTAGAAGCAGCAGTCCAGAAACCAAATAATGCACTGCACTGGACAAATCTGCTGCCAAGAATCTCTCTTTCAAGTGTTGAAAGGCAAAGACATCACCTTGAAGACTAAAGTGTGCCTGAATGAAGCCATGAGTTTTTGTATCAGTTGTTTTACACGCATGCACAAGCTAGAGAGTGAATAAGGGAGACTGGCGAAGAACTGACTGCTTTGAATTCTGGTGCTGGGGAAGAATACAGAATATACCACACATTGCTAAAAGAAGGGACAAATCAGCATCGGAAGAAGTACAACAAGGACACTCGCTCCTTAGAAGCAATGATGGTGAGACGACATCTCACAGTCTTTGAACATAACGTCGGGAGGACTCAGCCCCTGGAGAAGGACATCATGCTTGGTCAAGTAGAGGGTCAGTGAAATCGAGGAAAACCCTCAACAAGACACACTGACACAGAGGCTTCGACAATGGGCTCAAGCACAACAAGCACTGGGAGGATGGCACAGGACCAGGCAGTATTTCATTCCGTTGTACCTAGGGTTGTTGTGAGTTGCAACTGACTGGACCGCACCTAACAGCCAACAATATCCATTAGTTCATCATGTATATACAAGGGCATCTGCTTGCTGATCTCTTTCTACTCTTCCCAAAGTCTTGCAAGACAAAAATCCTGGAGTCTTGCCCAGCTCACTGTGATGGATGAGTACAGTCAGAGGGATTAGCACTATTCTGTGAAGGACAGACTCCTAACTACAACACATTTGGTAGAATAGGTCCTATTCCATTTAAAGTATATGTATGTTTGCCTCAGGCAGGAATTAGTTATAGGGCCCAGTTTCATATGACTACACTGATCCATACATCACTGTTACGGGCTGAATTGTGTCCCTTTAAAAGCTATGTGAAGTCCTAACTTGTGGTACCTGTGAACGTAACATCTGGAAGCAGATCTTGGCAGATGTCATTCGCTCACCAGGGTAAGACTGTCAGTAATCTGACTGATGTTCTTATAAGAAGGAGAGAAGAGGCACAGAGACAGACACAGAAGAAACACGGGTGTATGAAGACAGAAGCAAACACTGGAGTTCTGTGGCCACAAATCAAGCAACCCCTGGAGCTACTAAAAGCTGAAAGATGCAAGAGAGGTTTGAAGTCTTCAGAGGCAGTATAGCCCTGGTAACACCTTGATTTTGGACTTCTAGCCTCCAAAACAGTGAGAAACTAAATTTCTGATGCTTTAAATCCCCTAGTTGTGGCACTTTCTGACAGCACCCCAAGGTAGTCAATGCAGGCACCTACCTCTGTGAATTCTTAAGTACCTTGTAATATTGAGCTGACTGAGTCTGGGTGACCTTTTCAAATGCACTCTGCACCCTCCATATCCTGCCTTGAGAAGCTGCTCTGTTTGGGCTGTTTTACCTAGGTTTCGGAGCATTCCAGTCTCCGGTCAGTTTGGGGGTTTGGTAGACTCAGAAGTTGTCGTATATGCTCCTTGGGCTTCCTCCAATAGAGGGACAAACAGTGGTTGCACCACAACACCTATGTGGATATGCTCTCCTAAGCAAGAAACATGCTGCCCCCTAAGTTCCAATAATGACTTCCTCCCCTGCCACTTCCTGTCTGCTACTTCTAGGGTGCCTATCCATTTGGTATTGGCTTCTTTAGCCCTAACCACACACATCTTTGCAAATAATCCTTCCTGTAAACTCTACCTAAAACCTTATTTCTTGCCAGGATTCTAATAGATATAAAGACATATTACAAAATTTAGCATGTGTTTTTATTGTATTTCCATATTTCCCAGCTGATTCCAAAATACATATTTAAATTTCAACTTTATGTGTTTCCCTGAGACAAAGGGTACATCATATGCTCTCAGCTCATGGTAAGAGTTAAATCAAATTTAGGAATTAATAGGATTCTAGATTTCTCAACTCTAGTAAGAGAGTGTATCTGAGCAGAGTTCTGGACACAAGTGGCAATTACTAAAATTCTTTGAGTGCTTGCTATGTGCCAGAGACTAGGACATGCATTTTAAGAGTAACTTTTTAAATTCCCATAGCTACCTTGCAAGTTGTATTTTATTTTTCTCATTTTAAAGAGAAACTCTGAGGCTCTAAGAGGATACAGAATTTAAGCAAGCTCACCCAACTAGAAAGTAGTAGAGTCAGGATGCAGACTTGGGTTCACCTGACTCCAGAATTCACAGCTTGACTTCATCACTCACAACGAAGTGGGAAGAACTGAAGAAGACTTCTGCTCTGGTTAACCGAATCGGACTCAATGGAGCTGCCCCTTCACTGAATGGAGTCACCAAGAGCCCAGAGACTCAGGGCTAGATTTACTCTTAAACTCAGGTCACAGAAATACACATGCAAATATGTGGATTTCTGCTGCATTTTTTCTCCCACCTTTCACTCATATAACGCTTTTCAACGTTAATATACTCTAAAATGGTTTGGACCTACTGCCTTTGAGTGCATTATAATGGTGTGTTATATCAGGAATTCACATATCAGTAAAAGTGACTATTATTTGCAATGTGTCCAGTTTGTACACACTTAACAAACATTTTTAATTCATTAGGTTGTTAAGGAAGTTGTTTTGTCATAGAAAAAAATCAATGACCCTATTCAACATTTGGAGAAAGAATATTTTTATCATCCGCAGCCGTGTAAGAAGTTTGATTATTTGATGCTGGAAAGGGAAACAGAATTTTCAGAGGGGTGTAATTGCACTGTGGTAATTACATAAGTTTGATTTCATTATAGTAAATGCTACTTTAATGTCAGATTCATTTTTCTAGCTGGCACAAAAAATGCTCCTACTTTGCTTGCAACATGAAAACATATTAGATCACAGAGTTTTAGAAGAAAATAGAAGTTTGTTCCCTTGGGGGATTTCAGGACAAGCAAGTACATTTAAACTCCAATTTCCTATTGGGGGGGGAAAAAAAAGGAGACTTCAGAAAAATTAATTTATGTTCTAAATGTTTTTATGAACAATGGATCTCTGGCTAATTTGATAAAGCCTGTGGACTCCTTCTCAGAACAATGTTCTTAAATGAATAAAATACATAGGATCATAAAGAAAACTAATAATAATGGGAAAACTAAAAATATTACAAAACTAATTTTATGACACAGTAATATATTCATTATAGAAACAGTAAGTATCAACATCTAACATTGGATTTAATACCTACCGTACTTTTTAAATATATCTGAGACAACTCCAAAGTGATACAAAATCACTGTGATTTCATTCATTGTACTAGGATCAATGATCAGTGCCCACAGGAACAGCAGTCCAGAAATCAAACGATTACTGCACTGGACAAATCTGTTGGAAAAGACCTCTTTAAAATCATAAAAAGCAAAGATGACACTTGCTGCACATGAACCAAGCCACAGTATTTTCTGTCTCCTCTTATGCATGCAAAACTGGACAACAAAAAGGGAAGACTGGAAAAGAACTGATTCTTTTGAATGATGGTGATGGCAAAAAATATTGAATACACCATAGACAGCCATAAGAACCAACAAATCTGTCCTGCAAGGACAGCCAGAGTACTCCTTAGAAGCAAGGCTGTCGAGACTTAGTCTCGCTCACTTTGCAGAAGTCCAGACTTAAGTCTCACTTCTCTGCACGTGTTATGAGAAGGGAACAGCACCTAAGATGTCACATTTCGTTACTGCGAGGGTAAGTAAAAACAGACCCTCAGCAAGACACACTGACACAAGTGGCTACAAAGAGCTCGAATATACCTCCTATACCGAAGGTGGCACAGGACCAGGCAATGTTTCTGTTACAATCACACATAATTTATGTGGGTTAGAGCCTGTACCCCTAATTGAAAAACTTGCTAAATTTCAGTTATCTAGAAGATATTCAAAATGAACCTGTAATTTTCAGTTCCACATAAGCTCCTTGAATCCCTAAATTCTATCAGTGGACCGGAGATGAACAAACCGTGACACAAAGGCAGCACCACAGGTAGCATATTAAGAGGAAACATAATAGCCTAGAACAGGAAGAAGGAAAGAGCCTCCCTTTCAAGAGATGACGTGAGAGAAAACAAGAACTCTTCAAGTGGGATTCATTTTGCAGATAAATATAATCTTGTTCTACAGAACAAAATACTACTTATGAAAAAAAAACGCTAAAATAGATTCCAAGCAGACTGCCTCACATGAGACTCAGAAAAGGGAACATGCTAGATTTTGAAGTGATTGACAGAATGGAGCCTCTTTTCAAAGTTCCAATATATACTTCACCATAAAAAGTAAGTGACAGCTCAAAGGAAAAAGTAACAGAACTGCTCACTTGTTTGATATACGTGACAGAAATATATTACGTTGCGGTCCGCTGGGGACTTAGATGTGGATTATGCATGTAAGCATATTCCTAAATTTGTAAGAGTATAACGGACGCTGGTCAGGCTGGCCCAGCTGTTGAGTGTGAGTGCCGGGACCGTCTCCATCAGGTACCACTCAGTTACCCGGATCCAAATCAAAACTGCTTAAAGAATAGCAGCAATCCATAGACTAAGATCCAGATCAACAAATTCAAAAACACAGGGCTTTTTTTTTTTTTTTTTTTTTAACTTTTACAATATATACTGGTTGGCAACTTTTGATCCTTCACTATCACCCCTGTAAAAAGTGCCTACTTGGTTAGATTCACATTTCTGGTTCCTCTGTAGCTAGAGCTTAGCACTCGCCAAGATGAAATGAGCAACACCTTCAACAATTTACCTCATTTACTATTTCAAAGCTTAGGCCAGTCCTAAGACATTTTCTAGACTGTCATTCAATAAAGCCTAAAAATTGAAGACTGAGTGACCATTCTCACTGACTGCAAATCAGAGTATATCTAGAATCAATCGCTAATCTCAGAGTTCAGATAGAAGGTGTTGCTAACAGGAGCAAGTGGCCACCTTAGTACTTGAGAGCTTTGTGTTTTAGGTCTAGTCTCCTAATCACCTTTTTCTCAGTCAATGTGAGGATTGGATTTTGCCTACCACTCTTTTCATTCTATTGTTCTCTAGTTATGGCTGTTCTCCTGCCTCCCTGGTTTTTGCTGTTCTTATGAGTAACTGTCCAGACAGCTAAGACACACAGCAACCCACTGTCCACGCTTTTTAAAATCATTTCTATGCTCAAGTTGATTGTTGTGGCCCCTGTATTTTGAGAGCCTTCCAACCCAGGAGGCTCATCTGCCAGCACAATATCAGATGGTATTCTATTGTGATCTATAGTGATCATCAGTTAATTTTCTGAAGTAGATTGCCAGGCCTTTCTTCCTCTTCTCTTTTAGCTTGGAAGGTCTGCTGAAACTTGTTCACCATGGGTGACCCTGTTGATAATTGAAATATTGGTGGTATAGCTTCTAGAATCGTAGTAACACACAAACTATCACTATATGAAAACCTGACATGACAGACGGGTAATGGCCCTCATTTTTACCCACTGTTTATCCTGACCTAAGGCACTTAGCAAATTTTAATCCAGATTCCTAACCTCACTGCAGCTCCCCAATTCTTTCTTGGTCACCAGATGTTCTCTAGATCTGGTTCTGTTTCTGTCATTCTCCTTTGAGAAAGAGTTGATCTTAAGAAGTAAATTCAAAAATATGGAAAGCCTAAAAATTGACCTGTGTCTCATCCAGTCTCATAGTAGACACTGAGGATTCCTTTAGAGTTGTAGGCAAAGGCCAGAGTCTCCTAAGAACAATTAAGATGAGCTGGGAGAGCACAGAGGCATCTTCTGAGAACTGGTGGTAACAGCATCTTAAAAGGCCCCTGCGAGTCTTTGATCAAGTGGCATCACTGGCATCACTGTGGGAACATGAGGCCCAGAGAAGCTTGTCATTCAGTCCGAAAGGTCATCGTGTTCTCTGCTCACATCTGTCTGTGTACAGAACTGTTACTGCATCATCTATATGCTGATAAAGACTGCGTCTTCCCCTGTTACTGGTTGGCAACTCTGGTCTTTCATTATTACCCCTCTAAAAAGTGCATACTTGGCCTGGTAGATTCATGTTTCTGGTTCCTCTGTAGCAAGAGCTTAGCACTACCCAAGACGAAATGAGCAACACTGTCAACAATTTTACTCATTTACTGTTTCAAACTTTAGGCCATTACGAAGGCATTTCCTATATTGAAATTAATTGTATGGTTTTCTTTTTATGCTGGACAACATGAACACCAAGTGAAACATGAAGACTCCGACAATCAAATCTGTTCAGTCAAGTCTAAGCCTCCTGGGACTCAGGGCCCTCATTCCTATCGAAGAGACCATGATTATCATGAGAGTGAAGTGAGGTGTATATGTAAAGCAGGTGGTCTGTTGCAAGTTAGTGGTTCCTTACGTGGGAATGCCTGGAACAAAGCTGGTACAGGGTGATGCTTTCACACCTCTATGACAAAATTAAGGGGAAAGCATAATGAGTTTTTTATAAGGCAAAAATAATTCAATTTGAAATACCATCCTTTATTCTTAGATTGTGTGCTGCCTACCTTTGGGGGCAAAGTTCTTTCTTTTACCAAATCACTATGACTAAAGATGGTAGAGTTTTTTTCCTTCCATGATACCCTTTGTACTGAAAAAATGAAAATGTGACCTTATGTCATGCTATGACTCTCCACTTTTATGAAAAACTGCACAGCTCCAAGAAGTAGTGAAGTCTAAAAAGCTCAGCTCTTGGTATTAAAGTAAAATAGTTTCTGAACAGTAGCTGAACTCTGAGCTTTCTTAGAAGCCCAGATGTGCCAGGTGGAATCTAAGAGCATCTGCACCCTAGTACCCCGGAAGCCTCTCCCCGTCGGGGGCACTAACTTGTGGGGTTGCTCCTCTAGGATCAGGGACACACCCAAGTGGCATGTCCTTCTCCTTTCAATGAAGAATACTCTGGCCTCCTGCCTTCTGGTTTCTTTGCCAGCTTTCTTTAACTCAACAGAGAGACCTCCTCATTGTTTAAACTCTTTCTGAATACATAATTACTCATATACGCTGAAAATGTTTTGGGAAAACACAGAAAAGTATTAACAGAGAAAAAGCTTATCTATAACTCCACCATTGAGAGACAGTGTTGCTATTTGAGTCAGTACTCATAATAGTTATGTGTCAACTTGGCTGCACCATAATTCTCAGCGCTTTGACAGTTACGACGCAGTGTGGAAGTTGTACGGTGACGTGGTCATTTCCATGATGAGATCTGACATAAAGCAATACTTCCATGATAAGATCTGCTATGAGTAGCCAATCAGTTGAAAGGACGTTTCCTTAGGGTTGTGACCTGCATCCAGTACACACTGGACTGTTCTGCCCGACTTACGGGCTTTTGCTTTTTTAGGACCCTGAGCTGGTTCCTGTTCATCTGATCTCAGGTTCAAGGGACTTGACCTGGTTAGCTTACTGGCCATCCTGACTACTGACCTTGGAATTTGTCAGTCTTCTCAGCCTGTGAGCAAGGTCCTGGCTATCTGTCCTGTTGATCTTGGGGTTCACCAACCCTTGTGGCTACATGAGTCAGGAGACTCTTCAAGCCTGACCTACAGATTTGGAACATTTCAACCTCTACAACCACATGAGCCATTTCCTTAATATAAATCTCTTTATCTAGATAGTTGTACAATTTACTGATTTTTGCTTCTTTAGAAAACCTAACCTAAGGTATGGTTTTATTTTCCAAACATTTAATAACACATAGATTCTTTTTTATTTTTAATTATGATTGAATGAAAATGTATATTCCCATATAAATTGCATACCCACCTATATGCAGCTCCCACTGCTCTCCCTGCCCGGTGACAGCACACTTTTCCTCTCTGCTCCATACATGTCTTATCCTCCCAACAATCTTCTATCTCCTCCTCTCCACCCTCTCCCTTTCCTCCAGGAAGAGGTCAGCAGCATGACATCCTACAGATGCATAGAACCGTAAAGTGCACACCTGATATGGTCCATCTGTTTCACCAAGTCCAATCCATTCCTGTCCGAAGAGTTGGTCTCCACTATGACTTATGGACAGGAGCAGCATCAGGGCCAGGAGACATGCTCCCAGGAGAACCCTGAGGCCTGTGGACCATCAATTGCTGTCTTTTAATGGAGCTCTAAGAGTGCACCCCTTTTTATTCTTGTGTTACCAGTGAGACTCCACTCTGTGATCTTTATCACAGCTATCACTGGTGGTGGCTGGGCACCATCCGGTTCTTCCAGTCACAAGTCGACGTAGTCACCCACTCACGTGGCTCTCTCTGTCTTCTGGGTTCTCTTTCCCCCATATTGTTTTGGTCCTTGGTGATCATCCATTCATGCCAAGTTGGGACCATTTGCTGTACCCTCAGATGGCAGCTTGGCAGCTTTTAAGACCCCAGATGTCACTCACCAATGTGGAGTGCAGAGGGCTCTCTTAGCAAAACACTAGTTGTGTCAGTTGGCCTCAGTTTCCCCTGAGAGCATAGTCCCCAGTCCCCCGCCCCAGCTACTCTGTCCTTGTAATATTGGATTAAGATGGGAGGAACAATCACATTATGCTGAAGTCCAGTTAATACTGATCTTCTTTCTGATGTGTGCTATCACATATTTCACCCAATCAAGTTTCTATCAACAATCTAATCTACACCTCCCCCTCTCACCCTCCCTCCCACCCTTGCAGCCATCAAAGATTCTTTTCTTTTATGCATGAGTCTGTTTTTAAGTTCTTATCATAGGGGTCTCACACAATATTTGTCCTTTTGTCACTGACTACTTTCAGTCAATATAATGTCCTCCAATTGAAACCAGGTTATGAGATGTATCCCAAAATCCTCGTTGTTCTTTATCATTGCCCAGTGTTCCACTGAGTACATATACCATAGTTTACCTATCCATTCCTCTGTTGTTGGGCATGTGGGTTGATTCCATGTTTTTGCTATTGTGGACTGAGCTGCTATAAACATTGGTGTGCATGTATCAGTTGGGGCGAATGGCCTTGATTCTGTAGGAAGGTTCTTTTCTTAAATATATTTTTGACCATACCCTATATGTAGCAGACTGTCTACCTGCTTAAGGGGCCTTTAAAGATTTTCATCACGCTATTAAGCATCCTCTGAAATTGTGTTTAACCACAAATAAAATGTTTTGCCATATCTTTTTCTATTACTTAAAAACAGTCCAAGGGTAATCTTTGTTTATAAATTTCTCATGAGAAAATAAAGCTTCCTTCACAAGCAAATTAGTAGAATTACAGATTCTAAAGACATAAAATTTTAAGAATTTCCACGTTGTCAAATCACTTTGAATTCTCCAATTTACACCCTTACCATCCCTGTAAGAATATTCATATCTCCAATATTGGCCCCTTTTAATCATCCATAGTTAATTTAAAAATTGAAAAGTCTGAACCAAATTATTTTTATTTTTATTTCTGTAGGTTTCTAAAACCTACAGAAGTTGAATATTTTGTTGTTGATGAATTACTCATGTCCCTTGGCCAGTGTTACACAAGCTGACATAAGTTTTCTCAACCAAAAGTCATTTTAGTTTCTTTTGAACCATCTTTCTCTCCATTTCTAAAGGAGAAAAGGTTGGAGAATAAATGAACGTTAATTGAGAACTTCTCTAGGTGGCATGTGTAAACTTGATCCCAATCTTTTGTAGCTCTTATAATCACTCTATTGGGCAATTACCACGACCTCCAGTGAATGGACATGCTAGGCTCTAAACCCACATTTGTCTGTGTCCAAAATAGGGAGCTTCACCATATGAAAAACTTTAAAGGTTCTGTCAATGTGCAGTACTGAAAAACGGCTCTGTAACTTTAATCTCCTACTTAAATGAAGCCTTGATGGCACAACACTTAAGAGCTGTAACTGCTAACCAAGAGGTCAGCAGTTCAAATCCACTAGCCACTTCTTAGAAATCCTATGAGACAGTTCTGTGCATCCTCCAGGATCACTATGAATTGGAATCAACTCCATGGCAGCATTGGTTGTGGTTTTGTATTCCTTAAATGGACTTAATCCATTTCCTTCTAGTTGATCTCAACTCATAGTGACCCTATAGGACAGAGTTGAATGGATCCCTAAGTTTCTGTAATTTTTGAAAGCAAACTGCTACTTCTCTCTCCCATGGAGTGGCTGTTGGGTTCAAACTACTGCCTTTCAGTTAGCAGGCGTATGCTTAATTAACCGCTACACCACCAGGACTCCTTTCAAATGGACTTACCGAGGGTAAAACTAAGCTAGAAGGAAAACTGGTGAAATGGAAAAAAATAAAGATGAAACTTCAGTAACTCACAGTTTTCACCTTTCCTTTACCAAGGAGACATTAACCATGGTAGTGTTGTATTGTATTTAAAAAAATCTGCAACCTACCAATTTCTGAGCTTCCTTCTAAAAAAAAAAGTGCCTGTATTTATCTTGAGAGAAACCCCACTGTCCTCTTTTGACTAATACTTTTTCTTACAAACATATGTGCCATTTGTTTTTCACTCAAAAATCTTAAAGACAAATTAACCTACATTAAAGTAGGACAAAAGATTTGAAATGCTGTCACACTGACTTAATATAGAACAACTGCTTTTACTAGATTTCACTGCATAGCCAACTGCCTATTTCCCTACCTATTAATATGATTAGTTGTATATGATGTTCAGAAGTTGAACGTGGAAGCAATGAAATGGAAATAACTTTTAGGATCAAATTAGTAAAAATAAAAAACATATCATCAATAAAATAATGTTGAGAGTTTGAAACATTAACATCAAGATAATTCATGAGAATATCCTGCCATAACTAGGTTTACAGACTTGGTTTTCTGGTAACTTTTGATTTCACATAATGGTCCCAGTGCTAGAAAAACTAGCAAATCTACACATTAAAGTATAGCATGTGAAGTTATGAATCAACACAACATCCATGTTTGGGCAAGTTGAAAAGAAGGAAAATTCTGAGCTCATTTATAAATCTTTAATTTTCTAAACATGCTTTTAGGCTAGCTGAAGATAGCCCATGCTTAATTACAAAGTTTCCCGAGCACATCAGTGAACTTCAAAATCTTTGAATGGACTAAGTTGTCACAGTCCAAACTTGGTTCACTATTTTTCTAATGTTTCATAGGAAAGAAACACTAATATGTACTCATCATGTCAAGGATTTCATTTCACAATCAAAATCCATGGAGAAGCAGTCTGAAAATCAAATAACATATTGCATTGAGCAAATGTGCTAAAAGAAAAAAAAAAAAAAAACCTTCTTCAAAGTATTAAAAAGAAAAGACATCCTTTTCAGGAATATGGTGTACCTAACCCAAGCCGTAATGTGTTCAGCTGCCTCATATGCACCTAGAAGCTGGGCAATGAATAAGGAAGGCCGAAAAAGTGGCATCTGAATCACCAGGGATGTCAGGAGCATAAACAACTCTGTCAAGGAAGAAGTACAGCAAGAGTGCTCCTTATAGATGAGATGATGAGACTTCATCTCCCACATTTTGGATGTGAAGAAGGACACACTGTTCGGTAAACTAGGTTAGTGAAAAGCAGGAAGACCCCCAATGACATGACATGACAGAGAGGCGGTGACAGTGGGCTCGAGCATAATGACTGTGAAGACTGCACAGAACTCAGCAGCAGTTCATTCTGCTGTGCACAGAGTTACTGTGAGGTGGAAGCAGGTCACTGGCACCTAACCACCACAATAGGGACATCAGAACGTAGTATTCTCATTTGCTACAAACTCATATCCTGTAAACATACTAAGGTATATGTAAAGCACAGAACACATCATTTCTGCATGCTTATGTTCTAACGGAACATATTGACAGACATTTGAAACTATTAACACACTAAAATTTATTAAGCAGAATTTTCATCTACAGCTTACATAGTTGAGTGTCTTTGTTATAGGACAGTGAGCACTATTAATTGTTTTACCTGCCTAAGGTATAGGGCCGCGGTGGTGCTGTAGTTAAATGTTGGGCTGCTAACTAAAAGGTCAGCTCTTCAAATCCACCAGCCACTCTTAGGCAACATTATAGGTAAGTTCTGCTTTGTCCTATAGGGTTGCTATGGGTCATAATGTACTTGAAAGCAATTTTTTCCTTTTTCTTTTTTTTTTTTTTTTCTTTTAAGATGTTAGCTTCTTTCTTCTAAATTCAGGCTTAGTTAATAGACATCAAGGGGTTAAATGCATAAGATGGGAAGCACTATGACAAGTGGTTTACAAACACTTTTTATATAATGCTCAACTGCCCCATAAAGTCTTCACCACCATTGTAGCTAAAAAAATAGAGACTACGCGAGAGCAAATCATTTTCCCAGGGTCACAAAGCATTCAGGTCTGAAGTCAAGGTCTTGAGGAGCCACTCAAGGAGATACAAAGAAGCAGAAAACAATGAAAGTAGTTTTTTAAAATACTATAAACAAAGAAGTAGTTTGTAAAAACATACAGAGGTTTATAAAGACTGTGTTTTGAGATTTACCAAAGCCATGAAAAAAATAGATAAAGTCAGTACCATCATGTTGATTCTGTTCCATAGTGACCCTCTAGAGTGGAGTAGAACTGCTCCACAGAGCTTCCAAGAAGCACCTGGTGGATTTGAACTGCCAGCTTTCTGGTTAGCAGACATAGCAATTAACCACTACACCAGCAGGGTTTCCTTTTGAGACTTACTTGGTCTTTAATGGTTCCAAGGTAGATTTAGGAGCTAAGAAATGTGTAAACTGCAAGAAGAGGAGGAGGAGGAAAAAGAAACTTTTGGAACTGGAGATAAAGGGAAGAGCTTTTTGAATAAAACATAGAGGCTAAGTAGATGGACAGAGGAAAAGCCAGTGGTAGAAGAAAGAGAGGCGTGAGGGAGAGCAGGCGGGAAGAGCACAGAAGCTAAGAGACTGTGCCAAAAGCACAGCCTAGAGCAGTCTCTTTCAAACGGCAGAGTCCCTGAACTTGTGTACAAAAGAGCAGAGGGAATTTGAACTGGGGCAGGTTTTGCAAAGTTTTGACCTTTATTTAAATACATGGACAACTCATGGGCAATACAAAACAGGAAACCTCATCAGTGAGTGGTTCTTCATAAGGAGGACAGCAGCCACTGTGTGGGGGGTGACTCAGGTGCAGTGCATTAGATTGCAAGGCATTATGTGCTGCTGAAATAGGAAAGACAAGTATTAAATTGCTTTAAAAAACTTTGTAATATTTCATATTTTCTGAATACTTCAATTTAAAGTAGTTATTCATCATCCTGGAATAAAATTAAAATGTACTTACCACAGACCTCATCTTCTAATATTATCTGATTCTAAGGAGTTACTTTTCAAGGCTAATGAATAAGGGAGCATCAAAGATACAAAACAATCTCTATATAAGTGAAGACATCTAAATAGACAGTATACACATTTTTAAAGGCGAGGGCGAGATAGACTAGACTGATAAAAGTACATTTACATAAAATTTAAAAAATTATATTCATAAATTCATGTATGATAAATTATTCTTTTGTGTTATGTTTGCAGTAAAAGCAATGAGTCTGTATGATTATGACTATAACTCTAGCACACAAATAATTCCAATTAACATTGAATGCATTTGCATTATACCAATAGGCATTCTACAAAATCAAGGCCTGTCTACATACCATATTATTTTTAGACTACTAGTTTATTAAAAATAGGGTACAAAGATGGCATTATCATCTTTGCTTCTGTGGCTAACAAAATTCCTGGCATGTGGAAAAAAACAGAATGCATCAAGTTGATCCCAACTCATAATGACCCTACAGAGCAAGAATAAAACTGCCCCCACAGGGTTCCAAGGAGTATACGGAGGACTCCTGCTGCCAATCTGTGTGTTAGCAGGTGATCTCTTAACCACTACACCACCAGGGTTCCATAGTAAGCTTATCATAATATTTGAGTGATTAAATAACCCTTCAATTGATTGACCAACGAAACAACTGAATAAAAGATGAATAGATAAACAAATAAATGGCTAAATGAGTATTGTTTTGTTTGGAATAAACTACAAAGGAATAAATATTTCTACTGTTAGAAATAATTAAAGATAGGCTGAGTACCTTTTGGTAGGAGAATAGTAGAAGCAACTCAGTCACGGGGTGAGTGAAAGGCTAAGTTGGCTCTGGAAGCCTCTGGAACCTGAGGGCCCTAATTCACTTACTATTTATACCATGAAAGGGATATAGCCTATCAGTGGGAGATTTTAGAAGATATTTTAAGAAGACCATCAGACCCAAAGCAATAACACATATTTTTCTAAGCATAAGTAAAGCATCTCATGCTCTCACTGGCCAACAGCATGCTGGCTAGTTCTTGAGGACAAGCTACTGTGTGATCTAATGAACCCCTTCAAAAGAGAGTGAAGGTAAATAGCAGATGAAGAAAGGCCGTACTCAAAGTGTCACTTAGTTCTAAATGCTCATTAGCCTAGCAAGAAGTCTGTGCAGAGAAGCAATGGACCTGCTCTTACTAGATGAGGATTCCCGCATCTCCCAACACCGTGCAGACTGGCATACCGTCAGCAGCAAGTAGTTCCCCAAAACTGCCTGGCTACTTTCAGAAAATTCAGGAATGGGACAAATAGGATTTATTTTTTAATTATCCCCTTAAAGAAAGAATAATTTTGTACTCCACAGCTTTTCTAATTCCAGCTGGAATATAAGCCAAAAAAAAAAAAAACCTGACAATTCCTTAGCATCTTTTCAGGTTCAACAAATAATCAGGAATGAATTATGAATTGTATTATTCCCATACTCAACCTAACAGGTCTGGTGTTTTATGAAACACAGACCTTGACTTATTTAAATCTAATCCCAAATATTATTTCCTTAGTAATATGTTCCCCTTTATAGGCTCAAATGGAATGTAAGAGCTAGCCTACTGACACCAACCAATCCAAGTACATGTGGTCTACATTTCAATCTAGAAGTGAAGCTGTATTTTGAAACCTCAAAGCATAAGAGAGAATCATCCGGCATTCAAGTTTTCTACACAGTGAAACACATATTCAAATATAAACACAATGGAAACAGTTTGTAGGAAGCAACACATAGTCCAGCTGTGGATCAGCTAGGGTTTGAGGCCTTACTGGCATCAGGGCTTGAGTCGACCTTGTAGTCACTAGCTATATGAGCTTGTATCTCTCTAACACTATTTCTTCCCTTGAAAATGAAGATAACAAAAATTATCCATCTCATAGGGTTGTGAGCATTAAGTAATCCAAGTAAACTAATCCAACTCTAATGCCAGCCAGCCAAGTGCCATCGTACAACCCTAATACCTAACATATAATATATGCTCAACAAATTATATTATATATTGTCACTACTGTTGTTGTTAGGGGCCATAAGTCAGCCCCGTCTCATGATGACCTGACTCATGGCAGAATGAAATCCTACTGGATCTTGACTCATCTCCATGATCTTATGAGGATCAAACCATTGCACTTCTATGGTTTTCATTGCCTAATTTTTGGAAAATTACCAGGTCTCTCTTCTTAGTTCATTTTAGTCTGGAAGCTCTGTTGAAACCTCTTCAACACCACGGTGACACACCAGTCTCCACTGACAGAAAGGTGATGGCCACACATGAGATGTATCAGCCAGGAGCGGACCCAAGTCTCCTAAACGGAAAGTGAGAATCCTACCACATAACTGCCAAGTAATTCTATCACACTGCTCCATTTTATTCCTTGGCATTTTTCACTTACTATTAACGCACAGATAGTTTCCATATCACCTACTGTCTTAGTTTTCTAGTGCTGTTATAACAGAAATACCACAAGTGGATAGCTTTAAAAACAGGCATTTATTTCCTCACAGTAAAGCAGGCAAAAAGTATACATTCAGGTCATCAGCTCCAGGAAAATCTTTCTCCATTGGTTATGGAGGAAATTCCTTGTCATCAATCTTCCTGTCGACTGGGTGGGAGCTTCTGAGGCTCAGAGACCTTGGGTCCAAAGGACACACCTGTTTCTGGAGACGCTTCTTGGTAGTATGAGCTCGGTCCCTAAATCTCTCTGCTTGCTTGTCTTTCCTTTACAGCCCTAAAAATTGCCTCAAGGCACCATACAATCTTACACATTTAGTCCTGCCCTACCAACACAACTGCTGCCCATCCTCCCTTATTAACATCATAGAGGCAGGTTTTACAGCATACAGGAATATCACACAATACCAGGAATCCTGCCTAGCCAAATTGCCACACACATTTTTGGGGGACACACTTCAGTCCATGACACCTGCTTTCTCCACCCTTCCTCCAACCCTAACTTTTCTGTCTTCCTATCTACTGTTCACTAGTACTTAAAACACTACCTGGCCATGTGAAATTCTAGACAAACATCTGTAGAATGAGTAAATAATGATTATCAAAGTACATGGAGAATGTTCTAAAAGGGTTGATTTTTCTAGCAAGAGTGAAAAGTAGCATAACTTGAAGACTCCTTCCATCTTAACCCAATATTGCAAGGACAGAGTAGCTGGGGCAGGAGCCAGGGGACCATTCTCTTAGGCGAAATCGAGGCCAATTGGCACAACTAGCATTTTGCTAAGAGGACTCTCTGCACCCCACATTGGTGAGTGTCGTCTGGGGTCTTAAACGCTGCCAAGCTGCCATCCGAGGACACAGCAAATGGTCCTGACTCAGCAGGAACGGATGCTCACCGAGGACCAAAATGACATGGGGTAAAGACAACCTAGAAGATAGAGAGACTTACATGAGTGGGTGCCTACATCGACTTGGGACCAGAAGAACCAGATGGGGCCTGGCCACCACCAGTGATAGGAGCTCACTAAGTTGAGTCTCACTGACAATACAAGAATAAAAAGGGATGCACCCTGAGATCTCCTCTAAAGGACCTCAATTGATGGTCCAGCGGTTTCAGGGTTCCCCTGCATCATTGTCTTCACGATTTGTTCCTAAGGACAGCCAGAAAAAATAGAAACGTCAACATCGTCTCTTGGCTACACTTTTCAGTTTTGCAATCACGCTGCTTCTCTTCCAGATCTCAAAATGCCATGATGTCATCGCCCCATGCCGTCTTCCTGCAATACTCACCAGCAGCCGCCCTCTCCCCGCACTCCCTAGATCGTCAGTGGCTGCTGGTTGCAGCCCATGGCTCAGTGTGCATCTCACAGACACGCTGCTCATTGCCGTAATGCAGCCTCTCACCAACACCATGATTTTCTAACTTGGCTCTTGTCTTAGTTACCTAGTCCTGCTGTAACACAAGTCTACAGCTTTAACAAACAGAAATTTATTTTGTTATAGTTAATAGGGTAAAGGGCTCAAGTTAAGAGCACTGGCTGCTAGAGAAAGCTTTCTCTGTGTTGGCTCTGGGGGAAAGTCCATGTCTCTTCAGCTTGTATTCCTTAGCTCTTTGGTGATCTTCATGTGGCAGAGGATCTATCTTCCCCCATTTCGGCTTCTCCCTTGCTTGTTTAATCTTTTCTATATCTCAAGAGTGAATAACTTCAGACACACCGTACACTAATACTACCTCATTAGCATGAAAAAGACAACACATTCTCAAATGGTGCTATAATCATAGGCACCGAGGTTAAGATTTATGATGGATATTTTAGATTTTAAGAGGACACAATTCAGTCCATAACAGCCCCTAATTGGGGTTCTTCATGGCATTGATCATATTTCTCAATTATTTAATCTTTAAGTTTTTTTTTCTTTTTTCCCCATGAAACCAATTGTAATTGTGCCTCATTCATTACTGCATCCCCAGCACTTTGTTTCAATCCCTGATGTAAAACTGGTGTTAGAAGGAAGTGGGATCAAAAGAAACTAGGATGAAAGAAAGAAATACTTGGATCTATCTACCTTATTTTATAGGGACCAAAAAAAAAAAAAATGTTGTTATCAAGTTATTCCTCGCAACCCCGTGTGTGTCAGAGCTGAGCTGAGCTCCACAGGATTTTCAATGGCTGATTTATACAACTAGACTGTCACACCTTTCTTTCTTTCTTTCTTTTTTTAATAGAAATCATCCCTAATTCCATCTATATACATATTGATATGTATGTATGTAAATATATATATCTTTATGTGTCTTTCATTAATATACTTTTGTTAAAGTTGAGTTTTATGTCTCTTCTAATCTACAACATTCCTACTACTGTCTGTTGCTTTGTGCAATGTCTTTCTACAGAAACTTGGTCATTCTGGGTCTGGGTGACCAACACCTCAGTATCCTGAAGATTATCTGCATCATCCTGTTCAACATGTTTCTCCCTTTGGGATATCTCCTGCAAATGACACCATAGGTCTAGAGGCTTGATTACATTTAGGATCGATTTTTCTTTTCATTTTTTTGTTTATTTTGGTAAGTCTACTTCCAGGGTGGTACCCTGTGCTGTCTGTTGCACTGTATTCAAATATCTGGTTCTCTCAAAGGGAATCATTTCCACTTTTCACCTTTGTCAAGGATATTTGTTCTGCATCTTTTATTTTTATTTTTTGACAGATATTAAGTTTAAAAGTTTCCTTTTGTTCCTAGATTACAAAGACTTTTTTTAAAGATCAGGAATGGATGCTGAATTCATTAAATGATTTTTCTGTACTTATTTGCTTTTCTGGTTTTGGTAACAAGATTTTCTTTCCTCCTGGAATGAGTTGGGGGAGTTTTTTCCCACTAATATAGTCTGTGCTCTGGAAACACTTGTGCTGTACTGAAATTGTGTCTTCTCTGAGTCAGTGTATCTTTCAGCTACTCTGCCCAGCAGAACAAAAAGCCACTGCATTCAGGAAAACCAAAAAGGGTTCTCTACAGGATGGACATCTAACAAAAAAACATAGTTAGCATAGTTAGTAAAATATTAACATTTTGCTTCATTGCTATTGCAAAATTGTGCAAATAACAACCATGGCTTGGTTTCTTGACGTGGTAATCTACAACTCTTTGTCCTTCAGCGCTAGAACCATGCAAACTAGCAATGAATCACTTTCCCACCAACTTCTGTTTCTCATTTCCTTGCCACTGGCTCTATTCACCCACTTCAAGACGTTTAAGTCAATCAAACTTTTATAGCCAAATCTCCTTAACAAATGCAAGACTCACTTCCCACCAAACAACCCTAATTTAGCACAAACTTTCAATTTCAAAGAAAATCTGAAAATGCTTTGCTTTAAATGTCAAGACTGGATATTCAGACTGAATAATTAAGGAGGAGGAAACATTTCCTTCCAATTAAAAAAAAGATTGCTAGTTTGGGCAAAGTACTAAGAATATTACATTTTAAATAATCTCGCCCCCGTACACCACCAAGGGAGTGCCAATGATCTGAATATAGCATGTCTGTGTGTCCTGATTGCCACCAAGACAAGAATCTTTGCACTGAGGTTCAAAGAGATGTCACCTCTTAAAAGGTGTCTCCATCAACTTGTACTTCCTATTATGGCTGCAGTTTTCAATTATCATATTCATTTTCACAATAATCTAGAATCTTTTTCCTGTGCATAAGGCAAGTGAATCCTTTTTGTTATTATGTAAATAAAGTCCTGGTGACACAGTTGTTAAGAAACCAGCTAATAACCAATAGGTTGAGAGAGGAACAGCCAGCACTTTGTTCGGTTACACCTCAAGTTGCCATGTGTCGGCGTTGACTCAACAGTAACTAACAACAACAAGATACTGGCAATTTTATAAGGAGTTTAGAAATACTGCTAAAACTACTATGATTTTCCAGGCTTCATGCTGAAAATCTGATCATTTTGCCTGTGAAAGGCTACATTATATAGTGACATATCCAATATTATCTTCCAATTAAAGTCAAGTTGAGCTCCAGAGATGACAGAAGGCAGATACATGGAAATCAAATTTTCCAGAATTATTTTTCCCAACACCAGAATTTTCACACAACACCCCATTTCCTCTCTCAGACTGTTTCCTAGAAGTCATTCAACTTCACTAATTACATCAAGGAAGACTCCTCACTTAGTTGCTAAAATGAGCTTAATGTTTCCTTTTTCATATTTATTCCTAATCTACTCTCACAAAAAAGATTTAAAAAAGGGTTTTCTGCTATCCTAAGAGAATGCAACAGATTCCCAGAGGGCAGGGGAGAAAATCTCACTAAAGCTTAGATCAAAAGCGTGAAACCCCAAAGCAAGCAACAACAAGAAGACTGACTGAAAATCTGAATTCCAAAATCATGAATCCACCTTAAAAAGTTCTTATCCTGGTTTTGGGATCCTATCAGGAGACACGACGTTTATTGTCTTCAAATGTCTCTAAAAACCAACTGGAAAATTGTATACTAAAAGAGAAGTAATTAACAAATGTTTTAGTCACTTGGTACAGCTCCAACAGAAAATACCATGAATGGATGGTTTCATGGGGAGAAACTTTATTGTCACAGTCCAGTAAGCCACAAATCCATTTATCAATTACAAGTCCACCCAATAAGAGAAATTATCACAGTCTGGTAGACTAAGTTCAAATTCAATGAGAGCATCTTGGCACAGGAAACTCAGGTCCCAAAGAGATTCTGCTCTTGATGCTGCCTTCTTGGTGGTAAGACGTTCCCAACTTACTCTGCTCACTTTTCTCCCTTATAGTCCATAAGCTGGTAACTGAGTCCTTCAATATCACGGAGGCAGGATTCACAACACATGGGAAATTGCATCATACTGGGACTCACAGTCAAGTCAAATCAATACAGACATTTTTGGGGGATACAATGCAATCCACGACACCAATGCACCAAGCAATTAGGGCACAGAGAAAGTTAACTATTTCATTTCATTCTTTTTTTGCTTTCACTTTTTCTATACTTTTATAATAGTGTTTATTCTATTAGTAAAGTAAAAATGCGTATTATATATACATTTTTAATTATACAGTGAATGAGTCCTCAAAGGATTACGGCTTGGAAATACACAGTCAAAATTCCTTGAAGACTATTAACAAAACCAGATGAAGTCATCCAATAAAGGTGACATACAAAAAGTTGTATCTTAATCAAAAATGTCCAAAGTGGAAAGCTATTGACAAAACATCAGCTTCAGAATAAAGTCAAAACACTTTTTGAAAAAAGGAAACTGGCTTAGAAAAATACAAGCTCCATAGACAAAATAGAGAAGAAGTAATTTTAAGGACAGATGATAATTGTCTAAGGACACAGAATTCTACATTACAAGGATGTCACTAACATATTTTGAATAGTGAAATATGCTCTACTCATTGTTTTCAGATGCTCAGACTTCAGAAAGAAAATGAATATTTTCTCTTCTAGTGATCACTATGCTTACGAAATTTATGCTAAACTCATTTGCATGTAATGATTCATCCTTTGCATAATTATTTCCTTATCTAACAGTTATAGATGAGATTATATAATCGAAAAGCTAAAGAAGGTTGCAACCATCCCTGACATACTTGAACCCATAAATAAAATGTTGCTGATTATTGAAAACAGTTGATTTTGCTGAATAGCTGCTGAGGCAATAGAAGAATCTTAGCCATTACTTTTTGAAAACAAAAATCTATTTGCCAATTTCAAATGTACACTAAGGACAATGACTAAAAGACTCCTTTTAAAGGGACCTAAGTAGCGTTTTAGGAGTCGCTGGGTGGTACAAATAGTTCTCATCTATTAACTTAAAGATTGGCTGTTCAAATCAACCTAGAGGAACCCTGAAAGAAAGGTCTGGTGATCAGCTTCTGGAAAAGTCACAGCCATGAAAACCCTTCGGAGCCCAGTGTTCTGTAATACATGGGATCCCCATAAGTCAAATTTGACTTGACGGCAACTGATCTGTTTGTTGGGGGTTTAACTCATGTTCTATTTTTAGTAGCTCAAAATTCCATGGGGCAGTTCTACTCTATCTACAGGGTTGCTATGAATCTGCATTGACTCAATGACACTGGGTTATGTGGATTATTTCATTTCACAACCATAACAACTCTATGGGTTAGGTACTACCAGACTCAATTATTATAACTGCTTTCCAAACATGAAAACTAAGGTAGGAAGAGGCTAAATGACAGATCTGAAGTCTCACAGGCAGTGCTGTAGAGCTGGGACTCAAACCCAAATACTTTCTGCTCTTAACTCCACTAGATTAAATCTAATCTCAATGAGGACAACAGAAGACAAATCTAATACTCTTACTCATAGTGACAGGGAAATTGGCATAGGTCAAGGGTTTCATTTTACTAGGCTCCACAATCAACACCCATGGCAGCAGCAGTCATGACATCAAAAGATGCAGTGCACTGGGCAAACTGGGTCCAGGAGATAAAAGAAAAGGAGCAGGATACAGAGCCTTTCTGAAACGGCCAGGACACATAACGGTAATTAAAAGCCCCTGTCCTCAGCTGTTTGCATCCATCCTCAGGGGCAATTATATCAGAAGGAGTTAATCATAGATCCTCCTCTTGCTACTTCACTGCTAATGCTACGTTGCTTTTGCACTATAATTGGCCAGTGCCTTCCGAAGGGTGCCCATTTCTGTCTCAGAAGTGGCCTGTAGCTGCCTTCTCCGCAGGGTGGCCTCCCTGTCCCTGAAACTTCTGTCTCTGCTGGGAGTTCTTCCAGTCTTCAGGGTCTTGGCTTCCAATCTAGGTCTGTCCCTTCTTTCTGGTCAAATGGAGCACCTGCCCAGTTCTACTCCTATGACTAATAATAACAGACACTGTGAGTGTGGTGCTAGGTACTCAACGCTCAAACGCTGACAATGACTGTGCAAGGTAAGCGCTATTACCCCTGCCGGCCTGATGTACCTGGGTGAGCCAGAGATGGTCTCTCAGAGGAGGTAATAGCTGAGTTCAGAGCCTAACAGTGAGGATGACTTCCATCTGAGAATATTAGAGATGAAATTACATAGAGGATTCAGAATATGCAAAAATCCTCAGTAAAAAAAAAAAAAAAAAGCTGGTAATGACAGCAAGCTGGTGTGTCTGAGGAAAAATGTGTGCAGGGCACAGCGGTGGGGTGGCTCAAGATAAAGCACTCTCTAAGCCACGTAGGTCAGAAAGGATGGAACACTGCTGACTAGAATAACATGTGATATATTTATATTACATGACATATTTTCTCCACTATACAAGGTCTAACAATTAAGTACACAAACTCATCCTAGAAAAAGTACTACATACCTCGCTCCTGCATTGTCACTATGGTCACCTTTGAAATACCCTCCTCGGGAAGCTATGCACTGAAACCAGGACCTAGTTTACTCTTCAAAGTAATTTTGGAACTCTTTCTGGAATGGCCATCAGAGCTGTCGTCCTATTACCCTTGATGTCCTAAATGTCATCTAAATGTCTTCCTTTCAATATTTCCTTTATCTTTGGGTAAAGAAAAAAGTCATTGGGGACCAGATCAGGTGAGTAGGGAGGGTGTTCCAATACAGTTGTTTACTGGCTAAAAACTTCCTCACAGACAACTACACAATTAGGTTCGCAAACTTACCCCATACCACCACAAGCAATGGCCATTCCAGAAAGAGTTCCAAAATTGCTTTGAAGGGTTGACTAGACACTGGCATTGGTGCCTATGTTCCCAAGGGGAGTACTTCAAAGGTGACCACAGTAATATTCAGCAATCAGGTATGTAGCACTTAGAACAATTAGAGCCCTTGTAGAACAATGGTTAAAAGTGTGGCTGCTCACTGAAAGGTCAGCAGTTCAAATCCACCAACTGCTCTTTGAGAACCCTGTGGGGCAGTTTTAGTCTGTCCAGTAGAAATTGACTCCACAGCAAGAGGTTTATACTGCCAAGCCAAGCCAAGTGCCATGGAGTCGGATCCAACTCATGGTGACATGTTTTATTCATGAGAACTTCCACAGCCTAGCATAATTGTTGGCCCCTGATATTAACTTGTGCATTGGTTTTAGAATTGCTAGTGGTATTGGTAGTGGGCTCATTGGTGGTACTGGTGGTATTGGTGGTGCTGTTGGTATTTATGGTAGTTTGTGGTATTTGCAGTAGTATTAGCAATCATTTTAATTGGAGCACAGTGCATGTCTACTGATGATCATTTCCTTATCGAATGCCTATATCTATTTGCCACATGTGGCAATTCACACCATCCAGAAGGAAATTAATAGCTAATACTGAAGTCTAGATTAGGAAGCAGAAATCAATTAAAATGGTTCAGGTCATTTTTTTAACATGCTTGACCAGATGCAGACTTGAAGATTTGAGAAAAGCTGAATTTGAATAATTCAGGCTCTTTAATGACCATATCCTCAACATAATTCTTTCTGTAGTTCTAAAATATGCTTGATTATCAGTGTAAATATAGTCTAAGCCTATCTGAATCCCACAGATGGGATGTTGTCACTTGGGAAGTTCTCTATGAGTAACAGATTCGGATATTTGAAAATGTGATTTAGATAGTTTTATTAACAATTTAATACTTATGCAGAGGACAAAGGGGCCAAGGAAAACAGGCATTTTTCTCTTTCATGACAATGTGTTATTTGTCAGACAACAAGATCTCAATAAACCACAGACACCAAAACCAATGCCACTGTCATCAAGTTGGTTCTGACTCATAGCAACCCTATACAACAGAGTATAATTGCTCTGTAGAGTTTCCAAGGAGCCAGTGGATTTGAACTGTTGGCTTTTCAGTTAGTAGAGGTAGCACTGAACCACTATGCCACCAGGATTTCCAATAAATCACAAATTCCCTTAAAAATGTGCAAGAACCTAGGATGTACCAGGCACTATGACAGGCATTAGTAAGACATAGTCTCCAACCATTTTTTTAAGCAGCTATCTAGTTATCACTTATTTAGCACTAGATACTTGTATTAGACTTGGAGTATCTATGATCTGATTTGCCATGATGGAAATATCAAAGCTATAGGTGGCACAAGTGATTAAGCACTCAACTACTAACCAAAAGACAGCTGGCTCAAACCCATCCAGAGGTGCCTTACAATAAAGATCTGGCAATCTGTTTCTAAAAGGTCACAACTGAAAACCCTATGGGGCAATTCTAGTCTGTAGCACGAGATGGACTCAACTCGATGATCACTGATTGGTAAATGAAAATATTATTACATCAATTTTACATTCGAGGACAATGAGATCTAAAAAAGTTAAGTATCTACTTTTCCCACCAGGAAGCCCAGGCATAGTCCATTAATCCATCTTATTCTCTCTCCTTGCTTCTTGGATAAGGATACCAAGAAATATTTAATTACAACTTAGTGACATTAGTGACCCGAACAGCAAAGGGTCTAGGGTCCATGGCAAAGGAATATATAAAAATGCCCTATGGGGCACTTGGCTTCATGGGGCCCTTAAGAAGCAGAGGAAAGGACTCAGGTGCAATGAAAATGCTCAGTATGGAACTGGATGTTATAATTTGAGGTACAGGCAGCACTGAGCTAAGAATACTCAAAATACAGACAACTCCTACTTGTCCTTGAATGTTATGTAAATTTGCCCTCACTTTGAAACTACTGAACCAACCCGTACTTGCAACAAATTCTTTGTCACAGTCACCTTCCCTTGCGGCATGTACAGCTTTCAAGTTATCAAAAAGGCTTTGAGTCTGTCTTTGTGCTGAAGTAAGGCTAAATAAGAACCTTAGGCACCTGTTCCAGTAATTTGTCATTCTGTCTCCTCAACATTTTATTCAAAGAAAATTAAAAAAAAAAACAAAAAACTTTTAAGTCACAAGAAAAGTGTTTCCTTAGCTCTATCAAGAATTCTCTCACGGCTCTCATTAAAAAATAAAAAAATAAAAAAACCACTGCCATCAAGTCAATTCCAACTCATAGTGACCCTGTAGGACACAGCAGAACTGCTCCACAGTTTCCAAGGAGCACCTGGCAGATTCAAACTGCCAACTGTTTGGTTAGCAGCTGTGACATTTACCCAACATGCCACCAGAGTTTCCCACGGTTCTCATAGATTCTTGAAGTTCCATAACCGGAAAGTAGATCATTTACCCTTTGAAATAAACTGGACACTCTTTTAGTGGAGACATATCTTACGGTGAAGCAAGCTGCATTTTCCTTTAATTCCAAGAGGCTTTGATTAACAAAGTTCAAAGTGATGGGAAGAATTAAGAAGGAAAAGGTTTGCAAGAAAAAAGGTTAAAGGTGATGTCCACCAAATTATAAATGAAAAAATTTCATTTTGAAAAGTCAGCCACCACCCATTAGTCCATTTGTCACGCTATGGTGGCTGGTGTGTTGCTACAATGCTGCAAGTTATGCCAGCAGTATTACAAATACCAGCAGGGTGCCCCATGGTCGACCAGTTTCATTGGAATTTCCAGAACCCCTCTGATGAGGAAGAAAGGCCTGGCAATCTACTTCTGAAAAGTAGCCAGTGAAAACTGAATGCGGAACAATAGGACATTGTCCCGTATGGGGCTAGAAGACAAGCTCCCTAGGTTGGAAATCACTGGAAAATGGCCACAAAAATGGACTTAAATATTACAACAATCATGACAAGGGCACAGCACTGAGCAACATTTCGTTATCTTGTGGATAGAACCAGTGTGAGTCAGAGCTGGCTCAGCAGCAATGCCATCCTCAGTAGAAATATGTACATCTGTTCTCCAAAAAATGTGTGCTAGAATGGTGACCACAGCACTATGGGTAGAAGCTCAGCCACCAGGGCTCCTGGTAAAAACTAAAAGTACCAAAATTCCTCAGTCAATTGTAGCATATCCACACAATGGGATATTATAAGCAATGAGGGTATAAATTAACTTTGGTGATGCAAAACACCACAGATGCATCACAGAGTTTCAGCAAAAATAGCCTAAATGAAACAATTCATCGTAGGTGATTCTATGAGAAGACACACCTACAAATGCCCATTAATAATCAGCACATGGAATGTACAAAGCAGGAATTTAGCAAAGTTAAAAACTGTCAAAAATTAAATGGAACATGTAAACATCAACAGCCTAGGTATCAGTAAACTGAAATGGACTGGCCTTGGCTATCCTGAATCAGATAATCATGTGGCCTACCATGACAGGAATGACAGCTTGAAGAGGAATAGCATTTTATTCATCGCCAAAAAGAACATTTCAAGATCCATCCTGAAGTACACGCTATCAGGAACAGGACAGTATCCACACGTCTACAAGGAAGGCAACTTAATGTGGCTATTATTCAAATTTACACACCAATCACTGAGGTCAATGATGAAGAAACTGAAGACTTCTGCCAGCTTCTGCAGTCTGAAATTGATCAAACCTGCAATCAGGATGCATTGATAATTACTGGTGACTGGAACATGAAAGCCAGAAACAAAGAAGCAGCATGGGTAGTAAGAAAATATGGCTTTGGGGACAGAAAGGATGCTGAGGATTGCATGACAGCAGCTGCAGCCATTGGTTCAAATGCAGGCAACAATTGTGAGCATGCCACAGAACCAGGCAGTGGTTCTGTCTTGGGCACACAGGGTCATTGAGAGTCAGAACTGACTGGACGGCACCTACCATCAACATTTATCTAAACACAAAACCAGAAGACTCGAAGTTATTCCATGAAATGTCAGGCTGGTGGATGCCTTCATGGGGGCCGTTAGTGACTGGACAGGGTTAACAGTAGGGTTTTGGTGGTGCTGGTTACAAGACTGTCTTCATTTTCTAAAAATTTACTGAGCTGAAGAGTGATACCTGGCCAAGTTTCTTTATGTGTATTATGGCTTAAAAGAAAAAGAAAACCAAGTTGACAGTTTTTCACCAAAAGTCTTAAAGTGAGGTCCCAAACATGAATAAATGATCTTAGAGGCTCTGAGCTGAAAAATAGTTAAATGCTTGACTGCTAGCCAAAGAGTGAGCAGTCTACACCCATCCAGAGGCACCTCGGAAGATAAGCCTGGTGATCTGAAAGGTCAAAGCCTTAAAAACTATATGATGCAGCTCTACTCTACATACATGGGGTCGCCATGTGTCACAATCAACTAGATGGCAACTAATGACAACAGGTAATCTTTTAACTTCTTTAAGTCTCCAGTTCTTTGTCTAATAGATAGGCATAGTGTCTATCACTCCTAAAGATTAAACGAGATTATAAATTGTGACATGCTTTATAAATTATTAAGTACTGTACAAACATTAATTATTTATACCAGTGGTTTTCAACCCTAGCTCTGAAGAAAAGCCACCTAAGGAAACTGACAAGCACCACCAAATAGATGCCCTGGTCCCAGCACCCCAGGGACTTTGATTCGGTAGGTTTGTCAAATGGCCAAAGCACTGCAACTTTCAAAAGTCCCACAGGTGACACAGCCACAGTTTTGAACCATTGATTCAGAAAATGTATCCTTATTTCCAAAGTTAAATATGCCATTTCAGCCTTATTTCTTAGGTCTGTGTAATTTATCTACATTTTGCCAACCACAACTTACACAGCCACAGCGAATTTTCAAAACATCTAATGCAGCTGGCATAACAAACACCTGGTGAGTGAGAAAAGTCTGTCATAAGGTACAAGGTATTTCATATTAAACCGGGCAGCATGAAGCAAAATATATTTTTTTAATTGACACATGAATTAGAAGAACAGAACATATTTGAAAACTAAATATATACCATTGTATATGTATGCCAGAACATGACCCAATTTATGATTCAGCTTTGTTTCTCCTCGACTTACGAAACTAACCCCAGGTGTCAGAACAATTTTTGACAACATTTTCTTCTGCACTCCTTTTTGCGTTTTTAATGGTATGTTGTTTCAACATTGAGGTCTTTATTTATTGAACTGATAAGACTTGAAGAAGTACATCAATTTCCCACCAGTAAGTAAAATGCATAAAATCTGAATGGCTTGAGTTTTTTCTTTCAATTGCTATGATACTCAAATTGCTTCATTTCTCTTCCCCTTATTTCTGATTTTCTCCATGACGAAATCATTATACACTAGAAAGCGTTTACAGCTAAGCAAAGCAACACTTGTTTGCTACTTATGTGTATGTTGTCCCCACCACAGACATGAAATAAATAATCATGGAATTCAACAGACGAGTCCTTTTAACATTTTCTAAAAGGCCATAGATTTTAAGTGGTTTATTTATACAGTTAAAATGCAGTTAAAACCAACAACTCTTCCTCTAATCTATAAGGTTATATTTGATGAGGTTTTTTTACAGATCAACGTGTTGTACCGTAGTGGATGACAACAGAATTGAATTTGTAAACCTCTTGTGTACAGGTTATATTAAGTATTTCCTCTACTTCGTGTTTCAGGAATCTGATTAGCATTATTCACAGACTGAAAAGAATCTATTCTAGTAGCATCCTACACTTTTATGATACATGTGGCTGAGAGAATTTGTACACTGGGAAGACAGTTTGAATTAATTTAAAGCCAATGAAAAGCCACTTATTGATATAGCTTCTTCTCAAAATTTTCTTCTTGCTTAAACTTAAACTAGTTCTCCCAAAAAATAAGGCCTGAGAAATATAAGAGGTAGAGCATTTGAAAACTAAAGACCATCCAAATAAAAAAGAACATTACACTGAAGAAACTGAGTAATAATATCAGGATAATATGGAATGTTTCAGTTCTAACAGATCATGTCATCATAATGCAAAGAACTACAGAATACTCAACAGCAAATACTAAAAACCCCTTTCTTGATTGGTATTTTCACTTATTAATAATCTAAATAAAAGTTTTTGTGGTGGTGTTATGTTTTTGTTATTATGTGCCATTGAGCCAGTTCAGACTCACAGCGACTCTGTGTACAACAGAAGGAAACACTGCCTGGTCCCACAGCACCCTCACAGCTGTGGTATGTTTGGGCCCACTGTTATCAGACATCACATCAGTCCATCTCATCGGGATCTGATCTTCCTCTTTAAGTTGACCTTACCAAGTATGATGTCCTTCTCTAAAGATTAATCCCTCCTGATAAGACAACCACAATAAGTGAGGCATAATCTCCCCATCTTTGCTTATAAGGAGCTTTTTGGCTGTGCTTCTTCCAAGACAGATTTGTTTATTCTTCTGGCAGTCTGAGGGATAGTCAGTATTCTTCACAAACACTGTAATTCAAAGGCATCCATTCTTCTTCAGTTTTCAAAGTAACCAAAAACCCAAACTGAATCCATTGCAACTGAGTTGTTTGACCCATAGTAACCCTACAGGAGAGAGGAGAACAGCCTCATAGGTTTTCCAAGCAGCAGCTAGTGAATTTGAACTGCTGATCTATCTTTTGCTTAGCAGTCAAACTCTTAACCAATATGCCACCAGGGCTCCAAGGCTGAGGTACTTCCCCATTATTTGATATTATTATGGAATTAATTCTTCCAACCAAGATGTTTTTTGTTTTCTTGTTTCCTATTGTCAAACAAAACTGTATCTTTAGAACATTCATTAATATAAGCATGGAATCCTCTACCATACAGAGAATATAATAGATTAAATATCCTGTTTCTTTAGTACCCCATGGAGCTGTTCTCCAGTGGTCCATGGTTTATTTCTGCTATTCTCCATCCTCTGCTCTCATGAGCCACCTTTTTCTCATGTCTTCTCTCCTCTTCCCCTGACATTCCCTCCTTGTTTCACATATGATCACAGAGACTTTTCCAGCCACTGTGGGCACTACTGCCTTTCCTCCAACTCTAAATTAGCTTAATGAGTTGGACAATTTCGTGGAAAGGCTTTGGTATGGATGCCTGACTAAACTTCTCCCTAGCTTTTTCCTCCTTTGTTTTGATGATGTGGTAGGGTTAACTGACCAAAGAGCTAGGAAGATGTCATGGATTGAATTGTGCCCACTCAAAAACATGTGTAGTAGTTTGGCTGGGACAGGATTCCCCTGTGTTCTGTGACTGCCCTCCATATTGTGATTTTCTTATGCTGTAAATTCTAATATGTGCCTGTGGTTAACACAGTGGATTATGTTCAAGAAGATGAGGGTAGAACTGTAAATCTCTTCCTTCGGTCACATCCCTCCTCCATTGCTGTTTCCCTGGAGTGTGGCTTGTACCACCTTTTACTCCACAGGGAATAAAAGGAAAGGGAAGCAAGCAGAGAACTGGGAACATCACACCATCAAGAAAGTAGCACCAGCAATAGAGCACGTCCTTCAGACCTGAGGTTCCTGAGCCATGATGCTCCCTGCACGAAGACTGATGCAAAATGAAGACTTTCCTCTAGAGTCAACAAGGGGAAAAGCCTTCCCCTGGAGTGGACATCCTGAATTTGGACTTGTAGGCTACTGGACTGTGTAAGAATAAACTTTTTGTTTGTTTGTTCATTTGTTTTGTTAAAACCATCCACTCTGTGGTATTTCTGTTAGGGTAGCACTAGATTACTAAAACAGAAGACAAGGTCCCTTTCGGGCAAAATAGAATGGACGACTGACTGATAAGGGAAGACCATCAACCTATGTAGGGATATGGATTTAACATTTCTGTGTCTGCTAACCGTGACATTGGCAGTTCAAATCCCCCAGGTGCTCCTTGGAAACTCTAAAGAGCAGTTCTACTCTGTCCTAGAGGGTCACCATGAGTCAGAATCAACTTGATGGCAGTGGGATTTTTTTTTTTTTTTTCCTATCCAAGAGTCCTTGGGTGGTGCACATGATTAACACACTCAGGCTCAGCTGCTAACTGAAAAGTTAGTTGTTCAAGTCCACCCAGACGCACCTTGAAAGAGGGCCCTGACGATCCACTTATGAAAAATAACCAATTGAAAACACTGGGGCACAGTTCTACTCTAAAACAGATGAGATAACCATGAGTTTGGAATCAACAAAATGGTAAATGCTTCCAGGTGTGTTAATTTTTCTCAATGCTAGATTCTACAATGTTCTCTCTACATCATCTGGCATTCTTGTAGAAACTGCCAAAATGTAGATGGGAAGAAGGGCTGTCCGGTCTGTACTAGTGAAGTTTTGCCCCTCTACCAACAGTCCAGGACTTCAAATGTCTTAACACAAAGCTATTTGTTTTTACTCCACGCGAAGCCCTTTACACATGCCACTGTCTCCTTAAAACTCTCACATGCATCTCAGTTTATCATTTTATCCATTTTACATATGAGCACTTCCTTTTGTGCCAGGCGGCTGCAAACAGATGATACACACACAGTCAGTAACCTCCCAGAACTGACATTCTCCTGGAGAAGGCAGATCTTTAACCCCATTAACAAAGTCATTTCTTGTAAGTGTGATACACAGTTAAAAGGACAATGGAAAGTGTGATGGACATGTATCTCAGGAACTCTAGGTGTGGGGAGCCAGATAATGACAAGCCAGTTTCACTCACATGAACAATTCTCTATGTTCATAGACAGCGGAGCGGGGAGGGTGAGCAAAGATTTCTAGCAAAAAAAGACCAATGTTTGCAAAGAACTGGGGGCACAAGAGAGCATGGCCCATTCTAAGATATGGAAGCCCAGAGAAGAAGAGTAGGTTAGGACAAGATGATGCGTGTAAGGTAGGCTGGGGCTAGATCATACGGGGACCTCATGGTTCTGTTCACTATTGGGGGCTTTATTCACAGAACAATGGGAAGCCTAAGACAGAGTAGGAAGCAATCCTCGGGGTCTACTTAGAAAATCTGCCTGTGAAAATCCTGGAGACCACAGGACTACATCATATGGGGCGTCATATTTATGTTCACTATTGGGGGCTTTATTCATAGAATAATGGGAAGTCTAAGACAGAGTAGGAAGTAATCCTGGTAGATCTACTTACAGAAATCAGCCTGTGAAAACCCTGGAGGTCACAACAGCCCAATCTGTGAACAATCATGAGAATGGTACAACGCCAGGCAGCGTTTTGTTACATCATAAATGAATTTGCCAAGATTTGGGGGCCAAACTACCAGCAGCCAACAACAACTGAAACATTTTAATCCTGAAAGTGGTATTCTAATATCTGTCTATGTTCTGACAGTAGACTGTACCTCATGTTGTGCCTCTATTTAAATTCTCAGCCTCTTTTCTGTGTTCTTTTCATGAATACAGCTTTATAAAAAAGATTTTCTTTTTAATCTATAGTTTACTCTTATACTTTAGAGCAAATGCATCTCTCAACTAAATTTACCTTAAGAAAGTTATATACAATCACCACACACAAAAGATTATATCCTCAAGAGATAGCAAAGGTATTGTCATTGGGAAAAGGGATTTAGGAATAAGAAGGAAGTTTGGTTTTTTCCTTTTTTTGTAACCTATTGCCAACATTTTAGTATTTCAGTAATTTTGATAAGACAGCAAAAGAACTGCACAATTTTAAAACAGTGGTTCTAATTTACATTCCAACTTAATTGGCCATGAGATCTTCAACTTCATTTTCCTAGAACCAGAATGTCAATTTTTTTTCCTACTCTTAAAATTCTCACAGAGTAAATAAGTTTATGTAACACAGAGAAGTTTTTTTTTTAAAAAAAAAAAAAAAAAAAAAAAAAACCTTTATAACCTTGTCATAGTTCAGTATTACTCTAACCTGCTTAAAAATAAGTGCTAGGCAACACACCACAGTCTGAAATATAAAGGTGAGAAAGACACATTTTCTGCCTTTTAGAGTTGAGAGCTCATGAAAATTTTAAAAAGGAGTGGGGGCAGCATGAACCCTAAAGGGTCTTTAAAATGGGCAATCTTTAGATCTTCTAATAATCAAGTTCAAACAGTCCTCAAATCCTTTTCAGAGAAGGAACACATATTTCATAGCACTTTTCCCCTCATACACTACGAAACGGGTATTTAATCCATGTGTGTGCATTGATCAACAAAATCTGAATAGGGAAAAAATCTCAAGCAGGTATTTCTAACATGAAAAAATGCCACTCTTTTTTTATTCTTCCTCAATATTTGGATTAAGAAAACTAATACTAAAGGAATTTAATGACAGGGCTGGTAGATGTCAGCTAGTTAGAAAACTTCGACATTTCTCAGCAAGAAAGAACAGTAGTGTTAGCAGAAAGCCAGAGTGCCCTGGCTGCACCGGCTGATACAGTCCTGTGGAGAGGGCTAAAGCAGCCCTCCTGTGCTCACCTGGTACTGCTTTAACAGAAAAGAAATTTTGCTGTCACCATCCGGTAAGCCATAAAGCCATTCATGAGTTACAAGCCCAATCAATAGGATAAATTATATCACAATCTGGTAGGCTGAGTCCAAATTCAAGGGCAGCATCTCAGCACAAGAACCTCAGGTCCAAAGGCCGTGCTCTGCTCTCACTGCTGCTTTGTTGGTGGTGTGAAGTCCCCAACTTCCTCTGCTCTCTTCTCTCCTTTATATCCCACAAGCTGGTAGCTTGAGTCCTGCCTCACCAGCACGACTGCTACCCATTGCCCGTCATCACAGAGACAGGATTCACAACACTTGGGAGGAATCACACCCTGCTGGAACTCCTAGCTGAGTCAGATCAGTACACACATTTGGGGCAGACACAATGCTATCCATGACAGGCTGATTCACTTTTTCCAGGGGTAACTCTCACCTTTGTCCTTCCTCTTCTTGCTGGACTCCCTTATATAGGAAAGAGCAGCGCCAACTTACGAGGCTGGAGTGGACTTGGTCTATCAATACGACTATTACTTTTATAGGCCAACTTATGTATTATATACCAGGCTATGGTTCCAGTCGTTATTAGGTGCCATCAAATTGATTCTGACTTTTAATGACCCTGTGTAGAACAGAAAAAAAAAAAAAAAAAAAAAACACTGCCCGGTCCTGTGACACCCTCACAATTGTCACTATGCTTGAGCCCACTCTTGTAGCCACTGTGACGATTCATCTCACTGAGGGACTTCTTCTTTTCAAGTGACCCTCTGTTTCACCAGACATGATGTCCTTCTTTCATGGACCGATCTGTCGATTTGATTCAGACTGATAGCAGCCCTATAAGACACAGCAGAACTACCCCATAGAGTTTCCAAGAAACTGCTGGTGGATTCATTCAATCTGCAGACCTTTTGCTTACCAGCTCTAGTTCTTAACCAGGGCACCACCAGGGATCCTCTCTACACCACAGTTGTAATAATTTGCATCTTTAAGTTTTGATTTGTAATTCCATGATGGGTTCCCCAGAATACTGAAAATGCTATTAGCCTCACAAGATTGCATACCTTTCTAAAACTGTATTTGCCCTCTTCCAATTAAACTATACACATCTGGTGGGAGAGAGGGGTTTCTGGGCTGTACTTCTGTTTTACAAGGGTCTGCCAATTAAGTTCATGAACTTGTCCTAGAAAAAGTGCTACACACTTCATTGCTGAATATCACTGAGGACATCTTCAAAATACTTCCTTTGGGAAGCTAGGCATAGATGTCAGTACCTAGTCCACCCTTCAAGGCAATTTTGGAACACTTTTTCTAGAACAGTCATCAGTACGATCATTGTATTATCCTTGCTGTCCCTAATGCCTGCCTTTCAATATTTCCTGTATCTTTGGGTAAAGAAAAAAGTCACTGGAGGCCAGATACTGCGATTAGGGAGCTGTTCCAATACTGTTATTTGTTTAACAGCTAAAAACTCACTCACAGACAAACTTGACACTGTGCACAATGGTCATTTCAGAAAGAGTCCCAAAATTGCATGAGTGCCTAGCTTCCTAAGTGGAGTACTTGACAGGTAGCTATAGTGATACTCAGCAGTGAGGAATGCAGCACTGTTAAACAATTAAGTTTGCAGACTTAATTTCAGACCTTGTATATGTCCTCCACTGCTCATATTTCTGATCAGTGAGTTGATACTTCAGATTCTGGTGCACTTCAAAACCTACTGAGTTTTCTGTGCAGCTTTAAAAGGTCTGTATTTTAATACCTGCATAACATTCCATTTTAAGAGTCCACTACTGTGAAACTGTTCATCTCTCCTCTTCAATGTTGGAACTATGTCTACGCTTTTCTTATAATAAATAAGATTGTAATGAGTATCGTCTCACATACCTATTAATCTTTTATTTCATGACACTTTTAAGGTAGAATCCCAGAAGGAAAATTCATCAAGGAGGAATACTTGCAACATTATTGAGATACGTTGCAAAATGCTTCCACTAGATGTTATAAAACGGTTTCACTTAGAAACTGTTTATGGTAAAGTGTTGCCTAAAAACCTCAAGGTAAAATTAACATACAGTGTGTCCTTAATTTGTGTAGTACTCAATGGGAGACAGACTATTTTGTCAGTGCCGTTGTATAGAATTGCCTGAGTATCACGGAAACACAGAGTAGAGTCTCTTTGAGTTGGTTTTATTTCTGGCATTATTAAATTCTCCACACACAATGTATTTCTTTATGCCTATGTTATAGGTAGACTGCTGCTTTTAATTCTGTAAATGTTTATACACAGAGGGAGAGAAATACATCAGAGCATTGACAGGGGCTTTCCAGAGGTCATTAACGCAGTAATATTTACCATGTATCTGCCTTGTATTCACACTACACTAAAGACAGAATACTGAAAAGACAAAGTGCATGTGTTCAACAGCTAACGTAGCGCTGTCATTGTGGTGACTTCTCATTTGCTTCTGTAGGATCACAGTGTGCAACTTTGCAAAACTGAACAGATCAGTTTTCTTACCAGAACAGTAACTGTTTATTGCCTCAAGTTAAAACGATAAAAGGATATCCAGTGATATTCATGCTTTAATTCTGCAACCTGGAGCCAATAGCCCATCCTCCCCCCCAAAAAAAGTTTTAATAAAATAGGTTAACAGAAGGGGTGAAAGGAAAGAATATTTTAGAAAGTGTAACTTAAAGACTTTGGGTTCACAAATCTTAAGAAGATTCTATGTTCAAAATAAGATTCCTGCACGCATATGACGACTGCCAAGTAAGTTCACAAACTCATCCTAGAACAAGTGCTGCATACCTCACTGCTGACTATCACTATGGTCACCTTTGAAGTGTACCCCCTTGGGAAGCTATGTACCCATGCCAGTGACTAGTCCACCCTGCAAAGCAATTTTGAAACTCTTTTTCTGGAGTGGCCATCAGAGCCATCATCGTATTACCCCTGATGTTCTGAATGTCATCCAAATGTCTTCCTTTCAATATTTTCTTTATTTTCTGCTAAAGTCACTGAGGGCCAGATTAGGTGGGTAAGGAAGGTGTTACAATACAGTTATCTGTTCACTGGCAAAAGAAAAAATCCCTCACAAACAACTATACAGCTAATTTTACAACTTCCCATCGTGCCACTGTACATAATGGCCATTCTAGAAAGTTCCAAAATTGCCTTGAAGGGTGGACGAGGTGCTGGTGTTGTTGTGTAGCTTCCCAAGGGGAGTACTTCAAAGGCGACCATGGTGATACTCAGCACTGAGGCATGTAGTGCTTAGAACAATTAAGTGCATGAACTTCATTGTCAGACCTTGTGTGTGTGCACGCACACTTTTCCTACCCAAAAAGTCTCAGGGAAGTTCCTAAATATAACAAACTGTGAGTACCTGACAAACTTAATAGAAACACAATTGCAACAGACTTCTGGAGATGTTACATTTGGTGTCTAAGTAATTGCTAGGTCACCAGATATATTATCTGAAACTCTTGACATGACTGAAGAATAACACACTTTGATCAGAGCCTGGGTACAAAAAAGGAATGCCAATTCTCAAGACATGTAAACAAAGAAAGAAGCAACTAGCAGAAATAATGACAGCCCTGGTGGTGGCATTTAAGATCTGGGACTCAACCCTCATGAGCACAGGACCCTTCTATCATCACACAAAGGATATCATACTCCATTTATTCATTCCAGAAAGCACTTGGGCTGCATTTAGCTAAGTTACAAATACAGAATGAAACTAGGTATAAAGAGCTCAATTAAACAGACACTGAACCAAACCCACTGCAATCGAGTCCATTCTGACTCATAATGACCCTACAGGACAGAAAAAAAGTGCCCTACAGGGCTTTTAAGGCTGTAAACCTTTATGGAAGCTGATTGCCATATTTTTCTCCTGCCGAGAGGCTGATGGTTTTGAATCATCAAACTTTTCATTAGTGGTTATATTAGCCTGGGTTCTCCAGAGAAGCAAAATCAGTAAAATACATAAACATAGAGAGTCTATAACCATAAGAGTAGCTGAGTGCTTCAACCACTGTACCACCAGGGCTCCTTAATCAGACACAGTTCTACCTTTATGGAACTCTAGTTTAATAAAACCTAGGAAAAAAAGGAAGTAAAGTGTCTTCCTCTGCTAGTGCTGCTCTCAAAGAAGCACAAGTGTGTACTTGAAAGAACAGGGACTTCTTTTCTCACCGTTCTCATAGCTGAGGATCCAAATCAGGCTCTCAGCCATGCTGATAGCATCTATGAGCCTCTCTCCTAGTTTCTGGTGACTGTCAGTGACTCCTGGCATCCCTCTGCTTGCTAGCAGGTTCCGACACAGTATCTGTTTTCCCCTGGATACATATCTGGGATTCTTTGGCTCTTCTTATAAAACATCATTCAAGAGTGATTAGGCTTAGGACCCATTCCCCTCTGGCATGACCTCATTAACTTAAAAAAAGAAAAACCCCAAGCCCTGGTGGTGGTATAGTGGTTAAGTACTATGGCTGCTAACCAAAAGGCCAGCATTTCAAATCCACCAGGCATTCTTTAGAAACTCTATAGGGCAGTTCTACTCTGACTTTGGGGCCACTATGATTTAGAACCAGCCCAATAGTTTGTTTTTATTTCCAAACAGGGTCATATATACAGGTACAGGAGCTAGGATTTCATCATCACTTTTGGGGGGGACGAACTTCAATCCATAAAACAAATAAATGCTTATTTTCAAATAGGATAGTGCTATGATGCAAAAGAAAAGGGCAATCTGAGAGAGAAGAGCAGGGAGACCAATATAACATGGTGTGTTTACAGAAAGAATCTTTGAAAAGGCGAGTGTCTACCAGAAGAATCAGGAGCTATTCATAGAGTGGAAGGAAGAGATTTCAGATTTAAAAAAAGAAATGGCAAAGAAGAGGCCATAAAGCAGGCCTGGGAGCATGTGGGGCCCACGGCAGTTGTTGGCAGTAGTGAGATGAATGAGGGGGAAAATGGTATCAAATGAATTTGGGAAGGTGGGGTGAAACAGGTCACCAAGTAGAGAGCCATCTGGAGACCAGCATACAGGATAATATGGTCCAGGCTTGAAAAGACTGGGGAAGGTTAGATTTAAAAGAAAAAACAAATCCATTGCCACCAACTCGATTCCAGTGCATAGCAACCTTATAGGACAGAACAGAACCACCCTCTAGGGTTTTTGAGGCTGTAAAGCTTTACAGGAAACTGATGGTACAGGGAGTAGTTAAGAACTTGGACTGCTAACCAAAAGGTTGCCAGTTTGATTGCACCAGCCCTCCCTGGGAATCACATTTCAATCTTTACAAAGCAGGCTGCCCTACCTTTCTTCTATGGAACACTTAACCACTGCACCACCAGAACTAGTTAAGCTTAGACTGGAAAGGACTTCATAGAAGTGAGGCTGTTGTGAATTCAGTCATACATAAGAAACTGCCAGATGTCCTATAGGAGACTAAAGGCCCAGTGAGGTAAGCTCACACTATGCTGGAGAAGCCATACACATCAAAATCGAAAATATCACTGCTGAAGTACATCTCCCATAAGTCCCACATGTGAGAAAACGGGGAAGGGAAACCAACCAGAGACCCTGCCCATCACATCTAATGCCTAAGGAAAATGGTAAAACTTGCCTTAGTTATCTAGTACAGCTATAACAAAAATGCCATAAGGGAATGACATGCACAAAGAAAAGTCTAGTCTCTCGTGGTCCAGCAGGCACCAGGTCTAGGGGAAGTCTTCCTCTCTTGGTCAGCTCTGGAGGAAGGTCCTCGTCATCAGTCTTCTGTTGAACTAGGAGCATCTCAACACAGGAACCTCAGGTCCAAAGAATGTGCTCTGCTCCCAGTCTTGCTTTCTTAGTGGTATGAAGTCCCCATGTCTCTTGCTTGCTTCTCTCTTTTGTATCTCAAAACAGATTGGCTTAAGAAACTATCTAATCCTGTAGACCTTATTGGTACAACTTCCATTAATCTACTTTATTAAAATCATGATGACAGGACTTACATCACATAGGAAAATCCCATCAAATAGTGGGCAATCACACAACACTGAGACCCATGGCCCAGCCAAATCATTATACACATTTTTGGAGGGATATAATGCAATCCATGAATGGTGACTTTTTTAATGCTCCCTTAGCACGCAGTTACTGGTACTAACAATGAATACTCTTTAGTGATGAAAGAAGTGAAATTAAATGTAGCTTCTCTTATCCCTGTCTACCTTTGTAACGTGCATACTATGTTTAAAATCTGACAGACCAGCAGAGGGACCATTCGTTCCTTTATTCCTCCTGAAATCATCTCTCTCTCAATCTCAGAGAAGATTGTTTTGATACAAGTTACAGGAAAAAAAAGAAAAACATTTTTTTCTTTAGATGGACTAGGTATAACCAAAAAAGAAAAGAAAAATCACTGCTGGTTTGAGTCAATTCCTACTCATAGTGACCATATAGGACTGAGTAGAACTCGTCCACAGGGTTTCCAAGAAGGGACTCATCTACTCAAACAATCAACCTTCAGCTGGTAGCTGAACTCTGGAACAGTCACCAGGGCTCCTGTGCCAAGAAAACAAACCAACTTATAGAAACCCTATAGAACAGAGTAAAACTGCCCCATAGCGTTTCCAAGGAATGTCTGGTAGGTTCCAAATCTTGGTTACCAGTCATAGCACTTAACCACTAAGAAACCAGGGACTAGGTATAAACCCACTGCCATTGAGTCAAGTCTGACTCATAGCGACCCTAGAGGTCAGAGTAGAACTGCTCCATAGAGTTTCCAAGGAGAGACTGGGGGTCTAGGTATAGGAATAATAAAATAATGAATGACTGATATACAACATATGATACTATATTACTGAATATGTAGGGGAAAAAAAATAGGAACCCTGGTTGTGCACTGATTAGGAGCTACAGCTATTAACCAAAAGGTCAACACTTTGAAAGGCTGTACTCCATGGGGTACTTCTACTATGTTCTGTAGGGTTGCTGTGAGTCAGAATTGGTGGCAACTTTTTTTTTTTTTTTGGTTTAATATAGAAAGACTCATTCACTGCTGCACTTATTCTGCTACCAATGCAATTAACACAGACAGGATAGAGCATTGCCACTTTAATAGTAATTGGTCTTTTTTAGATTTCAGAAAGAAATGGTTATTTAGAATCAGTTTGGAATAATTGCTGGCACCAATTTTTTTTTAATAGTTTCAAGAAATGGAAGGCAAATACAGCGTTGAGAGGCTTCAGGACATTATTAAACTCATTTATTATTATTTTTAATACAGTATAAATCCGACTCGACGGCACTTGGCATAAATTATAGAAACCTTACCAAATCAACAGAAGGAAAGATAATAGGCCATAATGAAATATACAATTTATTTTGTAAATGGGAAAAGAACTAATGAATCATAAATGGAAGACCCATTAGGAAGTTATGCAAATGTTTCCCTTTCAAATAATATAAATTCCAGATCACCCTAATATCTATGCCTCAATAGTTTTATTCATTATTGTAAATTTCCTAAGTCTCATTGTTTTACAATATATTTTAAACAAAGACATTTTATTTTCATTTTAACAATTAAACAAATTTATAGACTCATCTCAAAATATATTTTGCAGTTTGTTAAAAATAAAAGGAACTTGCCAGGCGGTGAACCAAATAAAGAATGAATTTACTACAGACTTGGCTTTGCTATTATTAATCTCTTGCTCCTTAAAGAATTACAGTGTGTGGTGCTGGAAACAAAAGAATACATGGAAAGTCTATAATTTCAAGCATTTTTACACTCCTTAAGACAATACTGTAAGTTCTCTGCACCAATAGCAAACAGGAAAAAAAATCTTCAGTCTTCTCTGTATCTTCAGCTCATACCAATTGAATAGATTTGTGCCCAGAGGAAAGAATGGGTTGAGACAGATATAACTAGTCATTTTTTTGTCTCACTCTTGAATTTATCAGAGCTATACACTTCAATAAGTTATTACAATATTTCTGAACCTCAGCTTTCTCATCTGTAAGATGGAGTCAACAGAGTAATGAATCTCTTACAATGCAAATAAGATCTAATACAGTTCTTGGAAAAGATTAGGTGTACTGTAAATATTAAATTTGTTTTCCTTAGAAGTCACTTGGGGAGGAGAGGGCTAAGATGACAGAATAGCCAGATGCTCCCAGTCCTTCCTCTTAGCACAAAAACCCATTAAATCCAGTGAATCAGATATATATGGTAATTAAGGAACCTGTAGCATCCAAGACAAAGATGAGAATCAGAATGAGAGACAGGTGGAAGGAGAGGCAATTCAGAAACAGCAGAAACAAAGCAACCTGCTATCCATGTCTGCACAATGAGCACAGGTTGAGGTAAGCAGCAACATCGCAAGATGAAACCTACCACATCTGATGAGGCTATACCAAATCTGCAAATCTGCACCCACATCCAGAACTGAACAGGAGTGACAATTGATCTACAAAAGTTACAGATAGCCTCCTAACCCACTGTGCACACACCATAGCCCTTGCCCAACAGAGCTTCACAGACAAACAGCACTTCCTTCCCATCCATCCTCCTCCCAACTTCAACACCAGTCCCAATAGTCATTCAGCACCACCTAAACTAGAAAGTCACAGCCCCGTAGGCATCCACCTGCTCCTTCACTCAGCTACTAGTGTAGGGGATGCATAGACCTGTAGTACCCTTTGTCCCCACTGACTGCCTGGACCAGTGTCCAGCACAGCACATCCCCATTAGGACAGAATGAGCAGGGCATCTACTCGAAGTCCATTCCTACCTGCAGCATCTACTTTAGAGCTGCAGATCTGTGGCATTGACACTGCCCAGCCTCCCCAAAAGGGGCCTCATCCACCTACGCCAGAGTTCAGATGGCTAGTAGTATTAACCATTCTATCTAACCACCCATGACAGGGGTCTTAAAATTAGTGCAAACCCCAAATCCCTCCAGCCAGTGGTACTGGGCAACCAAGGACAGACTGCACTACCCACCCCACCATGCACTCTAATGTGCAGAGGTACACACTCCATCCAGGTACCCAGGGACAGCTGACAGTCCCCTACCTTGTCCTATACATCACCATGACTGAAATCAGGGACATGTGCTGCTGCAAAAAACCTCATGAAGTCATACCCACCCAGGACTGTAGGTGAGAGTTTCTGCACTAAACACTCAGGAACCAACCACTTAGGAACCTGTGTGCCAACCAACTAGTAAGCAGCAGAGTACACACACAAAACCAAATCAGATGACTGTACCCACAGGTAGTGGACTAGCAGAACAGCTTCATCATCTCACTGATAAACAGTGGCTGTATCAGCAGAACCCCTGCAACAGTAGTGAACAGACGCTGGGGCTTATAGACCCAGCAGCTGCTCTGCCTACCTAGGCAGGACACGAGAGCTTCAACGAGGCAAGATTAACAACCAGAGTAGCATACATACCCAGCCTACCTGGACATATCAAAACAAAACAAAAATTCAGGATGCACAAGAAAAAAAATACAATAAATATAATAACTTGCTGATGCCTTGGATATAACAGTCAGTATCAAGTTAAATAAAGAAGCAGGTCAAGATGGTTCCAGGAAGTAACAACAATGAAGAACCAGATAACCTTCTATAGGAAGATAAGGCAGTGAAAGTACCTGATAAATAATGCAAAAGACTAATATACAGAGCTCTCAAAGAAATCAAGAACAAGATCAGCAAAGCACCGACCAAAGCAAAGTATGCACAGACAAAGGAATAGAAGAAATCTAGAAAATAATACAAGAACAAAATGACAGAATAAAAGGGCTACCTGAAATCATACAGAAACAGCAAGAAGAAATTCAAAAGATTAAAAATAAAATTGCAGAACTAGACAACTCAGTAGATGGTCAAAGAAATAGGATTAAGACAATGGAAGTCAAAATTAGTAAGACTGAAGATAAATCCTTGGACACCAATTTCTTTGAGAAAAAAATCAGAAAAAAGAATGAAGAAATGTGAAGTCTTAGAATTATGCGAGATACTACTAATAGGAAAAACACAAGCGTGATAGGAGTACCAGAAAAAAGCAGATAATGGAAAACACAGAGAGAATTGTCACATATCTACTGGCAGAAAACTGTTCTAATATCATAAAAGAAGAGAAAATAGCTACCCAAAAAACCTAGGAAATCCTATAAAGGATAGACTCAAAAAGAAAGTCACCAAGGCACATTATAATCAAACTTGCCAAAACCAAAGACCAATAATCCTGAGAGCACATGGGGATAAATGAAAAGTCGCCTACAAGAGTACCAAGAAGACTAAGCTCCAATTACTCTTTAGAAACAATTCAAGCAAGAAGGCAATGAGATGATGTATATAAAGCCTTGTAGGAAAAAAACTCCAGCCAAGAATTATATATTCAACAAAACTGTCTTTCAAATATGGTGGTAAAACTAGGTCACTTTTAGATAGCAGAAATTAAGAGCATATATAAAAACTGACCAAAATTACAAGAAATATTAAAGGAGATCCTCTATTTGGAGTATCAATTAATATCAGGCAACTCTGTAATACAGAACCACGCAACCACATGCCAACCCAAATAGAGAATTCACAAAAATATAACAAAGCTAAAAGACTGACAATAGGGAGCCAGATATGTTAATAGGTAAGTAATGACATAAAAACAAAACAAGTAATAACAATGTATTCATAGAACTTCTATATGGAAGGGAAGTCAAGGTAATATCCAGACATAAAAAACTGGTTTAAACTTAATGCAGGAGGAGGCTAAGTTTCAAGTTAACCACAAACCTAGAAAATAATCCTATCAATTAAACTTTTAAAATCAGAAAACATAAAGACTCAGCAAACACAAAATCAGCAATAACAAAAAAGATGAAAAGAAAAATACATAAACTCAGCACAGAAAATTAAGCAGAATAAAGAAATCATCCACCCCACCGAAAAAAGTCATAAACTCATTACTATGAATAATTACACTAAGTATAAATACCTTAAATTCACAAGAGACAGAGTGTCAGAATGGATTTAAGAAAAAAAAGAAACCCACAGAGTCTAGCTATGTGCTCTCTATAAAAGACCTGCTTTAGACACAGAGCCTAAACAAACTAAAACTCAAAGGAGTGAAAAAGCATATCAAACAAACAATAACCAAAAACAAATAAAATTAAAACCAGTAGTGATATTAATTCTGATAAAATAAACTTCAAAGCAAAATTTACCCTTAGGGATAAGGAAGGATATTATATAATGATTAAAGATTCAATACACCAAGAGGACAAAACCATAAAAATGCACAAACATCCAATGACAGGATACCAAAATACATAAAATAAACTAACAGCATTGAGAAGAAAAATTGACAGTTCTACAATAATAGCACTTTCAATGAAGCACAAAGCACCTAAAAAGAAACTTGAAAAAGATATGAAGAATGTATCTAAATGTCATGATCAACTAACTCAACCTCCTAAACATATACAGAACACTTCACTGAACAGCAGGAAAGTATACACTCTTTTCTAACACACATGAAATATTCTCCAGAACAGACAACATTTAGGCCACAAAGCAAGCCTTAACCAAATCCAAAACACGGAAATAATAAAATGCAAAAACCTGTGATCATAATGCCTTAAAAGTAGAAATCAATAACAGAAATAGCAAGGAAAAAAATCAAATACACAGAAACTGAACAATACCTTGTTTAAAAACTACTGGCTAACAACAAATGAAGGATGAAGTTCAGTAATAATAAAAAAAAAATCACAGATTCAAGCAAGAATGAAAAGATATCTTACCAAAATTTGAGACTCAGCAAAAGCAATCCTTAGAGGTCAGTTTATACAAATTAACATACACACCAAAAAGAAAAAAAGGGCCAAAATCAAAACATTAACCCTACAACTCAAGCAAATGTAGAACAAACGTAGCACTCAAGTACCACAGGAAAGGAAATAATAAAGGGTAGTGTGGAACTAAATGAAATACAGAACATAAAAACAAATGAAAAAAACCAACAAGACCAAAAGCTGTTTGTTTGAAAAGATAAACAAAATCAACAAACAAATGGCCAAACTGATAAAAGAATAACAGAAGAGAAAGCAAGTTACCCAAATAAGAAATGAGACGGGAGCTATCACAACAGTCTCAACTGAAATAAAAAGGATAATGTCAGACTGTACTCCCCAAAATCTGAAAACCCAGAGGAAATGGATGAATTTAAACACACTACCTATCTAAATTAACACAAATTGAGGTACAAAAACTAAAGTGACCATAATAGAAGAGATTAAAGAGATAAGAAGAACATTCCCAAGCCCCCATCAAAAGCCGTGGCCTAGATGTCTTCACTGGGGAATTCTACCAAACTTTCAGAGAAGAGTTAATACCAGTACTACTCAAACTACTTCAGAGCATAGAAAAAGAAAGAATACTCCCACTCATTTTATGATGCCAACATAACCCAAATATCAAAGCCAGGCAAAAACATTACAGCAGAAAGCTACAGACCAATCAATATCCCTCATAAACCAAGACACAAAAAATTCTCATCAAACAATTACCACAGCCTCTACCAAACTGAATCCAGCTCATCTAGATGATGCCCAGCTACCACCACTGGATGCTTTTACAAGGATCATAACAGACGGTCCCAGACAGAGCCAGAGAAAAATGTGGAAACAAAGCTGTAACTCACAAGAAAAGAGCAGACTTACTGGTCTGACAAAGACTGGAGAAACTTCAAAAATATGGCTTTGGGCACTCTTTTAACTTAGTACTAAATTCATTTCTGAGGTTCACCCCACAGCCCAAGATGAGACAGGCTCATAAAGCAATCAAGACTGTCAAGAGTAAATGGGCATACCAACTCAGAGGCGAGAAGGAGAAAGCAGGCACAGGAAAGCTGGTAACGGAGAACCCACGTCAAGAAGAGGACAATGCTGACACATTGCGGGGTTAGCAACCAATGTCGCAAAACACTGTGCATACGAATTGTTGAATGAAAACTAGTAAGCTCTGTAAACCACCTTAGCACATTTAAAAAAAAGAAATTATCAACAAAATTCTAAACAATAGAATTCAACATCATGTTAAAAAAAAAAAAAAAACAGTACATCACGACCAAGTGGAATTCAAACCAAGTATGCAGGGGTGGTTCCACATTAGAAAATCAATCAGTATAATCCACTGCATAAAACAAAAGAACCATATGGTCATACTGAATAAGACATTTGACAATGTCCAATACCCTTTCCTAATAAAAACTCTCATCAAAACAGAAATAGAAAGGAAATTCTTAGACATAATAAAAAGCATTTATACAAAGCCAACAGCCAACATCATTCTAAATACAGAGACTGAAAGCATTCATCCTGAGAATAGGAATCAGACAAGGATGTCCTTTACCATCATTCTTAATTAACATGATATTGGAAGTCCTAGCCAGAGCTGTAAGGTAAAAAAAAAGAAATAAAGGTCATACAATTGATAAAAAAAAAAAGGTTAATTTATTCCTGTTCATAGATGATGTGATCTTATACACAGAAACCCCCAAAGAATCTACAAGAAAGCTACCGAGACTAACAGAAGATTTCAAAACTGTAGCAAGATACAAGATTAATGTACAAAAATCAGTTAGATTCCAATACATCAACAAAGGGAATGTCAACAAGGAAATCACCAAATCAATACCATTTACAATAGCCCCTAAGAAGACAAACTACTTAGGAGTAAATCTAATCAGAAACATAGAAGATCTATACAAAAAAAAAAAAAAAAAAAAAAAACCCTATAAAATACTACACTACTACAAGAAAACAAGAGACTTACATAAGTGGAAAAACATAAAATACTCATGGATAGGTAAACTCAACACTGTCAAAACATCAGTACTACCCCAAACTATAGATACAATGTAATACCAACACAAATTCAAACAGCATTCTTTATTGAGAAGGAAAAGAAATCAACAATTTATATGAAAAGGGAAGAGGCCCCCAATAGGTAAAGTATTACTGAAGAACAAGAAAGTGGAAAGGCTTACAGTACCTGATTTTAGAAACATATATAGCCAACAGTGGTCAAAACAGCCTAACACTGTTAAAACAACAGACACATAGACAAGTGGAACAGATTTGAGAACTCAGACATAATTTCATCTGTCTAAGAGCAGTTAATATTTGATATAGTATCAAAGTCTGCTTTATTTAATTCTAACTATTGATTTGTCTTTTCAGATATAACACTTAATTAACATACCTTTATATATTCCACGCTGATTAAGAGCTCCACTGCTAACCAAAAAGATGACAGCTGGAATCTACCATTTTCTCTTTAGAAACCCCGTGGGGCAGTTCTGCTTCATCCTATAGGGTCATTGTGAGTTGAAATCGACTTCACAGCAAACACATTGTAGTCTATGTTGAAAGTTGTAAATCAAGACACTTTTCTCACGAACAAAGTGCTACACTTTGAAGGAAAAAAAAGCTGGAAGAAAAATATCATACAATCCAGCAATCGCACTCCTAGGACTATACCCTAGAGAAATTAGAGCTGCCACACAAATAGACATTTCCATACCCATGTTCACTGGCGACATTATTCACAATAGCAAAAAGATGGAAATAACCTAAATTCCCATCACCAGATGAATGGATAAAAAATTATGCCCCCCCCAACAAACGTAATATTACTCAATGATAATGAATGATGATGAATCCAGGAAACATCTCACAACATGAATGAATCTGGAGGTTATTATGCTGAGTAAAATAAGTAATAAAAGGGTAAATGTTATATGATATCACTACAATAAGAACTCAAGAAAAGGTTTACATACTTAAAAAATATCATTCTTTGATGGTTACAAGGACAGGGAGGAAGATGGATGGGAAATCACCAGCTAGCTAGGAGACAAGCGTTAACTTCAGTGAAGCAAGGATGACCCACAATTTAGGAGAAGTCAGCACAACTGGACCAAAGCAAAATCACAGAAGTTTCCTAGATGCAGCTAAATACTTTGAGGGAAGGGACTAAGTAGCTGGGACTGGGGCCTGGGGACCCATAGTCTTAGGGGACATCTAGATCATTTGACACAGTTCAGAAAGAAAAAATTCTTATATCCCACTTTGGTAAGTAGTATCAGGGGTCCTAAAAGTTTGTAAGAGGCCATCTGAAACACTTCAGTTAGTTCTAACCCACCCAGAGCAAAGAAAAATGAAGAAAACCAAAGAGACAAAGAAAATATTACCCTAAATAGCTAACGGAACACATGAAGCGGGCCTCTGCCAACCTGAGACCAGAAGAACCAGGTGGTGCCCAGCTATCACTAATGACCGCTTTGCCAGGAATGAAAACAGAGAGTCCTGGACGTCACAAGAGAAAAAAGTAGAACAGAATTTGAATTCACGGGAAAAAAAAAAACTCACCTGATAAGAGACTAGAAGCACCCCTGAAACAATGGCCCCCAGACACTCTGTTAACCCAGAATTGAAACCGTTCCTGAAGCCCACTTTTTAGATCAAGACTAGACAGATCTATGAAAGAAAAAGTAAGCACATAAGAAATATGCTTCTTAGTTGAATCAAATATACAAGACCAAATGGGAAACCCCTGTCTAAAAGCAAGACAAGAAGGCAGGGACAGACAGGAATTAGAGAAAAGGACACAGCGAATGTGGGGTGGAAAGGAGGAGTGTACTTTCTGACTGTGAGGCTTGCAACTAATATCACCAAACTATATGTGTGTGTATAAACTTTCACTGAGAAACTAACTTAAGCTGAAAAATTTTAGCCTGAAGTAGAAGATTAAAAACATATATTAAAAAGACAGTTGGCATACATTTTTAAAACCTAGCCCATTGGACATGTATCTCACCAAATTATCTTTCAAATTCAAAACCTACTATACCAGTTGGAGTCCCAGGGTAGTGCAAAGGGTTGACACACTCAACTGCTAACCCAAAAGGTTGGAGGTTCCAGGCAACCACGAGGAACCTCAGAAGAAAAGCTTGTGCATTTATTTCCAAAAAAAAAAAAAAAAAAAAAAATCAATCATTGAAAACTCTATGGAGCCTAGTTCTATACTATGACACACAGGACGGCCACATGTTGCAGACGCAGCTGCCACTGATGGTGGCAATCATAAAAGTTAAGCATCAAAACAGAGTCACATTGCATTACGTTGGGCAACTTCTTAGTTTGCTTCAGGTTTTCTCACCTCTTGACTCTTTTATCTAGAATACATACATTTTATCTTTAATATATATATGTATATATGTAAGCTGCATGAAGAATTACATTTTTATAGTCTTAACTCCTATTACAATGTCTATCCTGAAGTAGGTAGGCCATAAACATTCAGGGTATAAAGAAATAAAGATAGCTCTAACCTGAAGTCATAGGTACTTGGCAAGCGAGAGGATACAGAGCAGGAGGGACACAGTCTACAACAGAAGCCAGACCAAATGTTAAAGTTTCCCCTCCTCTGTATTTCTCAGAAGCTGCCTTGCCCCATCCAGAAGAGAAAGCAAGGGTCAAGGAGTGTCTAATATTGCATCCACAGCCAGAGAAGCCAGGAGCTCATCTTCAGCATCAATACAAATGCACTGGCTGGAAAACCTGAGAGACACCAACTCTTTGGCAAATTAAAACTTCAAAAATATTTTTTTAAAAAAAAAATCCACAGGCAATATATATGAACGTGTTTTTGTTTTAAAAGGTTTCAGTGATGTCTCATGGAAACCTGAATCATTTAAACATCTTCTAAATACGAAGACAAAATAGACTAGATGCTTCTGCAGAGAAGTCTCATCACTGCCCTAAATATCAGGTCTCATTTAGGAGGGCCTCTGTGAAGCTCCAAGAAGTCCCTCAAAATTCACTCTGAAATCACAGATTTTAATTCTAAAAACAACCATCATTAAGTATGACATCTACAGATGCCTGCCCTTGAGCTGCAATTTGGAAAAATCAAAGCCACAGTAACCAAATTACATAAGGAAAGCTTTTCATTACTCTCTAATCTGATTCACTCTAAGTTAAGAGGCAAAATGAACCCTGATGATTTGGTCAGTTACTTTACAGGTACTGTGTTCAATTTACTTTCCCTCAGAAGATTAAATCAGAAGTCCTATGAATATCTACAAGCACACATAGATTTGAACTTGCCTTTGGTTTTTTCCAGGGCTTCTGACTGGTTCCTTCCAGTCTGACTGCCTGCTGATAATTTGCATTTCTACCCCAGATATGGAAACCCTGATGTGTAGTGGTTAAGAACAAGCAATCAGCAGTTCAAATCCACCAGGTGCTCTTTAGGAATCTACAAGGCAGTCATATAGGGTCACTACGACCCTAGATATAGTGAATCTAAATCTACATTTTAACAAGATCCCCCAGGCAATTCTCACGTATACATATAGATCTTCTTAAAATGTAGATTCTCACTCAGTACATCCGGAGGGGGAAAGGCAAATCCCCAGCCGGGTTTTAAACTGGAATGAATCATTTCAAAGTTCTGTTTTTTTCAAACTCTTCAGTTAAATGATCAGTGTTTTTAAAGGGCAGAGGCACTTCATTTGCTGTGATCTACTTCAGCTTGGTTGATAAAATGCTGTAATTAAAGACTACCTGAAATCTTGTATACATTTTCTTTTAAAAGCTGTATCTAAATGGCAGGGAAAAGCAGCCTTATTATTTACTGACTTTTCAATGTACCAACAACAGCCTCAAATCAAAACTGGTTAAAAAAAAAAAAATCAATTTTGGTATCTTCAAAATGAAAAAAAAAAAAAATGCCTCTTAAGAAATAAGCTCAAAATACAGTCTCTCCTAAGGGCTGTCACTTTTTAAATTAAGATTTAAAATAAGTCAGGCTTATAAAAAAAACAGCCAGTCCCTAACATCTACTACAGACACTCCTGTACTTGTCAATTTGATAAGATGCAAGTTTTCAGTACATAAGGTGGCAGCTATTTATATACTCTACAAGAAGTTTTAATAGCTTAGAAAAAGAAAGTTTTATCAGATGGTCTCGTTTCAATTGACTGGTAATTTCTAGCATCTAAGTCCATACAATGAAAGCATCTGAGCTTTAAAGAAAGGGAAACAGAGTGTATATTTTTTATACCACTCTGAAGCTGAGATTCACCTACTTGACTCTTTGAGATGGGATTTTGAAACATTTTCCTAAGCCTTTTAAGTCAGGTTGAGTTTATGTTAACACACACACACACACATACATGCATGCACACACAGAGTTTAAGTCTGAAACTGGTATCACACGTGAACCTGCCAGGCCTATGCCTGATATCGTCAACAATACAGGTTCTCTTAGCATACAATTCTGTATTCCATCTGCTTTTAATTCAACATCTAGAGTTCTCCTAGTTTCTTGACCATTCACAGCTCTGCAGTTCCCTCAGCACGGACCAAGATTCTTCATCATCGGCTTTTGTTTGACCCAGATTCTAACTCTATTTCTTGCTCTTCCACAATAAGGTTTTCCTTTCATCTGTCCATGTATTCTTTCTTCCCCTTAACTGCCCAATCTCTGAAAAGCATCAGCACTGCCTCAGTGGTCTCCAGTACTAAGTGCAAATGAAGTGGTAAAATTTCCTTCTTCCATCTCCACCTAGCAACTGTTTGGTGCTGTAATCCAACTGAATCATCACTTCCACTTTACCTAACACATCCCTGGGTTTTCAACAAGGTTATATTTCACGAACTATATAATGAACTTTTATCGAGTCTCTGCCAGGTGCTGAATCCAGCTATACGTACGGAGGACACTGTGGCATCGACTTTGAAAACTAGCAGTTCGTTATCTAGCCAGGGCAATGGAGAATCCGACTGAGGGCAATGGTCGTGCATGGCAAGTCCCATTTATTTGGTTATTCAGCAAGTATTTGAGAATGTCCTCTGTGCCACTCACTGTGCCAAGTATTGGTTATATGATAGTGAAAAAAATAAGTCTGGTTTCTATCCCCGGGCTCATGCAGATTACAGTCTACTGTAGGAAATGAACAGTAAATAAGCAAGCAAGTCTAGCTTTAAAACTGAAATGGGATAAGTCCTGTAAAGTTAAAAAATGAGGATGAAGGAACAGAATACACCAGGAAGGACAGAGCTATCCACAACAGGAGCCTACGGAGGCTTTGCTGAGAAACTGGTATATGAAACGTCACTGGGAGCACAGACGAAGTCGGTCATGCCAAGATCAGCCATGTGCAGGTGGATGCAGTTGCATATGCAAAGATCCTGAGGCTGCAAGGCAATGGGCGCCACACAAAACTGAAGGCCTCTGAAGTCAAGCCTAGTGTGACTAGACCTTAGTGGAGAAAGCAATGAGTGGAGCAAGATAAGGCAGACAGGCAGACATGAACAGAGCATGAAAAGATGATTTTAAACAGAAAACTACATGGTATACAATACAAAAAAAATTTTTAATTAATTTTTTAAAAATTTATTTTTTATTAATTACAGTAAAAGAATAAAATTTCTAACATCTGTCAATTATCTCATCTATGATAAACCCTCAGCCCCCCCACCCACCCATGTAGCCAACACAGTCATTTTCTTCTGTGGATAATTCTCTTGTTAAGTCCTTATAACAGGGGTCTCAGACAAAATTTGACTTTTTGACACTGATTGACTTTACTCAGCATGATCTCTTCCCAATGAGACCACGTTATGAGATGTTTTCCAAAATTGTCATTGATTTTTATCATAGTATAGTGTTCCACTGAGTATATATACAATAGTTTGCTTATCCATTCATCTGTTGATGGGCATCGGGGTTGATTCCAACATTTTGCTATTGGACTGTGCTGCAACAAACCTTCATGTACATGTGTCTGTTTGTGTGACAACATTTGTTTCTGAAGGATAAATTCCAAGCAGTAGAACTATAGGATCAAATGGTATATCTATTTCCAGCTTTTTAAGGAAGCATCAAATTGCTTTCCAAAGAGGTTGTACCATTTTGCAATCCCACCAGCAGTGTAGGAGAGTTCCAATTTCTACACAGCCTCTCCAGCATTTATTCTTTTGTGTTTTTTGGATCATGGCCATCCTTGTTGGCATGAGGTAGTATCTCATCGTAATTTCCTTTTGAATTTCTTTAATAGCTAATGATCATGAGCAGTTCTGCATGTATCTTTTGGCTGCCTGTATATCCTCTTTAGAGAAATGTCTATATCCTTCACCCATTGCTTAATTGGATTCATTTATCCTTTTCTTGTTGATATTTTGTAATATGTTACAGACTATGGAGATCAGACATTGGTCTGACATATAGTTGCCAAATTTTATTTCCCATTCTGTAGGTGGTCTTTTAATTTTTTTGATGAAGCCCTTGGATAAGCAAAAGTGTTTGATTCTTAGTAGAACCCATTTATCTATTTTCCCTTTTATTGATCGGGTTTTATTTATCAGCTTTTGAGGTCTGTCTACATTGTATATTAAAACTGCCATTGTTGATCCTATTTTATCTTGGATGAGCTTTACTGTTTCAGATTTAATTCATCATGATCAAGTTGGTTTCATTCCAGGGATATAAGCCTGGTTCAGCATCACAAAAACAATTAATGTAATCAACCTCATCAATAACACAAAAGATAAGAATCGTCTGACTTTGTCAATTGATGCAGAAAAGAGATTTGACAAAGTTCAACCCCCATTCATGCTTAAAACTTTTATAAAAATAGGAATAGAGGGGAAATTCCTCAATGCAATCAGTAGCATCTATGCAAAGCCAACTACCTTCATCATGCTGAATGCTGAAAAACTGAAAGAATTCCCTTTGAGAATGGGAACTAGACAAGGATGCTCACTCTCACCACTTCTGTTCCACATTGTACTAGAAGTTTTTGCCAGAGCAATTAGACAAGATGAAGAAATAAAGGGAATCTGTACTGGCAAAGAAGAAGTAAAATCTCCCTATTTACAGATGATATGATTCTTTATACAGAGAATCCAAAGGAATCCATAAGTAAACTATTGGAACAAACAGAGGAGTTTAGCAACGTATCGAGCCAAAGCCAAGCCAAGTGCCATCGAGTCAGATCCGACTCATGGTGACCCTAGAGGTCAGAGTAAACTGTCCTCTAGAGTATTCAAGGAGCGCCTGGTGGATTTGAACTGCTGACCTTGTAGTTAGCAGTGGTAGCACTTAACCCACTACACCACTAGGGTTTCCCTGTGTCGAGATACAAAATAAACATAAATAAATCAGTAGGATTCCTTTATACCAATAAAGAGATTATTAAAGAAGAAATCACCAAATCAATCCCATTTACTATAGCCCCCAAGAAGATAAAATACCTAGGAATAAATCTAACTAGAAAAATAAGAGATCTTTACAAAGAGAACTACAAAACCTTACTACAAGAAACTAAGAGAGACTTACATAAATGGAGTACTCTACCCCGCTCATGGATAGGAAGATTCAACATTGTGAAAATCTCTATTTTACCCAAAGCAATCTACTTATATAATGCAATCCCAATACAAATTCCAGCAACATTTTTTTAATGCAATGGACAAACAAATCACCAAATTTGTTTGGAAACGGAAGAAGCCTCAGGTAAAGTAAAGCACTACTGAAGAAGAACACACTGAGAGGCCTCTCACTACCTGACTTTAGAACCTATTATACTGTCACAGTAGTCAAAACAGCCTGGCACTGGTACAAAAAGAGACATATAGACCAATGGAGCAGAGCTGAGACCCCAGAGATGCCACCATCCTCCTAGGAACGGTTGATATTTGACAAAGTCCCCAACATTTTAAACTGGGGAAAGGAACAGTCCCTTTAACAAATGGTGTCGGCAAAATCCATCTTCAAAAATTGCACCAAGACCTGTATTTCACACCTTATACAGAAACCAACTCAAACTGCATAAAAGACCTAAATATAAAGTTCGAAAAATATTTTTAAAACAATTTATTTTACATTGTTTTAGTATGTCATGTTGTACTATAAACACATTTAAGTAAATATATTATGTGTATGTTGTAAACTTCATTCATTACAGAAAAAATCAAATATATTCCAAAACTACACATAATAATGGAAACATTGTGACATAATGGTTAAGAGCTTGACTACTAACTAAAGGGTCAGGAGTTCAAATCCACCAGGTACTCCTTGGAAACCCTATGGGTCACTTGTACTTTGTCCTACAGGGTGGCTTGGAGTCAGAATCAACTGGACAGCAACAGATCTTTTCTTTTTTTAATACATACTATAAATATGCTATATTTATACAAGGACTGCCAATTACATCTGTGGTCTCATCCAAGAAAAAGTGCTACATACCTCATTGCTGAATATCACTGTGGTCACCTTCCAAGTACTCCGCATGGGAAGCTGTGCACTAACCCCAGTGCATAGTCCATACTTCAAAGCAATTTTGGAACTCTTTTTCTGTAGTAGCTATCAGAGCTGTCATCGTATTACCCTTGATGTCCTGAATGTCATCCAAATGCCTCCCTTTCAATATTTCCTTTATCTTTGGATAAAGAAGAAAAATCATTGGTTGCCAGATTGAGTAGAGAGGGTTTTCCAGTCCAGTTATTTGTTTACTGGCTTAAAAACTCCCTCACAGAAAATGAGACAATTCGATTTGCAAACTTACAACCTTGCCACTGTGCACAATGGCCATTCCACAAAGACTTCCAAAGTTGCTGTGAAGGGTGGTCTGGGCATTAGCATCATTGCACAGCTTTCCAAGGACAGTACTTCAAGAATGACCACAGTGATATTAAACAGTGAGGTATGTAGCACATAGAACAATTAAGTTCACAGACTTAACTGTCAGGTCTTGTATACCACACGATGCATTGTGTGTGTATTATATTTTGTATATTCCCTTCATTAAAATAAGAAATCACTGACTTCTTTAGTACTGTGACTATCATAATACATACACAAGGTGTGACAAAGTGTGCAAACTTGCCACAGCGCACTTATGTCAGCAGTGCTGTATGAACCACTTGGTATGGTTTCATAACCTTGGCCTATCAGTGTCTTCCAGCTGAGTTGATGTCAATATGTGCTGGTGTCTTGCTGAATGGTGTTCAATATTGCCGTTGCATGGTTTTTTGTGCTGTCACGAGAATATCAGAACTTGAATTACAGCAATGAGCAAACATTAAATTTCTTGTTAAACTAAAAAGAACAGAAGTGAAATCAGGGACATGCTAGTCCAAGTTTTTGCGGATAATGCCGTGAAGAAAATGGCAGTGTGCAAAAGGAGTAAACGTTTTGCTGAGGGTACAGTGTCACTGATTAAGAGAGGTCAAGGTAATAGAACTGATGAAAACAATGCAAATGTCATCAAATTGTATGTCAAAATTGTCAGCTGACTATGAGAAGCATAGCAGACCAAGTCAACTCTAAAACAGAAACAGTTAGGAAAATCTTAACTGAAAATCTTGGCATGAGAAAGGTGGATGCAAAAATGGTCCCAAAGGAGCTCATTGATGAATGAAAGCAAAGGAAAGTCGAAGTTTGCCAAGAGCTTTCAGAGAGGCAAGACGATGTTTGGGGCTGTGTTATCACTGGTAATGAAACACTGGTGTACCAATACTGCCCTGAAACAAAACATTCAAGTGCACAATACAAGTCAATCAATTCCCCACAATCAAAAAAAGTTCCATCAGTCCAAATCAAGAGTCAAAACAATGTTGCTAACCTTTTTTGATACCAGCAGGATTGTTCTTTTGGAACTCGTACCAACTGGACAAACAGTTAACCAATTTTACTATTTGGAAGTGCTCAAGAGTCTGCATGAAAAAGTTAGATGAAATCGACCTGAACTTTTGCCAACAACTCATGACACTTACATCACAACAATGCATGTGCCCACATGCACTATCTGTGAGGGAGTTTTTAGCCAGTAAACAAATAACTGTATTGGAATGCCCTCTCTATATACCTGATCTGACCCCCAGTGACTTCTTTCTTCACCTAAAGATAAAAGAAATATTGAAAGGAACACATTTAGATGACATTCAGAACACCAAGATTAATACAATGACAGCTCAATGGCCACTCCAGAAAAAGAATTCCAAAACCACTTTGAAGGGTGCACTAGGTACCGGCATCAGCGCACAGCTTCCCAAGGAGTGTATTTCAGAGGTGATGGTAGTGATGTCCAGCAAGGAGGCATGTAGCACTTTTTCTAGGGGGACGTAACTGTCAGAGCTCATACATGTATGTATGTAAGAATGTGTATGTGTACATGAATCCCCTCTTGCTATCAGACAAGGACTTCACTAGACAAAACAGAAGTGGACGCTCATGCAGTAGTCCAGGAGACAATGGTGACTCACACTAGTCACTCATTTCACAAAATATTAGTGAGCTCTTTATTGGGCCAAGCAGTGTTCCAAAGATTTGGCAATGAATAAAAGAAAGATCTCTATGCTATCATAGAAACATCAGTCTAGTGAGACAGATGACAGACAGCAGAAGCAAACAAGTAAACTGAATGTTATGTGGCAATAAGCACTATGAAGAAAAATAACGCAGGGTAAAGTAAAATCAGGATTGCTAAAGTATTAAGCTCAGAATGTAACAGAAGACTCAGAGAATACCTAAATCACATTGGTAGGTGAGATAAAGCTTCCAGAAGAGAAATCACTTGTGGTGAATCTGAAACATAAGCAGTGGTTGGTCAAATTAATATAAGTAGGTAGAGATGAGAGATGTGGAGGAAAAAGTGTCAGATTTTAAGAAACCACTATAGATCCAGAGAGTGCAGAGCTGGTTCAGCCGTAGAATTCTCTTCTTCCATGCAGGAGACCCAGGTTCGTTTCCAGCCAAGGTACCTCACACGTAGTTACCTGCTGTCTGTCCAGGGGAGGCTTGTGTGTTGCTATGATGCTAACCAGGTTTCAGTGGCGCTTCCAGACTAAGACAGACCAGGGAGAAAGGCCTGAGGATCTGCTTCCAAAAAAAAAAACAGCCAGTGAAAACCCTATGGATCATGATGACCCAATCCCCTTGCATACGGAGTCACCAGACACCATGAGCCTGTACCAGACCGGACAGCAGACAGCAACAACATAGATCCTGAGAGCTTGAGTCCATGTGGAGAGCACAGAAATTCAAGGGAAGAGGCTGCAGAGGGCACAGCTGTAAGCAGAGACCTATGCAAACTTACGGATTTGAAATTTCATCCCAAAGCTCTGGAGAACCTCTGGAGAACTTCAAGGCGATGCATTGTAACTATTATATAGTGAGTCAACATGGTGAAGAATGGTGGGATGAGGGCCACACTGAAGACAGGAAGGACACTTATCATACTCAGGTGTAACCCAGCAGCAAGAAGACAGCTATGAAGACAGGGAAGAAGGGATGGGACTGAAAGATCAAGGAAACAGAATACAGAGAACTTGACAGGGACCAGATATTCCAACTGATCACATTGTGATAGTCCAGTTTATCAAGTCATGATGTGCAAAATTATTTCAAATTTAGCCTTTTAACTTTCCGACCTCACCAATACTGCTATTCCCACATGCAGTGGTATTATCATCTCCCTTTTAACCCTTGAACACGCCAGGCTCTTTACTAGCTCATGGTCTCTGCACCAGCTGCTCCCTTTACTGGGAATGTTTTCACTCTGAACTTGGCTGAGCTCCCTCTTCCCCTCAGTTCTCTGGTTCATACATCTCACCTCCCTAGGGAGCACTTTCCCGATTATCCTTGATCCATCTCAATTTCACATGTCCATCACATTCTTCTCCCTCAAATCACCTTTCTTCTCAATTACCTCTGTGTTAATTTGCTCAGAGGTTTATCATTGCTTCTGTTGACATGTCTGTTAATTTATAAGGGCAGTGTCCCCAATGAGCACCATGATAAAGAGTGCTCTTATCTTCCTTGTTCAGTATTTCTGTCCCCAAACACTTGATGGCACTGACTGAGTATGTGAAATGATGGAAGACAAAGCAGAGAAGCTGGCTAACAAATCAGAGACGGAGCTTCAAGCTAAGTAGTAAGGATGCCAGAAATAAAATGCTCTTGTTTGGGGAGACACACAAACAGAAAATAGACTGAAAGGTATATTTTTGGAAAAAAAAAAAAACAATACCAGAAGGAAAGAGAGAAATTAAGTCCTGTTAAATCTTGATTTCTATTCAAATGCTTACTTTAGACCAGAGACAAACCTTTTTTGCAAAGGGCCAGACAGCAAATATTTTAGACTTTGCAGGCCAAAGGAACACTGTCACAACTACTCAACTCTGAGGTTCTAACACAAAAGCAACAATGGACAATACATAAATGAAAGTGCAAAGCTATACGTCAGTAAAATTTTATCGAAAGAAACTGGCCAACATTGGCCAAAGGGGGCATCATTTGCCAAGCCTCACTTTAGACAAATTCAATACAGGTAGACAGAGGTAACATACAATGAAATTATATAAGGAAAATGAACTAACCATTATGGAGAATCTATGTTCCTAAGAGTCCCCCAAACCCCAAGCACATTGTCCTTGAGTTGATTCTGACTCATAGTCACCCAACAGGATAGAACTACCCCATAGTGTTTCCAAGGAGCAGCTGTTGGCTTGAAGCTTCCAATATTTTGGTAAGCAGTTAATCTCTTAGTCCTATGGTGGTGTAAATATTTAACACACTCAGTTACTAATCAAAAGTTGTTGGTTCAAGTTCACTGATAGACAGTTTGCAAAAAACAAAAAATGCTTGACTATCTACTTCCAAAAAAAAAATCAGCCATTGAAATGCCTATGAAGCAGTTCTAGTCTGACAACATATGGGTCGCCATGAGTCAAAATCAACTCCATGGCAACTAGTTAACTATGTATCAGCCTCTGTGCAAGATACTTTACATATAATTCACCCAGTCATCCAAACAGTGCAAGAAGATAGCCAAGCCAAGTGCCGTCGAGTTGCAAGAACATAAGTATCATTAAAATCATCTGGCAATAGAGGTTCACAGAAGTTCAACAATCTGGCCAGATCACAGTTTGAGAGCCTGGGTTTAAATCCAGGTGTCTCTGATTCCAGTCCTCCTTGGTTATCCCTTATCACTTAATCAGTCCTCTACTGGTAAAGACTAACTTCTTACATGTTTTTGGACAAAACCAAAACAAAATAAACCTAGTGCCACTGAGTCAATGCTGACTCATAGAGATGTTACAGAACAGAGTAGAACTGCCCCATAGAGTTTCCAAGGAGTGCCTGGTAGATTTGAGTTGCTGACTTTTGGTTAGCAGCTGTAGCACTTAACCACTATACCACCAGGGTTTCCAGAACTCAATGCTGTCAGTTCTGACTAACAGCAACCCTACAGGACAGAGCAGAACTGCCACCACAGGATTTCCAAGAAGTGCCTGGTGGATTTGAGCTGTCAATCTTCTGATGAGCAGCTATAGCACTGAACCACTTATGCCATCAGGGTAAAGGGATTAAAATTTGTGCATATGGTATACAGGCACTGAAAGGAATTTTACAAGCATTTATTGAGTATATACTATATGCCAGGTGCCATGGTAGGTGGTAGGGATATAGACTTAAAGATCATTTGTCTCTAGGCTGTGTCTAAATTGCATCTTGTTCATATCAGACATTGAATTTTAAAGCCTACCATTTGGCATCCGTATATTACAGCTTTGTTCATTTTTCTAGATCTATAAATAGTGCTTTTGGCCATGTTAATGCTGTCTGTCCATGGACATGTTTGCCCTCTGTAAACACCCGCAGGTGTGGGTTTTGTTTTGTCCGTTTGCAAGCCCTGCTGCTGTCTGTCTCCTTGCCAAGATGTTCCCCCGTTAAGCTGCTGCCCACAGCACCTGCTGTTGGTATCTATGGCTTATCTCCTGCCTCACAGCTTCCCGTGACCAGTGAGGTGCCTCATATAGTGTGACTCAGTGTGTCCTAGAAGTGCTGCTTTCATATAGCTGGCTCAGAATATTCTGACACTCCCACAGAGCCAATGTAATAACCAGAACTGTATTTGCATGTTTGTTGGACAGATTTAAGAGTCGCCAGCCAAGTGCCGTCGAGTCGGATCCGATGGGAATATATATAACACTAGAGTCCAATTTTCAACAGATTGGCTTCTCCCAGGAATTTTCCAATGGGCCTTCCAGTTTGCACAATAAAAATCTCTTTTTCTTATCTAGTAATGAAAATTATAGCTCAGGAAGAAAAAATGCTACAAGTATGTATTTTTCTTCTATTATTTTCTATGTAATAATATCAGTATTAGGAAACAAAGTTTTGAGGAGAAGAAAAGTTTTGATATTTTAAGCAAGCTTAAACTGTGTTTCCCAGTAACCACTACCTGGTTTTATTTACTCAATAGACTAAATCTACCCAATTTGGTGTATGACTTTATTTAGCAGAGATTCTCTATGATAATATGTTTCTTTAACCCATCATAGTCTTAACAGAGTAATCAGCATTTCATATCAATATGTTTTTCACCAACATCATATTCTAGCTTTAAAAAGAAAAAGTCATATAAGGAATATTTACTGTGTTATTTTCTAAGAGCCAGCCAGCATTTAACCTGGATCACAGTGCTGACAATCAGAGCGAATGTCATTCTGGCGAAAAGCTGGGCTTTGAGGATCCTCAAATAATAACCGGAATGACATACTTGTGACCCAGCTTGCCTTGGCCAGAGTTTTGTCTTCAGAAGAATTGAAACTAACAAGGAATTAGAACCTTCCTTCATGAAAAAGGAAGACAGAAGAAGAATTAATGCATTCAAATTGTGCTGTTGGAGAATACTGACTATACTACGGACTGACAAAAGAATGAGCAAATCCATTTTAGAAGAAATACAACCAGAGGGCTCCTTAGAAGGAAAATGCAAGACTTCACGTCACTTTGGACACATCATTAGGAAAGACAAATTGCTAACAAAGGACATCCTCCTTGGCAAAGCAGGGGATAAGTACAATATGGGAGACTTTCCATGATACAGATTATAAAAAAAGTCAAAACAAAGGGTCTGAATATACTGACAATTGTGGATATGGCACAGGGCCAGACAGTGTTTGGTTCTGTCGACAGAGGGTCTCGGTGAGTTGGAGCCAAGTCAACAGCAACTAACAACAGCAGCAATATTAAAAACACTTTCGAGGAAGGACGTGCTGTCACTGGGCAGGGAGAGCAGTGGGGGCTGCATGTAGGTGAGCATGTGAATTTATATGGGAATGTACATTTTCATTCACTGATAATTTAAAAAAAAAAACCTCCCTCTATTTCATCCTTCAAGTTAAAACAATTAAGTAATTTCTGTCCATTCTTTTTCCCACTGTCATGGATTGAATTATATTCCCTAAAAAACCCATAGCAAATTTGGCTGGGCCATAATTCCTGGTATTAGGTGATGTTCCTCCATGTTGCAGTTCTTGCCTCTATGATGTCAATGAGGGCAGATGGGTGGCAGTTGTGTTGGCAGAGCAAGATTCAATGTGTAAGACTGTTTTATGCCTTGAGGTGGTCTCTTTAGATATGTGAGAGAAGCTAGCAAAGACATATGGGAACTTCATACCACCAAAAAGCAGTGCCTAGAACTGAGCTTATGCTTTGGAAAGGACCAGGGTCCCTGCACCTTAGAAGCTCCAGTCCAGGGGAAGATTGACAGCAAGGACCTTCCTCTCTAGTGCCAGCAGAGACAGCTTTCCCTAAGAACAGATACCCTGACTTTGGACTTTTAACTTACTAGACTGTGACAAATAAAATTCCTCTTTTTGAAGCCATCCACTGTAGTATTTCTGTTAGAGCGGTACCAGGTAACTAAAACACCTACATTCTAAGCTGTTCTTGCATTGTCTCCTCCACTTCCTCACTTGCAAGTAAGTGAGATCTTTGACATTCTCAAGTTGTCGAATACAACACACTCCTCATATGACTTCTTCCATTCAGGTTTTCTCTCTTGTTGTTCACCCTCTACACGCCTACTAAACTGACCATGTCATTAATGACAATTACAATGACCATATGAATATGTGACTGTCTGATTCATAATGGACAATACCAGTCCATTTCAGCCCACTAATACCTAGGGTTTCTATACTTGTGTGTCCCATTTCATTTTTGATGACTTCCAATTTTCCCTAGATTTATATTTCATACATTACACATTCTGATTATTAACACAGTTTGCAGCTGTTTCTTCTCATTTAGAGTCATGGCACATAAGTGAAGGTCCCAAATGCTTTACTCCATCCTCATGATTAAGGTCCACTGCACTTTAAAGAGGCAGCTCTTCTCCAACTGTATTTGAGTGCCTTCCAACCTGAGAAGTGCATCTTCTGGCAGTATATCAGATAATGTTCCACCACTACTCATAAGGTTTTCTCTGGTCAGTTTTCTTCAGAAGTAGACCACCAGGTCATTCTTTGCAGTATATTTAATCTGGAAGCTCTGCTGAAACCTCAGTACAAGTGACCCTACATCACAGATACACCAAAGCCCCCACAGTACCACAGGCTGACAGACACACATTAGAATTACGGTATTGGCAAAGAATACTGGATATACCATGGACTGTCAGAAGAATGGACATGCCTATCTTAAAAGAATTGCTATAATGCTCCTTGGAAGTAAGGACAGTGAGACTTTGTCTCATGTCTCTCGAGAAGGACATCATGCTTGGTAAGGTCAGTGACAAAGAGGAAGACTCTCAGTGAGATGGACTAACACAGTGGCTACAACAATTGTCTCAAATACAGCAACAATTGTGAGCATGCTGTAGGACCAAGCAGTGGTGTTTTGTTTTGTTTTGTTTCTCTGTTGTATACAGGGTTCCTGTAAATTAGAACCAATTCAAAAACATCTAACAACAATATTATAACTACTGTACGTGCGTTTTTCATTTAACTCAAACACACATAGACACATTTGTCAAACCAGTGTCACCATTTTTTGGGTGAGGAAGTCAACATTTAGGGAAGTTAAAAAGTTGACTAAGGCCATAGTCCTTTCAAAGGATAGAAAGAGGATTCAAACCCGGGCTTCTCTAACACATATGTGACTTACTTGTGACACTGAACTCAAAACTTCTGTTCCATAGATACAACCTCTTGCCAAGAAGAACGAAACATCTTGAGGCAGTTTTATTAAGACTGTACCCAGTAATGTAAAGACTGCACTGCACTCAGCTACTAATCAAAAAGTTGACAGTTCAAATTCACCCAGCAGCCCTGTGGAAAAAGGGCCTGGTGATCTATAATTTCACAGCCACCGACAACACTGCAGAGTGCAGTTACACTCTGAAACATATGAGGTCCCCATGAGCTGGGGTCAACTCTACAGAAACGAGTTTGATTTTTTGGTTGTAACAACCTCAAATAAAGTTGAATTTGCAGTTATAAAAAGAATGAATGTTTGATGGGTTGGGAAAAAATAAATAAATAAAAACAGCTCTGTGATAGCTTCCCTTAATAGTCAACTATAAAACCTCACCCAGAACTGACCTCACATTTTACTTCCAGTCTGAAAGCACAACCACTGTTCCTTGCATGTAAAATATCACAAAGAAGTATTTCCTAGAAGAAAGGTGCTAAGTACACACACTCAAATGAGTACTAGCTGTGAAGAGCTCACAGGTTAAGAACAGTTGAGAGTCAAACAATCTAGGCTAGGAGGTTAGTTGCCCTCAGCAGATGACAACTAAGTGTTTAGCCAAATTGTTACATGATTTATCTGTTTATCTTAGCATACAGACCTTATGCTCACTGTCTTAGACTGGGTTCTCTAGAGAAGTAAAACCAGTAAAATTTATAAATATATGTAGAGACAACCCAGTAATTCCACTACTTGGAATATATCCTACAGAATCAAGGCCTTTCACACCAACAGACACATGCACAAGAATGTTTATCGCAGCACAGTCCATGATGGCAAAAAGACGGAACCAATTCAGATGCCCAACAACAGAGGAATGGATAGGTAAACTATGGTATATATACTCAATGGAGCACTACACAACGAAAAAGAATAATGATGATTCCAGGAAACATCTCCTAACCTGGTTTCAACTGGAAGACATTATGTTGATTCAAAGTAGTCAGCGACAAAAGGACAAATATTGTATGAGACTCCTACGATAAGATCTCAAAAACAGACTTATGTATAGAAGAAAAGACTCTTTGTCAGCTGCAAGGGAGGGGAGGAAGGGAGGGTAATGGGGGGAGGGCTTAGATTAGATCGTTGGTAGAAATCTGGTTGGGTGAAATCGGTGATAGCACACATTAGAAACAAGAACGATATTAGGTGGACTTCAGCATAACTTGAATACTCATTCCATCTTAACCCAATATTGCAAGGATAGAGTAGCTGGGGCAGGGGGCAGGGGACCATGCTCTTAGGTGAAATCAAGGCCAATTGGCACAAGTAGCATTTTGCTAAGTGGGCTCTCTGCATCCCACATTGGTGAGTGGTGTCTGGAGTCTTAAAAGTTGCCAAGCTGCCATCCGAGGGCACAGCAATGGGTCCCAACTCAGCAGGAACGGATGCTCACCGAGGACCAAAATGACATGGGGTAAAGACAACCCAGAAGATAGAGAAACCCACATGAGTGGGTGCCTACATCGAGTTGGGACCAGAAGAATTGGATGGTGCCTGGTCACCACCAGTGATAGCCGCGATGGAGCTAAGTTGAAAGGGGTACACCCTGAGATCTCCACTAAAAGACCTCAATTGATGGTCCAGTGGTTTGGGGGTCCCCCTGGGAGCATGTCCCCTGGCCCTAATGCTGCCCTTGCCCATAAATCATAATGAAGGTCCACTCTTTGGACACGAATGGATTGGACTTGGCAATGCAGAGTGACCATATATTGGATGCACTTTATGGTTCTATGCATCTATAGGATATCATCCTGCTGATCTCTGGCTAGAGGAAAGAGAGTGGGTGGACAGGAGGGGAAAGGAGACTGTTGGGAGGATGAGACATGTATGGAGCAGAGAGGAATAGTGTGCTGTCACTGGGCAGGGAGAGCAGTAGAAGCTGCATACAGATGGGCATGTAAATTTATACGGGAATGCACATTTTCACTCAGTCATAATAAAAAATAAAAATAAATAAATAAATAAATATATGTAGAGAGAAAGTCATAAAATAAAACAGCTCACACAATAGTAGAAGCTGAAATGTCCCAAGTTCTGGATCAGAATAGAAGCCTCACGCAGCCACGGGAGCTGGCAAACCCAAGGTTGGCAGGTCAGAGAGCAGGGTTCCTGCTCACAGACTGTGAGTGTTGGCGAGTCCCAAGATGGCAGGTGAGATGCAAGCTTTCTCCTGATTCACTTAGCTATAGGTGCTGGTAAAGCTGGGACCAGCAAGTCAGGGAACAGGACACTTACTCACCGACTGTGAAGATGAATGAATTCTAAAGGCTGCTAGCTCGAGCCCCAAGAATGGCACACTGGAAGACAAAGGCATGGAAACTGCTGTATCCGCAAGCCAAAACCTTGGCCAGGTGAACAGACAGGAAGTAGGTGGTGGAAGGCAGAGAGATGAAGGAGAAGGGAGCACTGAGCCACCACAGGCCCTGCCCCTGTCCCTACCACAGCATATTCCATCACGGCAGTAACTACAACGTTACACAACTGCCCAAACATGGAGAATCAGGGCCCAGCCAAGTTGACAGACAAACTTAACCATCACACTCAGAAAGATGATACTCTTAAACTGTCTTGGCCACACCTTAAAGCTTTCAAAAATGTTCTACAACAAAAACGAATCTGCATTAAAGTAGAATTTTTTTAAAAAAGAAGAAATACAGAGATGCTTTGAGTACTGTGAGTCCCATAATTTGGAGTCTTGCCGGATGGTAAGGGCATACTTTTGTGTCCTGTGCTAAAGTGGGAGATGCAGGGAAAATAGAGTTTAATAGGAAGTAGGGCTACTAAAAGGAGCCTTGGTGGTACAACGGTAAAAGTGCTCACCTGCTAACAGAGAAATCAAAGTTTTGAACCCATCAGGTACTCCATAGGAAGAAAGACCTGGTGATCTGCTCCTATAAAGATTTATGTCTAGGAGACCTTACAGCGTAGTTCTGCTCTATCCCAGAGGATCACTATGAGTCAGAATCTACTCAACGGGATCCACAACAACAATAACAGTGTTGTTATTGAATGGTACCTGTTTTAGGCTGGGTTTTCTAGGGAAGCAACACCAGTAACACATATAGGTACAAGGAAAGATTTACATATAAGGAAACAGCTCGCGCAATTGCAGAAGCCTAGATCACTGGTTGTGTAGGTTGGCAGATCCCAAGCCGGCAGCGAGGTGGAGCTGCAGAGGCTGGCGAACCCAGGATCGGCAGGTCAGGGAACAGGACTCTCAAGCGCCAGCTATAAGGGTTGATGAATCCAACAGCTGCTAGTTTAAGTCCAGGAACGAGACACCAGAAGAGAGCAGGAGCTGCTTGCTATGTGAGTAGCAGCAGGTGGTGGACGGCATAGAGATGAGAGCCGAGGGGCGTAAAGCCCAAAACCAAGTTGGCATAATCCTGACCACCACAGTACCCTAGTCCTTTCCCATGCATTTCATGTTAACATGCATTGCCAGCAAAAGCCTCTCATTTACCACAAGTTTCACATTATGTTAGGGCAGAGTCAATTAAGCTAAAAAGATAAAGAGATGCATTGGCTTAAAAACTATCCCAATAATATCACTGACTATATCCGACTCGACGGCACTTGGCTTGGCATTGTCAAGCATAAAATTGAGTGGGGTGGGGGGAAGGAAGTCTACTAACTATTTGAGGGAAAGGTTTTACCAAAGAAACCTTAAACCTAGCTACCAGTTCCTAAAACAATCCTGCAGTCTTGCAACTCCACTACCCAGAGCCCATACTCTTACAGCTGGAGAGTCCCAGCGAAGTGCATCTTTACCCAGAATTTACCTCACTTGGGGCCATGGAGAAATACAAGCGACCAAGAACACCTCAGAAAGCAGAACCGGAGGCTAAGGAGGATAACGGAAAAAAGAGACTCTTCCAGAAAGCAAATCCCCTAGTCTGTCCTACAGCTAATAACTTAGGGCACTATCACATTAGTGAGTTTTCTCTTAATAGTTTCATCCTAATCAACAGGACGCACTTGCTATGAAATGGAGATTACTGTGTCTTTCTCTTTCTCACTTTTTCTAAGTAAGAGTCTAATTACAATCCAGACGGCACAGGTATTTCAGTAACAGAATTTTCTCCTTCCATATGGAGGAACCAACTTTAATTGTGCTTTACGCAAATGTACGTGGGGTCTTCACATGTTAGAGGCTAACTCAATGGCAGCTAACAACTTATGCACTCTCTGGTTATATGCTGGGAATACTTGGGAACTTTTCACTTTTAAGGAGGTCACTTCAATATGAGAATCCACGTCCAGATGTGACTGAAGGGGTCACTGATCACTCAGAAATCTTGAATTAAAAGATGGATAAAGAACTAGATAAAAACTACAGAGAACATTCTCGAATAGCAGGTAAGTACAGCCCACGTGGCTTAAGCAATATTTAATAAATGCTTGGCAAGTTATTTTGATGGGATGTTGAACAGGCAGTCAAATGGATTAACTGTGAAATTCAGCATTAGCCTGCCCTGACACGATTTCCCCTTCCTTACTTGCTAATAGAAACATGGTTATGTTCCAAGTGGTGACATGCCCAACGGATAGAGATGAATTGAAATTAGCCCAGATAAATCATGGTGCTCCCAGAGCCATTTGCCAACTACCAACTTTCCCAGTCATCTTTGCAGCTTTAGATGTCCAAATGAGACCTAAGAAGTGAATCCATCAGAGGATAAAAGGAAATCATTTCAAAAACAAGGAATCATTTTGTGACCATGAAGCAATGCATACAAGCATGAAAAACTCACAGAAAGGTGGAAAGAATCTAAGCCCAAACTTGTTGTCTAAAGAAATTGACAGTCTTTATCATTGATCTCCCAGTTTTCCACCCCAGCTAAAACCACATCACATTCATGTGCTGTGAGTGGGGCACAGGAGAAAACATATTTGAAGAATAGAAAGAAATGATGAAGATCAATACTCACTGAATCCTGACTTCAAGATTGTTTTTATTATACCTTTCCTGAAACTGTTATTTTCACAAAGTATAAACTTCTCTTTAAATTAGTTCTCAATTTATGTAGTGTATGAAACTGTTAATGACTATATAGTCAAAAGCATACCAAAACTGACAAAGCACTACAATGAACTAAAAGTAATTGAATATTTGCCAGTTACCAGAGGACTGTAGATAAACTGAAGTTCTAATAGAAAGTTACAGTTAAAAGCCTGCCAAAGAGTTGTCCATAACTTTACTGTGACTTGCTGTCAAGCAGCTTCTCAGAGGTTTCAAATGGTGCTACAATTGACAAGAATTCTATGAATAGGTTGCATCTCCATGTTGACTTTTTACATTCCATACAGTTTTACAAGTGCGTGTGACATCCAGATAAATACTGTCTGTCCATTTAGTGGAGACATTTAAGGTCAGTTATAGAGGAAATGATCCTTTCATTGCTTTAGTGTTTTCTTTTTGTTGAGCACTCTGACGTTTCTTCAGCTGTACTTCATTTACTTTTAATACTACACTCATTTATTTTTATTCATTCATTTTCTTCCATATAGATTCATCGCCACTTCTCTATCTAACTAACTGAATAACTCTGTAGCATTTTACTCAGCTGATCATTCCTTCTTTCCTGGTTTCCACAAAATGTTTCTGTGTTGTTTGCTGGCTACTTCCTTGTTCTACCTTTAAGTGTTAATAAGTTTCAGGACATAAACTGCAGCCACTTCCTCTTTTCTGTACATGATCTTGCCATGAGTTATTTCATTCTGCCCAATTTTAAATAAAATCTGTGTGACAATTCTTGAACATTTTCTTCTTCAGACTTAACCTGTACCCTCAAAAAAACACTATCTCATTGACCCAACAGCCTACTTGAAATCTCTACTAGTGTACTCAGAAGCTTCTCAGCCTTAATAAGAGACATCTCGACCTTAGCATATCCAACACTGAACTGACTTCTCAACACCTTCCCATCTTTTCTTTCATTGGTTTACCTCAATTCTGTAAATGGTACCACCACTCATGCAATAGCTGGACTCAATTATCCGGAAGTCGTCCTTGCTTCCTCTCTGTCTTCATTCCCCACATGCAATTCATCAGCCGTCCAGTCAACTCCATCAGAGAAACAGCTCCTGAATCTGTTCACTTCTCCATACCAACTGATCCATACCCTGATTCTGCCACCATCATCTCCAACCTGGCATTCTACCCTAACCCGCTAATTCATCTCCAGCTCCTGGTCTGTCCACCTCACCTTCTGTTTCCCGTAAATCAACCAGAGTGGCCTTTTTCAAAGGCTTAAACTGATGCTGTCACTCTTATAAGTTTCCTGTCACATTTAAAGTCAGATCTAAACACTTTCTTCTAAGCTCTAAAGTCCTCCCCACATGATTTGACTCCCACCTACCTCTCTGATCCCCCTCGAATCACTTTCTGCCTTACTTTCTACAGTCCAGCTTTTTTGGATTTCTTGCTGACCTTTATACAATACAAGTTCATTGTGCTTTATGGTCTTCAAGTTACCTGTTTCTTCTCTCTGTAAAGTTTATCATCCACATAATCACACTGGTGATTGTTTCCTGATTACCCAGACTTCTCTGACTAATCAACCTCAAGTAGCCACTTTTCCTCCCCATCCTTCACCTCGTATTCCTTCCTTTGCAGCAAATACTGTCATTTATATTTCCTGCCTGTTCATTCCTCCTAAGAGAACAGGGACTTGGACTCACTCATTGTTAGATTCCTATTTGCTAGACACTCCATAGATACCCAATAAATATTTGTCTAATCAGTGAAATGTATTGAATTCCTAAGCATTAGGGAAACTCATTAGTCTGCAGTTCCATTCAGTTCCCCTGCCCTAAGCAAGATCACCACTTTCTTCTATATTTCTTATAATTTCAAGGTAAATCAAAAAATAAATTTTAGACAAAGCTCTCCATTCAATCAAGAAATATTTACTTCTGCCAAATATTTTGCTATACAAAGAAAAACAAGACAGAAATTTCATAAGCTAATGGTAGAAAATCGTATGAAAAAGAAGTATAATATAAAATCAGATAAATCAAACTGCTAAGGGACCTGCTAATATTGCACTGTGCAAAAGAGGCACTGAATGAAGTGAAACAAAATTAGCAATGAGCACAGAGAGAACATGACATTTGTTATATACCAATGAGTCATATGTTGAGTTCTGTAAACTAAAAGAGGAAAATATTATACTGGTTTCATTTCTCAATCCCATATAATGATGCCTCCAACCATGGCAATGATAAAAAAAAAAAAAAGGATTTTATTTTTTGTATGTCTCAATGTTATTAGAACCTGAAAGTTAAAGTCAAGGTCACTACCTCCGACTGCCTGTGTGATTCAATCACCCACAATTGTATTATATCATCATGCAGCACGGCGCATTACACAGGACTGCAAGGTAATAGATGCTTTCTCAGTCTCTCTCCTTCTCACAGCTGCTACCCTACCCTCCGCCTGTCTCCACTTCATCCCTTCCATCACCACCCACTGCCTGTGGCCCATGAGTTCTTGTTTCTCACTGATCTCTGACACACACAAAAAAAATTCTGTTAATCCTCCATCAACAAACCAGTCTGCTCACTGGCTCTCAACCCAGTCTTTTGCAGCCCAGCTGTCCATCTTCAGTCTTTTTCCTTCTTGTTTCTAGTATCTAAATACTAACAGTTCTTCAAGCCCATGAAGTCCATCTATCCCACAAAGCCATCCTCTCAAGCCACCTCAGCCCACTGTGATCATCATTTTTGCAGGCCTTTTGCCCACACTCACTCCGCTGTAGAAGAGTGTCTAGTCCTGAGGGAACATCCATTACACATTGTTGTTGTGTCAATTGCCATCGAGCTACATCCAACTCACGGCTACGTTACGTTACAGAAAATGAACTGCTGCCCACTTCTGGGCCGTCGCCATGGTCATTAATAAGTCTGAGCCTACTGTTGAAACTTTTATGATGATCAGTCTCATTTAGACATTCCCTAACTGCCTCTGACCCTCTATTTTAACAAACATGATATTCTTCTCTAGCAATTGGTTTACAAGTCTGAGCCTATTGTTGAAACTTTTATGATAATCAGTCTCATTGAGGGATTCCGTAATTGTCACTGATCCTCTAACAAACATGATGTTCTTCTCTAACTATTGGTCTTTCCTGATGATTGTATCCAAAGGAAGCTAGCTGAAGTCTCACCATCATCACTTCTAACAAGCATCTGGTTGTATTTCTTCTAAGATGGGTCTGTTCATTCTTCTGGGAGTCCATGGTATATTTCACTCCTTGCCGACAGTACAATTCAAATGCATCAATTCTTCATTACCCAGCTTTCCGTGAGCAGTATTGAAGCTGTCTTTCCCCTTTGGATGTAGAGAAGAAACCTCTGGTTTGGATCAGTGATGAATTGTACAGTCAGCCAGGGCTAGTGAGACATAGTTCCCTGAAACAACCACTGGAGCCCTTGGGCACTTTTGGACCACTTCATAATACTCATACACAGACGGAAACTTAAAAATGATCTTGTATATAAGCCATGGTGGATTATTAACATACCAAACAGATTAAACTACATAAAACAGTCCAATTCATCACACATAGCATAAAAACATCTTTAATAAGAGCCCAAGTGTCAGCTACATGAACAATTTCCAGAAACCTTAAAACTGATTTAAATCACAAAATACTCTGTAATCAAAGAGCAAGCCACCATTTCTCTCCAATGCCCAAGGAACACATAATTCAGAGGAAAAGAATTTGTTGCTGACAAACCAATATTTCAGAAGCTAGTAAATGTTTTCTAGTTCTGATCATTCATAAACCCAAAATAAAGAGGGCCTAAAATGCATGGCTCTTACAGAAATATTACCTAACTATTTGGTAAAATCACCGCCCAGTTTAGTCCCCACTGTTATAAATCTATACCACAATTCTACACGTTTTTAGTCCCCTGTAACTTTCTCAGAGATTGATGTGGTGGTAGTGGACGTGGTGGCTACCTGCCATCAAGATGACTCCAATTCTTGGTGACCCCACGTGCAAAAGAAGAAAACATTTCATGGTTCTGCACGACCTTCCTCACTGTTAGTACGTTCAAGCCCATTGTGGCAGCACCTACAGACTGTAGTGTCTTTCAAGGTGCATGTGGCGGGGGCGGGAAGGAGAAGCTCATCTTCCTATACTACATCAGACAATATTATGTTACGATCTGTATGATTTATGGTGGCTAACTTCTGGAAGTAGATCCTCAGGCTTTCTTCTCAGTCTGCCTTAATCTGGACGCTCCCCCCAAACCTGTCTAACACGGGTGACTCAAATGGGATTTGAAATACCAGTGGCATGGCTTCTAGCATTATAGCTACATGCAAGCTACCACACAACAACAAATTGACAGGCAAGAGGCAGCAGAAAATGAGACTGCCTTCTATTTTACAGACCGCAGAAACCCTGAAGTGTGCAGTCCTCCTGCAAACTAAATTCTTCCCTTCTGTCTCCAAGGAAGCGCCTCAGTATTCTATCTATACTCCTACCCAAGACCAACCTGTCTACCTACACATTTAATTCATTCAGTCAATAAATACTAAGGTGCTGGGGATACAAAACAGACCACTATTGTTCCAGTACAACTCAGTGAAACAGAACAAAATATTCTATAAGTAATATTCAGCACTTACATACATCAATGAAGGCTGAATCTCAAAAAGATAATGTTAACTGGCAAACATCTGTAAAACACACCATTTTTGTACATTTTCAAACATACACATACACAAAACCATATGATACATTGTTCTTGCCCACCTCATCTGTAGTAAGATGACTTTAAAATGAACTCCAAGGATATACGCCAGCTTTACATTGTGGTGGTATGTAGCGGGGAGAAGGGATATGAAAGTAATGTGGAAGGCTACAAAGTGGATGTCTACATCATTGCTACCATATTATGTCTTTTATACGAGGACTGACAATTAAGTTCACGAACTCATCCTAGAAAAAGTGTTACATACCTCATTGCTGAATATCACCACAGCCATCTTCAAAGTACTCCCCTTGGGAAGCTATGCACTGATGCCAGCACCTAGTCCAGCCTTCAAAGCAGGTTTGGAACTCTTTTTAGAATGGCTATAAGAGTTGTCGTCATATTAGTCTTGATTTCTGAATGTCATCAAAATGTTTTCCTTTCAACGCTTCCTTTATCTTCAGGTAAAGAAAAAAGTCACTGAGGGCCAGACCAGGTGAAGGGAGGAATATTCCAATACAGTTATTTGTTTACTGGTTAAAACCTCCCTCACAGACAACTATACAATTACACAAACTTGCTACTGTGCAATGGCTACTCCAGAGAGAGCGCTAAAATTGCTTAGAAAGGTGGACTAGGTGTTGGCATCAGTGCATAGGTCCCCAAGGAGAGTACTTCTAAGATGGCCATAGTTACATTCAGCAATGAGGTATGTAGCACTTAAAACAACTACATTTTCAGACTCGTCAGACCTCATAGTACAACAGACTAAAAGCATTTTTTTTTAATTATCATCTATGAATTTGCACTTAGAGACCCACAGGTGTTTATTATTTATACTTTCCTATATTTTTAAAAGTACTTAAAATATAAATAGGTAATTCTATTACTGCACAATAAGAGCTCTATGTAGTATTTATAAGGTAGACTGGAGATATCACAAAATGAATATTGTGTTTTCAGGCCACTCCTCCTCTGCTACTGCTTAGCCACAGGTCTAGACAAGGTCAATACCTATAATTATGCTCAAATTTCTCCTATTTAATCAAAAAGACCCTCCAGCAGTTTATGTCCTAAGGCAGCTGCTCCATTTCCTCATTTCCTTCATAACCAAACATCTTTAGAAGAGCCATCTACATTGGCTAGCCCTCATTTCCTTACTCAGGCCCATTCATTGCAATCTGGCTTCTGCTCTACTTAAATTGCTTCAGCCTCTTAAATGCCAAATTCTTTCAGTTTTCATCTTACTTAACCACGGAAAGCACTTAAGATAATTGACCAAGTACTGGAAAATTTTCCTTCTTTTGACTTCCACAGATTTACTTTTGGCTGTGGTCATGGATTGAATCGTGTCCCCCCAAAATATGTGTCAACTTGGTTAGGCCATGATTTCCAGTATTATGTAGCTGTCCTTCACTTTGTGATTTTCATTTTATCTCAAGGGGACCTGGGGTAGGATTTTTGACACTCTGACTGAGGTCACATTCTTAATCCAGTGTAACGGGAGTTTCCCTGGAGAGACTGGGAAGAGAACATGTCTTTGCACCCAGGGTTCCCGTGAGGAGAAGCTCCTGATCCAAGGAAAGATTGCTGAGAAGGACCTTCCTCCAGAACTGGCAGAGAGGGAAAGCCTTCCCATGTAGCTGATGCCCTGAGTTTGCACTTCTAGCCTACTAGACTGCAAGCAAACCAGCTCCTCTTTGTTAAAGCCATCTACTTGTGGTATGTCTGTCACAGCAGCACTAGATGACTAAAACAGTTGTTGTTTCTTTTACCCTCTTACTGGTTCCCTCACTGACTCCCTTGAAGGTTCCTTTCCTTGGTACCCAGTTTGGGTCTTTCTCCTCTAGTACCCTGTTCTGAGCTCTGTTCTCTGTTTTCCATAGACAATATCCTATGCTCCCACAACTTTACCTGAAATCCATTGAGTACTAAGTATCCATCTCTAGCCCTTTCTGAGATCTAGACAAATACCTCCAACTCTCACTTTCTCTGTCAGTAGCCCAACCTATGTAAGATCTAAATCAGTCATATCCTCAATGATCCTCACTGACAGTTAAAGCTTGTCTTCTTGACTTTGGATATTCTCTCTATGATCTCATTCCAAAGCATACCATCCTGTTGATTGTGTCTTCTATGTTTCTTGAACCAACTACCTCCTTTTCTGTGCTTTAACTCAGGTGTCTCATTCCATATTATGTTTAGAATTTTTACAAGTAGTTCCCTTGACGTCTGGGGAACCACCTCCACCATTCTTCTAAAACACAAGTAAATATCCTTCCCTAGCTTAAAATCTGTCAGAAGTTCTCCACTGACTACAGATTTTAGCCATAAGTGCAAGCCTCTGAAACAATCTACACCACCTCCCTGCCTATCTTTTGGGTCCATCTGTTTCCACACACACAGTGTTAGTAATTGGACGTTCTCACCAGTTCCTGAATGTAGCTTGAGTTTTCACATACCTCTGAGTCCTCGTACAGGCAGATCTCATTACCTCTGAGATATGAGCCCCCGTCTCTGCTTGAGGAAACCGTGGCGGCATAATGGTTAAGGATTGCAGCTGCTAACCAAAAGATGGGCAGTCTGACTCCATCATCCTCTCTTTGGAAATTCTATAGGGTAATTCTACTAAGTCCTAGAGGATTGCTATGAGTCAGAATCAACAGCAGTAGGTTTGTTTTGTTTTGTTGCTTTTGATTCTCTGCTTGATAAAGAGCCTGGTGGTGCGACACCTAAGAGACCAGATGCCAACCTAAAGGTCAGCAGCTGAAATTCACCACTTGGTCCTATGGAGCAGTTCTATTCCATGTGATAGGCCTCAACAAAGTTTTAAAGACCCATGCGAGACGTCATGCTTCTCTCAAGGGCAGATGAACCAGTAAGCAAGGTTATGCAGAGCCTTAACTGTGTTTGTTTTTACTAATTTGTAGTGCACGATTTGGAAGCCCTGGTGATGTCATGGTTATGAGCTACAGCTGCTCATCAAAAGGTGAGCAGTTCAAATCCACTAGGTGTTCCTTGGAAACCACATGGGGCAGTTCTACTCCAACCTACAGGGTCACTAGGAGCTGGAATTGATTTTTTTGGTCTTACTGTACAATTGGACACTATAGATTAGTAGGTGTCACTGATTGAATTGTGTCCCCTCAAAAATGTCTCAGTTTGGCTGGGCTCTGTATCATGTGACTTTCCCCATGTGTTGTAAATCCTGCCTCTACCACGTGAATGATGGAGAATGGGCAGCAGCTGTGTTGGTGAGGAAGGGCTAAGTCTACAGGCTTGGACTGTGTTGAGGAAATCTCTTGGGATATAAAAGAAAGAAAAAAGCGGAGAAACAGGAGTACTTTACACCAGTAAGAAAGTGGTGTCAGAACCAGAGCGTCTCCTTTAGACTGGGGATCCCTGCGTGGGACAGCGCCTCGCCCTCTGGAAGAAGGCAAACTGAGAAAGCCATCCCCTGGAGCCCTGAATTTGGACTTTAAGGCTACTTTCCAGTAAATAAATAAATACTTGTTTGTTAAAGCCATCCACTTGTGGTATTTCTGTTACAGCAGCACTAAATGACTATGATAGTAGGCAAAACAAGCCCACGCATACCTTGGTTGTTGGGAAATCCATCCCTGTTTCTGTGCAAGCTGTACATCACTTCCCTAGGAATTCAGTTACTTCTGCACCTTCATTCATGCAGGACTTGACTTGTGCCTCCACTTCACACTTAAGTCATAAGAGTGTGCAAGTTACTTGTTTACCTGTCTGTCTTTCCCCATGGGCTGCTGCATCTTGTCACAGACCTAGACTTTTGTTATGGTGTGTTTCTTCAGCTAATACACAACAGCCTACCAGTATCAGACCCTGGGACATATATGCAATGAACAAACAGACAAATTTAAACTCAAGAGTGTTACTGTAAAATCAGTAGACTGGAAGCAGGATTTGAAGGTGGTAGTTTAAGTCACTCGTAAGGACCCTACAAAGTCACAATCTTAACACATACTACATGGCAGGTTTTGCATATCAGTGTAGCTCATCATCTCCCATCTTAGTCATCCAGTGTTGCTATAATAGAAATACAAGTGGATGGCTTTAAAAAGAGAAAATTATTTGCTTACAGAAAAGTAGGCTAAAGTCCAAATTCAGGGCATCAGCTGCAGGGGAAGTCTTTCTCTGTTGGCTCTGATGGAAGGTCCTTGCCGTCAATCTTCCCCTGGACTGGGGAACTTCTGAGAAGCAGGGACCCCATGTCCAAAGGACTTGCTTTGCTCCTGGCACTGCTTCTTTTCAGATAGTCTGAGGCCCCCAACTCTCAGCTTGCTTCCCTCTCCTCTATATCCTAAAAGATTGCCTCAAGGCACAATACACTCTTATAGATTGACTCTGCCTCACTAACACAACCACAGCCCATCCTTCTTCATTAACATCACAGAAGCAAGATTTAGAACAGGTAGGAACATCACATAAAATCTGGAATCATGGCCTATTCAAACTGCTACATACACTTTTGGGGACACAATTCATTTATGAAATTTCCAGCTAGGACTACTCTATCTTTGCAATGTCGTATGCACCAGGCACACAGACCTACATATGCTACATGATATATAAGCACTTAAGGCTCAGTCTTTCTTTCTTTTTAATTTTTTATTTTTTTTAATAATTACAGCAAAAGAATAAAATTTCTAAGATCTATCATTACCTCATATATGATAAACCCTCAACCCCCATCCCCACCCATGTAGCCAACACAGTCATTTGCTTCTGTGGATAATTCTCTTATTAAGTCCTTACAACAGGGGTCTCATACAAAATTTGACTTTTTGACACTGATTGATTTCATTTAGCATGATCTCTTCCAAATGAGGCCATGTTATGAGATGTTTTCTAAAATTGTCATTGTTTTTTATCATAGTGTGGTGTCCCATTGAGTGTGTGTACCATAGTTGATGGGCATCAAGGCTAATTCCAACTTTTTGCTGTTGTGGACTGTGCTGCAACAAACCTGTGTGTACATGTGTCTGTTCATGTGACAACCTTTGTTTCTGAAGGATAAATTCCAAGCCATGGAATTACAGGTTCAAACGGTATATCTATTTCTAGCGTTTTAAGGAACTGCCAGATTGTTTTCCAAAGAGGTTGTACCATTTTGCAATCCTACCAGCAGTGCAGTAGAGTTCCAACTTCTCCACAGCCTCTCCAGCATTTGTTGTTTTGTGTTTTTTGGATCATGGCCAACTTTGTTGGGGTGAGATGGTATCTCATTGTAGTTTTGATTTGAATTTCTTTAATAGCTAATGATCGTGAACAATTCTCACTCCTTTCTAGAAGAAGGCTTGTTTGTGATCAGCTACTAACCTAAAGGTTCATAGTTTGAATCTACCTTGCAGCTTCACAGAAGAAATGCCTGAGAATTGATTTCATAAAGATTGTAACTAAGAAAACTCCATGGAGCAGTTCTACTCAGAAACACATTTGGCCACCATAAGTTGGGAACCAAATCAACAACAGCTAAAAACACAGCAACATCCCTTTCTGTGTAATGTAGGCAACTATACATTGTAGTTGGACAAGGTTTAAATTCTCCATGATTCAGCAAATAACACACCACACTGTGTGAATTCATGCAATAGATAACAAATGAATTCTCTGTAGTTGAGATAGAAGCGGCCTATAGATTAGTAAGGGTAACCTACATTGTATTCTTTTTTAAAAAAGTTATGTACTTGCACCCATGCTGGCTCACCTAACCTTTGAATAAATATGGATGACATCAGGATGTCTCTGAAATTGGTACATCCACTGTATGTGAAGCAGGGAGAAACCTCAAATGCAGGAATAATGTGCTGGAAACAAAACAGGAGAAAGCAAACATTTGAACAATGTGGAAAAGTTCCCAGTTGGGATGGAGACAGCTGCCATTACATAGTTAAGAACAGTACTGAAGCATGGTAATACCTCAGAAACACTTGATATTTATACAGATTGATGCATAAATATATACACAAGTTAACTTTATGAGATTGCACATTGTTGGTAGTTCTTTACCATTAACTGCTTTGTTCTAGGCTCCAAAGTCTAGAATATTAAGTTTTTCTCTTTATACCAAAAAAAAAAAAAAGACAAAGAAGTGCTTACATAAGAATCTGTAGAGATCCCTTTTTACTAGTGTACAGACAAGATCAAATCTTTGGGTTACTGAGTTCAGCACATCTTATATATAAGGTCAGCTTCCAAGGATGAAGGGAACCTGACTCTTAGGCTGAGTGTGTTAACCAGAAGTATACACTGAGGCATACAAATAAATTACTAGTATTTCCATTATGTGTATTATCATCTCAGAAAGGAAAGATACTCAACTTCACTAATAACTAGTGCCACCACCAATTTGTCAGTTCATGCTACTATGGTAGGTTGTATATTGCTGTGATGTTAGAAGCTATGTCAACAGTATTCCACATAACCAGCAGTGTCACCCATGGTGGACAGGTTTCAGTGGAGCTTTCAGACTAAGACTAGGAAGAAAAGTCTGGTGATCCCTTCCTAAAAATTCGCCATTCACAATATGAATCACAACAGAATATTATCTGTTCATTTGCTTTGGACATGCCATTGGGAAGGATCAGTCACTGGAGGAGGACATTATGTCTCATGAGGAAGAAGACCAGTGAGAGTGAAGGAGATCATCAGTGAGGTGAACTGGAATCACAGCAGCAACAATGAACTGAAACATGCCAGTAAACAGAAGAATGATGCAGCATTGGGCAATGTGTCATTCTGTTGTACATAAAGTCACCATGAGTTGGTGTCAACTCAATGGAAGTGATCTATCTTTAATAATCATTATATGCATTTCTATAAGTACCTGGGTATAACTTATGCTAAAATATATAAAAATGAGGATACATGCTCAAAAGTTGGGTTTTTTTGTTTGTTTGTTTGTTTGTTTTGTTTTGTTTTCCAGATCCAGCCACATGATCACAATACTTTGGAGACTGCTGAGATAGACATTAGATAGCAAGCAATGAGTTCTAAGTAAGAGACTAAAGTTAGAGTCTTGGAGGCTAGGGAAAGCATGTGAGAACAGGCAAAGAAAAGAAAAAAGAAGATAAGAAAGATTAGAAAATACATGCCAACACCCATTTGAAAAAGTTTAAATTTAAAAAAAACAAAAAAAACAAAAAAACATTGCTGTCAAGTCCATTCAGACTCATAGCAACCCTATAAGACAAAGTAGAACTTCCCCAACAGGTTTCGAAGGAGCACCTGGCAGAGCTGAACTGCCAACCTTTTTGTCAGCAGCATAGCACTTAGCCGCTACACTACCCAGGTTTCCAACAAAGACCAGCATTATAAAAGCATGAAGACCTGCTGGTGAGAGGGAAAACTGCCTCCTATTTTCCTGGGTGTAAGGACCAAACCCAGAAGGTTCAAAGTGGCTATTTGATAATCTCATTCCTCTGCTTATAACTTGCAGTCACTCCTCACTGCCCTTAGGCTATAATCCAAATCCTTAAGAAAACTGAAAAAGCCCTAAACCACCTGGTCCCTATCTGTCTCTCCAGCATCATCTTGTAGTCACTCTCCTTTTTTGTTCGGGATAGAGGTATCCCCGGGTGACACAAATGGTTTGCACTAGAATGCTAACGTTTCAAACCTGGGTATATGGTTTGTACCCACCCGGCAGCACCAGGAATAAGGGCTTTGTGACCTGATTCCTTAAAGATTATAGTAATGGAAATACAGCAGTTTTACTGTGTAACACATAGATTTGACAGGAGTTGGAATTGACTCAAATGCAGTAAGTTAAGTTTCAGGCTTTTTTTGGTTTGGACTTCTATCAGTTATTCAGGTGTGTTCTCTACTCCAATTCCTATGTATCTCTAAGCTCCAACTTAATTTTCATTTTCTTTGAGAGCTCTTCTTTGGCCCCTAAATATATTTTTCCCTATGGCACTTGGCTTGGCATGTATTGTCATACCATCTTATACTTACTGTTCTGAAATCTTCATCATGCTCGTGATAGATTATGCAAGGTCTTTCTTCTTTGCTAGCCATCTATGAGGACAGAGAATGTTTCTGTATCCTCCAAGCACCTAGTACAATGTTTGATTTATAATTGGTGCTAATAAATGTGCTGATTGGTGCTATAAATGTGTTGATTGGACCGTAGTTGTGTGAAATGTGTCCTGGGATCCAGTGACAGGGAGGGAGAATGAAGGTTTGTCTTGAGCTCATAAGCACTTCCTCATTATATTTGACAATGCCAGAAACAACTAGTCTTCCCTAATCATTAAAACAATATCTAACTGTCTTTTCTATGAGCACATTCAAAAGCATTTTATTAGCCATTGGTCAACAAATATTTGAGTGTCCTCCTAGGTCCTGGAAGTGTGTACAGTATCTTTACTCTGGCTTGGCAGACATAAAGCATTTAATTAAAACTCTATTCATTAAGGAAGAGCACTGAAAGGATTCATGACTTATTCTGGCAGGATGGAGGATGGCTGCAGTTCATTGCTTGCAATGGCGTTATATATTCTCAGGTGGTTAGGCTCAGCAAGATCGCCTGTGTTCAGTGTCCATACGGTAGGTGGGAAATGCACCCACAGGAGTGGGGGAAGGGCAGACACATAAGTGAAATGTTCTAAATCAAAATCATGACTTTGCTTGTGAATAGACATATCCTTCAAACAAGTTACCAATCTGCAGAATACAGAAAAGGCCATATAATCCAGAGACTGCATCAGCATGAAACCAAAATAATTAGATAGTGCTGGGCCATCACCACCGACTGCCCTGTCAGGGAATACGACATAGAGTCCCTGACATCGCAGGAAAATAAATGAGTGTGCAGAACTAGAACTCCATTAAAAGACCAGACTTGATAGTCCTACAGACTGCAAGGTCCTTGGAAGAGATGGCCTCTGGATTGTCTGTTGGCCCAGAACAGAAGCCATTCCTGAAGCCAACTTTTCACATGGTAACTGGACTGGAATGTAACACATAAAATGTACTTACGAGGAGCATGCTTCTTCTCTTAAGTAGACGCATGAGGCTAACTGAGTAGCTCCTGTCCATAGGCTAGATTAGAGGGTGAAGGGGGACAGGAACTGGTTGAATGGACACAGAAAATCCACGGTGGAAAGGAGGAGTATGCTGTCACAGAGTGGGGAGAGCAGCTTGAGTTACACGGCAATGTGCATGCAATATCTGTACAGCAAACTGACTTGGATTATAAACTTTCACTTAAAGCACAATATTTTTTTTTTCCCAAGTAATTTACCTATCCACCACACTTTCAATCCTCATTCTTTCCTAGACCTCTACCTGCCTCTGGTGTGCCCAAATTAGTCACTTCTACGAACCCTTGCACTCAGCCTCAAGCATCACCTGGAGGTTACATTCAAGGCCATTGCTTGACAGTCCTCAAGCTTTAATCACTCTTTTTCCCCAATCCACAAGACTAGGAAGCAAGACTCCCTCTTGCCAAGCAGGATAACTATGGTGGCACATTGGCCTTGAATCTCTACCTTGGATATAATCTAGAAAGTCACATGCAGCTGATTCTGATCATTTGTACTTGGCTCAATTCTCTACCAGCCTGAACAACATGCATCATGGTTATCGAACCCAGTCCAGCCTTCAGAGAATACCAGCCTGGAACAGGTTCCTGCCCTTCCTTCTTTCCTGGCTCTGTCCTGTCCAGACAGAGTAGTAGAGAAAAACAAACACGTGTGTGGAGCCAGAGTACCTCAGTTAACATGCGTTGGACAACGCCCTCACCTTCCCACTCACTAGCTAGGTGAGCTTAGGCAAGGTGCTTAAGTCCTTTGAGAATCAATTTACTTATCAATAAAATGTATATTCAGAACAAGCTGGTAAATACTCGATGGGTATCCCACTCGATGGCACTTGGTTTGGCTGGCGTAGCATCCTAAATATAACGTTGATTTCTCTGATTTTAAACTTCTTGACCTCTCTCCCCCCCAACATACACTATTTTTTTTTATCATCTATGTCCTGGATAACAACATCCCATTGACATAAACAAAGGCCTTTACTCAGCCATCCAATGTGGACCATATAACCTACACAAGAAGACATCCTTGACTCTCTTCCCTCCTTGATCTCTCACCTAACCCTCACCTCTACTTCAGGCACTTACAACAGACTCTTCATAATGCCGGAAAACCTGGTGGCACAGTGGGTTAAGTGCCATGTCTGCTAACCAAAAGGTCAGCAGTTCAAATCTGCCAGGCACTCCCGGGAAACTCTATGGGGCAGTTCTACTCTGACCTCCAGGGTCGCTATGAGTCAGACCAAACTAGACAGCAGTGTGTATTCATAACACCACATAAATACGCCAGATGTATCTTCTTCCCCCATGGACATACCTCCAGCGGTCAAAAATGGCATTTCTACCTAAAGTACAAATGACTTCAGTAGTCTCTCAACTGATCATTTGCCTGAAAACTCTCTCTTCTTTAATCCTTCCTTTATACCAGGTTAAAACGAATCTTTCTAAGGTATCACTTTTATTATGCCATTGTCTTTCTCAGAAACCTTGAGTTCCTACCCACTGTATAAAATCCATAGGAGCACTGGTGGCACAGTGGTTAATGAGTTTGGCTGCTAACCAAAAAGTTGGCAGTTAAAACCTACTATGGGGCAGTTCTACTCTGCCCTTAGGACCACCATGATTCAGAATCTACTCTGTGACAAAGGGTTCAACAGACAAGATCTGTATCTCTTACTTAGGCTTTCCCTAATCTCACTTTTCGGCCTCATTGCTTCTCAGAGAGAGTCTACACCAGCCCGATTCCTGACCCTGCATTCTTGCACGCCATCCTACTAAGTGCTTCCTCTCACACTCTCTAAACACCACTGATCACTGAAAGTCCAGCTCGACACTCAGTTCCTCTGTAGTCTTCCACAACAGGTCACGTGGGGTGGCCAATGCTTTGGTCAGTGTCCTCGCTTTCCTCTCTAGCATTAGAAAACCAGATTTATGCCATCCTGAGAGCAACAGCCCTTCTTTCTAACTCATTTGCTCTATAACCCCACTCCCAATCTCGCCACTCTTCTGACTTCCTGTGCCCACGAGGAAAGACCCCATTCACCAGAAAAAAAATAATTTTAAATATGACAACAACTCACATTTATTAGGCCTTCACTATATGCCAGGCACCTCACTAAGAGTTTGATTGTTAGTTCATTTTATCTTCAGTGCAAACCATAATGATGGGTTCTGTACAACGAGGCGAGACTCAGCACATATCTGAGTGCATTTTAAGGGAAGATAATAAACAAATAAACAAAAATAAGTGGAGGCATCATATATCCACAGTACACATAGTTCTTTTAAAAGTATAAATGCATTATGAAGGAAAGTAGAATCTCTGAATGATGTAAAATAGTTCAGTACTCAGCTGCTAAACAAAAGGTTGGCAGTTAGAGTCCACACGGAGGTACCTCAGAAGAAAGACCTGATCATCTACTTACAAAAAATTAGCTATCAAAAACCCTACAGAGTAAGTACTATGACACCCATGGGGTTGCCATGAGTTAGAGCCAACTTGATGGCAACTGGTTTTGGTTTACGAAGCAGAGTAGAAGCAAGTAAGGGAAAAAAGATGTGCCTATATTACATATAAAATCATCAAAGAAGTAACATCTAAAAAGAAAAAGAAAACTGAATAAAGTTAGGGGACAAGCCATTGAACTGCTTGGAGCAAGAATGGTCTATGCTCACAATAGAGAAACTAAGTAACACAGAGGCTGTTACACAGTACCTGACACAGTACTGAACTCCAGTTCTGACTCAAGCCCTTATCCTCACCATCATTCTTAAGCTTCTATCAACGCCCTGAAGCAGTTCACTCTTTAACTGGCTATGGCTTCTTGAAATCTATTATTGGGTAGGAAAGCCTGGTGGCATAGCTGTTAAGCACTATGTCTGCTAGCCAAAAAGGACAGCAGTTCAAATCTACCAGGTGCTCATTGAAAACTCGACGGAGCAGTTCTACTCTGCAACATGGGGTCGCTATGTGTTGGAAACATCTCAATGGCAGTGGGTTTGGTTATTATTGGGTAAGCACAGGCCTCGTATGGGCCAGACACTGGTCCTTATTCCTTTCTCCCCTCGCATTGCTTCTTCAGTTATAACACTCTGTAACCAACTGATGAGTTTCCTTTATTTCAACTCTGTATCGTCACTGATTTTGCTGTTGCTAAATTGTTCCCTCTTGCCCAGCCTAACGCAATAGCCTCATAATTGATGTCCCTGTCAATGGTACATCCTATACTACTATACAAAATTAATGCTCCTTTTTCTGCCACTCACTGCTCAGATTCACCTGTCTATAGAGTCAAATCTTACTCTCGAGTTCCAGACATGCTGCATGTCTTCTCCTTCCACTCTGATATCCCAGAAGGCCTTACATTTTACAGTTCAAAAACCAATGTAATTTTCTTTTAAGAAAGCCTCCTTCTGTGTTTCTTATCTTGGTAAATTTATGCAACCCACCAGTTATCCAAATATGAAATATACAAGTTTCTGGAGACCCTTTTTCCTGTGCTCAACTGCTAATGACAACCTGCCATCACGTTCTGCTGGTCTTGATAACTGTCCATTTCATAAATATGAAATCTCTGCCCTCTACCCCATGGCCAATGCCTTACCTAAAATAATAACTTTAAATAAAATAGTTGCCATTGAGTCATCATATCTAACTGATGGTGACTCTATGTGTATCAGAATACAGCTGTGCTCCTTATGTCTTCCAGTGGCTGAGTTTCTGGAAGTCACCAAGACTTTCTTCTAAGGCAACTGTGGATGACTTGACCCAGCAACCTTTGGGTTAACAACAACGCACTCCAGTGCCAGTGATTCCAATGCCTTATTACATCCCTCAGTATGTCTCATCTCTAATAACTACAGCAAGTCTCCTGCCTGCTGTTACATTTTCATTTCTATTCACTGTCCCATCCATTGTTCACAGAGTTATCTTAAGGGTTATCTTAAGATGTAAATATGATCATGATCTGTTCTTGACTAACACTGATCAGTAGGTCCTCACAGCTTGCTGAACCCAGCCTTGGCTCACTCTCCATCCTCCATCTCACCATTCCCTTCTATCCCCTCCCCACCTCTAAACCTGAACTGGACCACACAGAGCTCACGAGCTCCTCAATGGACCTTCATGTTCTCTCAGCTCTACTACAGAACCCCAGCTCTCCTGCCTCTAACATCCACCTTTCCACCTACTGTCTTGCCCTGAAAAACTCATTCTCATTCTTTAGTCTAACCTGGTCCAGGTAGCTGCCTTTTTCCCTCTGCAGCCTGTATTAAGTGACTTACACCTGTTTCTAAAGCACTCTGTGTTTGGTGCTATCACAGGACTTTTTGAATTCTAATTATTGTCTCACATGGCTCTCTTTTACTAGATTCTGAGTTTCCCATAAGATATTTTTATTTTTATGTTCTAGCATTTAAACAACACTTGGCATACCACAGGTATTCAGTATATGTTTTCTGTCTTGGAGATGCTTCTTTAATAACAGTGAGATGGGGGCGTAGTAACAGTTTTTAAGCTATGGGATAATAGAATTTTTGCCCACAGAGCTTGTTTTATGTGACTCTAGGAAACCAATATCACATAGTGACAAGCCGTGTAATCCTACTAAGTCTACTCTGTGTTCATCCAGCTTATTACTTCATAAGGACAAGGACTGCAGCTACCAACACACTTTATCAAGGACACACAACAGCAATCTATGATTTATCAGGTGCTTTTGAGGGTTAGGTAAATTAACCATATTTTTACATAATGAATCACAGTTTAGGCTGAGCAGAATGCTATGTGGAAAAGGCAGGATTTACTAGTTTAATTCCTTTGTCCTAAACGACTAACAGAATTTTTCTATTCTAAAATATTTAGCAGCGTAGCATCTCTCATATAGTAGATAGTCAATAATCATGTTTTAAATGAATGATCATTGAGTAAGGTCCTCAAAAATGTTTCCAAAACTATGAGAACAAAAATTGTATCCCATTGAAGCTATCCAACTGTCTGAGATATGTCAAATGAACACTATAGTGTGATTAGATTCTACTAATATTAGTGAAAGACTACAACTTACATTCAGGGACCCAATGACAAATGTAACTGTACTTTAAACTGCAACATTTCTATCAGCTTTTTCCTACTGTTCAGTCTTCCCCATGCAGCACTTGCGGACTTTGCATTGTCAGTATTTATTCTGAGATATGAACAACAATTCTGAAAAGTCCTTGGTGTTGTAACAACTCATTTTCATTTGGAAGTCACAGCTACAACTTTAACTAGAAGCATTTACAGGGTTTAACTGCAAATCCTGTCCTCAGTCACATCAGACATGCTACCTTCTAACTTGGCAGGTTAGATGTGTTGCCGTTTTTAAAAAACTGTCTACAGCCGTGATGTGGCTCACAATGTTGAGTCCTAGGGACAACACGAGAAAAAAAGAGGTGCACCCTAAGAACTCCACTGAAAGACCACAATTGATGGTTGAAGGCCTGAGAGTCTCCCTGGGAACGTGGCCCCTAGACCTGATGCTGCCCCTGATCAAAAATTATTACTGAGGTCAACTCTTCAGACAGGAATGGAATGAACTTGGGGACACAGAGTGACATATCATGTGTGCACTTTCTGGTCCTATGCATCTTTAGGATGTCATCCTGCTGGTCTCTTACTAGAAGGGAGTGGAGAGCACGGAGTGGAGGGGACAGGAGATTGTTAAGAGGATGTGACATGTATGGAGAAGAAAGGAGGAGTGCGCTGTCACTGGGCAAGGAGAGCAGAGGGATCTGTAGCTAGACGGACATGCAAATTTGAATTGTATTGCAAACTTCCACTCAATCACAATAAAAAATAAACAAACTGTCCACAATGTTTCCTTCAAAACCTAGGTTTGTTCTGCAAACCCAGGGCATTTTGCAGTTTCTTCTCTCCCCTTTCCATGTTTCTCTACAACTGGTTTCGAACTCTCACTGTGTTATCCTTCTTTCCCAAGGTTTCCCACCCTGCAACTTAGAAATTAATGCAATGCACCTGTATTCCTGAGTCCTTGCCAACTCTTTCAGGGATCACAGCTTCAGCCGGAAACCATGATAAAACTGGACCAGGAAAGAGAACAGCTAACAGATTGCAATAATACTGTGCTTCTCAGTAGGAAAAAAAACAAAACAAAACTCAGCCTCAAATTAAAGGGAGTAAGGGGAAATATATGATATGGAAAAATTATTTACAAAATCTTAGAAAATATGTGAGAAAAGCTTAGCAGAAGCAGTGATTTCCACAAGTGCTATCAATATTAGATCAAGTATAGTAATATCCTTATGATAAATGATTTTACAGTACTGAATTTAGAAATCAGAGTGATTAATATTCTATTACTTTAAATATTCTTACACTAATTTGAAATGCCTCTTGTCTTTACTGAAACGTTATTTAAACTGGAAACAAGGAAGCTGGGTATTTTCAATTCCCTTATGACTAACTTTAAACAGGAGTTATTACTCATTTTGTACTCTCCAAACTTTACAATCATATTTGTTTTGGGGGGAAAATGAATTTCTTCCTAGTCTCACAGACCATTTTCAAAGCCTTTAAAGTGGCTTAGATAATGTCTCAATGACAGATAAACCAATGTCATCATTACCAGTAAATATGGAGTCAGTTCTGACTCATGGCGACTTTGTATGTCAGAGTTAGAACTGTGGTCCACAGGATTCTCAATGGCTGATTTTTTTAGAAGGAGAACTCCACACCTTTCTTCCAAGGTACTTCTATGTAGATTTCAACTTCCAGTCTTTCAGAGAGTAGATGAGCATGTTAACCAGTTTCACCACCCAGGATCCCTGGTGGCACAGTGCCTAAAATGCTTGGCTGCTAACCAAAAAGTGAGCAGTTTATCAGCCACTCATAAGAGAAAAAGATGTAGTAGGCTGCTTCTGCAAGACTTATAACCTTGCAAACTCTAAAAGGCAGTTCTATTCTGTCCTATAGGGTCACTGTCAGTCAGAAATGACTCAATGGTAGTGAGTTTGGTTTGGGTTAAGGATTTCCAACTCATATTACAGATTGAAATATCAATGAAAAGCAAGAATAAATTGAACAATGTAACAAACAGAATTTTGAACCCACTTCTTTTGATAGCTTTATTCTGTAAGACCCCAAAGACAGAAAATTCAGGTTCAATATCACTTATTCTGGTCTCCTGTGGATACTTGGAAAGAAATGACATTTACACTAACTGGCTGTTTTCAACAGCCAACTCACTTTATCTCTGTCTCTCTCAAGAGAGAAAACATAATACATGGTTAGTTACTTCTTCTCCGTCTTAGTCAACTATAGATAGTGCATCCTCAATAAATATCTATTGAAAGAACGATAAGCTCTCTGAAGGGAGACTCCACATCTCATTCATCTTAACACCAGATAGCTTCTTTGTAAATACTGGCTGAAATGATCTCATTTCATCCTCACAAGATCCCTCTGAGCTAGCAGGGAATATAATTACTACCCTCTTACAGATGATGAGAGGAAGAGAAACATTATACTCGATGGTTATTGTTTATGTTCTTACCCTTCAAATTTCATTAAATGAAAATTTCTCTGAAATAAACTTCTTTTCAAATTAAAATTGTTCTCAGGGTTGAATTTGAGAGGATTATTGGGGAAATGTGCATTTTGTAGTTCTATATTTTATTTTTTCCCCCAAGTTCTCTGCTGACCTGACAGCAAGAAGACCTGAGGATTAGGATCACAGCAGTGCAGTCTGTGAGAGGGTAACTCTAGCCTCAGCTATAACCATAATAAAACCAAAAACTCACTGCTGTTGAGCCAATGCTGATGCACAGTGACCCTACAGACAGGGTAGAACTGTCCCATAGAGCTTCCAAGGAGTACCTGGCAGATTTGAACTGCCGACCTTTTGGCTAGCAGGCAAAGCACTTAACCACTATGCCAGCAGGTTTTCCTTTATCGTAGTAGAAGATACTTTTATTAATTACCTACCATACACAAAACACAAATGAAATGTTTGGGATACCTTACTTTTTTATGCAGTTTTTCTTGCTACCCTAATGAAACTTAAGGAAAGCATAAAACTTTTTAACCCCAAATCAACATTACGGTGGAAGATCCACTCTGAGCTATAGATCAGCTTGATGGTACATACAGTATTCCAATACATTTTACCAGGAAGCTCATGAAGACTGGGGGCAGTTCTTTGGGGCACGTTGACCTCTGTGGCACAATTTGAAAATAGTACTACAAAAAACATATCAGAGAGAGAAAAAGAGTGAGAGAGCACACATAAGCATATGAAGTCAGTTGGCTGCAGCAGTTACTCTATCAGTCAAATCCGATTTTGCTTCCCATTTGGGCTGCAGATAATGTCATTTCTTAAATAAACTGCTTCACTTAAAAGATCCTTCAAAATATTAAGAAGTGTTGACGTCTGGAGATGAAAGTCTATTTTTCTTCCCAAACCCTTTTAAAGTAAAGATCTATTAAAAAAAAAAAATGCCAGTTTTAATTCCCTAGAGACTTTTTATTCACTATTCATGAGCAGATGCTTGCCTGAACACAAGAGGCGACATTTCCCTAAGCCACTCCAGACCTCAGGTAACCAAAAAGTGATGAACCATTACTATAAAATGCTCTGACCGCTTATTTTTTACCTAAACAAACAACTGGGATGGAATACGGAGGGAAGAGAAGTTTCTAAAAGGTCAACTATCTATTCAAAGAGTATTTCAACTGACGGGGCTATTTCCATTGGGAGAGCCATTCAACCTGACTCCCTGAGTTCATACAGGAAGAAAAACACAGCCCTTAACATGGGCATCACGGCCAGGTACTCAATATGGAAAATTCTATATTTATATTCCTGTTGAAATTATGCCTTGTGTTGTCAGCATGCGGAGAGAATTTTTTTGTTTAAACACGGGGAATCTCTCCTTTTTGAGACTCTCTAATGTTCCCTGTATATGTAAGCACACAGAGCCACCTAAAATGAAAAGGATGAGCCAGGACAAGGGACACCGCCGAAGCAGGACAAGCCAAGGAGCTGATCCTCATCTTATCTTGGTCCTGCTTCAGCTTTCACTTTTTTTCCTGAATTCCCTCCCAGTGCAGCCCAGGTCTCACTGTGAAGTCTGATACAGAAAAGCCACCTTAAGAAACTGCTGCATGTACACTGAGTGATATCTTACTTTTCTAAAATTTTTCCCCTCCTTTCCACAGCCACTGCTGTAAGGACATAATTCATCAGCTGAGGAGGATAATGACGAGGATGATTGCAAGGACAGCAGCTATGGAGGCACAGGCACTTAGCAAGGACCACCGGCAGTAAGACAAATTCACCATCATCCGGGCAACTGCAGTCATCCTTTAGGCTGAGCGCTTATGGATCTTTCCATCATTGCATTTCGGGAGGAACCGGGAGAGATGCTCATCACTCACCAGCAGCCCTTTGGACCACTGATCCTGGAAATGATAGACCTCGAAGGTATCATGAATGGGGGAGCGTTACAGCAACAACACCCAAAGATAACACTGACTATATGCTAAAAGCACAGAAAACACTGACTTCCTCTTTAGAAACAACATAAACTCTCTTAACAGTGTCATCAACGAAGCGAGAGCACGTACAGTTCACAGGTGCACTAGCTTCACGTCACATTACTACACCAAAGGTCTGGCCCATTAAATGTTTGCATGGAAAAGACAAAGAGGCAGCCGAGACTGTCACTTCAGGCAGATGGCTTAATAAGCAGTCAAACATGAATTGTCGTTTTCAGTCTATTACAGGACAACGTGATTGAAATCCAATAATTATGTCTTCAGCACTTATTATTTTGTGATGAGTAATTCACGCATGCTACCTGCCATCAAGGAATTACAGTTTAATTTCTGAAAACATGCCTAGTTTATTATGCCGTGTCTTTTCATTATAGGTCAAAATTAAAGGAAAATGACCAATGAGAATTCAACGAATAATTCCACGGCAAGATAGCATGAATCAGTTTGTAAGGCTACTTGAGAAGCTATGACATACAATATGGCTCTTGATGGCTACATAGCCCATGATCTGTTTGGTGATCAGAGGGTAGTCCAGGTTGGCCAGGCCAAATTGGAGACCTGGAGTAATATAGCAGGTAATGCTGGGAAGTTGGACTCTTGCCCTATTTTGAGAATACTGAATTTTAAGCTAAGGAAATAGTACCTAGAGTTCTAGAAGTAACGGAAAGTCATTCTATGTTTTACTGACTCAAATTCAGTTTTAGTCAATGTAAATGACTTTGAAAGGGGGCACAGTTCAGGCACTGAGTGTGACTCTCATGGTCCAACAAATGATATACGTGCCTAAATTGGGGTGATAATATTGGGAACTGAAGGAAGAAACAGGCGAAAATGCTAGAAAAGAATCAATAAGACTCAGTGATTGATTTCACATTAAAAAAAAGGAGAGAAAAATTGCCATTGAGTTGACTCTGACTCACAGCGACCCTATAGGATAGAGTAGAATTACCCTCACAGAGTTTCCAATGATGGCCTGATGGATTTAAACTGCTGACCTTTCAGTTAGCAGCTATAGCTTTTAACTACTATGTCATCATGTTTTCCGCGTAGGAGTAAAAATTATTGGAATGGGAAGTACCATGGAGAAGGAGGCACTCTTTCTTCCTTTTTAACTGTACACGTAAAAGAATGTTATTACCATTAGCAAAATTTTGACAACAATAACTCATTTTCGCAAGACAGATAATGTCTTTTCTGACATATTGACCTTCAGGTGTTGGCCAAACTTGCGGATGAGTTTTACAGGCAGAGCAGGAAAATTTCCATCTCATACTTTAGGAAAGGACTAAGCCAGAGCTATAGACAAAGGAGATCCCTGCATCAAGGTAAGAATCACAACCGCTGCTTGACTAGGGACAGAGTTAGAGTATAGAGCAAGAGGAAAATTAAAACCTTTGGAAGCATAACACAAAATGTACAAAAGAAGGAACAAGGATCGGAGAAGGGAATCCAAGAGCAGGAGTGGAAAACAGAATAATCCAAAATCACAGAAAGTAAGGGGGAGAATTCATTCATTCAACAAACATCTGTTGAACAAACATTACACATCACAAGCCATGCTAGATGCTGGCAATACAGTGGTGGGCAGGACAGTATAGCTCTGTTCTCACTGAGTTCACAGTCTCGGAAAGAGTGTCCCCAACAGCATGAAGCACTGCGGTGAGTTCAAGAGGAGATGAGTTGAGAAAAGGCTGTTAGGGCCTTCAACCAAAAGAACAGTTTTAGAAGATGAACGGATGGCTCAATGTCCAAACGTGCAGAACTTTTAGTGACGGGTGCAGCTGTATGACCTTAAAACATTTTAAAGATGAAAAAAGCACCTTGACAAATAGTACTCGCATTCTGTTTCTTTTTGACACACACAAATACACACGCATGCACACACACATGCATACACACATCCACCCCCCCACGCACATTCTAATCTACCCAAAATACTCTCTAAGAAAGGAAGCTATTAAGTCAACAAGCATACCTGCTATGAAATACTGAAAAGCAGTATTTTCCACATGTTCTAGAAAAACAGCCAGAACAAGAAAAATAAATAAAGGGTCCAAAAAAAAAGAGGGAGTTATAAGGACCATACTTTTAAAGCCAGAGATACATGTTCAAATGATTCAGCCACTACCTGGTCTACCATACTACAGAAATTTTGTACATATATTTCCTCTTACACAGTTCCTCAGTTTTCAAGCCATCGAGAGCCTTATTTTACAAAGCAGTGCTCAAGCGCTGACCGCAAAATAAGTGCAGTGGGGATCAGGGGGCTAAGCTGGACTTGAACTCATGACTTCTCATTTGTTTAGCACCTTTCACCTTCGGATGGCATAAAGAATAACGGAGCAGTGCTTTGTGCAATGAAGAGCTTTCTGCTGCAGTTCAGAGTAAATGGACTTTTCAACATTCCACTTGTAAAACTAGTAATTTGAGTTTGTCTCCTCCCTAATTAACACAAAACTTAAGCAGACACCGCAATGCAAAATCAAAGAGATTTTTCAGTCTGCTGTTAAAACATGCGTTTTCCTCCCCAACTTTACTAGGAGATCACAGCGCATAACATCTGCCATTCCAAAGTTGATGACACAAATTGAGGGTATCAGTGAAGAATTTTGTAAGTTTTTTTTTTTCCTCTGACCTTATTTCTAATCCTCTTTCAAATATGATGTCAAATTATCACCTTCCCTACTAGCTTCTCCACTGGTAGCAGGGTTATGTTTGATTTTTTTAAGCACGAGAGAGAAATAAAAGGTACCAACAACGAAATGAAAACTATATTCTGGGCCGGCTTTTGGTTTCATAGAGAAGCTTATAAGAGGCAGAGTGAAAATGAGTGCTATAATCCTCACAAATCTCTTCTTTCATGTACTTATTCACAACTTTTCCATTCTGGGTACACTGAAGCACAAACAGTGTTAACTAAAGAAAACCTTGGTGGGGTAGTGGTTAAGTGCTATCGCTGCTAACCTAAAGCTTGGCAGTTCGAATCCACCAGGAACTCTTTGGGTACTCTATGGGGCAGTTCTACAGGGTTGCAATGAGTCAGAATCGACTCAGTAGCATTGGGTTTACTTTGTCCTTATAGTGACTAAGAAGGGGTTCTCATTCAGCCTTCATATTAATGTATTACCTGTTGAAAAGACAGCAAGGAATCTTGAGTTGCTTTATTATAGCTTTAAAAATGTAACTCCACACTGCTTTCCAAGCTTCTGACATTTTTCCTTCTACTTTCCTTTCCCAGTATCTTCCCCTTCATCTCTCAGCAACCTAGTTTCCTGCAATAGATCTCTATCTAGGGTCAGGTCATAAAACGCACACGCTCACGCACTCATGCACGGTGCCTCCAAATCCTGGTTTCTCTCCCTGTGTATTTTTCACAGTGGGTGCCTTCAGTTAAAATTTAAGTTCTGATTAAGTTATCATGTGATTCTTCCATCCACAAGCCATATGTGCAAGTCAAAACCATCACAGTATATTTCAGAAGTCATATAAATGTCTCATCTATTTGAAATACGACAAAAGATCAGGGATCCCCTGAGTTCTAGTCTATAAAAATGACAATTTCATCCTTCTTTACCTCAGAATTGGGCAAAGACCACCCTATAACTGAACATAAATAGAAAAAGTATTAAATCATATGTTTGGTGAAAAGAGCATAATAGACTACATATTTTGGAGAGTCATGTTTTTACATTAAGTTCAAAACAATTACAAAATCTTAAAAAAAAGTCCAAAGCCATTTTTTCTTTATTCTTCTGATCATGTGACAGTTGTCTCCAAAAACTTATGAATAAAATTCACAAAACAGGTGTCAATTCAAGCCAGAAAAGTCCTCATTTTTGTCTCATCCCAGCCACCATATAAATCAGATACATCTTTCTACTCTCCAAACAATGAATGCCTGCTGCTTTTAGAGACTGTACCAAAGGATTTTATTTTTAAATGGATCATACTCCCCAGATGTGAATTCATTTTTGTGTCTTATTTTATCTAGTGAAATAGAGATTATGGCCACCTATGGCACCGTGAATAGCCTGGACATGCTGATTCAAACCCCATTAAAAAGAAGATCTAGCCCAAAAAGCTTCTGTCACTTAGGACCTGAACAATGCAAGCCGACCAGTTCCTGAGGCTCATGTTCCTGCAGCCTGCTCTGTCTTTGAGCATCTATCACAACCTTTGCAAGAATAAAGTTCCTAACATGATGGCTCTCTATTCTGTTCTTGTTCTAAAGAACTATAAAGACAGACACTTTATAAAGTCAGGTCCTAGTCTAACAATGACTTAGCCCTCTACATTAAGATGATCTTCTGGAAAATCCAGTCTCTTAAAGATTACAACTGTCTATCACACTACCTACCCAAGACATACTTGGTCTGTAGAGTCAGCAGACTCTAGCGTAAGTGAAACCACAATGAAGAATCAATAAAAGTCAAATGCAGGGTTTTAAAAGTGATGGGAAAAAAAAAAAAAAAGTTAATGGCCATATTATACTTCTAGACTATAAAGTACCAAGAGTTTTCTCTTTACAATTTCACATTCACATGACACTAAGCTATAATGATCTTAAGATCTATTGTACAGAAAGGAAAAAAAAGGAAAGTATCTATTTCTCAGTATCAATACATTAATACGATCATCTCAAATTGTTGAAGGGGCTCCATTTCCTTGAATATTAAATAGGTTGAAAGTGTAAACATCTCTTTCCTTTACAGCTTTACAGCTCTCAAGTCCAAGTTTTACATCCTGTAAACCCACACTAAGTGGTAGCCACATACATGACCCCTTAGTTTACGTAATCTGAGAAAAGCCCGCTCTCTGAATGCTCATGCTCCTAAAAACTACCTCCAATCCAACTTACAATTCCTCTAACAAACTCTCTGTGCATCAAGACCACCTAAAACCAAATCAAGTCAACCAAAGACACTGACATAAGTCTTCCATTTCACTGGGGATCCCACTAAACTCAGCAGAGCATCTTTCACTACTTTTCACAGAAAGCACTAAGCTCCTTGTCCACTGAGACAGGTACTTTTCCAGGTACTTTATATGCTATAGTGCATATAAATTATTTCCAAGCGCCACTGAGGACCATTTTCCCTGAACACACTAAACTGTAACTGCCAATAAAATAAAACACATTCCTGCTGAAGAAGCTGATACGGGAACAATTCTGCGTGTACATTACGGGAGGAAGAAAACAGAGTTTTAAAGAATAGTTGGGAACATAAAGGAAGAGAGAAGGAAGAGGATCAATAACTCTATCAGTTCGTTCATCTCCAGGTGTTAGGGGAAGGAAGTGTGGCCTGAACTAATCTGGCAAATGCATAAAAGACCTCAAAAATTTTCAGAGAAGGCAAAAGTACACACAGGCTCGCAGAGGACCCTGTCACCGGCGAAATTTCAAACACAGCTCAAACATATTTTCTTCCATGACCTGGACCTTGCATGCACCCCGTCGTCTTTGCACCCCGTTGTCTTTGCACCCACTCTTCTTTGCACCCCCACTTCCGCCGCTCCCACCACCCTTTCCCGGTCCCGTCTGGGTGACTGGCTCTCATGCAGCACAGGCAACAAGCGTCCCAGCGAGGAAGGGGCAGCCCGGTCTCGGACGGCAAGGGAAGAAGAGGGGGTGGGAGCCGGGCAGCGCTCGCATGCCCACTGCGTCCTACCGCCTGTGGAGCTCGCCTCCTCCAGCTGAGCCGAGATGCTTTCCACCCTTCTCACATTCATATTTAGGGTCGTAGGTGCCGAAGCGGGACTCCAGGGGCAACCGGCCCAGGGCTTTCTGTGGAAGGAGCTAGCACCTGAGCGCAGCGCCTCTCTGCCCCCGGGGCGTCCGCGGCGCTGGGAGCCAGCTGGGCGGCAGAGGCGGCGGGCTGGACGCGAGGAACCGACTGCAGGTGCTGGCGCAGGCCGGCGGGGGGCGCCGAGGGCGCGGCGCGGCTCTGGGCGGCGGGGGCGCGCGGGGTGGCGGGGGCGACCGAGGCGCGAGAGACGCTGGCAGCGCGGCGCCAGTGGGGTGACAGCGGGCGCGGTGCACCAGGATCCCGAGAACTGGGTGCCCCCGCCCCTCGCCTTCTCCAGATCGTCCCCTGCCACCTGCTGCCGAGTCACTGGATGAGGGAAACAGAGGGTTTGGCTCTGCAGCCCTAGGGATGGGACACCCAGACAAGAAAGGTCTGGGCAAGGCAACCCCCCCGGAGAGAGTTTCTTCAGTAATCAGAGCCCGCCTCCCCCCAGGGACCCCTTCTTGCTGTGTGCATCGCCCGGCGCTGGAGTGGGGCTTCAAAGCATTTGCCATTGCAAAGAAGACACTGCCCGATTCTCCCGGGTGCCAAATCTGCCGGGTAGACTGGCGATGGGGCTGTGCAAAGTTAGGCTGAGTTCGAAGGACGTGAGAGGGGAAGCGCAAGGAGATGCCCTTCTACAGAACTGGGCAAGGTGCCAGAAACTCCTAGACAGGAAACTTTCCCAATTAATGCTAGAACCAGTCATGCGACTTGGCTAGGTGTTGGTGAACGTGGCCTCTCCACGCCAGGGTGCGCAGGGCAAGGCCGAAAGAAAGAACACCACCTTGGAAAGGGCAATGGAGGAGACTGAGAAGCTTTCTGGACAAATACTCAGTCCCTACTCTGCAAAGGGGCAGTCTTCCTCTTGGTCTGGCCCTGCAGGAAGGGTTTCATTTGAGGGCTCCCTGCCAGCCTTATCAGATGCAGGAATAACCGCCCTCTCCTGCAATCACCCCTCAGGATCATTTGCCTCTTAAGCAAACAAAGACCAGTGGTGTCTGGGAAGATCAAGGAAAGCAAACAAAGAGACCACTTGGAACAATGTAACTACTTGAGAAAAATCTAATTAAAATGATGACTCCTGTGTCTCCAAGATTCAGACTCACAAGGCCTCTTTGAGGAAGAAAGGTCACGTTGACCAGATCTCCAAAAGTTCTGTGCAAACCAAATTAAAATTCCTTACAACTCTCAACTGCAGGGCCCCAGAGACCTGGCCTGTGCTGGTGCCATTTCTAAGTGTTTGGAAAATCACCCACTTTCCCCACAGGTGCATGGACTACACACAAGGTCATCAGGTGAACTCTTGCCCCCTGTTCTGAGTAGGTCTCAGCTGACACCTTCCTGAGCCCTTCTTTTCACCCTTAATTCCATCACTGACTCCCTTGGTCCTGCCAGCCCTTGTAGCATCTATTTGTCTCTCTTGTGCTGTGTCTTCTCTCCCTCTTAGGTCTGATGCTGTTCAGGTGGTGGTGGTGGCACTAGTGGTGTGCCATCAAGTGGATTTCACTTTAAAGGGACCCTATAGGACAGAGTGGAACTGTCCTATAAAGCTTCTTAGGCTATTTAAGGTAGCAGACCACCAGGTCTTTTCTCCTGCAGCGCTGCTGGGTGGATTTGAACTTTTCACCTGTTGCTTAGCAGCCACTGCTGAACCATTGTGCCTCTAGGGCTTCTGTTATCCCTTATAATGACACTATATTCTCTGGGCTCAAATCCTAGTTCCACTACTTACTAATTATGTAACCTGATGCAAATGATTCACATCAGCTGTGACAATTTGATTCCTTTGAATTGTGGTGTTGGAGAAGAATATTGAATGTACCATGGACTGCCAAAAGAATAAACAGATCTGTTCTGGAAGGAGTACAACTAGAGTGCTCCTTGGAAGCAAAGATGGCAAGACTGACTTGCATGCTTTGGACGTTATCATGAGGGATCAGTCCCTGGAGAAGGACATCATGCTTGGTAAAATAGTGGGTGAGCAAAAAAGACAAAGACTCTCAAGGAGATGGACTGACACAGTAGGAACAATGATGGATTTAAGGATAAGCAAGACCAGGCAGTGTTTTATTTCTTTGTGCAAACAGTCAGAACTGACTTGATGGCACCTAAAAATGATGATGTAACAGTGAAGTAATAATAGTTCCAACTTCATAGGTTTGTATTTGCTATGAATTAGAATTTACTTCATGGTAACACGGCCTGTTTAGTTAATGGAGTAAGGAACTGAGGTGCATAAAGGACTTAGAGCAGTGCCTGGCACGTGGAAACCACTATGTAATATGTAAGTACCAGCTGCTGTCGTTGAGGCTGAGGACAGTACTGTATTGAAAAAGGAGTTAGCAAAGTTGCTTTTGTGTGGTTGGTCTTGACCAAGTTTTTTTTTTTTTTAATTGTGTTTAAGTGAAAGTATACAATCCAAATCGATTTTGCATGCTCATCTGTCTGCAGCTCCTTCTGCTCTCCTTGCCCAGTGACAGCACACTCCTCCTTTTCATTCTATTCTTGTCGTCTCCTCCCAACAATCTTCTGTCCTCTCCACTCTACCCTCTTCTCTCCCACCTAGAAAGAGACCAGTAGGACAGCACACTAACTTTTTTTTTAAACATTAATCAAGCAATATCTAGTAATTACTGAGTGTAAGACACTGAGCTGTAGCAGTAACACTCTCAGCCAGTGTTAGAATCTGAGAACAAAGTTTCATTCCAGTGGGCATGGGCAATGAATCAAGGGATTGGGAATGATCTGGCAGGAAGAGGTCTGTTTAATAGGAGGCAGGGAAGGCTTCACTAAACAGCCAGCGTTTCAAGCAGAATCCAGGCAGAAGTGAAGAGATCGGTTACGGGCAGCTTCAAAGAAAAAGATCTTCCAGGCAGAGGGAATAGCAAGAGAAAAGGCAAGTGTGGCATGTTTGAACAGGCTGACTCATAGTGACCCCAGGTGACAGAACTTTTGCATACAGTTTTCTTGGCTGGAATTTTTATGAACCTCAGAGAAGCTGCAGGGGTGGATTTGAACCACTAACCTTTTGGTTAACAGCTAAGCACTTAACTGTTGTATCACCAGGGCTCCTTGACAGAACCCCAAAACCACTGGAGGCTGAGGTGGCTGGAGTGGGGAGGACAAACAAGAGTCAGAAGAGCATGGATTGTTAGACATGTACAGAGGTCTTTCAGTTGTGCACAGTCTAGGCAGACTTTGAACGAAGCTACTTTTTTTTTAATATCCAATGTACAATATGAAAATTCCGTTGCCATAGAGTCAGTTCTGACTCACCGTAACTCTATAGGCCAGGTGATAACTGCCCCATAGAGTTTCTAAGGAGCTGTTTGTGGACACAAACTGTAAACCTTTTGGTCAGCAGCTGTCTCTCATCCATGACTCTTAACCACTGTACCACGAGGGCTCCCCTAAGAGGCACATGTGCAGTAAGGCAGATAGGGTGTGTGCCCTGGATGCTGCTTGGGGGTTGGGGGGTGCCCCATAATCAACAGTTGTTATTGGCCATTGCAGTTTCCATTGCCAGCTACGAGAGAGAGAGATCATTCAGCAATTTAAAATTAATTTCCGTAGGTGATATTTTCCATAGATATGCTGCTGTCATACTTCCAAGTTCTCCCTTACAGGTTTCCTCTCTATCTACTCAACCAGAGTCAGTTCTTGAATTCTGAGTCATAGGTCATCACTCTTTATTCTGGATAATTCTCCTCGAAAACCTCTGACTAGTTCACTTTCTAATTCTTCATCAACTCCATCCAGAAAATCACTCTCTCAGCTTTTACTCTGTGGTTGCTCACTGACACCTGCCCAGCTGGGTGCTCCTCCCAGCGTTTTGCAGCAAGCCCAGGTGGCCCTCCTGCAAGCCAAATACACACACGTGCAAAGAATCTCATGTTATATGACTAAACTTAGATTATTCTTCACGTAGCATGGGTGTGTGACGTTCCCTCAAGGAGCGGTATGAAATAATGGCTGTAAGAAGATAAATTCATTATGTGCCAGTCACCACTCTCAGGTTTTATGGACATTATTTTACTGCAGCCTCACAGAACACTTTTGTTGTTGTTGTTGTAGGCTATCCAGACAATTCTGACTTGTGGCAACCCCATGTGACAAAGCAGAACAGGCCCATGAGGTTTCCTGGGCTGTCATCTCTATGGGTACAGATCAAGTGGGTCCATACTGCCCACCTTCAGGTTAACAAGCAAGTGGTTAACACACAATGGTGCCAACAGAATTTATATTATTCATAATAATAATATATTATATCCCTATATAACTAGTGAAAAAATTATGACTCAGAAAGATGAACTGGTTTGCCGATTCTGTACCAAGCTGTCATGGATTGAATTATGTTCCCCACCCCATCTGCCTAAAAAAAACCCACACATGTATCAATTTGAGTGGGACATGATTCCCAGTATTTTGTAGTTGTCTTCTAGTTTGTGATTATAATTCTCCTATATGTTGTAAATGCTCAGTTTTGCCTGTATAAGGCAAGATTGATTTATGTCAAAGACGATGAGGGTGGGACTGTAACACCCTTACTAAGGTTACCTCCCTGAGCCAACGTAAAGGGAGTTTCTCTGGTGAGTGGCCTGTACCACTTTTTATCTTGCAAGAGATGAAAGGAAACTAAGCAGAGAGTGAGAACCCCATGTCACCAAGAAAGCAGTGTCAGGAGCAGAGCGTGTCCTTTGGACCTGAAGTTCCTGTGCTGAGATGCTCCTAGACCAAGGAAAGGTGGACAACAAGAAACTTCCTCCAGAGCTGACAGAGAGAAAAAGCTTTCCACTGGGGCCAGAGCCCTGAATTCAGACTTGTGGCCTACCAGACTGTGAGAGAATAAACTTTTCTTTGTCAAAACCATCCTCTTGTAGTATTTCTGTTGTAGCAGCACCAAATGACTAACACACCAGCATAGTCAGTAGCCTTGGGATTTGAAAGCAAAAGTCTGACTAATTACTGACTTAATTACTGTCCTGTATTACCACAACAAACAAAGGTCTGGATGCTCTGGATTCTGATATTTCCCAACTCTGGTACCCTTCAGAAAATCACCCATCACTCCCAAGCTTCAGTTTCTCGTCTAACAAAAGGGGGATTTCTGCTTCACAAGGTCATTGTTGTGATAATGTCAAGAATAAAACAAAATACTACACATAAATCTCTGAATGGTTTAGAACTGTCTAGGATTATTTTTATTGTCCTGATCTTTCATTGCCTATTACTTTTATTGCTTTATGTTTTCTGAAAGCTGCTCACATTTAAAAGCACAGTTCTCCCTTGCTCCCCAGGACCTAATAATAATAAAAGTAGCAATTGTGGTATTTCATATTTATTCTGTGCTTACTAAGTACCATTCTCTGTTTAAAACCTTTACATTATTATATTGCTTAATACTCAGAATAAACAGTTAAATAGAGGCTATTTTCTCGCTAACTTTACAAATGATGAACACTGAGACTCAGAGATTGTTGTTTTTGTATGCCATCAAGTCAGTTTCAACTCATAGCAACTCCATGTGACAGAACAGAACTATCCCTTAGGGTTTCCTGGACTACCATCTTTACAAGAAGCAGTAAGGATTTAAGAGTAGTTGAAGAAATTGACTGCTAACTGAAAGGTTGGCAGTTTGAAACCATTAGCAGGTCCTCAGGAGAAAGATGAGGCCATCTGCTTCCACAGAGTTTTATCCATGCAAATCCAATGTGATCACCATGAGTCAGAACTGACTCAGTGGCAGTGGACTTGATTTTGCAGTATTTATATGAGCAGATTGCAGGGTCTTTCTTCCCCAGGGAATCCCCGGTGGCATAGCAGTTAAAAGCCCTGGCTGCTAACCGAAAGGTTGTCAGTTCAGATCTGCTAGAGCTCCTTGAATACTCTATGAGACAGTTCTACTCTGTCCTATAAGGTCACTATATGTCAGACTCAACTTCATGGTAGTGGATAGTGGGATCTTTCCCAGATCTATTAGGGTAGTTTTGAACTGACAGCATTTTTGGCTAGCCAATCACTTAACCTTTGCACCAGGACTCTTTCCAGAGAGGTTAGGTAGAGGCTATCTGGCCCACAGTCATCCACCCACCTTGAAGAAATACAACTGAGATTTGAACATACATCTGACTACAAAAAATTGGAGCACCTCAGTGATTCTCAAAATTCAACAGCGAGTCGGATCACTAAAAAATCACACATGGTTTAACTTCAGTGATAGATCACTGAGTTTGGGGGAAAAATCTTGGAATTTGATTTTTAAATGACACTTCCAAGTTATTCTACTGCAAGTTGGCCTAAGACCATTGCCAAAGATTGAACTATGTCCCCCCAAAAATATGCATCAGTTTGCCTGGGCCATGATTCTTGGTATTGTGTGATTTTTCTCACATGTAAATTCTGCCTCTATGGTGTTAATGATGGAGCACAGTTGTGTTAGTGAGGTGGAACCCAATCTAAAAGACCAGATTGCGTCTTGCAGCAACACCTTGCCAGATGAAAGAAAAGGGAAGCAAGCAGAAGACTGGGGACTGCCTATCACCAGGAAAGAAGCACAACAAGCAGAGCTCATCCTTTGGACCAGGGTCCCTGTGTTTGCAAAGTTCCCAGTCTAGGAAAAAACTGACAACATGGCCCTTCCTCCAGCATCAACAGAGAAAGACTTCCCCTGGAATTGACATGCAGAGTTTGGACTTTTAGCTTACTTTGCTGTGAGAGAGTAAACTCTTTTTGTTAAAGCCACCCATGTGCAGTATTTCTGTTACAGCAGCACTACATGACTAAGACTTTGAGATACTTGGAGGCAATCACTGTGCTACCGTGGAAGTAATCACACTGTGGCCTGCACAGCAGCTCCTGCAGCACTTGTTAGAGATTTAGAATCTAGGCCAGGCTCCAGGACTCCAGAACCAGTATCCTCATTTAGAAAATGCATTCAGGAGGTTTCAATTAATGCAGATTAGTGTGGTGTGTTTGCCACAACTGACCCTTGATGGGGAGCCCAGTTTCCTGGACATGCCAAGAGGCTGCTGTACTCTCACATCGACTCATTGTTTTCACCCTTGCAGACAAACAGCCCAGCACTGTTGATCTTGTGTGCCCCACTCAAATGGATGGAATTTTTATTGTCTTATTAGATTTCAAGCAACGGAAACCATGCAGCTTGATCATCTAACTACACCAGCAAATCTCATTGATCCTTGCTCTCTGGGTATTATAATTGCTGTAGCAGACTGTCGATTCTATTCCAATGAATAGTGACCTTAGGTACAGCAGAACAAAACATGGCTCAGTGCCATGCTATCTTCACAGTTGTTGCTATGGGTATTATAATAATCAGGTTAAAGAACAAAGCTACTTTGAGATCCTCACATTAAGGCAATAGTACTGTAGCATGATAAGACTCAATGAGGAAAAGGTTCTAGGAGAGCTGGATTAGTTCTGACATCCCTGTAGGATTTCTGTATTCAAATGTTTGATTTTTTACTACTCTGTAAGGATCCGACTCGACGGCACTTGGCTTTGGCTAAGGTGGGCAGGATAGGTTTTATCATCCCCAGTTTACAGATGAAGAAACTGATACCCGTGAAGAGTCAGTACCTTCCCCCAGTTTTCAAAAAGGAGAATGCGATGCAGCCAGGACACAAAACTTCATCACCTGCCATCTTCCAGGGCTTGGAGCTATAACCCTTGCCAAGTTTATATAAACTGGAGGACTGCCAAATGAACTATAATTCTCTAAGCACCCGAATCCTGATTTGCCTTGCAACTGTGTCTTGCAGGATAAGTTCATATTATAAATGTAAAGTTGTATTACTTAACTGCAATGCCCCTGACTCGTGGACTTCAGGAAATCCACTGGCTATATTCTCAGTGCCGTGGAGGAGGTGATTAGGGGATTTGCTTCAGAATGCAGATTTGGTCCAGAATGGAGATTTAATTTAAGTCACCAGTGAGCTTTGCAAACACCTGAAGTTATTATCATTAATGAAGTAATGCTAAAAAAATTCCATATATCTGAGCCCTATATTTGAACCATATGTTTTAATTGGTGGGTAGGTTCGTTAAATTCCAATTCACTTTATGCCTTTTCTCCTTTTATTTTCTTTAATTGCTCATTGTACTGCATGAAAACTAAAAATAGGTCCTTTGGAGAAAGGATCTGCAGTTAATCTACTAATAGTTTAAAAGAAGTGTCCAAAAACAATTGCAGTATAACTAAATGAATCTGTTTCTAGAGTGTTCTATTTAACCAAAAGCTGAGCCAAAGGTGAACATAGCTCAAAACTGATTTCCTCTCTAAATCTTTTTTTTTCCTAATACCTGATCCAAAGAGATGAAGTCTGTTTAAAAATACATCAGTGCTTTTCTTGGTGTATGTGTATGTTTTATTATTGCTGATATGGAAGTTACTAATCATAGTATATTTATGATTGTTTAAATATATTAACACTGGGTAAAAATGCTTAGTTTGCTTTGTTCAAAAAGGTTATTAGCAAAATCAAAGTTCTTTATACAGATTGCAAGTGTAGGGAGAAGGAGACCTTGTTTTTTCAGATTGAAGTTTAAAAAGAAATTACCATAGTTCTGAAATTAGATAATTGAAAACTCAGTTTGACAATCTGTCAGAACTGAATAGTGAAACTCTTTGTAGACACTTGTCAAAGCAGATGAATCATTTGACGATCGAGTTCAGGTGATAGCTAGCAATCTGCCAACAAACGAACAGAAGATGATCAAGACCTTCAAAGTTTCAGTGATGCCGCTGTTGTTGGGTTAGTATCAAGTTAATTCCCCTTCATGGAGACCCTCCTGTTTGCCAGGGAGGACTGCTCCATAACACTTTCAAGGCAAACACCAGCTCTGTCTTCTGAGGCAACTATGGGTGGGTTCAAATCATTAACCTTTCACTCAGTAGCTGAGTACTAAACTATTGTACCACACAGGGACTGCTGCCACATGCCACTGAGTCACTGCTGACTTAGCAACCCTGTGTGCAACAGAAAGAAACACCACCAAGTTTTGTGCCGTCCTCACAATTGTTGTTAGGCTTGAGCTCATCATTGTAGCCACTGTGTCAGTGAACGGTCTTCTGTTTTCTCTCACCCTCAACTTGGCCAAGTATGATGAACTTGTCTGGGGGCTGCTCACTCTTACTAACATGTCTGAGGTACTTGAGGTGGATGCATCAGCATCCTTGCTTGCAAGGAATAAGCTGGATGTACATCTTCCAAGACAGCTTTGTTCATTCTTCTGGCAGTCCATGGCATGTTCAATATGCCTCATAACACCACAATGCAAAGATATCAATTCTGCAATCTTCCTTATTCACGGTGAAGCTTTCACATCACACGAGGTAACAAAATACTATTGCACAGTTTAGTTTAGTCTCAGTTTAGTCCTCAAAGTCACATCTTTGCTTTTTAATATTTTAAAGAGGCCTTTTGCAGAAGATGTGCCCAGGCAATACATTCTTTGATTTCTCACTGTTAGTTCCGTGGGGATTGATTATGGATCCAAATAAAATAAAATCATTGGCAACGCATCTTTTCTCTGCTTTATCATGACATCATGTATTGGTCCAGCTTTGAGGATTTTTGTCTTTATGTTGAGGTGTAATCCACACTGAAGGCTGTAGTCTTTCCTCTTCTTTAAGAAGTGCTTCAGGTCCTCTTCAATTTCATCAAGAAAGATTTTGTCATCTGCCTATCTCAGGTTGTTAATGAGTCCTCCTACAACACTGATGCCCCTGTTCTTCTCCATAGTTCTCGGATTATTTGCTCAGCATACAGATAGAATAGGAATGTTTGAAAAAAATACAGCAGTAACAACCTGTCCTAAGTTTAAACCAGGAAGCAGGCCCTAGTTCTGTTGGAATGCCTGCCCTTTTGCAGGTTTCTCATGGACACAATTAAGTGCTTCAAAATCCCCATTCTTTGCAATGTTATCCACAATTTGCTATGCCCCACACAGCTGAATGTCTTTTCATAGTCAATAAAGTGCAGGTAAACATCTTTCTGATATGTTCTGGCTTCAGTCATGATCCATCTCACATCAGCAATTATATCCCTCCTTCCACGTCCTCTTCTGCATCTGGCTTTAATTTCTAACTGTTCCCTGTCAAAGTACTGCTGCAGCCACTTTCAAATCATCGTCAGCAAAATTTCACTTGCTTGTGAAGTTAATGACATTGTTTAATAATTGCCACAATCTCTTGGATCACCTTCCTTATGGATCTCTTTCAGTCACTTGGCCAGGCAGCTATCTTCCAAATTTCTTAGCATAGATGAGTAAGGACCCCTAGCTCTGTTTCCACTTGCTGAAACAATTCTAGTGCTTTTTGTTAATTCCTCGAGCCTTGTTTTATGCCAATGCCTTCAGAGGATCTTGGACTTCTTCCTTCAGTACCATCAGATCTTGAACATATGCTACCTCCTAAAATGACTGAACACTGACCAATTCTTCCTGGTACTGTGCCTCTGTGTATCCCTTCCATCTTGTTTGGATATGCTCTGCATCATTCAATATTTTTCCTGTAGAATCCTTCAATATTGCAATTCAAGACTTCCATTTTTTCTTCAATTCTTTCATCTTGAGAAATGCCAAGCGTGTTCTTCCCTTTTGGTTTTCTAACTTCAGATCTTTGCACATTTAATGATATTTTGCTTTTTCTTCTCAAGTTGCCCTTTGATATTTTCTGTCCAGCTCTTTTACTTAACCATTTCTTCTGTTCACTTTCGCTACTCTGTGTTCAAGAGCATTTGTTCAAGTCCCTTCTGACACCCTTTTTGGTCCTTCCTTTCTCATCTTTTTCAGGACCTTTTGCTTTCTTTGTGTGTGAGGTTCTTGATGTCATTTCACAACTCATCTGGTCTTTGGTAGTCAGTGTTCAATGTGTCCAATGTATTTTGACATGACTCAGGTGGAGTATATTCAAGGTTGTATTTTGCTCTTGTGAACTCGCTCTGATTTTCTTTAGCTTCAGCTTGAACTTGCATATGGGTCACTTATGGTTTCTTCAGCAGTTGGCCCATAACCTTGTTTGGACTGACAATAATGAGCTTCTCCATTGTCTCTATCCACAAATGGAATCCCCTTGGTTCCCACATATTCCATCTGGCCAAGTCCAGATAGATAGTCACTATTCACGTTGTTTAAAGACAGATAATTTCATTAACCAAGTCACTGGTCTTGCCAAATCCTGTCATGAAGTCTCTGGTGTCTATTCTATTACTAGAGTCATGTTTTCCAACAAATGATCCTTCTTTGCTTTCAGCTTCTGCATTCCAAGCACCAGTGATTATCATTGCACCTTGATTGCATGTTTGATCAATTTCAGACTGCAGAAACTTGGTAAAACCCTTCAAATTCTTCATCTTTGTCCTTAATTACTGATACATAAATTTGAATAATAGTGGTATTAACTGGTCTTCCTTGCAGGTGTATGGATACTATCTTATCATTGACAACACTGTACTTCAGGATAGATTTGAAACATTCTTTTTGACAATGAATAAACCTCATTCTTCTTCAAGTTGTCACTGAGACCATATGATTGCCCAATTCAAAATGACCAATACCAATCCATTTAAGCTCACTAATGCCTGGGATATTTATCTTTTTGTGTTCCATTTCATTTTTGATGAGTTCCATTTTTTTCTGATTTCATACTTTGTATATTCTACATTGCTGTTTTTAACACATGGTTGCAGCTGTTTCTTCTCATTTTAAGTCATGCTATCAGTTTGTCATACCATAGTAGTTTCCATATTGCTGTGATGCTGGAAGCTCTGCTACTGGCATTCAAATGCCAGCAGGGTCCCCTAGTGAGCAGTTTTCAGTGGAGCTTGCAGACTAGGCAAGACTAGGAAGCAGGATCTGGTGGTTTACTTGTGAAAAAAAAATGGCCATTGAAAACTTTATGAATAGCTGTGGAAAGTTATCTGATACAGTGGCCAAAGATGAACCTCACAAGTTGGAAGGCATAAAGTCTATGACTAGATAAGAGCAGTCTCTTTAGAGTTGAACTGACCTTAGTGGTGTGGATGGGCTCAAGCTTTTAAGGCCTTCATTTGCTGATGTGACACAACTCATTGAGTATAAACCAAAAGAATTCAAACCCATTGTCAGTGAGTCAATTCCCACTCATATAAACCCTAAAGGACAAAATAGAACTACCTCATAGAGTCTCCAAGAAGTGGCAATTTTAATCTCCAGCCTTTTGGTTAACAGTCAAACTCTTAACCACTGCAACATGGTAAGTCAATGTGTTTAAATAATAAAGAAAATATTTTATTAACAAGAAACCATTAGGCTTTCAGAATCCAAATCTTTTGGGTGGCTGATATTAAGGCACACTATCAAAGAATGCAAATCTGTCACCTTTGGTAAGTACTATGGAACAAGCAATTTTAGACTTGGGAAGGACCTTGAAGAAATGTAGTCAAAGATACATTTATAATCATGGAAGCTGACTTAGCTGCTGCTGCTGATTTACCAATAGGATGGAGGGCATGTAGACAAAGAGGTAAAATCATGCTGTGACTAAGCTACAAGGTCATCTGGCTTAACAACGAATTTTTATTTTATTTCCTCTGTTGATTTTTACCAAGTACTGAAGTCCTATCAATGGTTACTAGAATAACTATTTTTTTCTCACTTATTCACGCATGCCCAAAGTTTAGTACAACAAATTTTGTAAATTCTTTAAGCTACCTTTTTTTTGGAAGGGGGGGATCTGTCTTTGTTTAAGAATACCTGAAAAAGTAAAATAGCATGACAGCATAAATAGCAGCAAGACTATACTAGACAGACAGTAGTAGTAGATTTAGATTAAACTTTTCTATTATATGTCAACAGTTAGTAGATAAAAGTTTGCAATAAAGTAATTTAACCCCCAAAATCCAAACACACTGTTGTCGAATCCAAATTATAGTGACTCTGTAGGACAGAGCAGAACTGCCCTACAGAGTTTCCAAGAAGCGCCTGGCAGATTTGAACAGGTGACCTTTCCGTTAACAACTTCAGTACTTAGCCACCACACCACCAGGATTTCCGTAAATACAGAGGAGTCAAATTGCTGGAGTCAAATCTGAAGAATTTCCTTCCTTCTTCCTTCCCTCCCTCCTTCTTTCACTCCTTCACTCCTTTCCTTCCTCCCTCCCTTTCTCCCATTCTCCCTTTTTCCCTTTCCCACTTCCTCCCTCCCTCCTCTCTTCTGTTTTTCTCTTCCTTCCTCCTTTCCTTTCATTTTTCCCTTCTTCCTTTCTTTTCCCCTTTCTGATTCTTTTTCCTTTTTTTAATTATGATTAAATGCAAGTATATAATCCAAGTCAATTTTGTGCATCTGTCTCTCTGCAACTCTTATCTGCTCTCCCCACCCCGTGACAGCACACTGCTCCTACTCATTCTTTATTGCTAGTATCCTCTCAGTGAATACCTGTCACCTTTTCTCTATCCTCTCTTCTCCCCTCTAGAAAGAAACCAGTAGGACAGCCTTCTATAAATTTATAAAACCATCAAGTACGCACACCACATGCTCACTGTGTGTCCCTGAGTCCAGTCCCTTCTTAGTCTGAAGTGTTGACATCTATACAAGTTTCAGGTCTGGGACAGCCATGTTCCCAGGGAGTCCCCCAGGTTGTTGGGCCATCAGTTCTGGTCTTTTAATAGAGTTCTTTATCTGCACACATCTTTTTCTCATGTCACGGACTCTACACTGTGTCCCCTATCAAGACTGTGTTTTTGGTGGCTGGGCACCGCTTGATTCTTCTGGTCTCTTTCTGATGTAGTCTCCCAATCATGTAGGTCCTTCTATCTCCTGGGCTCATTTTCCTGACGTCCTTGATGTTCCTCAGATGGCAGTTTGCTGGCTTTTAAGATCCCAGGCACCATTCACAAATAAGGGGCAGAAGACTTTCTCAGCAAAAGGCTAGTCATGCCAATTGACCTCGATGTCCCCTGAAAACATGGTCCACAAACACCTTTCCTTGATACTCTGTCCTTTGAAACATTGAGTTGAATTTAGAAAATCATTTAGTTTATGGTGTGGTTCATTTATGCTGACCTGCATTCTGCTAAGTTTTGCCACACCCTTCACCTATTGACTGTCTAATCTATGACCAACCTCTCCCTCCTTCCCCCACCCCCTGTCAAAAAACTTTACTTCTGTGAGTAAGTCCTTTTATAAGTCCTTGTAGTAATGGTATCATATAATACTTGTCCTTTTGCAGCTTACTGATTTCACTCAGCATAATATCTTCTAGTTGATACTAGGTTATGAGATGCTTTCTGTCATGGATTGAATTGTGTCCCCCCAAAAATGTATGTGTTGATTAGACTTAGCAAAGAGTCCCAGTATGGTTCCCTTCCTGCCATGTGTTGTGAAACTTGCCTCTGTGATATTGATGATGGAGAATGGACTGCAGTTGTGATAGTGAGGCAAAACTCAAGCTACAAGCTTGTGGGATATAAGGAGAGAAGAGAGCAGAGGAAGTTGAGAACCTCATACTACCAAGACAGCAGCATGACCAAGAGCAGGCACTTCGTTGGACTTGCAGTTCTTGTGCTGAGATTCTCTCCTTGAATTTGGCCTCAGCCCACCAGACTGTGATAAATTCTCCTATTGAATGGACTTGCAACTCATAAATGGATTTGTGGCTTACCAGGCTGTGACAATGAAATGTCTCTTCAAAAGGCTTCCAGTCATGGTATTTTCTGTTAGAATGGTACCAAGTGACTAAGACACTTTCTAAAATTACCGTTATTCTTTATCATTGTGTAGTGTTCCCTTGTGTATATAAACCAGCATTTGTTTATTCATCTGTTGATGGGCACCCAAGTTGATTCCATCTTCTTGCTGTTGTAGACTGTGCTGCAATAAATATTTGTGTGCTTGTATCTGTTTGTGTGACAGCTCTTATTTCTGTAGGATATATTCCAAGCAATGGGATTCCTGGATCATATGATATTTTTATTTCTAGTTTTTTAAGAACATATCAAATTGCTTTCCAAAGAAGCTATATGATCTTGCATCCAGACTGGTGGTGAAGGAGGGTTCCAGTCTCTCCACAGCTTCTCCAGCATTTGTTCTTTTGTGTTTTTTGGCTTATTGCCAACCTCACTGGAGTGAGACGCTATCTGACTGTAGCTTTGATTTGGTTTTCTCTAGTAGCTAACAATTGTGAGCATTTCCTCATGTGTCTTTTGGCTGCCTGAATGTCTTCTTTGGTGCAGTGTCTGTCCATGTCCTTTTCCCATTGTTTATGTTATTTGTCTTTTTCTTGTTGACACTTTGCAGTACCTTGTAGATTATGGAAATTAGACACCAAACTGACACATAATTGCCAAGTGTTTTTTTTTCCCCCCATTTTGTAGGCAGTCTTTTAACTCCCTTGATAAAGTTTTGGATGAGTGTGTTTGATTTGTTAGTAGTTTGAATCTATCTATTTTCTCTCTGTCATTCACGCAATGTTGTTCAGATTTTGCAGTCTGTCTAAGCCATGTATTAGAACTTCCATGCTGTCCCTAATTTTCTTCCATAATCTTTATCATTTTAGGTTTGATATTTAGGTCTTTGTTCCATTTTGAGTTAGTTTTTGTATAAGATGTGAGAGACGGGTGTTGTTTCAGTCTTTTAGCAGATGGCTTTCCAATTTTGCCAATATCATTTGTTAAAGAGACTGTTTCTACCCCAGTTTACAACCTTCAGTCATTTGTGAAATATCAGCTGTTCACAGGAAGCTGGTGACATTTCTAGAATCTCTGTTCTGTTCCATTGGTCTATATATCTGTATTTGTACCAGTAACAAGCTGTTTTCACTACTGTGGCAGTGTAATAGGTTCAAAGATTGGGTAGTATAAGGCCTCACACCCTGTTGCTCTTCTTCAGTGATGTCTTACTTATCTGGGGTTTATTCACTTTCTAAATAAAATTGGTGATTTTTTTCTCCACCTCATTAAAAAATGACATTGTGATTTGTATTGGGATCGCATTGTATACGTAGATCATTTTAGCTAGAATAGACATTTTCACAATGTTAGGTCTTCCTATCCGTGAGCAAGATAGGTTTCTCCACTTCTGTAAGTCTCTTTTGGTTTCTTGAAGCAGGGTCTTCCAATTTTCTCTTACATCTCTGGTTACATTTACTCCTAGGTATTTTATATTTTGGGGGGCTATTGTAAATAGTACTGATTTGGTGATTTTCTCTTTGATGATCTCTTTGTTGGTGTAAAGGTATCCTATTGATTTATTTATGTTTAATCTTATATCCTCATACTTTGCTGAATTCTTTTATTAGTTCCAGTAGTTCATTAATGGATACTGTAGGGTTTTCTGTGTATACGATTATATCATCTGCAAATAGGGATACCTGTACTTCTTCTTTACTGATGTGGAGTCCTTTTGTTTCTTTGTCTTGTCTGATTGCTCTGGATAGAATCTCTGGCACATTAAATAGACGTCATGACAGTGGGCATCCTTGTCCAGTTCCCATTCTCAGGGTGAATTCTTGCAGTCTCTCTCCAATCTGGAATGATATTGATGGTTGGTTTTGCATAGATGCCAACTGTTGCATTGAGGATTTTCCCTTCTATTCCTATTTTGTTGAGAGTTTTTAACATGAATGAGCATTGGACTTTGTCAGATGTCATTTTTGCATCAATTGATAGAACCAAGTGATTCTTATCCTTTGTGTTGTATATGTGGTTGATCACACTATTTGTTCTTCTGATGCTGAACCAACTCTGCATCCCTGGTATGAATCCTACCCAGTAATGATATTGAGATATGTATGCATATATAATTATATGTATTGATATGTTATTGAATTCTACTGGCTACGATTTCATTGAAGATTTTTACATTAGGTTCATGAGTGATACTGGTCTGTAATTTTCTTTTTTTGCAGCATATTTACCCGGGTCTGGTATCAGGGATATGCTGGCTTCATAGAATGAATTTGGCAATGTTCTGCCCTTTTCTATGCTGTGAAATAACCTCAGTAGTATTGGAATTAACTCCTCCGTAAAAGTTTGGTAGTATTCTCTGGTGAAGCTGTCTGGGTCAGGACTTTTTTTGGTTGGTAGATTTTTAATACTTTTTCAATATCTTTTTTGTGATGGATTTATTAAGTTCTTCTGTTTGTGATAGTTTTGGTGAGTGAATCTAGAAATTTGACCATTTCCTCTAGGTTTTCAAATCTGTTAGAGTACAGTTTTCCACAGTATTTTGTTATAATACTTCTAATTTTAGTTGGGTCTGTTGTAACATCCCCATCTCATTTCTTATTCAGGTTATTTGTTTCCTCTTCTGCTTTTCTTTTGTGAATTTAGCCAATGGTTTATCTATTTTGTTAGTCTTTACATAAAACCAGCTTTTGGTTAATCTTTAAATTGTTTTTCTATTCTCTAATGCATTTAGTTCTGCTCTAATCTTTATTATCTGTTTTCTTCCAGTGTTCAAGGGTTTTTTGGTTCTCTTTCTACTTGTTCAATTTGTAGGGTTAATTCTTTGATTTGGGCCCTTTCTTCATTCTGGATATGTGCATTGATAGAGACAAATTGACCTCTGAGCATTGCTTTTACTGTATCCCATAGGTTCTGGTAGAATATGTTTTCATTCTCATTTGATTCCATCAATTTCTTTATGACATCCTTGATTTCTTCTATAACTCATGATGAGTTTTTGAGCAAGGTGGTTTTCAGTTTCCATGAGTTTGAATTTCTTCTACCCATGTGTTTTCTGCTATTGATTTCAACTTTTATAACTCTATTGTCTGAGAAGATGCTTTGCAAAAACTAAGTGTATTTTCCTGAGACTTGCTTTATGAATTAATACATGGCCTATTCTGGAAAATGTTCGATGTGCATTGGAAAATAAGGTGTACTTGTCTGGTTGGGTAAAAAGTTCTGTATATGTCTGTGAGGTTGAGTTGGTTGTTGCAATAAGATCTTCTGTATCTTTACTGAGGTTTTTTTCTGGATGATCTATCTCTAATGAAAGTGGAACATTGAAGTTTTCTATTATTGTCGAGCTAGGGTCACCATGAGTTGGATCAGACTTGATGGCACTTGGCTTATTATTATCTATCTTATTTTTCAATAGTGTCAGCATTTCTTCAACATATTTAGATCCTCTGATACTGGGTGCATAAATATTTAATATTGCTATATCCTCCTTATGTATTGAACCTTTAAGCAACAAATAGTGACCATCCTTGTCCACGATGGTAGATTTTACTTTAAAATCTATTTTATCTGAGATTGATATCACCATTGCTGCTCTTCTTTGCATGTTGTTAGCTTACGAAATATTTTTCCATCATTTAATTTTCAGTTTGTTCTTGTAAGCAGCATATACACGAATTATGTTTTTTGATCCAGCCTGTTACTCTCTGTCTCATTACTAGAATGTTCAGTCCATTTACATTCAGGGTAATTAGTGATAGATATGTATTTACTGTTGTCATTTGGGTGCCTTAATTTTTCTGTTGTTGACATTTTCTTTGTTCCACCTTATATTCTGTCCTTGGTCATTTTTCTCTATGAGTCCTCCTCCATCTTTTTCATTGTTCGTTTGTGTCCATCAAGACTTCTGTGTTGTGTTTCTTGTTTTGATATGTAATATTGTTAGTTTGCTTTGGAGCTACCCCTTTGTTTCCCTTTAATGTTCTAGATGTAAACCACTCTTTAACTTCTTTATATCTCCTTAATTTCCTCTCCATCTGAAAGGGCTATAAATGTCCCTCTTTATAGTGTAATGTTGTCAGAGTTTACATATTGAGCTCTCTGTTTTCCTTAATTTTAATATTTTAGCTTTGACTGAGCTTTGTGACTATTCTAACTAATTAGGACTCTAGATACTGTGTCCTGCATTGTATCCTTGGATATATACCTGGTGCTACTGATTTTCTAATTGAAGAATTTCCTTTAGTATTTTTTGTGACTTTGATGTAGTTTTTGCAAAGTCTCTAAGCTTCTGTTTTTTCTGAGAATGTCCTAATTTCACCATCATATTTGAAAGGCAATTTTGCAGGATATGTAATTCTTGGTTGGAATTTTTTTTCCTGCAAGGCTTTATATCTGTCATCCCACCATCTTCTTGCCAACAAGGTTTTGTCTGAAAAGTCAGAGGGCAATCTAAAAGGCTTCCCTTTGTACATTAGTTTTTATTTAAGCCCAGCTGCCTTTAAGAGCCTCTTCTTATGTTTCATTTTGTTAAAAATCAAAAACCGACTGCCTTCAGGTCAAAGTCATAGCAACCCTAGAAATCAGATTAGAACTGCCCCGTAGAGTTTCCAGGGAGTGCCTGGCTCATTTTGTTGAGCGTCGTTATAATATGTCTGGATGTTTTTCTTTTGGGTTCTTCCTTTTATGGAGTTCAATGAGCATCTTGAATAGCTATCTTACTTCATGATGTCAGGGAACTTTTCTGTCAGCAATTCTTCAACAAGTCTCTCTGTATTTACTGCTATCCCTCCCTGTTCTGAAATCCCAGTTATACATAAATTGTCCCTCTTGATAGAGTCTCACATGATTCTTAATGATTATTCATTGTTCTTGATTCTTTTATGTAATTTCTCCTCATAAATGCTGGTGTCAGTTGCTTTCTCGTCAAGCTCACTAATTCTGCATTCCATTTCTTCAATCTTGTTCTTTTGACTTTCCATTGAATTGCCTAACTCCATACTTCCATTATTGATCTGCTGAATTTCAGATTGTTGATGTTGTAGCAGTTCATAAACTTGTTTAATTTTTCATTCTGTTCTTTGCACTTTCTTTAATCTCCATCCTAAGATTTAGAAGTACTGTATACATACTGCTTTTGCATTCTACCTCTGATAATTTCAGGAAGTCTTCTTTGTCTGGGAAGGTTTTTCATTCTCTATTTTGGACATTTTCTAGAGCCATGGTGGTCTGCTTCTTTAAATGATTAGATATTGATTGTTGCCTTCATGCCATCAGAAAGCTCTTCAGCTCCTCTGGTGTTGGACAAGCAGAAGCTATGGCACAACTCTAAGAAAGAAGTAAGAGCACTTCTAGACTTGGCTGCCAGCTGCCACTGCATTTTCTAAGTACATCTATCTTAAGTACAGTTAGTCTGGTGAGGGAGATCCTGTCCAGCCCAGTTGGGGCTGGCAGGCCCCACCTCCTGGCTAACAAAGATGGTAACTTACTTATGTTTACTCTCCAGAGTCATGCCAGCAGACACTATGGCATAGCTCAGAGAAGGGAGACAGGCAGAGCACCATCACACTTGGCCACCAGCTACTTCTGTGTTCTCTAGATCAGGTCATCTTAAAAACTGCTTTCCTGCTGAAAGAGGTGCTGTCCAGTGTCAGATGATAGCAGCTGGGCCCTCAGGGGTGACAGGCCCTGCCTCCTGGCAGACAAAGATGGCAACGTACTAATGGAGTCTCTCAGGGACCACATCAGCAGATGCTACATTGTGGCTCAGTGAAGGCAAGTGGAAGGACACCACCACACTCCACTGCCAGCTACCATTGCATTCTCTAGGAGCTGTTGTCTTAAAAGCAGCTTTTCTGCTATGAGAGGTGCTGTCCAGTCAGGCCCTCTTACTCAGTCAGCTCTGGTCAAAGCTTCAGGAGTGGCTGGCTCCACCTCTCAGCTAAGATGGTTTCCTACCTGTGCTTCCTTTTCTGTGCTGTACCAGAAGAATCTATGGAGTAGCTCAGAGAAGATGGGGGGAAGGGCACTGGTACCCTTGGCCACCAGCTGCCACTGGGTTCTCTAAATGTGATTGTCTTAAGCTCAGCCTCTCTGCTGAGAGAGACACTGTTTATTTAGGTGCTACAGCTCAGCATGGCAGTCAACCCCTGCCAGGCCCTCAGGCTCAGCAGTCCCTGTCCCAGTCTCACACACAGTCAACAAAGATTGCATCCATAACTTAAGCCTCTCAGCTGCTGAGCCAGCAGAAGCAGTACTGTTTGTGCTGTTGTTTTACCTCCAAAACTTAGTTTGCCCCATCCTGTCACCCAGTCCACTCTCACAACCCTCTGCCTGATCTTGGAGTTGCCAGAAAGTCCATTCAGCTCTGTTCAATTGTTTTCCAGGCCTTAGTTTTCAAAGGGAATCAAGGAGACATGTGACTAGCCTGCCATCCTGCCCACCCCTCTTTCTTTTTTATATTTCATTCTACACGTATCAAGGCAGGCACTCTGTTAGGTACAGAGGGCATAATGTCAAGGACAGAGTCCTGCCTTCAGCAATCTGACAGTCTCATGGTGTGTACATGCAATTACATAACGAATGTCAGTAAGAGTGGATATTTATATATACAGCACTTGCTATGCACTTTGTATGTGTTAATTTATCCACTCCTCCCAACCTTTCAAGAGAGTAGTACATCAGCCAGTTTTGTCATACATTATAACTTTACATAACAAGTATTTATTATTTAGCTCACAATTTTTCCAAATGCCAATTTAGGCTGTGGTTAGTGAGGCTCACTCATGCATCTGTGGTTAGCAGGCAGTTGATATAGTCATCTCACATGTCATATACTTGACTGGAGTAATGTGGATAAATGGACCGTGTGTCACTTGTGATCCATCAAGCTGCCCTGTATTTCTTTAGTTTTTCATAGCTGTCGAGTTCTTATGAGCAGCAAGAGAGAGTAGCTATCAATGTGCTATACTTTTCATGCCTCTACATGGGACACATTTGCTGTTGTCCCACTAACCAGAATGTGTTACAAGGCTAGCCCAGATCAAAAGGGACAAAAGGAGAAAGACTCTACCTTTGATAGGAAAAAATTACAGTCATATTATAAAACAGTGGATACAGAGGAGGGAAGAATTTGTTATCATTTTTTCAATGTCCTATTCTCTAGAGTCAGCTTCTACTCCTAGCAACCCTATAGGACTAAGCATAAACTGCAGAACATCTGGTAGATTCAAACTACCCATCTTTCAGTTAGCAGCCAAGTGCTTAATCAGTGAGTTATCACAGCTTCTTTCAATCTACTATGAACCCACTGCTGTCAAGTCAATTTTGACTCATAGCAACCTTATAGGACAGAGTAGAACTGCCCCATAGAGTTTCCAAGGATCACCAAGGATTTGAACTACTAACCTTTTGGTGAGCAGCTATAGCATTTAACTGCTATGCCACCATGGTTTCCTTAATCTACTTGTGGTGGTCAGGATTATGTCAACTTGGCTACTATATATTTGGCTGCTGTATTAAGTGGCAGGGCGGTGTTTGTGGTGGCTTCCTGTCCCTCGGCTCTCATCTTGCGACCTTTGACTCCGGTGGCTGGTCTCTCACGTGGCCAGGAGCTCCTGCTCTCTTCTTCCAGCATCTGGTTCCAGACTTGAACTAGCAGCTGCTGGACTCATCAGTCCTTACAGTCGGCGCTTGAGAGTAGTACTCCCTGACCTGCTGATCCTGGGTTCGCCAGCCTCTGCTGCTCCTGCTCCCTGACCTGCCGCTCCTGGGTTCGCCAGCCTCTGCCTCTCCTGCTTCCTGACCTGCTGGTCCTGGTTTTGCGAGCCTCTGTCCCTTCGTCTCACCACCAGCTTGGGATCCACTGACCTACACAACCGATAATCTAGAACTCTGGTCTCTGAAGTGCTGACTTTGGGTTCCTCAGCTTCCGTGGCCATGTGAGGCTTGTGCCAGAGCTTGGGACATTCAGCTTCTGTGATTACGTGAGCTGTTTCCTATATCTGTAACTATCTATCTATCTAGCTATATATTATAAATCTTTCCTTATACCTACATGTGTTACTGGTTTTGCTTCCCTAGAAAACCCAGCCTAAGACACTACTATAGAGAGGTACTATTAATATCTCTATGAGGCACAGAGAAGTGAAGTTACTGGTCCAAGCTTATTGAGCTACCAAGTGATAGAGCCAGAATTCACACATGTAATCTGGCTACATAGGCAATGCTTATCCATTACTCTACGAGCAAATCTCACAAGGGACCTAGTTAGTGTGCTGAGCGAACACTTAGGTAGAGCCTCTAACTCAGTGTTTGGTATCACAGAAGTTGGTCACAAAAGAACTAATGTCCGGAGGGATCACTTTCTGGTAGCGGATATCACACATGCTAAAGAACTGTCTTAGTCAGCTAGTGCTGCTCTAACAGAAATACCACAGTGGATGGCTTTTTAAAAAAATTTGTCACAGTCCAGTAAGCTAAAAGTTCAAATTCAGGGTGTCCATTCTCCAGGGATATAACTTTCTTTTCTGGATCTGGAGGAAGATCCTTGTCTTCAGTCTTCCCCTGGATGGGAAGCTTCTGAGGCACAGGGACCTCAGTCCTTTCCAAAAGATGTGCTCAGTTTCTGGCACAGCTTCTTGGTGGTATAAGGTCCCCAAATCTCTCCGCCAGCTTCTTTCCTTTATGTTTCAAGAGACTGCCTCAAGGCCCAGAATAATCTTATACCTGTAGTTCTGCCCCATCAACACAATTGCTGCCCATCCATCCTCCTTAACATCATAGAGGTAGGAATTACAACATGAAGGATATCACGTGATACTAGGAATCATGGCCTAGCTAAACTGGTACAGAAATTTTGAGCCAAGCCAAGCCAAGTGCCGTCGAGTTGGATCCGACTCATGGCGAGAAATTTTGAGGGGGAACACAATTCAATCCATGATAAGTGCAGAGTCAGCAAAAAAGAAGACCCTCAATGAGATGGTTTGACACAGTGGCTGCAACAATGGGCTCAAGCATAACAAGGACTGTGAGGATGGTGCAGGACCAGGCACTATTTTGTTCTCTTGTTATTGCTGTCATCAGCTGCTGTCAAGTCTGTTTCAACTCATGACAACCTATGCACAACAGAAGGAAACACTGCCCAGTCTTGAGCCATGTGCACAACCATTTTTATTCTTAAGTCCATTGTTGTAGCCACTGTGTGAACCCATCATGTGGATGGTCTCTCTTTGTCTCTGATCCTCTACTTTACCAAGCATGATGTCATTCCCTAAGGACATCTGTTGTACATGTGGTCATTAAAGCAACTCAGTGGCACCAAATAATAACAACGACAATGGAAGAGGATCAATTAACTACCCAAAGAAGAAAGGAGATCATCTCAGGAAGAAGAATCGTATACAAAGTACCACTGAAAGAGAAAACTTATAGTGCATTCAGAGCTGAAAGAAGTTCTTTAGGCTGCAGCATTGAGAGCCAAGGTCTATGGCAGGATAGGTAAGAACTGACCAAGTGTGATAGTCTTGAAGCCAAGTGAGGTATCAAGTCTTCCTCCCAAAATTAGCAGCCCAGTAACAAGTTTCACTGCAGGGAATAACGTGGTTCCATTGAAGATTTAGATCCATCACACTGCTAGCCCTGAGGAGAAAAGATTAGAATCATGCAACTCTTGAACCAAGAGGTTCATTTTCAAGGGTCTTGTGGTGACCAGACAATAAAGTATGATGGCCTAAAGTTGAGGCCACCCACACACTGCTGTCAAGTCGGGTCTGACTCATAGTAACCCTATAGGTCAGAGTAGAACTGCCCCATAGAGTTTCCAAGGAGCACCTGGTGGATTTGAACTGCTGACCTTTTGGTTAGCAGATGTAGCACTTAACCTACTATGCCACCTGGATTTCCAAATTAGAGGCAGTAGGTTTGAAAAAGAACATACTTGGTAAATATTTTGAAGACATGACATGGTAATTAAGTAAATGCAATGATGCGGTGATGCGGTGAGAATGACACCCTGATCCTGGCTCAGATGCTGCTTGGATGGTAGTCTCAGAACTGGGGAAGTCACAGGGTAAGGTTATTTCAGGGAAGGAAAGGGTTTGGGTTGACTGAGTTTGAAATATCTTTGGAACTATATCTGTTTTAGTCAGCTAGGGCTGCTCTAACAGAAATACCACAGAGTGGATCTTTAACAAAGGTTTATTCTTACATAGTCTGGAAGGCTGCAAGTCCATATTCAGGGTGTCCACTCCAGGGGAAGGCTTTCCCCTTGTCGGCTCAGGAGGAAAGTCCGATATTGCATCAGTCTTTGTCCAGGGAGCATCTTGGCGCAGGAACCTCAGGTCTGAAGGACGAACTCTTCTCCTGGTGCTGCTTTCTTGATGATACGAGGTTCCCAATTCTCTGCCTGCTTCTCTGTCCTTTTATCTCTTGTAGGATGAAAGGATTAAAGGTGGGGCAAGCCATATTCCAGGGAAACTCCCTTTACAGTGGGGCAGCGAGGTGATCCTATGAAGGCATTCACATCCCCACCCTAATCCTTTCACATACAGTTTAGGAAAACCAGAAAATGGAGGACAGTCACAAGACACATGGCTACACATATTTTTGGGGGGACACAGTCAATCCATGACTTCCCACCCTTTGGCACTCCAAAATTCGCATCATAGAAACATATAACACATTTATCTCATCATAGCAAAATCATGTCCATCCCATACAACAGAAGTCTTAAATCAGTTCCAAGTCCAAAGTATGAAAACTCTTCTACATCTGTGAAACCTAGAAGGCAAACTATCTGCTTCTAAAATCCAATGGCAGAACAGGCACAAGTCAGACATTCCATTACAAATGGGAGAAATTGCAGGGAAAGAAGGCATTAACAGGCAACAGGCAAGCCAACAGAACATGTTACATTAGCCCTCAAAGCTTTGGAAATACTCTTACATTTTCTGAGACATTCTACACAATGACCCTGCCCTCCAGACTCAGGTATTGGTCACACTCTGGATTCTGAGTAGAGACCCCAGCCCTGTGCTACAACTCTGCCTGCAAGGCCCAGTTGGACAGAAACTCTGCTACATCAGCTTTAGAAGCACCCTAAGCCCAATTGGGTGGCAATTCCACCCTTATGAACACAGGATGCCCTTGTTCCACCCTTTCAAACCCCTGAGGTCATGGCCATACCTTTTGAGACTGAGGCAACTCAGCTTCTCATGCTGTTTGTTTCTTCAGCTTCTGCTTCCTATGGCCAGTGGCCCGGGCTTCAGGCCCACATCTGCCCTGCCAGACAAGTGTTCCAAAGCTCTGTAGCTCCACTGATTGAAGTGCCTGGAGGCACCCCACTCTTGCTGGAAAGCGACCTGCCCAAAGGCACTCAACTCTCTCGCTCTGTGGGTCAGCAAGGCCAGCTCCACCAATTTAAGTGCCCAGAGGCATCCCAATACAAGCAAAACTGTGCCCAGGCACTCAGCTCTCTCGCTCCATGGATCAGCTCCAGCGCTGCCTCTGATTCTGCTGCTGCTGCTGCCACTACTGGTCCACTGGTGTTCAATTCTCATCGTCTACGCCTTCTTCGTTTCTTCTGAGTCTTCTATCCACTCACAGTTTCAAAATGGCTCCCACACGTTAGGTATTTGCTAGAGCAGCACCCCACTCTCACGATACCAAATTGTCTTAGGCTGGGTTTTCTAGGGAAGCAAAACCAGTAACACGTGTAGGTACAAGGAAAGATTTATCACATATATAGATAGATAGATAGATATAGATACAGGAAACAGCTCACACAATCACAGAAGCTAAATGTCCCAAGTCTTGGCACAAGCCTCACGTGGCCACGGGTGCTGAGGAACCCAAAGTCAGAAGGGCAGAGACCAGAGGTCTAGATCACCGGTTGTGTAGGTCGGTGGATCCCAAGCTGGTGGCGAGACGAAGGGACAGAGGCTAGCGAACCCAGGATCGGCAGGTCAGGAAGAGGACTCTCAAGTGCCGACTGTAAGGACTGATGAAGCCAACAGCTGCTAGTTCAAGTCCAGGAACCAGACCCTGGAAGAAGAGAGCAGGTGCTCCTGGCTAAGTGAGCAGACCAGCAGTAGTAGTGGAAGGTGGAGACATGAGAGCTGAGGGACGGGAAGCCACCACAGACCCTGCCCTGCCACTTAATACAGCAGCCAAATATGGAGTAGCCAAGTTGACATAATCCTGACCACCATAATATCCAAATGAATCTACCAAATGATGAGATGGGAATGAACTTAAAGTTCAGAAGGCTAAAAAAGTATACATGAGTGATACCACGTTTTAGTCATCTGGTACTGCTCTAACAGAAATACTATGAGTGGATGGTTTTAACAAAGAAAAGTTTATTGTCACACAGTCCAGTAGGGTTGAAGTCTGAGTTCAGGGTGCTGGCTCCACAGGAACACACTCTCTATGAGCTCTGGAAGAAGTGTTGCATTAGTCTTTCTTTGGTCAAGGAGCATCTTGGAGGGGGAGCCTCACATTGAGAAGGATGCACTCTGCTCCCAGTACTGCTCTCTTGATGATATAAGATTCCCCAACTCTCTGCTTGCTTCCCTTTCACTTTGTCTGTTATAGGATAAAAGGTGGGTACAAGCCACACTCCAGGGAAACCCTCCCTACATTGGAGCAGGGAGGTCACTTAGGAAGGGTGTTATAGTCTCACCCTAATCCTCTTCAACATAATCTAGTCTGTGAGCCACAGGCAGAGATTAAGACATACAGCATAGGAAAATCACAGAATGGAGGACCATCACAAAACACTAGGAATCATGGCCCAGCCAAGTTGTTACATATATTTTCTGGGAACATACTTCGATCCATGACACACCAATATATGGAAAATATTGAGTGAAATAATGTTAATAATATATGCATTTATTAAATGTTTGCTCCATACCAGGAACAATTCTAAAACTTTATATAACCTAATTAACTCTCATAGCAACTGTATGATGCAATGCTATTTATTAAACCCATTTTACAGATGAGGAAACTAAGGTACAGAGCTGCATCTTAACAAGTGGCAAAGCTACATTCAGACCTAGAGAATCTGGCTCCTGAGCCCATACTTTTAATCATGAAGTCATTCTCTTCCTCTTATAAGAAATAAGAAATGATTTTGATGTAGAATCTTATAAAATATCATACCAATGAATCCTGGCCTAACATGATTGAGGTCCAAAATCTAACTCTGAAAATGCAAGTTTGCTCTAAATGTGGGCTTATGTCTTTGTTAGGGAAATGGAAAAAAAAAATACATGTCTCAATCATTAAAAGTAATCATAAAAAAAATACACATTACTAAGATACTGAAAATTATACTCAACTGAGCATACACTAAACTGAGGAAGTCCCAGATAATTGAATCGCCTCGCACCCCAGTCCATCATTCCTCCTGGTAAAGATTAATACCTGTTATTAACGGCTGCCCTGTTAGAGAACTGGGTTTAGGTAGAAGATTGGAGTCAATTTTCAAATAATAATTTTACCATAATTTTGTCTAGCTCTGTGTCATGGAAACCAAAGAAACAGAATTTTCCAAGGAGGCAGTGGCTAGCAATAGTAAGATGTCAAGTACATCAAGACCAGAAATAATTTATCCTTCCCATTAGGAGCAAGGAGATCATTAGCAACCTTCTTACAAGGATTAACAAGAAAGTTCTTGTTCATATATTTAATATTACTCTTTGAAAATTCACATCATCTTATTTTGCAGGCTAAACTTATGTAAGATTGGCATTTCCGGATGATACTGAGGACTACCATTTCTGAGCACTGATCGTATGCCAAACTCCGTAATTGATGCTTTCTATTATTCCTAACAACTACTCTACAAGGTAGAAGATTTCTTTTTCATTTGATAAGTAAGGACACCTGCGTTTAGAGAGGTTACTAGATTAAAAATCTCATACTGGCAGAACCACCATGGAGAGCTGGAACTCACCAAGTGTCTTAGCCATCTGATACTGCTCTATCAGATATACCACGAGTAGACAACCTTAACGAAGAAAAGCATATTTTTACACAGCCCAGTAGGCCACAAGTCCTAATTCAGGGTATCAGCACCTGGGGAAGGCTTTCTCTCTCTGTCAGCTCTGAACGAAGGTTGTTGTGTTGCAATCAGCGTTTCTTTGGTCTGAGAGCATCCTGAAACAGGAAACTCAGGGATGAAGCATGCATTCTACTCCCAGTAATGCTCTCTTGATGGTATGAAGTTACCAACTCTGGGACGGCTTCCTTTACCTTTTACCTCTTGTAGGATAAAAAGTGGTGCAAGCCACATTCCAGGGAAACTCCCCTTACATTGGAGCAGGGAGGTGACCTTAGAAAGGGTGTTACATCCCCTCCCTAATCCTCTTTAATAAATCCAGTCCATTAATCACAGGCAAAGATTAGGATTTACAGCACAGGAAAATCACAAAAAATGGGGGTAAATCACAAAACATTAGGAATCATGGCCCAGCCCAACTGTTATAGACATTTTTGAGGGGATACAATACAATCCATGATCCCAAGTTCATAGACTCTTTTTTTTTTAGTCACTACACTGTAGAGTCACTCTTGTGTTTCTATGACAAAAGCAGGTAAGTGTACCCATAAATCCTAACTGCTAATTCAGGGATCTCATTTTAATCAACTGTTCCAGCTCTGTCTGCCTTCCCCATTCTGACTGATATTTCAGTAGCACAGATATTGGCTTATTTGGGGAAATGTTTCATTTAGTAATAAGAGTATCAAAAACTGGACAGGATGAGAAAGACAGGTGGTTGTTGCATGCCCTCAAGTCACTTCTGACTCATAGTGAACCTACAGGATGTAGTAGAACTGCCCCATCAATAGCTAGGAAACTCTGTGGGCAGTTCTATGCTGTCCTTCAGAATCAGTATGAGTCAGAAAGGCACAGAATAACAATCTGTACGGGAACAGATTACCAGGTTTTTTCTCCTGTGGACCAGCGGGAGCATTAGAACTACCAACCTTTCTGTTAGCAGCTCAGCACTTAACCTTTGGGCCACTGGGGATGTTGCATCTCTTTTCTCTGGGCAAAAGGAAGACTGGACTAAAGGCAGGCTGTGCCTTTCATCTGCAGTCTTGTACTGAAACCAACATTTTAAAAGGAGGCCAGTCTAATTGGCTAAATCCAGTCTTTAAAACTACTCAGAGGAGTATTTCATTTACATAGACTAAATCAGGGGCTGAGAAAAGCTGCCAAAAGAGGAGTTTTGAAGAGGATGTTGATAAGTGGATCCTGGAGCACTTTCTGAACTTGAGATCCCACGAGTTACAGCCTTTTTATCCAGTTCCTGTATCTGTGGGTTTGGACACATTGATGCATTTAAAGGGTGTGTGTGGGGGGGGTGTTTATAGTAAATAAGAAGAAACTCCTAACACAGATCATTAGGTTTTTAATGTTGTTATTAAGCGCCGTCAAGTCCATTTTGACTCCTAGTGACCCCGTGCACAACACAACAAAAAGCTGCCTGCTTGTGTACAATCACGGCTACGTGTGAGCTCACTGTCACAAGCACTCTGTCAGTCCATCCTCCACATTTTTACCTACTCTCTGCTTCGTCACACAGTCCAGGGACTGTTCCCCGCTGCTAAGATGCCTGAAGTGTGTGTGTGAGGCAGAGTCCTGCCATTTTTGCTTCCAAGGAGCATTCTGATTCTATTTCTTCTCAGACTAACTTGCTCATTCTTCTGGCAGTCTATGGTATAGTTAATATTCTTCCCCAACACCACAGTTCAAAGGCGGCAACTATTCCTCGGTCTTCCTTACTCACTGCCCAGCTTTCACATGTATACGAGACAACTGAGAGCACCATGGCTTGGATCAGGCGCATTTCAGTCACCAAAGTGACACCCTCATTTGTCTGCACTTCAGAGGTCTTGCTTTGCAGTAGATTTGCCCAACAAAATAAGTAGTGTGATTTCTCTACTGTTGCTTTCATGGGCATTGACTGTAGATCCAAGTAAAATGAAATATAATAACTTCAATATTTTCTCCATTTATCATAATGTTGATTATTGGACCAGTTGTAAAGATTTTTGGTGCCTTCGTGTTGAGGTGTAATCCACATGGAAGGCTGTGGTCTTTGATCTTCATCAGTAAGTGATTCAAGTCCTCTTTGCTTTCAGCAAGCAAGGTGGTGTCATCTGTATTATGCTGGTTGTTAATGAATTTCCCTCAAATCCTGATTCTGTGCTCCTCTTCATGCAGTCCAGCTTCTCAGATTATTTTCTCAGCATACAGATTGAATAAGTGTGGTGAAAGGATACAAACCTGATTCATACCTTTCCTTATTATAAGCCATGAAATACATCATTGTTCTGTTAGAAAGACTGCCTCTTGTCTATATCCAGGTTCCACATGAGCACAACTAAATGTTCTGGAATTCCCGTTCTTTGAAATGTTATCCCTAATGTGGTACAGTTTACACAGCTGAATGCCTTTGCATAGCTAATAAAACACAAGTAAGCATCTTTCTGGTGTTGTCTGCTTTCAGCCCAAATCCATCAGACGTCAGCAGTGATATCCCTCATTTGTTCCACATTTGCTTCTTTGATGTCACATAAGAGGCATTTGTGATTCACTGTTAAAATTCTCACCTTTGTGGGGGAGACTGGGTTTGATCGCCGGCCAATGGGCCTATGTGCCGCTGTTGCCGGTATGTCAGTGGAGGCCAGTGAGCTGCAATGCTGAACTGGGCTCAGCCAAGCATCACCGGCTAAGATGGACTAGTAAGACAAGAGGGGGGACCTCCTTTCAAAAGTAAGGCAATTAAAAAACTACAGATTTTGGGGTCTAGTCCACAGGTGATCACGGGAATGGTGCAGAACTTTAGGCTGTTGTTTGTGACGTCATCATGGGTCGACTGTGGTCAGCTAAATTACAACAAATACTATGTAGAAATTGCAACATCAAATTTGGCAGAAAATTATGAATTTCTTTCTAATATTGAGATTAAAAATAGCATTTTCTAAACATTCTATGCCAGAAACTTTGAAAAACATTTTATAAATATTAAATGTTTTACATAGCGCCCGTATGAGTCAGAATCAGCTTGACGCCGACAAGATTTTTGTATGTTTTAAGAATTATCTGTTTTAACATGCATATGAAGAAAACCCTACAGGATTGCCTTTTTGCGCGTGATAAAGATTGAAATACAATGAGATTAACTATTTTACCAACATAACTAACTCTGTTAGGCAGGTGACTGTCGGGAGCTGCCAGATGGGTGATTAATGGAAATGTGTCCAGTAAGAGAAGTCCAAAAACAGTTAATAAAATACGTTAAGATATTTATTGTCACAGTCCAGTAGGCTAAAGAAAATCCTCGTTGTCTGGTGGTTAAATGTTAACGCTTGCTAACCGTAAAGCTCAGCAGTTCAATTCCACCAGATGCTCCTTGGAAAATCTATGGGGCAGTTCTTTTTTGTCTTATAGGGTCACTGTGAGTTGGAATTGACTCTGCAACAACAGCTTTTTTTGGTTTTTGTTTTTTACGTAGGGCAGAAGTCCAAATGCAGGGTGTAACCTCCAGGAGGAGGCTTTCTCCACCAGCTCTGGAGATCTTTGTCTTCAATCTACCCTTGGACTGGGAGCTTCTGAGGCAAAGGAACTCTGGGTCCTTTCTATAGGATGCACTGTATCCTCCTCACTGTATCTTGATGGTATGATCAATTCTCTGTTTGCTTCTCTTGCCTTGTATCCCAAAAGAGTGCCTCAAGGCACGATATAACTTTACACGTTGAGTCCTGCCAGCACCACTTGAACTGTTGCCCAACCTCGCTCATTAACATCATAGAGGCAGGGTTTAAAGCATAGAGGAACGTCACATAATATCAGGAATCATGGCCCAGCCAACTGCTACACATAATTTGGCAGGGGAGGGGGTGCACAATTCAGTCTATGTCACAAGGTAGGGAGACACAAAGGGTGAAAGGAAAAAGGTATTCGAAACAGAAAACGAACCGGCACAGGAAGCAAAAAAAGCAAGATCAAGAGGATAGCTCAGCACTGATTCTAGTTAGACATGCTGACTCATGTATTTACCAGTTATGTCTGTAAGCCTTTGGGCTGCTGTTTGACTTCCCTTACCTTTAGTTTTAGCGTCTGTAAAATTAGCATAGGAAGTCTTCTCCAGGCTGAAAAATAACACTGCCATCAAGTTAATTCCAACTAATGGTAGCCCTACAGGACAAAATAGAACTTACCCAGAGTTTCCCAGGAGCACCTGGTGGATTCAAACTGTTGCCTCTTTGATTGGCAGCCATAGCACTTAACCATTACAACAACAACCTGGCACTGATTCTAGAGCTGGACATGCTGAGCTGACGTAGTTGCAGGTTGTACCTGTTTAGCTTTATCCTGATGATATTTCTTTAGTTTTGTCATCTGTGAAATGGGCATAGGAAGTCCTCTCTGAGCTGAAGGGAGAATTAAATGTGACATCAAAAGACCTGAGTAACTTGCACACTGTCCTATACTAGGACTTAGATTAGGACTTTAGAATAACCCATCTGTCCAGTGAATTGAAAGCCTAGGGGGGGTTACAGTCGGTATTATCCAAAACTTCATGCTAATGAGTCAATTTGTGATGCTAGGTGAGCAGGGGAACATTTATTTTAATTGATAGAAATTTAGCTAATGGCATATCATCATGGATCAATAACTAAGCAGATGGTAAAACAAGACATAATCATTATTGTTTTTTTGTTACCAACCAGAATGGAATGGTTTCACATGGTTAGAAATGAGCACAGACCATGCATGGGCTTTAAGTTCACTTTCTGATAACAGTCAGCAATTCATGAACTTATACCAGAGCATCAGAGCCTGGCCCTGAGCCTCCTGACAGTTAAAGCAGTGAAATAAGCCTGAAGTTCCTGATGGCCCAGTTGAAGGGAGACAGAATCCACCCTCGTTTTTTTCTCTCTTTCAAAACTTATTTATTTCTCAGCATTTAGCACAAGTTATGAATACACATTTTTTTATTTAAACACGTATGCACTTGTGTGTTCAATGACCATCTTCCAACACACACCACTGTAGTCTCCATGAGAATTGCAACTGCATTTGATTTTCTTTCAGCAGTGGCTGCCCAATGCTGAGCTCAGTGTCTAGGCAAACACAGGTACTCAGTACAAATTGAAAACCGTGGTGGTGTAGGGGTTAAGCGCTATGGCTGCAGTACAAATTTACTGAATAAAAAGATGAATGACTATTCTGTTTCTGGTTCTGTCCTTTCTGTTACACTGCCAAAAAACACAAAACGAAACCCACTGCCATTGAGTTGATGCCGAGTCATAGCAAGCCTGTGGGACAGAGTAGAATTGCCCCATAGAGTTTCCCAAGAGTGTTTGGTAGATTTGAACTGCTAACCTTTTGTCTACCAGACACGGCCCTTAACTACTTCACCACCTATTACACCACAAGACTTAAAAAAAAACAAAAAACAGTGCTGTGAAGTCAATTCCAACTCCTGGCAAACCCATGTGTGACAAAGTGGAACTGTGCTCCATAGGGTTTTCTTGCCTGTAATATTTCTGTAGCAGATTGCCAGGTCTTTCTTCTGCAACATCACCAGGTTGCTTTGAGTTCTCAACCTCTAACTGAACAGTCTGGTGCAAAACTTCTGCCACCTAGGAATCTTCTAGGCAAAAATACATCAGTATTCTCACACAAGAGGTCCCTGGGTGCTGCCAAGAGAGACTGGAGGTTTCAGTCCACACAGAAGCACCTCAAGACCAAGTCTTGACAATCTACTTCCTGAAAACCAGCCACCGAAAATCCTATGCAGTACAGTTCTACTTTGACACACACAGGGTCAGCATGAGTCAGAATCAACTTAATGGCAATAGGTTTGTATTAAAAACAAATAAATCTCATTGCTTTACAGATGCACGGGAGACATGTACATACACACACACACACACTGGCCCCCTTTGCACTCTTAGGATATTCCGCACTATATGTGTTTATACACCAAGCAGAAAGGAACTGCCTTTATTAGTATTCATTTGCTCTGATAGGTTTAACATACTTACTTTTAATTTCACTCAAACTACCACTTTCCTTTCTCGGGCTTATTAATTTGTAATTAAATTATAATAAGACATTTCACGGTTGAGCAAACACATTTGCAAAGGCAAAGAAAAGCATATAGGGACTAAAATTTTAGAAGTTAACCTTGGAGTGCTGTCATGTCTCCTTCATCACCTCGTGTCCATTTAATAGAAACTTTCATTGACTGGGTGATAAGACTACAATAAGGACTGCTACAGAAATGCTATTCCTAATTTTTTTTATATATGCACTGAACATTCAGCAATGAAGAATAGAAACAAAAGTTCCTTTTAGAACATTGGTTCAGGGGAAATTCAGCCCCAAGAGGCAATCCAAACCCTTTTTCCTGCCACACGGTGATGGTAAAGAAGGGATGCAATTAGGATGACACAAATGGGAACATCAAAGAGTAACTTCAGACCTTGACGTTCCTCCTACCTGAATGAGCTCAGTTCTCCCCCTGCATGTCAAGGAACTCACACACTCTCTAGGCACTGTGATTAGCAGTCTCTCCACCCACCTACCAGATTCCCTTTCTCTGAGAGATGTTTAGGTGTTGGAATCACATAGCGTTTTCCAGAAATAACACTCTGCTACATCTAGTTATTTCGCATCCTTTAACAACAGTAAATGAACGACAGTCAGCACGCGTTAACTCTTTACAGACTGAGTCCTTTCGCTCCTCACCTTTCCCGCTTCTAAGATACAATTTGTCAAAGAAGTTAAGCACCTCAGTGATCAGAAACATCTGGAAGAGCCAAAGCCCCCATTCCATTAAGTGCAAAGTAATCAACCTAATCACATGCAGCTTGCGGGGGTAGGGAGGTCAGCAGGTCAGAAACAGCATCTTGAGGTCTTTGGGTAGATCTGAGATATTCTGAAGCTGCGTAGAGCTTGTTAGTGACTCCTTTAAAAGTTGTCTGTGGGTGGTGGTATTTGAGACTCCTTTCTACCAAGCAGCCTACAGAAGCATGAGTCTGAACAGAAGTAACAGCTTCGCCCAGAGACCAGATGCCAACGCATTGCAGTCCTCCTCCTCCCCCGGCGCTCTGCACAAACTAAGTCCTCAATAAATATTTGCTGCAAGTCAAGGATTTTCGGCAATGTACACAGCTATTCCCTTAATCACTTTTCTCTACATTTCATATGTCAGTGTAATTAATAAGACGTACTCTTGCAGATGCAGCCCTGGTGGCACAGTTGGTACGGCAATCAACCTCTAACCAAAAGGTCGATGGTTTGAAACCCCCAGAGACTCCACAGGAGAAAGAGGTGGCCATCTGCTTCCATAGAGATTTACACCCTCAGAAACCCTGTGGGGTCTCAATGAGTCAGGGTCATCTTCGTTGGCAGTAGGTTTGGCGGGGCGATTCTTTTGCAGAGTCATGTTTGTGTTCATTGCTGTGACGTCAGCTCCAACTCATAGTGACCCCATCTGTGTGTAACAACAAAATGTTGCCCAGTCCTGTGCCATATTCACAGTCACTGCTAAATCTGAATCCGTTGCGGTGGCTATTGCATGAATCTGTCGCTATAGGGTCGCTATGAGTCGGAGTTGATTCAATGGCAACAGGGTTCATTACTGAAGGTTTAACTCATTTTCTTTGGCCTGTCACTTTGCCAAACACATTGTCATTTTCCACCAGTTGGTCTTTCCTGACACACCCAAAGTTAGCAAGCTGAAGTCTCACCATCATCCTGGCTTCTAAGAAGCATTCTGGCTGTATTTCTTCTAATATTGACTCATTTGTTATTCTTGAAGGTTGTTTTAGTCACCTGGTACTGCTCCAACAGAAAACACCATGAGTAGACATTTCATGTAGAGAAACTTTATAGTCACAGTCCAATAAGCCACGAATCCATTTATGCGTTACAAGTCTATTCAATGAGAGAAATGATCACAGTCCGGTAGGCTGAGTCCAAATCCAAGGAGAGCATCCCAGCACAGAAACCTCAGATCCAAAGGACATGCTCTGCTCTCAGTGCTGCCTTCTTGGTGGTGTGAGGTTCCCAACTTATTCTTCTCACTTCTCTCCTTATAACCCACAAGCTAATAATTTGAGTTCTGCCTCACCAACACGACTGTTGTCTGTATTCCCTCAACAACATCACAGAGTTTCTATTAAATGGATACGAGGTGATGAAGGAGAGATAACACCGCTCCAGGGCTAAGTTCTATACTTTTAGTCACAACACATGGGAGGAACTGCACTATATGGGGACTCATAGCTGAGTCACATCAGTACATACATTTTTGGAGAAACACAATGTCATCCATGACAAAGGTCTTAGGGTTCATCAATCTCAATCATCTCTTGGCAGATGGGGAAACCAAGGCTCAGAGACAGTGAGTAACTTAGCAAAGATTATGCAGTTAGCACTAGTTATAGCCAGGACACACGGGCCTGTGGGAAGCCCTTATCTGCCTCCTCAAGCTTTGGGACTTTTACCTCTTATTCCAGCTCACTGGCCCTCTTTGAACCCTTAGGCTGTTGCACACACTATTCCTTTGCCTGGAATGTTTTGTTCCTCACTTCTAAGTTTTTCCTTCTCATCCTTCAGGTTTCATTGCAAATATTGCTCCCTTAGAAAGTTCTTAAGGAATTCAGGTATTGGGCACTATTTTAAGCTTTGACAACAGGGCTATGAGATTGGAATTACCTCTGTTAAACAGATGGGAAGACTGATTTTTACAATGGTTAAGTTCATCACTCAAAGTCATTTACCTCTTACAAATCAGAATTGAGAAGTGAACTCACGTATATCTAGTTTCATTAATGGTCCATTTACTGCTAAACTATTGTGTCTCACTAAGAGCCCAACACATCATATGAAAAACAAAAACAACTAGTTGTGGTAGTAACCCTATAGGACAGAATAGAACTACGCATAGAGTTTCCAAGGAATACTTGTTCTTTCAAACTGCTAACCTTTTTGTTAGCACCTGTAGCACTTAACCACTGTGTCACCAGGGTTTCTAACACATCATAGACTTTCACTAAGACATTGGTTGCAGGGGGGAAAAAAAGACATTGGTTGAATTTTAAGTGTGTTAAAAAAAAAAAAAAAGCCTGTCCATTTCTAGCTTCCTCTTTGTCCTGACAGCAGAATTCTTCTCTTTATTTTGTTCCTCACCACAAAGACAGAATTTTTATCAAAATTGAATTCCTTTCCTCAAACAATACAACTAACTACACCTTGTTTTCATTATTTTTTAATGACACATATGATCACTGTTCCAAAGCAATGAAAGCTGCTTAATAATTACACCATATCGTTTCTTGAAATACCAGTGGCTCATTACCTCCTAAGGAGTTGTGGTGGTGCCTGGAGTGAGTGCTTGACTGCTAAATGAAGAACAGGGTTTGGAATTGCCAGCTGCTCCACAGGAGAAAGATGTGGCTGTTAGCTTCCATTAAAGCATTGGAAACTTCATAGGGCAGTTCCACTCTGTCCTGAAGTGTTGCTATGATTTGGAATTGACTCAGTAGCTTGGGGTTTCATTTATTTTATTATCTATTTCTCTGAAAACAACCCTTTAAATCAGTAGCTCCTGACATCATGGAATTCAGCAGGTCTGGAGTGTGGTTTGAGTATGTCTGCATGTGAAGAGCCCCCCACCCCTTGGATCAACTAGGTTTGGGGATTAGTGTTTTATAGGATGTTGGGTGATGATATTTAGTTTACATGCTTTATTGTGGAATTCCACATGAAAAGGAAGTCCTCTGCAGACTGTGGAAATTCAACAATGTTGATAATGAATGAGTCAGATAATATAGCTTCATTGATATCACTAAATGTAGTACGTAAAAATGCATAGGGAGGAATTAACTTGTATGGTGAGGAAAGTTCTTGAAGTTTATTACAAGAATGTGTGTAATTTATTCTAAAGCATGGCTTTTCAGTAACAGAATGTCCCTATTATACCCCAACACATTTTCTCATATCAATAACACAGAAAACAATATAAATCAATGTTCCTTTTGATACTAATATGCGTAGTTTCATTTTTCAATTTACATAGAAATGTCACCTTTACTGAAGAAAGTCTGGACTACAAAGGCAAATCTACTTACCAACACGTAGGCTAATCCACATGTTTCCTTGGTTGAAAATGCTAATAATAAAGTTTATCATGTATTCAATGCATTAAGAACCAGTAAACATCTTTTTCCTCCTTTCCAGTTATCTGAGGTCACATTTGTGACCTACATTTTGCAACAAGCATTTGTGATGTCCAGCACATACAAATAGACGTGGCCCAGTGCAGGCAACAAGCCAGAGGAGAATTCCTCACCTTTCCCGTGTATTCTGGACCCACTAACGTACATGCCACTACAACCAGTAAAGGTTGTTGTTGGCTGTTGTGAAGTTGGCCTCCTACTCACAGTGACCTCCTATGTTGCAGAGTAGAACTACTCCATAGTTTTGTTTTTTTTTCTTTCTTTAATTCATTTATTTTGGGCTGTAGTCTTTACAGAAGCAGTTCGCCAGGCCTGTCTTCTATGGAGCCACTGCGTGGGCTCAAACCACCAACTTTTAGGTTAGCAGCTAATCACACTAAACTCCTGCCCAGACAGCCAAAATATACCCCTAGGGTGTAACTTTACACTGTAACACATAGGATTTCCCTGAGTAGGAAGTCACTAGACAGCAGTGGGTAAACCCCACCAAGGAGTTTGAATTTTATTTTGGAGGCCAAAAGGGATCAGTTTAAGCAGAAAGGTGGCGTTATCCAACGTGCATTTTTTTCCTCCTTTTTTTTTTTTTTATTTATCCAACGTGAATTTTTAAGTGATGACTGTGGAGAATGCATAAGACATTAATTTCATGCATCTTGAGTTAATACATTATTCAAGTGGATACTCACAAGACTGGAGCCTATCCAGTCAAGGAGTCATAGTTTATAGACCTCACAAATTCCAAAAGAGTCACCTTGTGTCTTAGTTACCTAAAGCTGCTATAACAGAAACTCTACAGGTTGATGGCTTTAACAAAGAGGACACCAGCTCCAAGGAGAGACTTTCTGTTATGACTGACTCTGTAGTAAGGTTCTTTAGATGCATCAATCTTCCCTTAGTCTGAGAGAATCTTAGAGAAGGAAGCTCAGGTCCAAAGGATGTGCTCTATTCCTGACACTATTTTCTGGGTGATATGAGGTCCTTTTTCTCTGCTTGCTTCCCTGTCCTCTAATCTTCCAAAAGGTAAAAGGTAGTACAGGCCATACCACAGGAAGACTCCTTTTTCATTGGATCAGGAAGGTGACCTTAACATGGGGATTCAAGCCCCATCCTAAGCCTCTTCGTCATAATCCCGTCTTGCCCCATTAACTACAATCAGAGATTAGAAGTTACAACATATATGAAAATTATAGTCACAAAACAGAGAACAAACCATATGATACTGAGAAACATGGCCCAGTCAAATTGCTACTCACATTTTTGGAGGGACGTAAATCAACCCATGACACCTTGGACCAGTTCTGTCCCAAAGACCTCTTGATGTGTTTGTCTGCAAGAGTGTGAAAGAAATTGAACTGGAAGTACATGATCTTCAGTTGGCCAGACTCCCCATCATTATCCATCATACACCTTTCTGATGTACATGTTTTGTTATCTAACTGGCCCCTGTAGACATTTGAGTTTGTGACTCCTGACAGTTACGGCTGCCAAATAAACTATGGGACAACCAGTTGAATGTGAATTTCAGATAACCAACAAACAGTGCTATTCGTATGAGAATGTCCTGTATTTTATTGCTAAATCTGACATCAGTAGATACAGCTGATAACTTAAATCATAGAAATGGATAGCATTAGCCAGGATAGCATACAGAGCAAGAAATGAAAAACATAGAAGAAAGGCAATGTTTGTCATTAATAAGTGTGCAAGCCAAAACCAAAACAACAACGCATAAGGAGCATTTAGAGACTAGAAGAACCAGAAGGACATCCAAGGTTGTTAAATAGTAGTAATCAAGAGGACAAAAAAAATAGCTGAAAGTAACTGGGAGAAGTCAACATCACCTGCCATAGAAATATTAAGCAAAGTAAGGACTGGAATTTTTCCACTGAATTTGTGACAAGAACATCATTGGTGTCTTTAGAGGAACACTTAATGGAGTAGGATAGGAAAAATCAATTGTCTTCAACTGAGAAGTTGAAAAGTAAAGACAGAGTACGTTATTGTTTAAAGAAGCTTGCCTGTGTTTGCAGTAAAAGGAGTTGTAGCTGAAAATAGGCAGAGTCCAGAGAACATTACATTTTCTCTATGGGAGAGATTTGACTACTTTAAAGCTCCTACCAGTAGACTAGGAAAAATTAAAAAAAAAAAAGAAATGGCCGAGAGAAGAAGTAATAATAGCAATTTTTGTAATATTTTTAAAAAGAAGCAGGTCAAGATACAAAGCAGAGCATAGCTAATGAGATTTGTATTGGGAAAAAGTACATTACTGTAAGAAGAAAAATGAGGGAATGATGAGCAGTCATAAAGTGAGTTTGGTAGCAAAAGTTTGGGAGGATTTCTGTGCAAGGATTTATACTTTTTCAATAGGAAGAAGGAGAGAGATCCGTTGATGTTGGGTCTATAGGGGCTGTCTTAGTCATACAGTGCTTCTATAAGAGACATATCACAGTGGATGTCTTTAAAAAGAGAAATTATATTCTGTGACAGTCTAGTCCAAATTCAGGGCATCAGCTCCAGGGGAATCTTTCTTTGCTGGTGCTAGATTAAGATCCTTGTCATCAGTCTTTCCCTGGACGGGGAACTTCTGAGGCACAGGAACCCTGGGTCCTTTCCAAAGGATGTGCTCTACACCTGGTCCTGCTTCTTGGTGGTATGAGGTCCTCCAGTACTCTCTCCTAGCTTCTTTCTTTCACATTCCAAGAGATTGCCTTAAGGCACAATACAATGTTACATGTCGAGTCCTGCCCCACCAACACAACTGCCACCCGTCCTCCTCCATTAATATCATAGAAGCAGGACTTACAACATAGGGGAACATCACACAAAACCAGGAATCATGGCCCAGCCAAATGGCTGCAGACATTTTTGGGGTAACACAGTTTAATCCATGACAGGGGCTGTGGAAGAGACAACAGTAAAGAAGGAGGTGCCGGTAATCTGGAGAAAGTAAGCTAAAATGGCCATGGGTTCTTAGGAAAGAGAGCTAGAGTGGGAAGTGCATTAAGAATAGTGAATAAACTTTAGTGCTCTGTTGTCGTGGATATTATGTTCAAACTCATACTGTCTGCCAGGGCCCCAACAATCTGGAGACCCACTGACATTCCTCTTCTTAGATGTGAGCCTTTCCCTAGTACCCTACTTCAACTTTAAGGCACTCTGGATCCACATGTTATGCTATAGTATGCTAAGTAGGCCAGTGGCACTATGAAATCATTGAAATTAACAGCCTCAAAAAGGAAGAAAGGAGTGAGATCAGGGGTAACCACAAACCTTGAACCCTGCCTACGTAGACCTATCTCCTTACAATGAGTCTTTTAGAAATGAAGTATACTTGTTCAATTATTTTTAAAATTGTTTTCGGTCACCTCACTCTTTTCCTAGAACATTTAATAAAATTTTTACATATTGCTGTCCAGCTGATTCTGACTCATGGCACAGCCATGTGTCACTGGATAGAACTATATTCCATCGAGTTTCAAAGGCTGTGATCTTTCTGAAATAGATTGAGCATTTATTCTGAAGCACTGCTGGATGGATTTGGATTGCGAACATTTTAGTTATGAGCCAAGTACTTGACCTGTGCCAGTCAGGAATGTCAATACATTTTTTCGCACTTAACTAATTTGAAGGTGATTTTTGTTTCCCTCATGAGGTATATTCCATACCAAAGGCTATAGTCGTCAATCTTCATGAGTGTCTTCTTCACTTTCAGCAACAATGCTCTGTCATCTGCATACTGCAGTTTGTTACTGAGTCTTACTTCAATTCTGATGCCATGTTCTTCTTCATGTAATCCAGCTTCTTGGTTTGTACACTCATCAGAGTGATTACGTATCATTACAAGTATAGCAAAGTAAGCACAGTGAAAAGATATAATCCAACGCACATCTTTCCTGGTTCTATTGGAACAACTGCCTCTTGGTCTATGTACAAGTTCCAAATGAACACAATATTCTGGAATTTCCATTCTTCGAAATGCTACTCATAATTTGGTATGATTAACACAATCTAATATCTTGGTAGTTAATAAAACATAAGAAAACATCTTTCTGATATACTCTACCTCCTGCCAAGATTCATCTCACGTTAGTGATGAGATTCTTCATTCTATGTCCTCTTCAGAATTTATCTTGAATTTTTAGCAGTCTGTTGTTGATGTACTAGTACAACCGTATTTGAATGAGTGACATACATCAAAATTTTACTTTCATTAATATTAGTGATACTGTTCAGTAACTTCTACATTCTGTTAGATGGCGTTTTTTTGGAATGAACACAAATATGAATCTCCTCCAGTTGGTTGGCCAGGTAGTTATATTCCAAACCACCATTCATCTGTATGTTACGGCTTCTTAGCATAGATGAATGAGCACTTCTAGCCTTGCAGTAATTGCTGAAGCCTCTCAATTGTTATTCTGTCAATTAATGGAGCTTTGTTTTTGTCCAATGCTTTCAGTGCAGTTTGGACTTCCTCCTTTGGTACTACTGGTCCTTGATCATATACCACCTCCTGAAAGGGTTGAACATTAACCAATTCTTTCTATTATGGTAAATCTAGTTATTCCTTATATCTTTTTTTGATGCTTTCTACATCATTCAACATTTTGCCCACAGAATCCTTTGGTACTCCAAATCAATGACTGAATATGGATTATATTTCAACATAAAGAAAAAAAATCTTCACAATTAGACCAGTAAGCTACATCGTGATAAACAGAGAAAATATCAAAGTTGTCAAGGATTCATTTCATTGGATCCACAGTCAACGCCCATGAAAACAGCTGTCAAGAAATCCAACAACATATTGCAGTGGGAAAATCTACTGCAAAAGATCTCTTTAAAGTATTAAAAAGCAATAATATCATTTTGGGTATTTTGGTGCCCCTGACTCAAAACATGGTATATTCAGTTGCCTCATATCCACGTGGAAGCTGAAAAATGGATAAGGAAGACCAGAAAGGAATTGAAGCCTTTGAATTATGATGTTGGAAAGAATACTGAATATACTACAGACTTCGAAAAGAACAAGCAAATCTGTCTTGGAAGAAATAGAGTCAGGCCAAGGAATACTGAGGTTTTGCAAGTGAGGATGCAAAACCTCATCTTGCTTGCTTTGATTACCTTATCTAGAGGGACCAGTACATGGAGGAGGACATCAAAACTGCTAAGTTAGAGAGTTGTCAAAAAAGGGGAAGATTTTCAATGAGATGAATGACATAGCAGCTGCAAAACAATGAGCTCAAACAGCAAAGATCTTGAGGATGGCTTGGAACCAGGCAAAACTTCTTGTTTTCCTGTACATGAAGTCACTCTGAGTCAGAAAAGACTTAAACAGTACCTAACAACAACAATTTGAAGGGAAAACTTTTGTTTAATCAAATGGCCTAAAATTTTACATATTTCACAATGTAAGTCATATTGCATTTATTCATTCATTTTCCAAAATAAATCTTTTGGATGCTTTCATATGTCAGTTGCTTATATTGATAAAATAGGCAGAATATCTGCCCTTCCAAAGTAACAAATCCACTTTTTTTAAAACAGCTCTTTCTCGTTAGGTGCTATTTAGTTGGTTCTGACTCATAGTAACACTTTGTCCAACAGAACACAATACTGCCTGGTCCTTCACCATCCTCATAAACACTGATATGCTGGAGTCCATCATGGCAGCCACTGTATCAGCCCATCCCTTGATGGTCTTCACCTTTTTTGTTTACCCCCTATTTACCAAGCATGATCTCCTTCTCGAATCCCCTTTGATAATGTGTCCCAAGCACGAGAGACAAAGTCTTGGCATCCTCACTGGTGGCGTAGCTTCTAGTGTCATAGCAACACTCAAGCTACCACAGTGCAACAAAATGACAAATGAGTAGTGGAAAACCAGTCTATACAGAGGAAAAGCCAGCATATAAAATGTGACTTAAAACTCAGTGTGGAAGTCACAATGCAGAAACTAAATTAGGCAGAAGCTAGGTCTTTTAAAAATGGATTTTCTGTGGATTCCTTTAAACCACAAGCATTTGAAATCTAATTTAATGTAAAGAGTTTGCATGTATTTACAACTCACAAAGCCATCTGTTCCATGGAGTGAGACGCATCTGTACCCGCCAAGTTGCTCCTGAGCTTCAGATGTATATTTTTGCATTTATTATAATTCACTGCTTCTGTTGCCCTCCCTTGAAGAATGCTGGTAGACAGAAAGGGAAACTGAATGGATGCTGAACTGGGCAGCACCTTAACATTGGTGAACTTGAATTTCTTTAGTGTTTCCCTTGTTCTTATCCCATTTGCTTTATCAAAAGCTGCTTGAGAGACATTATATGGTACTGACACCTTGGAAACCCTGGTGTCATACTGATAAAGTGCTAATCAGAAGGTCAGCAGTTCAAATCCACAAGGTACTCTTTGGAAACTCTACGGGGCTGTATTAGCTAGCACTGCTCTAACAGAAATACCACAGAGTGGATGGCTTTACCAAAGTAAAGTTTATTCTTATACATTCTAGTAGGCTATGAGTCCAAATTCAGGATGTCTGCTCCAGAGGAAGGCTCTACCCCTGGTCGGCTCTGGAGGAAAGTCTGGTATTATGTCAGTCTTCGTCCAGGGAATCTCATGGTGCAGGAAACTCAGGTCTGAAGGATGCGCTCTTCTCCCTGTGCTACCTTCTTGATGGTGTGAGGTTCCCAATTCTCTGCTTGCCTTTCCTTCCTTTTATCTCTTGTAGGATGAAAGGATTAAGGGTAGGGCAAGCCATACTCCAGGGAAACTCCCCTTACAGTGGAGCGGGGAGGTAATTCTATGAAAAGATTTACAGTCCCACCCTGATCCTTTAACATACAGCACAGGAAAATCACAAAATGGGGGACAATCACAAAATACTGGGAATCATGGCCCAGCGACATGGCCACACCGATTTTTGGGGGGACACAATTCAATCCATGACAGGGGCAGTTCTACTCTGTCTATAGGATCACTATGAGTCAGAATCGACTCAGTGACAGTGGGTCTGGTTTATACTGTGCACAGGCTGAGGAATATCAGCAAGATTGTAAGCTCCATAATTAGAGGGACTTTGCTTCTGCCATTCAATGTTTTGTCTTATTTTATTCAAATTTAGCAAACACCTATAGCCTGCTCACTACTTTCCAGGTAATGTTCCAAAACTTGATGAAAATGAATCTATTTAACTGTCATAACAAACTAAGAGGTGAAATCACTGTTTAAGAGTGGGAAACTGAAGCCCAAGGCCATAGAGCGATGAACAAAGATGTTTCGAGTTGAACCCAGGTGGTCTGTCTCCAGAGTCTGTGTCAGTAACCAATATGCTATACTGTTGCCTTATACCATACTGTCACCACAGAATTTCCAGCACCAGGCACAATGCCTAGTATATTGTAGCTACTCAGTAAACTACCTATATTTACAAGTACGTACATAACCAATAAAACCGGTTACCATCATGCCATTTCAGACTCGATGTGTTTCAGAATAAAACTGCATTCCATAAAGTTTTCATGGCTGTGATCCTTCAGAAGCAGATTGTCAAACTGTCTTCCAGGGTAGCATCTGTGGGTGGATTTGAATAGTATTCTTTCGTTTAATAGCCCGGGGATTAACTGTTAGCACAACCCATAGACTGATTTTCTCCCTCTGTCTTTCTAGCACCCTCCCTTCCTGACTTCTAGCCTTTCTCTGTAGACAGACAGAAAGACACATTAGATAGATAGATAGATAGATAGATAGATAGATAGATAGATAGATAGATAGATAGATAGATAGATAGATAGATAGATAGATAGATAGATAGATAGATAGATAGATAGATAGATAGATAGATAGATAGATAGATAGATAGATAGATAGATAGATAGATAGATAGATAGATAGATAGATAGATAGATAGATAGATAGATAGATAGATAGATAGATAGATAGATAGATAGATAGATAGATAGATAGATAGATAGATAGATAGATAGATAGATAGATAGATAGATAGATAGATAGATAGATAGATAGATAGATAGATAGATAGATAGATAGATAGATAGATAGATAGATAGATAGATAGATAGATAGATAGATAGATAGATAGATAGATAGATAGATAGATAGATAGATAGATAGATAGATAGATAGATAGATAGATAGATAGATAGATAGATAGATAGATAGATAGATAGATAGATAGATAGATAGATAGATAGATAGATAGATAGATAGATAGATAGATAGATAGATAGATAGATAGATAGATAGATAGATAGATAGATAGATAGATAGATAGATAGATAGATAGATAGATAGATAGATAGATAGATAGATAGATAGATAGATAGATAGATAGATAGATAGATAGATAGATAGATAGATAGATAGATAGATAGATAGATAGATAGATAGATAGATAGATAGATAGATAGATAGATAGATAGATAGATAGATAGATAGATAGATAGATAGATAGATAGATAGATAGATAGATAGATAGATAGATAGATAGATAGATAGATAGATAGATAGATAGATAGATAGATAGATAGATAGATAGATAGATAGATAGATAGATAGATAGATAGATAGATAGATAGATAGATAGATAGATAGATAGATAGATAGATAGATAGATAGATAGATAGATAGATAGATAGATAGATAGATAGATAGATAGATAGATAGATAGATAGATAGATAGATAGATAGATAGATAGATAGATAGATAGATAGATAGATAGATAGATAGATAGATAGATAGATAGATAGATAGATAGATAGATAGATAGATAGATAGATAGATAGATAGATAGATAGATAGATAGATAGATAGATAGATAGATAGATAGATAGATAGATAGATAGATAGATAGATAGATAGATAGATAGATAGATAGATAGATAGATAGATAGATAGATAGATAGATAGATAGATAGATAGATAGATAGATAGATAGATAGATAGATAGATAGATAGATAGATAGATAGATAGATAGATAGATAGATAGATAGATAGATAGATAGATAGATAGATAGATAGATAGATAGATAGATAGATAGATAGATAGATAGATAGATAGATAGATAGATAGATAGATAGATAGATAGATAGATAGATAGATAGATAGATAGATAGATAGATAGATAGATAGATAGATAGATAGATAGATAGATAGATAGATAGATAGATAGATAGATAGATAGATAGATAGATAGATAGATAGATAGATAGATAGATAGATAGATAGATAGATAGATAGATAGATAGATAGATAGATAGATAGATAGATAGATAGATAGATAGATAGATAGATAGATAGATAGATAGATAGATAGATAGATAGATAGATAGATAGATAGATAGATAGATAGATAGATAGATAGATAGATAGATAGATAGATAGATAGATAGATAGATAGATAGATAGATAGATAGATAGATAGATAGATAGATAGATAGATAGATAGATAGATAGATAGATAGATAGATAGATAGATAGATAGATAGATAGATAGATAGATAGATAGATAGATAGATAGATAGATAGATAGATAGATAGATAGATAGATAGATAGATAGATAGATAGATAGATAGATAGATAGATAGATAGATAGATAGATAGATAGATAGATAGATAGATAGATAGATAGATAGATAGATAGATAGATAGATAGATAGATAGATAGATAGATAGATAGATAGATAGATAGATAGATAGATAGATAGATAGATAGATAGATAGATAGATAGATAGATAGATAGATAGATAGATAGATAGATAGATAGATAGATAGATAGATAGATAGATAGATAGATAGATAGATAGATAGATAGATAGATAGATAGATAGATAGATAGATAGATAGATAGATAGATAGATAGATAGATAGATAGATAGATAGATAGATAGATAGATAGATAGATAGATAGATAGATAGATAGATAGATAGATAGATAGATAGATAGATAGATAGATAGATAGATAGATAGATAGATAGATAGATAGATAGATAGATAGATAGATAGATAGATAGATAGATAGATAGATAGATAGATAGATAGATAGATAGATAGATAGATAGATAGATAGATAGATAGATAGATAGATAGATAGATAGATAGATAGATAGATAGATAGATAGATAGATAGATAGATAGATAGATAGATAGATAGATAGATAGATAGATAGATAGATAGATAGATAGATAGATAGATAGATAGATAGATAGATAGATAGATAGATAGATAGATAGATAGATAGATAGATAGATAGATAGATAGATAGATAGATAGATAGATAGATAGATAGATAGATAGATAGATAGATAGATAGATAGATAGATAGATAGATAGATAGATAGATAGATAGATAGATAGATAGATAGATAGATAGATAGATAGATAGATAGATAGATAGATAGATAGATAGATAGATAGATAGATAGATAGATAGATAGATAGATAGATAGATAGATAGATAGATAGATAGATAGATAGATAGATAGATAGATAGATAGATAGATAGATAGATAGATAGATAGATAGATAGATAGATAGATAGATAGATAGATAGATGATAGATAGATAGATAGATAGATAGATAGATAGATAGATAGATAGATAGATAGATAGATAGATAGATAGATAGATAGATAGATAGATAGATGATAGATGGATGATAGATAGATGGATGACAGATAGATGATAGAGAGAGAGATAGAGAGATAGATAGATAGGTAGATAGGTGATAGGTAGATAGGTAGGTAGATAGGCAGATAGAGAAAGATTTAGGTATTACATGACATGCTCTTTCCATTAAATCATCAGTTCTCTAAGAGTCATATTTCACAAACAACCCAACATAAATAATCTAATTCCAAAATCTACTTAGTGTTTTCTTTCATAGAACAAATAATATTAAAATGTCTATTCTAATAAATGCACTGGTAATCTATCAGTAGATCTGCCAACTACCATAGAAGAAATCTTATTGAATTGAGTAGGATGTGGGTCTGGAATAGATGTCTCAGCTGCTGAGTCCTGGCCATCATTTATCACTGGGGGCAAATAGTCTATTTCCAGGTAACAAATAGAATATTCTGAGATTGATTTAAACTGTAAACAGCCATGAAGTTTAGAAGAACCCCTGAAACTATTGCTCTGAGATAATCTTCAAACAGTAAACCAAAAACATCCCCTGAAGTGTTCTTAAGACAATAAAATGTCTTCACTGAGCATTACGTTCTTTTAAAGACTGTCTATGTGGGATCACAGTGGTAATAGCAACCCAAAAGATTAGATAAAATCTTTAAGAAGTAGTGAATTTATGTTAATGGAGAAAGAACAACTCAGAAAAGGGGGCCTGAGAACAGTTGCACAATCTGAAGAACGTAATCAATGTCACTGAATGACAGGTGTACCAAAAAAAGAAAAAAAGAGAGAAAAGAAAACAAATCTGCTGCTGCCAAGTAGATTCTGACTCATAGTGACCCTATAGGCAGAGTAGAACTGTGCAGTAGTTTCCAAGAAGCATCTGGTGCATTTGAACTGTGGACCTTTTGGTTGGCAGCTGTAGCATTTAACCACCACATCACCAATGGTATGTGTAGAAACTGTTCAACTGTTGTAGTCTGGGTATATTCCCAACAACAACAAAACTATCAACAGCCAAACTAATGACGTCTCAGCTACCCGTCTGCTCCTTTTCAGTGATTCCTGTCAATCACTGAATGTTCATAACACTATCTGAATATTATTACAACTTGTCATGATGAAGAGCTATTTCCATCTAGCGATCAAGCACCAAGAAACTGCTACAGAACAATCTGAATTGGAAGATACCAGGAGGTATTAAGGGAAGCACTAAGAAAGCGGGATAAAGGTGGCATTGTAATTGCCTTCTCAACAAAGAGAGACACATGAAGAAAGCTTTTGTTTTAAGAATTTTTATAGAGGGGAGTATTTCCATGACAACCGAGTACTTAGTTATTCTAATTACAGGAGAAACAAAGCATCTACAAAGTCAGGAAATATGTTTAAGGCACACAGAATAAATCCCAGCTAAACTAGGAACACTGATATTTTATTAAAGGCAGTGAAAATTTACCACCAGACATTTTGTTTTAACTCAATATAAAAATAAATGACAATATTTTTTGAGACTCTTTAGAGCATTTCGGATGAGATGTTAGGCAGGCCTTAGAATTAGTTTGAAATACATGCAACTCCATATATCCAAAACCTTTGAAACTTGACCTTAATTATGGACGATTAAATTGACTGAGGAAAACAGTCTGGATTTAAAGAGGATCTGAAAAATCATGCAGTTTTATTTAAAGTAGTGTCAGTTGAATGGTCTCATTTATCAGCATCATGCTTGCCCTTTTACACTCACATAAGATATTCTAAATACTATTTCCAGATTATTCTAAGACTTGTTTGAGAAATGCCACATACTAGTCAATGTAACTTAAAGTCTAGCATGCACACACGCACACACACACACCCATTGCCACTGCACCAGTTCCCACTCCTAGTGGCTCTATGAAACAAATTGGAATTGTCTTATAGGGTTTCCAAAGAGCAACTGGTGGATTTGAACTGCCAACATTTTGGTTAACAGCTAAGTTCTTAATCACTATACCGTCAGGGTTGCATAATTTCTAGCAAGCTGATTTAAATCAACAAGTCTAAGCTAAGTCTAACTAAAACATATAAAATGAAAATGCCTCTCCTTAAGCTGAACAGTTCTAATCCAAACGAACCATTTTCACATTGAAGTAATCTTTAAATGTTATGGATCATTTGCTTGCCTGAAACACTTTTCTCCTGATAATTGTAGGAGTTCACCACTGAAAAACTGAGTATATTATTGGCTTAATTATTACAAGAGAGTCTGGCCAAATTTGTATAACTTTCCAATTGTAAAGATCTGAAGACAGAAGCTCATAGATGTTGATAACTGAAGTCAGTAAAGTGATCTGCCTGAGAAAGCTTTGCTCCCAGTATTTCCTTTTTCTTTTTTATTTAATATGACTGAGTGAAAATGTACATTCTCGTATAAATTTACATGCCCACCTATAAGCAGCTTCCACTGCTCTCCCTATCCAGTGACAGCACACTATTCCTCTCTGCTCCATACATGTCTCATCCTCCCAACAGTCTCCTTTCCCCTCCTCTCCACCCACTCTCCTTTCTCCAACCAGAGGTATACCTGGAGTCCTTGGATGACACAAACTTTTAAGGATTTATCTGCTTACTGACAGGCTCAAGGTTGATTCCACCTGTGGACACCTTGGAAGAAAGCATAGAGATCTACTTCTGAGAGATCACAGCCACAGAAAACTCTACAGAGCATAGTCTACTTCTGAAGGGATGGGTAAATTTTTGTTTTGTTTTAATTATATTTTAGGTGAAGATTTACGGAACAAACTAGTTTCACGTTAAACAGATAGTAAACATATTGTTTTATGACACTGGTTAACACCTCATATCAACATTCTCCCTTTGCAAACTTGGGTTCCCTATGATCAACTTTCCTTCTAGTCCTTGCCCCTGGGCTGTGTGCCCTTTAGTCTCATTTTGTTTTATAGGCCTGTCCAATCTTTGGCTGAAGTGTCAGCTTTGGGAGCGACTTCTTATTGAAATGAAAGAATGACCAGGGGGTATACTCTCAGGGTTCTCTAGTCTCTGCCAAGCAAGCAAGTCTGGTCTTGTAATCCTCTCCAGCTCTGTCTAGGACTCTCCGTTGTGATCCTTGTTAGAGCAGTCAGTAGTGATAGCCAGGCGCTATCTAGCTGTAGTGGACTCAGTCTGATAGAGGTTGTTGTGAATGTGGTCCATTAGTCCTTTGGGCTAATTTTTCCCTTGTGTCTTTATTTTTCGTCATTCTTCCTTGCTCCCAAAGGAATAAGACCAGTAGAGTATCCTAGATGGTAGCTCACAGGCTTTTAAGACCACAGATGCTACACACCAAAGTAAAATACAGAACAGTTTATTTACAAACTACGTTATGCCAACTGAGCTGGATGTTCCATGAGATCATAGTACCAACAGCCCTCTACTCAGCAATTCCATCCCTCAGGGAATTTGGACATGTCTACGGAGCTTCCATAGCACAGTCTACTTTGATACACATAAAGTAACCCTAAGTTATAATCAACTCCGTGGTAACTTTTTGTTTCTTTGTTTCATGTGTACCAATAAGGTGAACACATGAGTTCAGGATTGGAGGACTTCTGTTCACCCCCTGCCTTAGCTGTTTCCTGGTTAATGATATTGGGAAAATCATTTTAGGCATTCTGAGCCTCAGTTTCCTCATTTATTTAAAAGCAATAATTAAAAAGTTATCGATCTAAAATATTCACTCAACAAATTTTAGTGTGTCCCAGACAAAAGCTCCAGTAACTGGAGTGTCAACTGAGAGGTCTCAGCCAACTGAGGCAGCTCTGGAAGTGCTCACAATTCTATGTCAAGAAATCCGGAACACAGATACCTGGTCAATTGACTGGAAGAGATCCATGTTTAGATCTGTTCCCAAGAAAGGTAATCTAATTAAATGTGGAAATTATTGAGCAACATCATACAAAAATAAAATTGTCATGAATATCATTCAAAAGCAGCTGTGGCATTACATCAATAGGCAACTGCCAGAAATACAAGCCAGATTCAAAAGAGGACTTGGAACTAGGGATATTATTGTCAGTATCAGATGGATCATAGCTGAAAGCAGATACAGAAAGATGTCTACCTGCATTTTATTGACTATGCCAAGATATTTGACTATGTGGATCATATCAAATTATACACAGCCTTCTGAAGAATAGGAATCCTAGACTAATTAATAGTGCTCGTGAGAAACCTGTACATAGATGAAGAGGCAGTTATTCGAACAGGACAATGGAATACTGTGTTGTATAAAGTCAGGGAAGGTGTGTCAGGGTTGAGTTCTTTCACTATACTTATTCAATCTATATGCTGAGCTAATAATCTGAGAAGATGGCCTATGCAAAGAAGAACTGGGCATCATGATTAGAGAAAGGGTCATTAACAACCTGTGATATGCAGACACAACTTTGCTTGTTGAAAGCGAAGAGAATTTGAAATACTTACCGATGAAGATTAAAGACCACAGTCTTCAGTATGGAGTACACTTCAACATAGAGAACACAACAAGCTTTACAACTAGACCAATAAACAGCATTATGACAAAAACATTATTTTTTAAAAAAAAGAAGAAGAAATTGTCAAGGATTTCATTTTACTTGATCAGCAATCAATTCCTATGGAAGCAGCAGTCAAGAAATCAAAAGACACATTGCATTAGGCAAATCTCCTGCAAAAGACCTCTTTAAAATGTTAAAAATCAAAGACGTCACTTTGTAGATAAAAACATTGCTGATTCAAATCATGGCATTTTCAGTTACCTCATATGCAAGCAAATGCTGGACAATGAATCCCAAAGACTGAAGAGGAATTTACACTTTTGAATTACAGTGTGGGCAAAGAATACTGAATGGGCCATGGACTCAAAAAAAAAAAAAAAAAAAACTCTTGGTATAAGCCAGAATACTTCTTAGAAGCAGGGATGGCCAGACTGTGTCCTACGTCCTTTGGACATGTTATCAGGTGGAGTCAGTTTCTGCAGAACAACATCATGTTTGGTAAAGTAGAGGGTCAAAGTAAAAGAGAAAGACCTTCAAGGAGAAAGATTGACACAGCAGCTGCAACAATGGGCTCAGACAAAACAATAATTGTGAAAATGGCATAGGACTGGGCATTACTTCAGTCTGTTGTATATAAGGTTCCTATGAGTTGGAACTCACTTGAGAGGACCTAGAACAGCAATGCCAGGGAAAGGATCAGGAACTGAATACCAGCCATTATTGTTGTAAGGGATACGTGTCTAGTAAAGAAGACAGGTCAGATTACACATACAGCGTATATTATATAATCAATTTTATAATCTAGCTATAAGCAAAACATTAGTTGAATATTGTGGACTAAATTGTGCCTCCCAAATATTCTGTTGAAGTCCTAACTACAGGTGCCTACAAACATGAACTTGTTTGGAAATAGGGTTTTTGCAGATGTTATCACTAAATATGAGGTCATAATGGAGTAGGGTGGGTCTTAACTCAATATGAGTGGTGTTCTTATAAATAAGGTTAAGAGGCACTGAGAGATAACAGAGGGAATTCCAACACGTGAAGATGGAGACAGAGATTGGAGTAATCTGCAAGACGAGGAATGCCGAAGATCACCAGCCATTCTCAGAAGCCAGCAGAGAAGCATAGAAATGACTTTTTCAGAGCCCTATGAAGAAATAAACAATGCCAGTACCCTGGTTTGGGACTTGTAATCTTCAAATTACCGTTTATCTGTCAGTTTGTGGTACTGTAGTAGCTTGCATATTGATGTGATGATGAAAGCTGTGCCACTGGTATTTCAAATACAGAGTCCCCAAGGTGGACAGGTTTCAGTGGAGCTACCAGACTAAGAAGACTAGAAAGAATGACCAGGATATCGACTTTTTTTTTAAAAAAAAAAGGAAGGCTGCCTCAAACATTGTCGATATAGTGCTAGAAAATGTGTCCCTTAGGTTGGAAGGCACTTTTGAGGCATCTTTTGACTGTGGAAGAGCTGCTCCTCAAGGTAGAAATGACCTTAATGACATGGATGGAGTTAAGCTTTTGGATCTTCATTTGCTAATGAGGTAGCTCTCAAAATGAGAAGAAACAGCAGCAAATATCTGTAAATAATCAGAAAGTAGAACATACAAAGTATGAGCTAAGAAAATGGGAAGTAATCAAACATGAAACAGAACACATAAAGATAGATATTCCAGGCATTAGTGAATTAAAATGAACTGGTGTTGCAATTTGGAATCAAACAATTATATGATCAACAATACTAGGAATGACAAACTGAAGAGTAATGAAGTTGCATTCATCACCAAAAGAGTGTTTTAAAGATCTACCCTGAAGACAGACACCAAAATCCAAGCTCATTGCCAACAAGTGAATTCTAACCTGTAGCCAGTTGTAGCAGACAGCACAAATGCTCCACTGAGTTTCCAAGGACAGGATAGTGAGTTTGAACTTCCAGTCATTTGGTCAACAGTCATAACATACCACACCTCTTAACTACTGTGCCACTAATTATAATGAAATGTACAAAGACTTATAAAACCAACAAGGAAGAATACATTCACCTTTTCTTAAGCTAAAAGAACTAAAGAATACATTCAACCCTTGAATTGTAATTCTGAAGGGTTCTATGGGTACAGTAGAGGGTCAGTGAAATAGAAGACCCTCAACAAGATGGTCTGACACAGTGTCTACAACAACGAGCTAAAGCATAAAAACAACTGTTGGCGTAGTGCAGGGCTGGGCAGTGCTTTGTTCTGTTGTGCATAAGGTCACTACAGCTGGAAACCAACTCAAGGACACATAACAACAATAGGCAAAATATTGAGCAATGCAGGAAGCATCAAAAGAAGATGGAAAGAATACACATGTTCACTGTACCAAAAAGAATTGGTTACCATTCAGACTTTTCAGGAGATAGTATATGAGCGAGAAACAGTGACATTGAAGGAAGAGGTCAAAGCCACACTGAAGATACTAGCAGAAAACCAAGTCCCAGGAATTGCTGGAATACAGCTTATGTTTCAACAAATAAACACAGTGTTGGAGGTGCTCACTCATCCATTCCAAGAGGTTTGAAAGATGGCAACTTGGCCAACTGCCTGCAAGTGATCGATATTTGTGTCCGTTCCAAAGAAACACAATGTAATTGAGCATAGAAATTATCGTTCAGTATCAAACATCATTCATATCACATGTAAGTGACATTTTTTTGAGGATTACTCAAAAACAGTTGAAGCAGTACATCAACAGGGAACAACGAGAAATGCAAGCCAGGTGCAGAAGAGAAAGTGGAATGAGGAAAACAAAGTCTAACAGCTAAGTTTGCAAACTCATCCTAGAAAAAAGTGCTACATACCTCATTGCTGACTGTCACTACAGTCACCTTTGAAGTGCTGCCCTTGAGAAGCTGTGCACTGATGCCAGCACCTAGTCTGCCCTTCAAAGCAAGTTTGGAACTCATTTTCTAGAATGGCCACCAGGGTTGTCATTGTATTACCCTTGATGTCCTGAATGTCATCCAAATCTCTTCTTTTCAATACTCTTTTTTCTCTGTGCAAAGAAAAAGTTATTGGGGGCCAGATCAGGCAAGCAGGGAGCATGTTCCAAAACAGTTATTTGTTTACTGGCTAAAAACTCCCTCACAGACAACTATATAATTAAGTCTGTGAACTTGTCACCATGACACTGTGCACAATGGTTATTCCCGAAAGAGTTCCAAAATTGCTTTGAAGGGTAGACTAGGCACTGACACTGGCACATAGCTTCACAAGGGGTGTGCTTCAAAGGTGACTGTAGTGATATTCAGCAATAGGATATGTAGCACTTAGAACAATTAAGTTTGTGGATGTAATTGTTGGACTTCATATCATTGCTGATAACAGATGGATCCTGGCTAAAAGTAGACAGTACCAGAAAGGTGCTTACCTGTTTTTTGTGGACCGTGCAAAGGTATTCGACCATGTGGATCATAACAAATTATGGATGTTATTGTGAAGAATGGAGATTCTAGAACACATATTTGTGCGCATATGGAAACAGTACATAGACCTAGATGCAACTGTTCAAACAGAAGAAAGGAATACTGATTGGTATTAAATCAGAAAAAGTGTGCATCAGGGTTGTGTCTTCTCATCATATTTATTTAATTTATATACTGAGCAAATAATCTGAGATGCTAAACTATATGAAGATGAACTAGGCATCAGGGCTGGAGGAAGAATTGTGACGACCTGCAATATATGGATGATACAACATTGCTTTTTGAAAGTCAAGACTTGCACTTACTGTTGAATATCAAAGATCATAGCCTCTGCTATGGATCCCACCTCAGCTTAAAGAAAGCAAAGCTCCTCGCAACTAGACCAAAAAGCAGCGTCGTGATAAAAGCAGAAAATATGGAAGTGTTTTTAGGCAGCAAGTGTTGCTCTAACAGAATTACCACTAAGTGGATGGCTTTAACAAAGGGAAGTTTATTCTTACATAGGTGGTAGGCCACAAGTCCAAATTCAGGATGTCTGCTCCAGGGGAAGGCTCTCCCCACTGTTGGCTCTGGAGCGAAGTCCTTGCATTACATCAGTCTTTGGTCAGGAAACATCTGGGCACAGGAACCTCAGGTCTGGAAGATGTGCTCCTCTCCCGGTGCTGCTTTCTTGATGGTGTGAGGTTCCCAAATCTCTGCTTGCTCTCCTTTCCCTTTATCTCTTGCAGGATGAAAGGATAAATGATGGTACAAGCCACACTCCAGAGAAACTCCACTTACAGTGGAGCAGGGAGGTGACCTATGAAGGGATTTACAGTTCCACCCTAATCCTTTGGCATACAGCATAGGAAAATCACAAACTGGGGGGCAATCATAGAATACAGGGAATTCTGGCCCAGGCAAATTACTGCACATGTTTTTGGGGGAACATAATTCAATCTATGACAGAAGTTGTCAAGGATTTCATTTTACTTGGATTAACAATTGATGCCCATGAGAGTGGCAATCTAGAAATCAAATGACATATTGCACTGGACAAATGTGCTGCAAAGGCTCTTTTAAAGTATTATAGAGCTGTCACTTTGAGGAGTGAGATGTATCTGATCCAAGTCATAGTATTTTCAATTGCCTTATATGCATGTTAAAGTTGAACATTGAATAAGAACGAACTAAAAAAGAACTGATGCCTTTGGATCATGGTACTGGAGAAAACTTTTGAATATACATACAACGGACTGCCAGAAGAGTAAACAAAGGCTTGGAAGAAATACAGCCGGCATGCTCCTTAGAAGGGAAGCTGGTGCGTCTTTGTCTCAAACACTCTGGACATGTTATCAGGAGGGACCAGTTGGTGGAGAAGGAGATCGTGTTTGGTTGTGTCAAGAAAAGTGAGGAACACCCCGATACTGACAAGATGGGTTGATGCCATAGCTGCAATGATGAGCTTAATCATTAAAACGTTGCAGACATGACACAAGATACTCAATGAAATGGATTGACACAGTACCTGCAACAACGGACTCAAACACAGCATGGGCTGTGATGATGGTACCGGACATGGCAATGTTTCCTTCTACCATACACAGGCTTGCTAGGAGTCAGAACGGACTGGATGGCATCTAACAATGACCAAGTCTTCAGAAGCATGAGATAAAAAATGCTGGTTTCATAAGCCATGCAGTGTGGTGCTTCCTTAAAGTTAATGTGGTTGAACTGAACCAATGGGATAGGCAACTCTTCTTGAGGAATATGTTGCTGTTGGGTACCGTTGAGTCAGTTCTGACATATAGCAACCCTACACACAACAGAACGAAACTCTGCCTGGTCTTGTGTCATCTCTGCAATGTTTTAATTCTTAAGGCCATCATTGCAGCTATGGTGTCAGTCCATCTTGTCAAGGGTCTTTCTCTTTTTCACTGACCCTCCACTCTGCCCAGCCTGATGTCCTTCTCCAGGGACTGATCCCTTCTGACAACATGTCCACAGTGTGTACGGGGCCTGACAGTTCGGTTCGTGAACTCATCCTAGGAAACGTGCTGCATATCTCAATGCTGAATAAATATCACTATGGTCACCTTGGAAGTACTGACCTTGAGAAGCTGTGCATCGATGCCAGTGTCTAGTCCACCCTTCAAAGCAATTTTAGAACTTGTTTTCTGGAATGTCCATCAGAAACTTTGTTGTACAAGGTCTGACAATTATGTTCTCGAACTTATCCTAGAAAAAGTGTTTAGAAGGGTGGAGTAGGTGCTGGCATTGGTGCACAGCTTTGCAAGGCGAGTACTTCAAAGGTGACCATAGTGAGATCCAGCAATGAGGTATGTAGCACTTTTTCTAAGATGAGTTCATGAACCTAACTGCCAGACTTCGTAAGGTGCAGTCTTACCATCTTTGTTTCCAGGGAGCACTCTCACAACACTTCTTTCAGAACAGGCCTGTTCTTTTCAAAGTCTGGGTAAATTTAATATTCTTCTCTAACATCACAGTTCAAAAGGCATCACTTCTGTCTTCCTTATTCGTTGGCCACTTTTGCATGTGTATGATATGATTGAAAATACCATGGCTTGAGTCAAGTGCACTTTGGTCATCAAGGTGATGTCTTTGCTTTTCAGTACTTTAACGAGGTTGTTTTAGTCAGCCAGGGCTACTCTAAAAGAAATATCACAAAGTGGATGTCTTTAACAAAGGAAGGTTTATTCTTACATAGTCTGGTAGGATGTAAGTCCATATTCAGGGTGTCTGCTTCAGGGGAAGGCTTTCCCCTTGTTGGCTCTGGAGGAAAGTCCAGCATTGCATCAGTCTTTGTCCAGGGAGCATCTTGGTGCAGGAACCTCAGGTCTGAAGGACACGGTCTTCTCCTGGTGCTGCTTTCTTGATGGTACAATGTTCCCAATTCTCTGCCTCCTTCTCTGTCCTTTTATCTCTCCTAGGATGAAAGGATTAAAGGTAGGGCAAGCCATACTTCAGGGAAACTCCCTTTACAGTGGAGCAGCGAGGTGATCCTATGAAGGGATTCACAGCCCCACCCTAATCCTTTAACATACAGTTTAGGAAAAACAGAAAATGGACAACAGTCACAAGATACTGGGAATCATGGCCCAGCCTCATGGCTACACTTGTTTTGGGGTGGACATAATTCAATCCATGACATCCCACCCTTTGGCAACCCAAAAATCACATCACAGAAACATGTAACACATTCATCTCACCATAGAAAAATCATGTCCACCCCATATGACAGAAGTCTTAAATCAGTTCCAAATCCAAAATACAAAAACTCTTCTACATCTGTGAAATCTAGAAGGTAAGGTATCTGCTTCTAAAAGTACAGTGGCAGAACAGGCACAAGTTAGACATTCCATTGTAAACGGGAGAAATTTCAGGGAAAGAAGGCATTAACAGGCAACAGACAAGTCAGCGAAACACACTACATTAGCCCTCAAAGCTTCGGAAATACTCTGACATTTTCTGGGCATTCTACACAATGGCCCTGCCCTCAAGCCTGTAAGTGTTGGCCACACTGTCCAGCTTCTGAGTGGAGACCCCAGCCCTGTGCTAGAACTCTGCCTGCAAGGCCCAGTTGGACAGAAACTCTGCCCCATCAGCTTTAGAAGCACCCTAAGCCCAACTGGGTGGCAATTCCACCCTTACAAACACATGATGCCCTGGTTCCACCCTTTCAAACCCCTGAGGTCATGGCCATACCTTTTGAGACTGAGGCAGCTCAGCTTCTCATGCCTCAGGCCCACATCTGCCCTGCCAGGCAAGTTTTCTAAAGCTCTGCAACTCCACTGATTTAAGTGCCCAGAGGCACAGCACTCTTGCTGGAAAGCGTCCTGCCCAAAGGCACTCAGCTCTCGCTCTATGGGTCAGCAAGGCCAGCTCCACCAATTTAAGTGCCCGGAGGCACCCCATTCTGCAAGGAAAACTGTGCTTAGGCACTCAGCTTTTCCGTTCCATGGGTCGGCTCCACTGCTGCCTCTGGATCTGCTGCTGCCACTAGCCCTCTGTTTCTCACCATCTGCACCTTCTCCATTTCTTCTGAATCTTCTATGCAATCACAGTTTCAAATTAGCTTCTACATTTTAGGTATTTGCTAGAGCAGCACCCCACTCTCAGAGGTCCTTTGCAGCAGATTTTCCCAGTACATTGTGTGTTTTGATTTCTTGACTGCTGCTGCAATAGGCATTGATTGCGGATGAGAAAAACAGAAATAGTTATTCAGAAACAATTCATTTGAGCTTTCTTATTGTCTTAGCCATCTAGTGTTATGATAATAGAAATAACACAAGTGGATAGCTTTACCAAAGAGAAATTTGTAGCTGCACAGTAAAGGAGGCTAAGAGTCTAAATTCAGGGCATCAGCTCCAGGGGAAGAGTGTTTCTGTTGGCTCTGGAAGAAGGTCCTTGTCATCTGCTAAACTGGAAGCTTCAGAGGTGCCGGAATCCTGGGTCCAAAGGACATACTCAGCTCCCAGCACCTGTTCTCTTTATGATTTGACATTCCCATCTCTCTGCTTACTTCCTTTTCCTTTATATCCCAAGAGACATAAAGGCACCATACAATCTTACACACGGAGTCCTGCCCTACTAACACAACTGCTGCTCTTCCTCCCACATTAATGTTATAGAGGCAGCATGTATGGCAATAGGGACATCACACAATGCCAGGAATCATGGCCCAGACAAATTGCTACACGTATTTTTTGGGAGACACAATTCAGTCCATGATACTTAGTGAATCTTCTAGAATGGAGGGTAGAGAATGAGGAAGACAAGAAAAGAATGAATGGAATGATTAACATTTCCTCAAGTCTTAAATCTTAATGAAAAATGCCTCAAAATTCAGTGATTGATAGGGATGATGGGAGACGAGGATACAGTAGACCACATGGGCTAGATTATAAGGGGCTTGGTGCTCCATGTTGAGAAACTGAGAATTTTTCTATTGAAAGATGAGGAAATATATAAATTATGCCAATAGAAGTAACATCAGCAGCAGTTATTCCAGAAAGATAATAAAAATATCAACAGAAAACTTAATCTGAATCAAGGACTGGTACAATTATTCCTAGAAGGTGAGATTGTTTAAAGCCTTCATGATGAAATCAGAAGCTGATTGCAAGTCAGATGACCAGCTGGTTCCCTGGACTTTCCCAGGTTCGGTGCTAAATATCCTGCATCCCAGAAAACTTCTCAGTCTTAGGCAAGTAGGATTCCCCAGGGCTGTCCAAGTTGCAGCACTGGGAGTTCTGCATTGCAGGATTTCCCTTCCCCTTGAGTCCTCGAAATGGAAACTCTGGTGGCACAGTGGTTAAATGCTATGTCTGGTAACCTGAAAGTCAGCAGTTCAAAACCACAGAGCACTCCTTGGAAACTCTATAGGGCAGTCAGACTTTGCCCTACAGGTTCGTTATGAGTTGGAATTGACTTGAAGACAGTGGCTTTGATTTGGAAACCCTGATGGCATAGTGATGAAGTGCTGTGACAGCTAAACCAAAGGTCAGCAGTTCAAAACCACAAGCAGTCCTTGGAAACTCTATGGGGCAGTTCTACTATGTCCTATAGGGTTGCTATCAGTCAGAATCAACTTGACAGCAATGGATTTGATTTTGATTTTGAGGCTTGGAAGAACTAAATTGTTTGTCACCCTCATTGCAAGACTGGTGGTGAAAGTGATGAGGATAGGTCCTGATTACAGATCAACATATTATTAAGCTACTGTTAACAACATGAACTAGTTGTTGTTGTTAGGTGCCACTGAGTCAGTTCCAACTCATAGCAACCCTGTGAACAACAGAACAAAACACTTCCCGCTCTTGTGCCATGTCCACAGTTTTTTATGCTTAAGCCCACTGTTACGGCCACTGTGCCAATCCATCTTACTGCCGGTCTTTCTCTTTTTTGCTGACCCTCTACTATACCAAGCATGGTGTATTTCTCCAAGGACTAATCCTTCCTGACAACATGTGAGACACAGTTCTGCCATTTTTGCTTCCAAGGAGCACTCACTCTGGTTGTACTTCTTCCAAAACAGATCTGTTTGTTCTTTTAGCAGTCCATGGTACATTCTTCTCCTCCAGAATTCAAAGGCATCAATTCTTCTTCTGTCTTCTTTGTTCATTCTCCAGCTTTTGCATGCATATGAGGTGAGTGAAAATACCATGGCTCGGTTCAGGCTCACTTTAGTCTTCAAGGTGACATTTTTACTTTTGAATATTTGAAAGAGGTCAGATTTTTCCACAATGCAATGCATCATTTTATTTCTTGGCTGCTACTTCCATGGGCGTTGATTGTGGACCCAAGTAACGTGAAATCCTTGACAACCTCAATCCTTTGACCACTTATGATGAGTTGTTTACTGGTGCATTGGGGAGGATTTTTGTTTTCCTAATGTTGAGGTGCAATCCATACTGAAGGCTGTGATCCTCGAACTTCATCAGTTAAGTGTTTCAAATTTTCTTCACTTCCAGCAAGCGAGGTGGTGTCATCCGTATAACACAGGTTATTAATGAGTCATCCTCCAATCCTGATGCCTCCTTCTTCTTCATAGAATCCAGCTTCTCATATTATTTGCTCCACACACAGATTAAAAAGGTATGGTGAGAGGATACAACTCTGACGCATACCTTTCCTGACTTAAAACCATGCAGTGTCCCCTTGTTCTGTTGGTATGACTGCCACTTGATCCATATACAGATTCCTTAAGGGCACAATTAGGTATTCTGGAATTCCCATTCTCTGCAATGTTAGCCATAATTTATTATGATCCACACAGTTGAATGTCTTTGCATAGTCAATGGAACACAAGTAAACATGAACTAGTAGCTATTTCCAAAGTCTTGGAAACCTGAAGGTGAGTACACATACACAAAATGAAAAAGATCATGTAATATTATATAGAATAGGCATTAATATATACTCAGAATCGTCTGATCCATTTATCCTCTTGGTCTTCTATATTCTAATCAAAAGTGAAAAGGACCTTTGTATTTAAATAATGCCTTAGTGAGAATAGAATGTCTTCTCTTGTACCCCACTACCAAGACAATTAAGGCAGCAGGCAAGGACCAGTGGTTGAGCTTGGCCAAGGTAGACATGATGGACTACGCAGAGGAGAGAAAAATGTAGACGAGGAAGACAAGAGGAAAACAAGTACAGTGAAGCCTGAGAGAATCAGAAGTTAACAGGACTACTTGGTTTTCCTGTATCTCGCAAGTTCTGTGCTATTGACGGGATGCAGTTACTGCTTCTCTATTTCTCTGTTGTTGAAATGAAGGGTCTCTGAACCTGCTAAAGGTAAATATAAAGAACTTTATTGAGACAGGTGAATTTGCAAATCACGAAGCTTTCAGTTTTGAGAGAAAGTAGATAGGGCTATTTATACAGAAATGTCAGGAATTTATTTTAACAATATTCTGATGAGTTGACATTTACTTCATTTTGATTATAGTCTCAAGATAATTGCAGAATGATCATCGCTCTCCTTACTCAGATCATATCTTGGTTGACATCAGCTGGTTCTATTTTCTGACATCCTGCTTACATACATGGCACTAACTGTTCTGAAAACTGAACAATCTTAGGAAAAACAATTCTTGAAGAGAAATTACCTAAGCAATCTTCTGGTAACTATTGAGACAAGACTTCCTGGAACATTCTTCACCACAAATAAAATTATTTCTTACCTTCTGTTAGATTATGTTTATTGCTAAACTGCAGTCAGAATTGACTCAATGGCACTGGATTTTTGAAGCAAAAAATAAAAAGAAGTACTTTCCTTAAGAAAAATGAAGTTAAGGTCAGCCTAAGTTCACCCATTCAAGTCATGCCAACTCCCTGAGGTTTGGGGATTTTAGGGTAGTCTTACACACTATTTAGTGGAAAATATTTGAGTTTTCCTTCTCTGCCAGGTTTCTGCCTTATACAGTTTTCAGTTTTTTCAGGTTTTACTGTGTAAAATGGATTTCTAGCACCAATCTGTAGTAGACTCAGATGGAGAGAGGGATATGGGGACAGTAAAGCTAGGTTTTACACCATCCTCTGGATTCCAAGTAAAATTGGCTTCCTCTGGTCGTGGACAATGTCCATATGCTTTTGCAGTCACTGCAAGACACAGGACACATCGATACACAGAACTTACAATCATTGCTAGTGTGTGTATCAGTTGATATGAAATAATGATCGATCCACCTTGGGTCCTATTCAAAAAGTTTTATACAAAAACACCAAAAGAATCTCACTACAAGGCAGTTTTTCCACACAGCTGTTCTAACTACTTAAACAACCAAAACATTATTATCAATAGACCAATGTGTTTACAATCTTCAAGGAAAATGCAAACTACAGAATATTCAATCTATGTGTTTGGGGTGCTTATACAATATCTTGCCTCCAAGGAAAAGGCAAAAATGCTTTTATATCTTAGGTAAGTATGATTGCCAAGTTAGGTTTTTCAATTTTCTGTCTTGATATGAAAAATAAACACTATAATGATTTAGAAGCTAATATTGCAATTTCTGAAGTACTTCTTTTTTTATGTTTCTTGGGGAATCTGCTTTCTTTTGAGGCCTTTGGCTAGCCTGAAGGTTAAAATGAGAGGGAGAACACACATGCCACAAGACCTATTTTCCTAAAACTTTGTTGGTACATTTTTCTACTAGCTAATTTCTCCTTAACATTTTAATGACTTAAGTATTCTAGTAATTCATAATGAGAGCATGCATGTGTGTCTAAAGGTTGAAGTTATTCACATAAAAATAGTCTATGTTAAAGAATGAGAAAATTACACCTAGAAGCACACACCCCAAAAAACTATTAAATAATGTTATGTTTCAGATCTAATAAGCAGTGAAAATATAAGCATGATATGCTCCCATAATAATATTATGCTTGGCATTAAAATTATGCCAAGAGTTAAAAGTACTTACTAAGTAAATTCAAAAATAATAAGAAAAAGAAAATCTTTGAATACTGTGATGATGAATTATGTGTAGACTCTCCTAAAAATACACAAATTTAGTATTGCCAAATATAACCTACATGAGCACTGAAAATATTCTCAAAAATCTTCTCAGCCCCTTGTCATACATCCAGAGAGTTAAGTAAAATATATTTTTCTAGGGAATGGACAAATCAGGTTGAATAATGTGGTAGTTTTTGTAACTGTAGCTTCAAAGTATCATTTGCTTACAGTATGATAGTGAGACATAAGGTCAAAAGCTCTGGGGACCCATGGAGTCTCTTGAAATGTGATAGGTTCATGAAATTCTGTTTTGTTTTCTCTTTTTAGAGGATCAGTTACTAACATCCAACTCAATGGCACTTGGCTTGCCTTGGCTTGGCTACTAATACTTTGAAAGTCACTTGTGTAAAATGAAATACAGTTTAAAAGTCCTGGTTAAATTATGCAAAAAATATTTATGAAGTATACTTTGAATTTCAGAATATGAGGAAAATTTGACAAACAACTTTGCCACACTAAATGAGTAAATTAATTTAATAAATTTGAGTGCCCCCTTACCTCTCTTTCTATGATGCATAAACTAATATTTCAAGTGCATGGAAAATAACTTATGTGTGATTATTCATACAATGGCTTGATGCTCTAATTTGGACTTATCATGATTACCTTTCCTAACCCACTATCAAGGGTGCTGAAAAATCTTAAGTGTGGTAGAGATGACCTCATGGTCTTAGGAGTGTCACTCTGCCCAGCGCTGTGCTGTAAATTTATGGACTAGTCCACGGGACTGTTTTTACTTCTGGTACCAACTTCAGAGTTCAGGAATCCACTTTCTCAATTTGATAATGCTCTAAAAGGACACACAGAACTCACTGAAAGCTGTTAAACTCATGCTTATTGTCTATTAAAGCAAAGGGATACAGAATAAATTCAGCCAAAGGAAGAGACACTTAGGGCAGAGTCCAACAAAGTTGCAAATTCAGAAATTATAGTTGTCCTCTTTGAACAGAGACATGGACAGCAACATCATTAATTCCTCACAGCAATGCTTTGTGACAACATGCATAAGATGTTACCAATCAAGTTCCCTGCACGGCACTAATGATTTGTTCTCACTAATCTAGCAAGTTCTCTAGGTGGTGTAAACAGTCTGTGATTGATTACTAACCTGGCAGCTGGTGGCTAAAAGCCACCTACAGGTGCCATGGAAGAAAGACTTGACAATCAACTTTTGTTAAGATTACAGCCATGAAAACCCTATGAGGTAGTTCTCCACTGCAGCACATGGGATCCTCATGAGTTGGAATCTACTTGACAGCCATGGGTTTGGTTTTTGTTAACCTAATTGTTTACAGTTCAAACCCAACCAAATAAAGATTAGAGCCAAGAAAATCTTATGGGGTTCACTTCTACTCTAACTCACAGGGTCACCACAAGTTGGAACTGACTTATCAGCAACTGGTTTTGTTTGTTTTTTAGTATTACCAACCAGAGAAGGTTATCTGAAGCCTGGACGTTCAGGGTTCTTCTTGGGGCTCAGTTATATATTTACATGCTTGATTGCTTATATGGCTGATCTCAGTCTCCAGTTACTTCAGAGGCTGAGCTGCTAAACAAAGCCCCTGACATAAATCACACTGCTAGGCTAGAAGACATGACCCAAGTCCCTCAGGTAAACAAACACTCTTATTCAGACAGGAAGTTCTGCTTTCAAATCACCTCTCAGTGTGGAGAACAAAGACCAGACTTGTCTTTGAGCCACAAAGAATTCTTTATTACATCTGCACCTTCACACACTGTGAACCCTGTCCTTCCGCTCTTAGGTTCTGAGTTGATTAAACCACTAATGGGCCAAACCAAACCAGACCAGTTGTCATCAAGTCATTTATGACCCGCAGAGAAACTATTGAATAGAGAAGAACAGCCTTATGGGGTTTCCAAGTCTGTAAAACTTTATGGAAGCATATTGCCACATATTTCTCCCTCGGAACACATGGTAGGTTTGAACAACTGAACTTTCAGATAACAGCCAAATGCTTAAGCACTGCACCACCCCAGGATGAATTCAATCTCTACTTTCCAATTGAATAAGTACTCTTGAGTAGCTTAGGATGTTTGTTGTTATGATTGTTAGATGCTGTTGAGTTGGGTTCGACTCATAGCAACAGAACAAAACACTGCCCGGTCTTGCACCATGCCCACAATCTTTTTTATGCATAAGCCAACTGTTGTGGCCACTGTGTCAATCCATTTCTCATCGAAGGTCTTCCTCTTTTTCACTGACCCTCCACTCTACCAAACATGATATCCTTCTCCAGGTACTGATCCTTCCTGATGAAATGTCCAAAGTATGTTAGATGCAGTCTTGCCATCTTTGCTTCCAAGGAGCATTCTGGTTGTACTTCTTCCAGAAGAGATTTGTTTGTTCTTTTGGTGGTTCAGGGTACATTCAACATTCTTCTCCAACACTGCAATTCAAAGGCATCAATTCTTCTTCTGTCTTCTTCATCCATTGTCCAAGGATGTTTAGCTTGAAGAAAATCAGGGAAATATTACAATCTTCAAGTTGTTAAAAAAGTTTCATGTGAAAAGAGGACTAGATAGATTTTATTTTTCCAGAAGCATGAGTTAGATGAATGAGCAGGAAATCAATCACGGCATTATAGCTTTTTATTCAACATGGGTAAGAATTCTAGCTACAGCAAGTAAATTGTCCTTGGATTGCTACGATTTGCTTACCTGAATCTACTCATTCTTGTTGAATTTTATACTAATACTCTGTCCAAAACTTATCATCCCCATATGCTATTTCTCAGCAACTACCATATAGTTCTCCAGATGGGCTGTTGTTGCATTTCTGGATGAAAAGAAGTGGTTCTTATTTTATATTTAAATCTAATTATGCGTCTGAAAACTACTTGGGCCAAATAAGGTCACATTATGTAAAAGGGTACTTCAGGCTGTTAGCTATTTGCCTGCTTAAGAATTCCATAATATTAATTTTGAATAGATTATGTGATAGCTGAATATATTTCAAATATTCTAAACTAAATGGGGATGAGATGAGCAGAATTTATTTTCCCCTCTGTATCAAGGAGAGCATGTTCCCATGGTTTGGTTAAAAAAGAGTATTGGGAATTGAGGAATTCTTCCCCTTTTTCTTCGTATATAGATTACAGTACATTTCATTGAGGGGATCATGTTAGTGCATTATAATAAGAACAAGAAAAGATACTAACCAATATTTACTGTGCACTTATAATAGTTGTACATTCAGACATTCATTTGACAGATATATCTTAATTGCTTTTTTTGTGCTCAACACTGTAATAGGTACTGGAGAGACAATGGTGAATAGGACAAAAGTAACTCTCGTCCTCCTGGAGCTATACTATGGGGGAAATAGGAAATAAATCAGAATCAAAAACACGAATGATATGACATTTTCAAAATTATCATGAGCCAGAGGAGGGAAATGAGTCCTGAGGAGAAATCATCTGAGGGCCTAGCAGATAGCATGAAGAAGCAGCCTGGCCAACAGCCTTCCAAACACGCGCCTCAAGCTGCAAAAAAGCCCTTAAAAGCTCTACATTCAACATTTTTCCATTTAACCCTCAATCTTAAAAGTGTGAGTATTATTAGCCTAGTTTAACAGATGAGAAAACTGATGTAATTTGCCCAAATTCATGAAGATTGGATGTGGTAAACCTGTCCTTTAAGTTTACATGTAATTACAGTGATTTCTGTCTTGTTTTCCCTTAATTTAACAAAAATATATTATTCTGAACAAATGATTTCAAAGGGCAGCTTGAGAAGACATAGGAGATGTGCAAATACCAGGAGTTAGAAAATCAAAAGAGAGGAATTCACTTGGAACTTCTCAAACTTAAAAAAAAAAAAAAAGAAGAAGAAGAAGAAAATTCAAGTCTTAATTTACAATATTGAAAGATTCTATGGGCAAAATATTGAATGCAACAGGAAGCACCAAAAGAAGAAGGAAAAAACACGTAGATTTAGTGTACCAAAATGAATTGGCCAATGTTCACTCATTTCAGGAGTTAGGAGGCATGCCAAGAAGGCAGAGTAGTCAGACCCTTCCTGCAATTCCTTTAACATCAAAACCCCCCACCCAAAAACAAATGAATCAATTATATACGATATTTTTAGAAGCCCTGAACTTTAAAGGCAAAGTTGAAAAATAGGACTGAGGGGAAGGCTAAGTAGGCCCCAAAGTACTGGCCAGACCTGATCACCTGGAAATATGCTACAGTGTGATGAGCACAGCAGTGGTGCTCAGAGGGTGTCCTTCTCAGTAGGAAAGACTGAGCAGTGGAGAGTCCACTCATGCCTGCAGAACCAGTGAAAAATGGCACTCAATCATCTAAGTGGCTTACATCTAACCTGCTGCCCATTGATCTAAAACTTTCCTACAGGATAAACTTCTACCTTTTCTCAATGCTTTCCTCTCTCATCCCTGGCTCCAGAGCCTGTTGCCTTACCTTAGGTAGAAGTAGAACTCCTTACATGTGTCCTAAGCCAGTTTCTTAGGCTTGGAGAGGGAACAACTTAACAAACTAGAAAAAAGGGATAAAAAAATCCTGTCAACTACCCTGAGCCAGAAATTCAAGGGAGAAACAGTTTCTTCAACCTACAATCAGACATAACAGGACACTCATTCCTCACAGAGACTCAGTGTTTTAGTCAGCTCGTACTGTTCTCACAGAAATACCACAGAGTGGATGGCTTTAACTAAGGAAAGTTTATTCTTACATAGTCTGGTGGGCTACAAGGATGTCTGCTCCAGGGAAAGGCCTTCCCCTTTGTCGGCTCTGGGGGAGAGTCTGTTCAGGGAGTATCTCAGCGAAGGAACCTCAGGTCTGAAGGATACGCTCCTCTCCTGGTTCTTCTTTCTTGATGGTGTGAGGTTTCTAATTCTCTGCCTGCTTCCCCCTCCTTTTATCTGTTCTAAGATGAAAGGACTAAAGGTGGGGCAAGTCTTACTGCAGGGAAACTCTCTTTACAGTGGAGCAGGGAAGCAATTCTATGAAGGGATTTACAGTCCCACCCTAATCCTTTAACATACAGCATAGGAGAATCACAAAAGGGAGGACAATCATAGAATACGGGGAATCACGGCCCAGCCACATGGCTACACAAATTTTGGGGGGACACAGTCCAATCCATGACACTCAGTGACTGCTGTCAGCCCCCTGCCTTTCTCAGCACCTACAGCCAGATACCTGTGCCTACACCAATTAAAAGTGCCCATCTAGGACAGCTGGAGAGAGTGTGCACCACACATTTGCTGACTGGCTACACGGGCATCTGAGCTGAATCCATATAAGAAAAGTAAATGGACTCCTGCGCTCACATGCCTCATAACAGTTCTAACCACCTGATGATGAGAGGTTAGAGCTTCAAAAGTACCAATAACCAAACTAGCATACATGATCATTGAACACAAAACAAGAATCTAGAACACAATAAGCAAATGTAAATAAATACAATTTACTGATGGCTCAGAGAAAACAATCACTATTAATTCACTTGAAGAGGAAGACCATGATGACTTCAGAAAGCTCCCAAAACAAAGAATCAAGAAATTTTCTAGGTGACAAGAACTTCCCATAATTATCAGGGGTAGGATATAAAAGATTAATATTTAGAATCTTGAAGAGATTGAAAAGGACATAAACAGAGCATAATGACAAATTGAACAGGCTGCAAGAAAACATACAGAAACGGAGAGTAGATATTCAGAATATTAACAATAAAATTACAGAATTAGGCAACTCAGCAGAAAGTCAAAAGAGCAGAATTGAGGCAATCAGAAGGCTGAGTTACTGAGAGGGAAGATAAAACCATGTGACAATAACATACTTGAGAAAAAATTAGACAAACATTTCAGGAGGTAGCATGTGATCAAAAATCAGTGGTGCCAAAGGAAGAAGTCCAAGCTGCACTGAATGCACTGGCAAAAAAATGACAACAACAATAACAAAACAAAAAAACAAAATAAGGATTTAGGAGTTGATAGAACACCAGCTGAGATGTTTTAATAGATGTAAACTGGAAGGTCTCAGTCATTTATGCCATGAAGTTTGGAAAAGTGCTTTCAGGCCAATCAACTGGAAGAGATCTGTATTTATTTCTACTGCCAGGAACATGATTCAATAGAATGAGTAAATTATCAAACAACATCATTAATATTACACATTGAATTATTTTGCTGAAAATAATTCAAATATGATTGCTGCACCAACTTCAGGTCAGATTCAGAATGGAATGCAGAATATCATTGCTGATACCAGATGGATCCTGGCTGAAAGCAGCGAATACCAGAAAGATGTTTAACTGTGTTTTATTGACTATGCAAAGATATTTAACTGTGTGGATCATAACAAATTATGGATGTTACAGAAAAATTAATCATACTCACACAAAATCTATACACAGACCAAGAGGTCTTTGTTCAGAGAGAACAAAGGGATACTGCATGGCTTAAAATCAGGAAAGATGAGCATCAGGGTTGTATCCTTTCACCATACATATTCAGTCTTTATGCTTGAACAGATCATCAGAGAAGCTGGACTGCGTGAAAAAGAATGGATATCAAGATTGGAGAAAGTCTTATTTACAACCTGAGATAGTCAAATAATAAAACCTTGCTTGCTAAAAGTGAGGAGGACTGGAAGCGCTTACTGATGAAGATCAAAGACCAAGCCTTCAGTATGAATTATACCTCAACATAAAGTACACAAAAATCCTCGCAACTGGAACAGTAAGCAGCATCATGACAAACAGAGAAAAAACTGACATTGCCTAGGATTTCCTTTCACTTGGATCCGTAATCAGCATTCAGGTCAGCATCAGTCAAGAAATCACATGACAGATTTCATGGACAATTCTGCTGCAAAACACTTAGGAAGTGTTAAAGAAACAAGGTGTCACTTTGAGGACTAAGGTGCACTTGACCCAAACCATGACTGTTCTCATATGCATTTTAAAGCTCAACAATAAACAAGGGAGACTGAAGAAGAATTAACGCTTTTTAATTACGGTGCCTGTGAACAATATTAAATATATCATGTACTGCTAGGACAATAAACTGTCTTGGAAGACGTACAGCCAGAATGCTCTTTAGAAGCTTTAGATTTTATCTTATGTATTCTGGACATGTTATTAGGAAGGACAAGTCCGTGGAGAAGGATATCACGCTTGGTAAACTAGAGGGTTAGTCAGCTGAAAGGAATAAGACCCTCAAAGCGATGAACTGACACAGTGGATGCAACAATGGTCTCAAACACAGAAAGACTGTGAGGCTGACATAGGATAAGGCAATGTTTCACTATTTTTCATAGCGTTCCTGCAGTAGAACTGACTCTACAACACTTTATGATAACAAGCCCTGTATATAGTTTTAGCTTGATAGGACTACTTTATGTACTGGGTGCTTATTTGTTGTTGGTTCATTGTCTTGTATTTAATGTTGTCTTCTCTTTCTTTCTTGTTTGACTTCCTCTTCTGCCTACATTTACCAATGCTACCACAGCTATCACTCCAAAATAAGCTATGCTAATCATAGCCAAACACACTTCCGCCGAATTGATTCTGACTCATAACAACCCTATAGGACAGAGTAGAACTACTCCACGGAGTTTTCAAAGAACATCTGGTAGATTCCAACTGTCAATCTTTGGGTCAGCGGCCACAGCACGTAACCACTACACCACCAGTGTTTCCAAGCTTTGTTAGCACGTTTCACATTTTTCTTACTTTTCTGCAAACACACACACACATGCACACACACACAAACACACTAATACATATGATAGGGAAATTTTGTTATGTTACTTACTTTGCAAAGAAATGGAATTGTGTTATACATACTACTCTGTGTTACCTTTCTCACTTAACAGGACTAGCCTTTGAAATTTATTCAAGTTGGCAAATAGAATTTAATCACTTAAAGACTATAGAATTCCATACTTATATGTGCAGTATTTCCTTCTGTCATTCTCTGCTTTTTCAACCATTCTGTCACACTGTCACAGCCTCTGTCAGAGGCTGGCATGGGTTACAGTCCCCAAAGGGATAAGCAATCTTGAAAATTATATGTGAGAGCCTAAGAGTCCTGTGTAATCAATCATCAGGAATCAGCCAGCCCTAGACTGCAATGTGTGTGGATGCTCTGTTAGCATTCCCCAGGAGGCACAAGTGGTTAACGGCCTCAGCTGCTCTCCAAAAGGTTAGAGACAAAAATGCCTCACAAGAAAGGCCTATCTACTTTAAAACCTCATCTACTGGAAACGGTATGGAATACAGCTCTATTCTGACACATATGATGTCATTGTGAATCAGAACTGACTCAAATGAAACTGGTGAATGAAGCTGGACACAGTGCTACAATCTTACAGTGTAGTCATTAAATAAGGGCTTTTGAAAATTAGACATTTTCATTGTCAATGATTTACTGGAAACCCTGGTGGCATAGTGGTTAAGTGTTATGGCTGCTAATTGCTAAAAGGTCAGCAGTTCAAGCCCTCCAGGAACACTTTGGAAACCCTATGGGGCAGTTCTACTTAGACCTCTAGGGTTACTATGAGTCGGACCGGACTCAATGGCAATTTTTTTTTTTAACAGTTCACTGGTCATTAAAACCTTGATATTTAATATCTGTTTTCATTTTTATAAGAGGAAAAATTATTGCAGATACCTACTAGGGTTGTTAGAAGGATTGACTTTAGGAACTTCTTGCCGCATTTATCGCAGAGTCAACAGTAAGCATTCAACACATCTAACCCATTTTATTGTCTTTTGCATACCTTCTCTTCCTTATTTTGATCAGCTTTATTAATCCATCAACTGAAATTTCATGATTCTATGGTGATATTAATGAAGAACATAGTTTCTTAGTTTTCTCATTGCCAACTGAGTTTCCTCATTGTCTGCACTAGTTGATTTTCATTACTAAGAAGTTTCCTGTGAGAAGAGGGAGCGAAGATGAAACAGATGGTAAAGTAGAAAAGTATTCAAGGTTTTCTAATACCAACTGTCTCGGAAAATATTTGCAAAGTTTCTTATTGTGAACAGCATAAAAGGAATTGAAATCTCATGACCAAATGAGACTCTTACATTCTCTGTCATGATTACTGTGAAGATAACTTGATTCAGAATTAGCAGAGACTATAATAAAGACCTCTAGAGCACTAAATAAGTGAAAATACCAATGAGGAAATTAAATGACTAGCTTGTTGAGAGGAAAAACAAGGGTTTCAAGAATTAGGAAGACAATTTCAGGATTGTTATGCTAATTAAGGATTGAAAATATGCACTTGGGTATCCCAGAATGAATCTATAAATGGTTCACTAAAAACAAATGTTATTGTTCCTTGGCCAAGAGTCTTCACTTTGGTCTAATAAAGATATGGGTCATTTAAAATTCATCTTAATTTATCATTCAAGCCCTTTAGGGTCAGTTGATAAGATACACTATTCTATTTTGATATCTTCTTAGAAAATATTTTTGTAAGTTGAAGACACCCATTTTTTCAGGGAAACAAAAAGAATCTGCTTTCCAAGTTTTTCTTGTTTCTTATTAATGCACCATCTCTACTTTTGTATCAATGATAAAAACCTTACATTATTTAAAATATAGTTTAAAAAGTACACATAGATTCAAACTTACATTTGCAAGTTAAAAAATCTCAAATTCCTCTTTGTAGAACTGATCATTTTAGTTTTTATGTTCTAATATTTTAAACCATGACAAGGATTCAGAAATCCAGTGAAAAGCATTACTTTCATTGTTCTTGACACTCTTGAAAAATATGCCACATATTAATTCAAAAGGAAGTCAACATGACAAGCAATGTAGTGTAGTATCCCTGACAGGGAACAGATTAGGGTAACTTCCTACGACATGCTTAGTCAAAAGGAAATGACTGTAAAGTGTAGGTGACTGGAAGTGGGAAAATGAATTCAAGAAAAAAGTTTAAGTTTTAGAAGCTTAGAGACTTGCAAAAACATGTACGATATTACATAAGCAAGGATTGATCTCTGTTCATCAGATGAACCATTCATAGCAGAAGCAACTTTGGTATATTACAAACTGATATTGGTAGTAATACCAGTTCCTGCATCCACATTATGGAATTTTTCACTCAGTTGAGTATCTCTGTTGGTCTTTATGTTTCACTACATCAACTGTGGGGTCTCATAGGGTATAATATCTTTTTCCTTCTCAAGAATAGGATGCCCAGTGCCACATGCCTTAGGATAGTAGTGCTATTTTGGTCTCAAAAAAAATAAGCTAAGGATGGTCTCAAATTTTAGAAAAAAAAATCATGAACCTATGTTTCCCAGTCTTCATTTAGAGAGTGATCAACATACTGATGTTTATGTCTTTTTCAATATAATAAAATACTACCTATGAATACAACATGAATAGAATAGCCTAAACAACAATTACCAAATACTCTTTACATCATCTTTCAGTTTTTAACATTTCCTAGAGAACTCAGTTAGCATAAGCATCTCCACGTGTTGGCGTGGTTCTCAGTACAGGAGAGAGTTGGGTGTCAGTAAAATTCAAGTGGCTCCCACAGTACAGGAAGTCATTGCCAAAGAAGAATTCTAAAAGAAAACTTTAATTTTCATTTACAAAGGTTTGAATTTTGGGGCATCCCATATTAAAGCATATTTTACTGCTGGGGAGAAGACGATTACCTAGTGATGCTATAAACACAGTACCACAAATAAGTGGCTTTAAAGAACATAAACTTATTTATTTAACCTGCTGAAGGTTAAAAATCCAAATCAAAGTCTTGACAATGTTGATTCCTTCCCTATGGATACTACTGCATATTCCTTCACTTCTTGACTAGTACATGATCCTCACATGGCATCTGTCTGTTTTTCCATGTGTGCTTGAGTTGCTCCAAAATATTTCTTAATAACCTGGAGGCAGAACACACCCTAGAGAAACTCCATGTTCAATGGATTGATTGATTAGGAAGGTGATTACATTACTTATAAAGTAATTACATTAGATAGTCTTACATTATGAAAGGAAATCTGCTGTCTTCAAGGTCAATTTGTGTACCTACTTCATGACATCAACTAGACTAGTGTTTGGTCAAACAACTTCAAACCATAGCCCACTTCTGAAAATTAGCCAATGAGAAAACAATAGAACATTGCCCAACTTGCTTGCTCTAGTTATGTCTTCAGGAGAAATCAATGGCTGAGGAAGGCATTATGTTTGGCGAGGCAGAAGGCCAGCGAGGGCATGGGAGACACTCACTGAAACCATTTGCCATAATAGCCTTTCATATGCACTCACACATGCTGACAATTGAAAGTGTGATTAAGGACTATACAACATTCTGTCCTGTGGCCATGTGTGACATAACGCGGCCATAATTTATAGTCGACTCAATGACAAACAATAACAACAAACCAGAGGTAATAAAGTGACACCTCATAAATACAACCCAGCAGCAAACTATTTTAAGTAGTACATTTTTTTAAGTTTTTTAAAATAGTGAATTTGCATACTTTGGGGGGAAAAATATATTCCCCTTGGAATATTTCTGCCCTTACTTTGGCTTCTATACAAAGCTTCACCTTTTCCTTTACTTTCCCAGCCCCTCTAGGGATTTCACTTCATACCTCTCCTAGGCTAACCTACTCCCCAGTATGCTCCCAGATATTTTGAGTGAATTTAAAAACGAGGGAGCAGTGTGAGGGAGAGCAGTGAGTAATCACAAGCCTGAGCGTACAGGAGAAAATGTCAACTAGCATTCAGTGCTCTGATCAAATTCAAGAGAGAGACTCAATCACTTCCTGAAAAAGCTCTAATTCTGTGCATCACATATTGCAGAAAGAAATGTATGTAAAATGCTTTTGTACCGTATTCTGTTTTCCTGAAGAGTGGGCCTTGGGAGAGCAGAAGGATAGAACCTAAGATTTCTCTCTGGTCCTTCATGCTGAGTCACTTACAAAATGACACGTCACAAGAAGATGGGAACCAGTTTTCAAATTTGGATCCGTCAGTCAGCTAGCTATGTACAAGATCTGGAAACCTAGTAGCCTCTTCTTGCCAGTTTTAAGGGATTTAGTCTGCTAATGAAACCCTTCCAAATGGACAGATGTATGGAGACTATTCCATGGTCCAGACACTAAAACTAAAATTGTCTGCAAAATCCAAGAGCAGTGAAATTGTGTTGCAAATACTGACTAGGGTGGAAGGGAGTACATGCAGGCATGGAAGATTTGTGAGAAATGGCACCAGTCAGTCTGTTTTTCTGCAAATGAAAAACTATGTACTTTGTCAGCTCAGAGCCTATAGATTTGTACAACTTCATGTTTTACACTGCCTTATTTCTGTTCAGAAACAGGGTTAAACCTAGAGAGTGTAGTATTTAATCCTTTGCCATTGAATCAATTCAAACTCACAGCAACTCTACAGGACAAAGTAGAACAGCCTCTATAGGCTTTTCAAAAAGCAGCTGGTGGATTCAAACTGCTGACCTTTTTGTTATCAGCTGAGCTGTTCACCATCGTGCCACCTGACCTCTAGTATCATATTCAGTATCAGGCAAATCTGTTACAGTAAGATTAAACCCAGAATTATTTCATTCCTACTAGTGTTCAGTTCTCAGGTTTACCGTTCAAAGGCTCAAGAGAAATTTAGGAAAGGAGTCAGGAGAAAACAACCAAATTTTCATGACTGGAGTTAAAGAAGAGCTTTTTAGGTCATATACTTAAGTAGATAAGTGCTAATCTTTAAAACACATTATTGCCTTTAATACCACACTATTTACTAAGCTTTATGTCTCTATCCATTCAATTAACCTTTATTAAATGCCTACTGTGTGGCAGAAACTGCACTAATTAATGTGTGTGATCACATTGACCCTGTCCCCTAGGGTCACCATGAGTCGGATCCGACTCGAAGGCACTTGGCTGGCGTGGCTGATCACATTTACTGTTACAAAATATAAAAGATTTTTGATGCATTTTACGAAACATTTACAAACATTAACTCATAATCTCACCTGAGCATACTTTTTACCATCTCCTTATATTTTCATCAGCCATCATTTACCTAAAAGTATATACACTTGGAAAAGAATCATATATTCAAACAAACACAGGAAAGATACAAAAAAGATTTATAGCAGCATCGTTCATGCTAATCAGAATCTTCCCAAACGTTTATTAACATTAGAATGCATAATTATGGTTTATTCAAACAATGAAATACTACATAGCAATAGAATACAATAGACCGTTGTACAATGAGCAGTACTATGGATGAATGTCACAGAAATAATGCTGAATGAGAGAGGCCAGGCACAATAAAGGCCACTAGAGTGTTGGTAACGTTCTGTTTCTTGATATGGGTTCTGGCTATAAAGGTGTTCACTTTGTGAAAATATGATTTACACCTTTCTCAATTTATGTTATATTTTAATAAAAAAATCTATGTATGAGGGAAGTAGGGCTAAGACGGGGCTAAGTTGGATGTTTCTTGTGATCCCTCTAACAACAAAACACCCCTGGTGGGGAAAAAGTGAATTGATTATATATGGCATTCTAGAAAACTTGAACATCAAAATGAAAGTTGAAAAATCAGATTAAGTGTCAGGGAAGGGACAGCAGGCCAGAAGTACCCAGGACTATCCAGATGTGACTCGAGAGGAGTCACTGAACAGTAGACAGATAGGCAGTGGTGAGCTTGGTGAGCACAGTGATGGTTTTAAAGGACACTTTCCTCAGCTGAAGATAATGAGCAGCAGAGGGCTCACTCATGCCTCCAGAACCACAGCAAGGCAGCATTTGATGGTCAATAGCTGGGTGTATTGTATCTAATTTGCTATGTAAAGGTCTAAATTATTTCTTTAGGATAAACCTCTTTGATTTTCCCAGTGCTTTTTCACTCCCTTCCCTGTAGCACACCTGGGTCCAGAGTCTGAGGCCATTCCCTGGCCCTGAAGTAGAACTCCTCACTCATGCCCTAAAAGGGAACAATTTAACAAATGGGGGTGGGGTGGGGGATAAATAAATATAATAATGTGCTGGGAACTCAGGGCAGAAACAGGTTTTTTTGCCTAGAATCAGCCATAAGAGGACATGCCTCTCTCACAGACACTCATCGATGGCTACCTTTCTCAATACATGCAGCTAGATACAAGTGCCTATACCAATCACCTCTGCACATCTAAGACTGGAGAGGAGGACCATACCACACACTTGATGACCAACTACATGGACACCTGAGCTGAATACTACAAGAAAAGTAAATGGATGCCTGGGCTCACCAGCCTTGTAGCCACTCTAATTACCTAGTGACAGGACATTAAAGCCTCGCAATCACAAATAACCAAACTATCTCACAAAATCAGCCTGTTTTGGATTTTAAAAACAAAACAAGAAGCTAGAACACAGTAAAAACCACCACAAAAAAACAATGGCAAAACCCATTGTCATTGAGTCAACTCTGACACATAGCAACCCTACGGAACAGAATAGAACTGTCCTATAGAGTTTCCAAGGAATGCCTGGTAGATTTGAACTGCCAGCCTTTTAGTGAGAAGCTGTAGCACTTAACCACTATGTCATAGGATTTCCAGAATGTAGTGAGTAAATATAAAATAAATAAATACAACAAATTATTGATGGCTGAGAGACAACAGTGATTATGAAATCACTGAAAGAAGCAGAGTACAATGGCTTCAGTAAGCTCCCATAACTAAGAATCAAAAATTTTCCAAATGAAAAGAATTTCCTAGAATTATTGGAGGCAGAATACAAAAGATTAATACTTAAATCTCTTGAAAAAATCCAGAAGGAGGTGAGGCAAAATGCAACAGATCATAGTAATAAATTCAATGCTGTTGCTGGGTGCTTTTGAGTCAGTTCCAACTCATAGCAACCCTATGAACAGTAGAATGAAACACTGCCTGGTCTTGTGTCATGTCCACAATCATTTTTATACTTAAGCCTATTGTTGCAGCCACTTGTGTCAATCCACGTCATCAAAGGTCTTCCTCTTTTTCTCTTACCCTCCATTCTACCAATCATGATGTCCTTCTCCAGGGACTGATTCCACCTGACAACATATCCAAAGTATTTATTTTCAATAAATCAAATAGTCATCAAGAAAGTATACAGAGATGTGAAGTAAACAATCAGAATATTAATAATAAAATTGCAGAATTAGACAACTCAATAGAAAGTCAAAGGAGCAGAACTGAGACAACAGAAAGCCAAATTAGTGAAACTGAAGATAAAGCACATGACACCAACATATTTGAGGAAAAATCAGAAACCAGAATTTAAAATAATCAAGAAACACTAAGAATTATGTGGGACTCTATCAAAAGGAATAATATGCAACTGATTGTGGTATCGAAACAGAGGTGAGGAGGGTAATAACAGAAAACAGAGAGAGAATTGTTGAAGATTTGTTGACAAAAAGCTTCCCTGATACCTTAAAAGATGGGAAGATATCTATCCAAGTTGTTCATTTAACTGCAAAGTAGATCTCAAAAAAGACATTGAGGCATACTATAATCAAACTCGCCAAAACTAAAGATAAGGAGACAATTTTAAAAGTGGTTAAGGATAAATGAAAAATAATCTACAAAAGAGAGTCAATAAGACTTTTGGACTATTCAGTCTAAGCTACTAAACTTGAACTACTCAGCAGAAACCATGCAATCAAGAAGGCATTAGGATTATATACACAAAGCCTTAAAGGAAAAAGCTCACAAACCAAGAACTATGTATTTAGCAAAACTGTCCTTCAACTGTATTGACAAAATAAGAACATTTCCAGATAAACAGAAGTTAAAACAATTTATAAAACATTAGCCAAAATTACAAGAAATATTAAAGAGAGTCCTTTGGTTAGGAAATCAATAACATCAGAAAACAACCCAAGGCCAGAATGCAGGACAGAGCAACCAGGTATCAACCCAGATAGGGAAATCACAAAAATAAATCAAAGCTAAAACACTGAAAACAGGGAAACAGAGATGTGAATATGTAAAATATGATGATGTTATAACAAAAAGATGGAATAAAATACATAGTCCTGGACACTTCATATGGAGAGTATGTCAAGAAATGAAAAGAAATTAAAAATTTGTTCAAATTTAGAAAAAAGGGGTGAAATAGTAAGGTAACCTCAAAGGAAAGTAATAAACCTTCTCATCAAAATAAAAAACAAGAAAAATATGAAGTTTCAGCAAACAGAAAATCAAAAATAATGAAAAAGATGAAAAGAAAACACAAAGAAAAATGATTCAGCACAAACTATTAAGTGAAACAAAGAAATTGTCAACAATGCACAATAAAAGGCATCAAAATGACAGCACTAAACCCATACCAATCAGTAGTTATACTGAAGGTAAATACATTAAATGCACCAATAAATGTGTTTAGAATGTAAAAATCTGTAAGAAAATGTTATCCGACTCTAGAAGAGACACATCCTCGACTTAAAGATTCAAACACACTAAAACTCAAAGGACAAAAAAAAATTATCAAACAAACAACATTCACAAGAGAGCAGGAGTGGCAACATTAGTTTCTGATAAAATAGACTTCAAAGTAGAATCCAGCACAGTAGTTAAGGAAAGATACTACATAATGATTAAAGGGTGAATGTACCAGGGGGAGAGAACCATGTTAAATATTTATGCATCCAGTGATAGAGCCCCTAAATGCATAAAATGAAATCTAACAACACTGAAAAGGGAAATATACAGATCAACAATGATATTAGGGTATTTCAACATACCACTTTTGGTGAAGGATAGAACACCCAGAAAATAGCCCAATAAAGACATACAAGATCTAAATGCCATAGTCAACAAACTGGACCTCATATACGTACATACAAAATTCCACTCAAATCCAGCCAAGTATATTTTCTTCTCCAACACACATGGAACATTCTCCAGAATACAACACATATTATAAGCAAGACATAACAAAATTCAAATTATTGAAATACCACAAGACATCTTTTCAGACCATAAAGCAATTAAAGTAGAAATAAATAACAGAAAAGGTGAGGTAAAAAATTTAGTCATGTAGAAACCAAACAACACCTTGTTCAAAAACTACTGACTTACAGAAGAAATCAAGGAAGGAATAAAGAAATTCACCAAATTGAATGAGAACAAAAACACATCCTATCAGTACCTTTGGGACATAACAAAGGCAACTCTTAGAGATCAATTTATCTCAATAAATGCACACATCCAAAAAGAAGGGCCCAAATCAAAGCATTAACCTGCAACTCAAACAAGCAGAAAGAGAACAGTAAAAGAACTCCTCAGACACTGTAAGAAAACATATAATAAAAATTAGAGCAGAACTAAGTGAATTAGAGGATAGAGAAATTATCAAAAGAGTTAATAAGACCAAAAGCTGGCTCTCTGAAAAGATTTTTTTTTTTAAGTGATAAATCATTGGTCAAACTGACAGAAGAAAAACAGGAGAGGAAGCAAATTACTAGAATAAGACACGACATGGATGATATCAAAACAGACCCAACCAAAATTTAAGAAATCATAACAGAATACTATGAAAAACTGCACTCTAACAAATTTGAAAACCTAAAGCAAATGGAAAAGTTTCTGGAAACACACTACCTACCTAAACGAATACAGAGGGAGAGCAATTAAGTAAACCTGTAACAAAAGAAGAGATTGGAAAGGTAATTTAAAAACTCTGAACTTAACTAAGCCCTGTCCTTGAGGGCTTCACTTGAAAATTCTACCAAACTTTTAGAGAAGAGTAAACACCACTGTTACTGAAAACATTTCAGATCATGGAAAAGGATGGAGTACTTCCAAACTTATTTTAAGAGGCCAGCATAACCCTGATACCAAAACCAGGTAAAGACAGCACAGAAAGGAAAATTACAGAGCAATATCTCTGATGAACTTAGATGCAAAAATTCTCAATAAAATTCTAGCCAGTGGAATTCAACAACAGATCAAAATAATAATAAAATAATAATAACTCACCATGACCAAGTGAAATTCATAACAGGGATGCAGTGGTGGGTCAATGTAAGAAAAACAATTGATGGAATCAGCCACATAAATAAAACAAAAGAAAAGATCCATTTTATTTAGTTGATACAAAAAAGGCATTTGACACAGTCTAACACCAATTTGTGATAAAAATTCTCAGCAAAATTGGAAAAAAGTGACATTCATCTACATAATAAGTGACACTTATACAAGCCAAAAGCCAACCTCATCCTGAACCGAGAGAGTCTGAAAACATTCCCCTTAAGTACATGAGCCAGACAAAGATGCCCTCTATTACCACTTCTATTCAGTGTCGTCCTGGAGGTTCTAGCCAGAGCAATCAGGCTAGAAAAAGAAAGAAAGCACATCCAAATTGGTAAGAAAGAAATTAAAGTATCTCTATTAGCAGATGATATGATCTTGTACATAGAAAACTCTAAAGCATGCCCACACACACACACACACACACAAAAAAAAAAAATTACTGGAACTAATAGAAGATCAGCTAAGAATTGGGATACAAGACAAACAAACAAAACTTAGTTGGATTCCTCTACACCAATAAAGACAATATCAAAAAAGAATTCATGGAATCCACATCATTTACAATAGCCTTCAAAAAGATAAAAATACTTAAGAATAAAATCTAACCAGAGGTGTAAAAGACCTATACAAATAAAAGCATAAGATGATACCACAAGAAACCAAAGTAGACTTACGTAAGTGAAGAAACCTACTTTGCTTATGGATGCCAAGTGTCGTCAAGTTGGATGGGAAGACTCAATATTGTGAAAGTGACTATTCTACTCAAAGTGATCTCTAGATACAATACAAATTCCAGTGGCATTTTTCAATGAGATGGAGGACAAATTACTAACTTCATACAGAAAGAGAAAAAAAAAAAAACCAACAGATAAGCAAAGAATTCCAAGGAAGAACAATGTAGGGCATCTCATGCTACCTGACTTTAGGATTTATTACTCCACTGTAGTCAAAACAGTCTGGTACTGGTACAACAGCAGATACATAGGCCAATTGAGAATCTGGACATAAAATCATCCACCCATGAACAAATGATATTTGAAAAAGGCCCAAAGTCCATAAATTGGGGAAGAGACAGTCTCTTTAACAAATAGTGTTGGCATAACTGGATATCCATCTCCAAAAGAGAAGTGGGGGAAAAAATGAAATGAGACCCGTATCTCACACCATGCTCAAAAACTAAGTAAAATAAATGTAAGTCCTAAATAGAACATATAAAATGATAAAGATTACAGAGACTAAAATAGTGACAATGCTGGGAGCCCTCATAAATGACATAAATGGAATATGAAACATTACTAACAGTGCACCAGAACCAGAAAAGAAAATAGACAACTATGAACTCCTAAAAATCAAATACTTATGCTCATTCAAAGACTTCACCAAAACAGTAAAGAGACAGCTTAGCGACTTGGGAAAAAATGTTGGATATGAGAAATCATATCAGCATCTTATCTCTAAAATCTGCAAGATACTGTAAGACATCAATAAAGAGACAAATAACCCAATAAAAAATGTGCAAAGGATATGAACAGGCATTTCACAAAAGAAGACATCCAAATAGCTAACAGATACATTAAGTGCTCAAGATCATTAGTTGTTAGAGAAATCCGAATCAAAACTACAATGAGATGCCATCTCACCTCAACAAGCCTAGCTTCAATCCAAAAACACAAAATAATAAATGTTGGAGAGGAGGTGGAAAGATTGAAACATTTAGACACTGCTGATGGGAATATAAAATGATGCAACCACTTTTGGAAATAGATTTAGCACCTTCTTAAAAAGTTAGAAGTAGAAATATCATAAGATCCAGAATATATTCTAGAGTAATAAGAGCTGTCACACAAATATATATATGCATATCGATGTTCATCACAGCCATGTTCATGATAGCAAAAAGATGGAATCGACCTATGTGCCCATCAAGGGTTGAATGGATAAATAAACTATGGTATATTCACACAATGGAATACTACACAATGAAAAAGAACAGCAATGAATTTGGGAGATATTTTGCAATGTGGAGGACATCTGGAAAACATTACACTGAGTGAAATTCATCACAGAAAGACAAATATTTTATGAGATCAGTATTATAAGATTATAAGTACTCAAGAAAAGATTTAAATACAGAAGAAAACAGTCTTTGATGGTTTTGAGGAGTATTTATTCAAAAAAATAAATAAATCAATAAATAAGAAACAAAAAAGCTTACACATGTAGAAGCAACCACATATGAAAGATTAATGGTGAGAATTATTTACCTTATTTATATCTAGTTAAAAAATTAAAAATATATACAATGAACACAATTTGTGAATACATGAATTCCTATGTCCTGGGAGGGAACATAGAAAGTGAAAAGAACATGTTAAGGTATTAGAATTATTGCTGTTAGTATTTCTTTTGGAATTCTTCCAATGTTGATACGTTGTTGTTACTGTTAATTGCTGTCATGTTAGTTCTGACTCATAATAGAATGAATTGTTGCCTAGTCCTGCACCATCTTCATGATCATTGTGATCTTAGTGTCCTGTGTTGCTGTCACCATGTATTCTGAATGCCCTCTAATTTAGGACTGCACCTTACAGCATTGTATCAAAAAATATTTTGTCATGATCCATAAGACTTTCACTGACTACTTTTTGAAAGTAGATCAGCAGGACTTTATTCACGGTATGTGTCAGTCCATAAGCACAACTGAAACCTACTCACCATGGATGGTCCTGCTGGCATATGGAATACTAGTTTCCAGCATGATAGAGTCTGGATAGCTTGAAGAAGTATGCCTTCAAAGGTCCAGTCACTCTGCAAGCCTGTTTTTGTCTACATGTGTAAAATTACGAACATATAATCAATGTTAATTCCAGATCATATACAATATCAGGAGTGTTCTTTGTTTAAGTTATTCTCATTGCAGTGGTGTTGCAGGCCATGAGTTGGGGTCATTGATGCCTCTGGAATTAAGTATAAATGAAGAATAGACCCCTGCATGCACACGTAGACACACAATAGAAATGGTTTCATTACTCGTGGAATAATGTGAGACTCATAGAAGAAACAGCCTATATTCAGATTATGGACATGCGTTTCCTCTGATTTTGCTGAAAGAAGATTTAAGCAAACATGCAGAATTTATCATGGGCTATGGAGATAGCCTATGGAAAGCAACAAGAAGTCATGTTAACTTTAAGAAGCAGCAGAACCATATATAAGAAAGTTTGGGCCAAAGACCTAGCTTTTCCTTCATTATCCATCGTATCTGTTTTGCCTTACCCGTTTCATTTTCTTCTTTTCTCATGTCCCCCCTTCCTTTCCCCACCTCCTTCCTCTCTTTCTCTTTATTTTTTTCACCCTTCTGTATTTCACTCTATAATTCTTAGATTTGTATACATATTAACCAAATTAATACCAACTACTTTCCATGAATTTTTAAATTTGTTAGATGTTACCCCCTCCTAATTCCCAAGGTAAACCCTTAGATTCGTAGGGCATTTGCTCTTACGGGCATCGTGCATGGCATGGGCATCGTGTATGACTGGCTTCCTGAGTACAATGACAGAAGAATCAGTGTTGGAAAGATGCCTCGTATTGGAATTTCAGCAGGTTAAATCTTCTAGTTGCTCTTTCAATGAATTCCAAAGTACTGGGAGGTACTGAAGTCCCTGTATGATGTAAAGTCTTATTAATCTTTCTTTTATTTTATTTTATTTTTATTTAACATGACTCAGTGAAAATGTACATTCCCGTATAAATTTACATGCCCACCTATATGCAGCTTACACTGCTCTCCCTATCCGGTGACAGCACGCTATTCCTCTCTGCTCCATACATGTCTCATCCTCCCAACAGCGTCCTTTCCCCTCCTATCCGACCACTCCCCTTCCTCCAGCCAGAGGTCAGCAAGATGATATCCTACAGATGTATAAAACCATAAAGTGCTTCCAATATATGGTCACTCTGCATTGCCAAGTCCAATCCATTCCTGTCCAAAGAGTGGACCTTTGTTATAATTTATGGGAAAGGGCAGCATCAGGGCCAGGGGCCATGCTCTTAGAGGAACCCGCAAACCGCTGGACCATCTTTTGAAGTCTTTTAGTGGAGATCTCATGATGCACCCCTTTTTATTCTTGTGTTGCCAGTGAGACTCCTCTCTGTGAGCTCCATCGTGGCTTTCACTGGTGGTGGCCGGACACCATCCGGTTCTTCTGGTCCCAAAGCGATGTAGGCACCCACTCTTGTGGGTCTCTCTGTCTTCTCGGTTGTCTTTACCGCATGTCATTTTGGTCCCTGTGAGCATCTGTTCCTGCTGAGTTAGGACCATTTGCTGTGTCCTCGGATGGCAGCTTGGCAGCTTTTAAGACCCCAGATGCCACTCACCAATGTGGGGTGCAGAGAGCTCTCTTAGCAAAATGCTAGTTGTGCCAATTGGCTGGAATTCGCCTAAGAGCATGGTCCCCCGCCCCCCGCCCCAGCTACTCTATCCTTGCAGTATTGAGTCAAGATGGAAGGAGTATTCAAGTTATGTTGAAGTCCACTTAATCTTCTTGTTTCTAATGTGTGTGATCACCGCATTCCCACAACTAGATTTCTAGTAACTATCTAAACTGAGCCCTCCCCCCGCCCCCTCCCTCCTTCCCCTCTCTTGTAGCTGTCAAAGAGTCTTTTCTTCTATACACAAGTCTGTTTTGGGGATCTTATCATAGAAGTCTCATACAGTATTTGTCTCTTTGTCGCTGACTACTTTCACTCAACATAATGTCTTTCAGTTGAAAGCAGGTTAGGAGATGTTTCCTGGAATCATCGTTATTCTTTATCATTGCGTAGTGCTCCATTGAGTATATGTACCACAGTTTACCTATCCATTCTTCTATTGCTGGGCATCTGGGTTGATTTCATCTTTTTGCTATTGTGGACTGTGCTGCAGTAAACATTCTGGTGCATGTGTCCGTTGGTGTGAAAGGCCTTGATTCTGTAGGATATATTCCAAGTAGTGGAATTACTGGGTCAAATGGTATATCGATAACCATTTTTTTAAGGAAGCGCCAGATTGCCTTCCAAAGAGCCTGGACCATTTTGCAACCCCACCAACAGTGTAGGAGGGTTCCACTTTCTCCACAGGCTCTCCAGCATTTGTTGTTTTGTGTTTTCTGGATCATGGCCAATCTTGTTGGGGTGAGATGGTATCTCATTGTTGTCTTGATTTGAATTTCTTTAATAACTAAAGATCGTGAACATGTCCGCATGTGTTTTTTGGCTGTGTGGATCTCCTCTTTAGTGAAGTGTCTGTCCATCTCCTTTGCCCATCGCTTAATTGGATGGTTTATCTTCTTATTGATATTTTGTAGTATCTTATAGATTATGGAGATCAGGCGTCGGTCTGACATAGAGTTGCCACATATTTTTTCCCATTCTGTGGGTGTTCTTTTAATTCTATTAATAAAGTCTTTGGATGAACAAAAGTGTTTGATTCTTAATAGTTCCCATTTATCTATTTTCTCTTCTGTTGATTGAGGTTTCTTTGACAGATTTTGGAGTCTGACCTCACTGTGTATTAAAATTTCCATTGTTGTTCCTACCTTTTCTTGGATGAGCTTTATCATTTTAGGTTTGATATTTAGATCTTTTATCCAGTTGGAGTTAGTTTTTCTATAAGGTGTAAGATATGGATCTTGATTCAGCTTATTGCAGATGGATAACCCATTTTGCCAGCACCATTTGTTGAAGATACTGTTTTTACCCCAGTTTAATGTCTTAGGGCCTTTGTCAAATATCAACTGTTCATAGGCAGATGGTGTCATCTCTGGGGTCTCAATTTTGTTCCTGTATCAGTACCAGGCTGTTTTGACCCCTGTGGCAGTGTAGTGTGTTCTAAGGTCGGGTAATGAGAGGCCTCCCAGTGTGTTCTTCTTTAGTAGTACCTTACTTATACGGGGCTTCTTCCCTTTCCAAACAAAATTGGTGATTTGTTTCTCCATCTCATTAAAAAATGATGCTGGATCTCATTAAAAAATGATGCTGAAACTTGTATTGGGATTGCATTATATAAATAAATTGCTTTGGGTAAAATAGACATTTTCACAATGTTAAGTCTTCCTATCTATGAGCAGGGTAGGTTTTTCCATTTACCTAGATCTCTCTTAGTTTCTTGTAGTAAGGGCTTGTAGTTCTCTTTGTAAAGGTCTGTTGTTTCTCCGGTTAGATTAATTCCTAGGTACTTTATCTTCTTACAGGCTATCGTAAATGGTATTGATTTGATAATTTCCTCCTTAACAGTCTCGTTGTTGGCATAAAGGAATCCTACTGATTTACTTATGTTTATCTTGTATCCTGAGACTTTGCTGAACTCTTCTATCAGTTTGAGCAGCTTACTTAGAGATTCCTTGGGGTTCTCTGCATATACAATCATATCATCTGGGAACAGAGAGATTTTAACTTCCTCTTTGCTGATGCAGATGCCCTTTATTTCTTTGTCTTGTCTGATTGCTCTGGCTTCAACTTCTAGCACAATGTTGAATAGGAGAGGTGACAGTGGGCATCCTTGTCTAGTTCCTGATCTCAAGGGAAAGTCTTCCAGACTCTCTCCATTCAGGATGATGTGGGCAATTCACTTTGTATAAATGGCCCTTATTGTGTTGAGGAATTTGCCATCTATGCCCATTTTGCTAAGAGTTTTTAGCCTGAATGGGTGTTGGACTTTATTAAATGCCTTTTCGGCATCAATGGACAAAATCAGGTGATCCTTGTCTTTTGTGTTACTTATGTGGTTAATCACATTAATTGTTTCCCTGATGTTGAACCAGCTTTGCATCCCTGATATGAATCCCACTTGGTCATGATGGATTATTTTCTTGGTATGTTGTTGTATTCTATTGGCAAGAATTTTGTTGAAGATTTTTGCATCTAGGTTCATGAATGACATCGGTCTGTAGTTCTCTGTTTTTGTTGGATCTTTCCCTGGCTTAGGTATGAGGGTTATGCTGGCTTCATAGAATGAGTTTGGGAGTACTCCATCCCTTTCTATACTGTGAAATAGTCTCAGTAGTATTGGGGATAACTCTTTTCTAAGTACTTGGTAGAATTCTGCCGTGAAGCCATCTGGGCCCGGAGTTTTTTTGGTTGGCAGTGCTTTGATGACCTTTTCAATCTCTTCCTTTGTGATGGGTTTATTAAGTTGTTCTGCTTCACGCTGTGATAATTTGGGTAGGTGGTATGAGTCAAGGAATTGGTCCATTTCCCCTAGGTTTTCAAGTTTGTTAGAGTACAGTCTTTCATAGTATTCTGTTATGATATTTTTTATTTCTGTTGCATCTGTGGTGACAATTCCCTCTCATTTCTAATTTAGGTTGTTTGTTTCCTTTCCTGCTTTTCTTTAATAAGTTTAGCCAGTGGTTTATCAATTTTGTTGATCTTTTCAAAAAACCAGCTTTTGGTCTTTTCAATTTTTTCAATTGTTTTTCTATTCTCTAATTCATTTAGCTCTGCTCTAATCTTTATGATCTCATTTCTTCTGGTGCTGAGGGGTTCCTCTGTTATTCTCTTTCTACTTGTTCAAGCTGTAGAGTCAGTTCCTTGATTTGGTTTCTTTCTTCCTTCCAGATGTGTGCATTTATGGAGATAAACAGACCTCTGCACACTGCTTTGGCTATATCCCATAGTTTCTGGTAGAAAGTGTTTTCGTTCTCATTGGAATCCATGAATTTCTTTAATTCATCCTTGATTTCCTCTATAACCCATGTTTTTTGAGCAAGATGTTCAGTTTCCAAGAGGTCCACTTTCTATCTATGTTTCTTCTGCTTTTGATTTCAACTTTGATGGCTTTATGATCTGAGAAGATGCTTTGCAGTGATTCAATGATATAGATTTTGTTGAACATTGCATTATGGCCTATCACGTGGTCAATTCTAGAGAATGTTCCATGTGCACTGGAGAAGAAGATGTAGTTGTCTGTTGATGGGTGGAAAGTTCTGTATATATCAATGAGGTTTAGTTGCTTAATTGTGTCGATGGGGTCTTCTGTATCTTTACTGAGCTTTTTTCTAGATGATCTGTATAGTAATGAGAGTGAAATGTTAAAGTCTCCCACTATTATTGTGGAGTCATCTAACTCTCTTTTGAGCATAGTCAGTGTTTCTTCGACATATTTACGTGCTCTGACATTAGGTGCATAAATATTTAATATAGTTAAGTCTTGCTTGTTTACTGAAACTTTCAGCAATAAATAGTGTCCATCTTTGTCCACGATGGTGGATTTGACATTAAAATTGATTTTGTCTGAGATTAGAATTGCCACCCCTGCTCTTCTTTGTTCATTGTTAGCTTGATATATATTCTTCCAACCTTTAATTTTCAGTTTGTTCCTGTCTTTAGGTCTCAAGTGAGTTTCTTGTAGACAACATATGGATGGGTCATGTCTTTTGATCCAAGATGACACTCAGTGTCTCTTTATTGGAGCATTCAGTCCATTCACATTCAATGTAATTATTCATAGATATGTGTTCACTGCTGCCATTGTGATATGTTCATTTTTATGTTGATGTTTTCTCTGTTGTTCTTGTTAGTCTGTTCTGGGACACTCTTTTTTGTGAGTTGATTTTTCACCTTTTTCAGAGCTGGTTTTATAGTTGTTGAGACTCGTGTGTTAGATTTCTTGAAATAGTATGATACATCTTTGTTGTGCTTTACAGCTGCCCCTATGAACCCGGTTAATAAACTATTTATAAACCCAATTTTAATTACTACTAGTCTTGTCATCTTTCTCTCCATCTGGAAGGACTATAACGACTGTAGTACATCCCTCTTTTTATTATGATGACACCATAGTTTTCATGATGATCAGTGGATTGCTTCTTTCCATATCAAAGCTGTGATTGACTTTGGAGCCTTCCTTAAAGGAGTAGAGTATTGAGTAGTGTGTCGTTCTAAAATATAAAGTTAGTGGTTTCGTTCATCTAAGCCAAAGCCAAGAACTTCTTTCAGTATTTCTCGTAGTTTGGGTTTGGTTTTTACAAAGTCTCTGAGTTTCTGTTTATCTGGAAATGTCTTAATTTCATTTTCATGTTTGAAAGACAGTTTTGCAGGATATATAATTCTTGGTTGGAAGTTCTTCTCCTTCAAGATTTTGAATGTGTCGTGCCACTGTCTCTGTGCCAGCATGGTTTCTGCTGAGAAATATGACGAGAGCCTACAAGGTTTCCCGCTGAATGTTAGCTTTGCCTTGAGTCTTGCTGCCTTTAAGAGTTGCTGCTTATGTTTCATTTTGTTAAGCTTGATTATAATATGTCTTGGGGTCTTTCTTTTGAGATGTATATTGGGTGGCATATGATATGCATCTGAGATGTCTATGTTCTCTTCCTTCATGATTTCTGAGAAGTTTTCTTTCAGCAGCTCAGCAACAATACTCTCTGTGTTCTCAGATGTCTCACCCTGTTCAGGGACTCCGATTAATCGAAGGTTGTTCCTCTTAATAGAGTCCCACATGCTTCTTAATGTTTCTTCATTTTTCTTGTTTCTTTTTTTCAGATTTCTGCTCATAGATGCCGGTATCAGTAGCTCTCTTGTCCAAGTCAGAAATTCTTTTTCCATTTGTTCTATTCTGTTGTCTTGGGTTTGCATGGAGGTTTCTATGTCTTTGATTTTCTTCTTGATCTGTTGGATTTCAGAGTACTGGTGTTCCATCAGGTCGAACAACTTGCTTAATTTTTCCTTTTGTTCTACTGCATTTTGTATAAGGTCTAGAAGGGCTCTGTATATAATCATTTTGTATTCACTTGCTGATGCTTTCATAAAAGTTTCTTCATCTGGAAAACTCCTTGGTTGCTTTGTTTGGGAGCCTTCTGAAGCCATGGGTGATTTCTTGTATGCCACAACTGTTGCTTTTTGGGTCCCATGTGAGTATATAGAGGCTGGAAGAGGTACTGTGAGGATGGATTGCAAATGTTTCTCTAGGCTGTCTTCAAATGTAAAGCAAAAGGTATCTGACCAGTTCACAAGTCAGTTAGGTTTTCAGGCGTACACATCCCTCTTCTCATCTGACAAAATAAGCACCACTATATCCACCCCCAGATGATAACAAACTAGTTCAGAATACAGCAATGCTACTGCCCTGTTGGCTTCTGCTGACAGGGCCTAGCCTTAGCCAACACTGCATCGAGTACTGGTTTTGTGATAGAAAAGCGCTCTCCTGTGGGCAGGCTCTGGCTACCAAGCTAAGAAATCTGTCCAGCTGTGGCCACCATATCCAAGATGGCGTCGTCCACACAGGCAGCAGACAGAGGGGCTAAAAGTGCCGAGGTGTAGTGATTCCTCTGCTTCTGTTGCAGGGCCACCAACGTAGGCAGCGCTGTGCAAAATCACTACTTTTCTGTCGGAGAAGTGCTGTCCCGTTTGTAGGCACCGGCTCCCAGGCTAAGAACGAGGTCCCTCTAAAATCTCAGTACCAGCATGGCATCATGCACACTGACTGTGAAGCTCCGCACAAACCCCCGCTGAGGCAGCTACAAAACGAAAGGCTCAAAGTGGCTAGATTAACAGAATCCCGAGCCTGGCTCTCAGAATATGGGAATTTCGCCTGCCTATCCCCCCCAGCAGCGCGTCTGAATCCAGCCGCCAGTCAAGACCCAGCTCACTTGCCAGCCAAGACAGAGGAAAAAAAGTCAAAATGGTGCGTTTACCTTCCGTCCGTGAGATCCGGGGCTAGCCAGGAGCGGGAGTCAGAGAAAGAGAGCAGGTTTTTCGCTGAGTGGTATGAAGTCCCAATTAACAGCTCTGTGCCGTGTCCTGAGGCTGATTAGGTGATCAGAAAGTTCTGTGTGATTGTCAGTTCAGGTCTTGGTTTCCAGAGGGATAGAAGGAGACGTGGGCTTAGTCCACCATCTTGACTCCGCCCCCTTGTTAATCTTTCTAATTCCTCTTATTCTTCTCTCTACTTGTTTACTGATACCTCTCCATTCGTACAGGCTCCATAATTTTAGGAAAATATTCCATTGATTCACTGCTCTTTTCCTCAGCACCTGAGTGTCTGCCATAAAGCTATAAAACCAAATCTATTGTTGTTGAGTCGATTCCATTTCATAGTGACCCTGCAGGAAAGAGTAGATCTGCTCCCTAGGGATTCCAGGGATTGGCTGATGGATTTGAACTGCTGACCTTTTGAGTGGTAGTTGAACTCTTAACTACTGTGCTGCCAAGGTGCATCTACCACAGTAAGTAGAAGATAAATATATCAAATAAACAAATTAATGTAAAATGTTAATTAATATAGTTTTGTTATTAAAAGCAAAATTAGAACTACCTTAGCTGGAAAGAAACCCCAAACCAAATTCACTGCTGTCAAATCAATTCTGACTCATAGAAATCCTGGAAAGGGTAGAACTGCCCCACAGGTTTTCCAAGGAGCAGCTGATGGATTTGAACTATTTACCTCTTGATTAGCAGCCAAGCTCTTAACCACTGTGTCGCCAGGGTTTCTAGTTTGAAATACCAAAACTCCTTATGGTTGAGTTGTTTTTGACTCATAGCAACCTATAGGACAGAGTAGAACTGCCCCATGGGATTTCCAAGGAGCAGCAGGTGGATTCAAACTGCTGACTTTCTGGTTACCAGCTGGATATCTTAACCTCTGCACCACCAGAGCTTTAGTAGTTTGATATACCAGTGTTAAAATAGCCACTATTTCAAAAATTGTTGACTCAGAATAGGTCATCTCTTCCCCAACTTTCCTGCATACTATACTGGAGACCAGCTGGGTAGCAGATTTCCAGACAGAGCTTTTGAGATCCCAGGCTTTAGTGTGCTGCTTCCGTAGATCCACACTTAGAAAATTTAGCAGAGTATAGGATATGGCATCATAGCATTTCCACTAAGTAGTCTAAAAAGAATTCAACACCGTTGACTGAGTCTGAGTCACTAGGAGCTCTGGAAGTCAGCACTTTGGAGAGGAAATGAGCTGCTCCTAGAGGACATGACCAGGGAAAGTGGTACTGTGCTGTTTAAAGTAGTTTTCTGAATATCAGATTTCAGCATACGTGGGAAAAGACTATTAACTGTACATGAGAGGACTTCATAGATGTCCAGAAACATCTAGGGGGACTTTCAAGGGTGATAGTTCTGTCATTAAGATTAGGACTATTAGTATGATTTAATTTATTCTCATACATAGAGGAGGAATGAGGAAACAAGAGTTCAGAAACAGCAGAAATCATAAGGCTTACATTATCTTTCTTTGTAGTTCCAAACACTACTTGACTCCCTTATTTTTCTTAATGGTTTTATCATTTCCCAGTTCTTCAAGTTCAAAACCCTGGAGAAATTTAAATTATACCTTTTACACCTTTCCTTCCCCTTAACTCTCATATCCAATAAATTCCTGAGTTCTGTAGATTTTTCTTTCTCGGTGTCTCTGACATTCATCTCCATTTTCCCTTTCACATCTTGTTCCAGTTCCGTTACTCTCTCTCTGTTTGTAGCAAAAATTATCACCTGTCTGTTCTCCAGGCTCTCTCACCTTTAACTCTTCTATATGTTTTCCTGCTAACTTTTTTCTCACCAACTTAAATCTCTAAGCATGCCACTTTCACTCAAGATAGATTTCAGTCATTCCTGACTGCCTATGGAACCAAGTGCCTCAGTCTGGGACTCAAGGTCTTCCATAATACAAACATTTTCAACATGTTTATTAAAGGTCAACAACTACATAAGGAACAAGTATTGAGCAGAGGGAGAAGTTGAACTCTCTTGAAATCTTGAAAAACCTTAGCCAATTCAGCAGGATGCTCTTCAGCAATTGTTTCCCTTCAGAATTTTCCCTCAACAGACTTAAGTGGATCTGCTTTTATATTGCCCCTCCAAACTCAATTTAGGGAGTCCCTTCGTGGTGCAAAAAGTTCAGCACTCAGCTATTATACTAACTGAAAGGTTGATGATTCTGATCCACCCGGAGGCACTTCAAAAGAAAAGCTTGGTGATATGCTTCTGAAACATCACAGTAATGGAAACCTTATAGAGCACAGTTCTACTCTGCAAGGGAAGACTTGGAATAGATTCAACAACAGCACTTTTTTATTTTTTATTTTATTTTATTGTTGTATTTTGGTATTTTTTTAACCCAACTTAGGGATAGGTTTGACCTGAGGCAAAGGGGATCTCTATAGCTGAGGCATCCTTTGAAGAAGCTGGGAGGCAGAGGATTTCTGCTCACATTTTCTTTAGCCGGGCATATAGGGAGGACATGGGTGGACAACTTCTTTACCTACCACTGCATGATTCCCCAATCTCCTTCCGCTTCCTCTTCAGGCATACACTGGCCTCACATAAATCAGCATCCCAAAATCACCTAAGTCACATGCTTTCTATCTTTGCTTCTAAAACTTGGTCTATTAATTATAAATCCCCCAGTTCTCTCCCTTTCAGTGGCTTAACCATCAGTCAATGCCTATCTCAAATATTGTATCTTACAGAGAACTTTATAAAATAGTACTTTATTGTGCTTTAAGTAAAATTTTACATTCAAATCTATCTGCCATGTAAAAGTCTGCACACACTCCACTCTGCAGCTCTAACTGTTCTCCCCATCACCACCCTCTGACAGCACACTCCTCCTTCTCACATACTTCTGTATCCATTCAACCAACTGCTGTCCTTCTCTACTCTCTCAACTCACCTCTACAGAGGAACTGCTCAGGCAGTCTCATGTATATATTTAAGCCAAGAAGCATATTCTTCACTAGCATCACTCTGCATTTTATATAGTCCAATCCAATCTTTGTCTGAAGAGTTAGCTTCAGTACTGGTTTCAGGTCTGGGCTAACAGAGAGTCTGGGGGGCCCATGTACTCAGAGGACCCTCCAATCTGAAGGACCATCATGTGTGGTCTTTTAATAGAGTTCTAGTTCTACACAGCCGTTTTTCTCCCACTACAACAGGGGCATTACACTGCGTTCCCTGTCAGGGCAGTCATCAGTAGTGGCCAGGCACCATCTAGTTCTTCTGGTCTCATGCTGATGTAGTCTCTGGATCACATGACACCTTCTGTCTGCTGGGTTCATATTTTTCCCGTGTCCTTGATGTCCTTCATTCTCCTCTGTTCTAAGTGGACTGGGACCAGTTGATGCTACTTAGATAGCTGCTTGCTGGCTTTTAAGACCCTGGATGCTAGGCACCAAAATAGGATGCAGAACATGTTGAGTTATATGAGGACTGCCAATTATCAAAATCATCCTAGAAAAAGTGCTCCACACCCCATTGTTGTATAACATTGTGGTCACTTTCCAAGTACTTCCCTTGAGAAGCTGTGCACTGACACAAATGCCTACTCCATCCTTCAAAGCAAGTTTGCAACTCTTTTTCTGAAATGGTCATCACAGCTCTCATTGTAGTACACTCAATGTCCTGAACATCGTTAAAACATCTTCCTTTCATTATTTCCTTTATCCTTGGGTAAAAAAACAAAGTCACTGGGGGCCAGATTGGGTGAGTAGTGAGGGTGTTCCAGTACAGTTTTTTTGTTTTCTGGCTAAAAAAATCCCTCATAGACAATGATACAATGAAGTTTACAAACTTGCCACCATGCCATGGCGTGGAATGGCCACTCCAGAAAGAGTTCCAAAATTGCTTTGAAGGGTGGACAAAGTGCTGGCATCAGTGTGTAGCTTCCCAAGGAGAGCACTTCAAAGGTGACCATAGTGATATACAGCAATGAGGCCTGTAGCACTTAGAACAATTAAGCTCACAGACTTAATTGTCAGACCTTGTATTTAGGATACCTTTTGTCTTTTGGTGTAGTCCAAGTGTGCTAATCTCTGTTCTATTGCGTGCTGTCACTCCTTTTAAATAATCCATTTCCTATCTACTATCCAATCTAAGAATACTCCTTTCCCTCCCTCCCCACCCTCGTAGCTATCAAAGATTATTTTCTTTGATGTTTAAATCTTTTCTTAAGCCCACATAATAAGGATCTCATTCAATATTTGTTCCTTTTGCATATGACTAATTTCATTCAGCATCATGTCTTCCAGATAACTCCATGTGATGAAATATTTCCTAAAATCACCGCTGTTCTTTATCATTGAATAGTATTCCATTCTTACAGAGAACTTTTAACACATCAAATGAATATCATTTACTCTTCCTAAATTTCTTTGTTCACAGTTTCAATAGCCCTGCTTTCTAACATAACCATTTTTGTTGTTATTCTCTTTCGTGAACTACATCCTAAGTTCTTTGTTCATACTTGTTATATTCTGAGCCCTAGGGTGCTACAAATGATTGACACAACTGGTTGCTATCCTAAAGATTGGAGGTCTGTGTCCACTCATAGGGAACTCAGAAGAAAGACCTGCCAATCTAGTTCCCAAACCATCAACCATTGAAAATCCTATGGAGCACAGTTCTACTCTAAGACACGTAGGGTCAATATGAGTTGTAATCAACTTAGTAGCAACTGGTTGCTGATAGAATTCACTTTTGTAACTCTTGCGGTATTTGATATAATACCTTTACATGGTAGGACTTCAACAAAACACTTGAATTGAACTTACACATCTACATGAGTATGGCCCATTAACAGTAGAGAGGAAATATGGCACAGTGGGACACTGAACAAAGGAATAAAAAAACTCTGAAGATTAGTTCTTTGGTTTGCCCTTAACATGCCATTTAAACATCTGAAATGTCAAGTTCAAGAGGAAGTTTAATATCTAAATTTGATTATTCATCCTATTTTCACTCCAGAGTTCTTCAGCTAAGTGGAGATGAAAACACTAGCTTTTACAATGCCAAAGCTGAATTTAAGGGTGCTACCCAAGCCCTACATGAGGTTTCCTACTGTTTCCTGGTTTAATTAATGTCTTACCAGCTAGTCCGAGGTGAAAATGTTAGAACTGAGAAGTTGTGAACGTGAATAAAACAAGCTGAGGAGTGAATGAAGGAACAGATAGAAACAGTGGAAGTTTGTATTACAGTAACTTTCCCCATCCACATAAGAATATGGAAAAAAAAGGAAAAAGCAAAGAACAGTATTTGACTTTTAAATAAGGCCATTAATTTTCTTGTTTGGACCTTGACTGACCTTCAAGATTTTAAAGGAGATGTTTTTAAAGGATTTTTGAACATGGTACTGTTACTGTTAAGAAATGTATAGTTTTAAGGACATTAATTTGGATATGTAAAATATATATGTATTTGAAAAAGAGTTTCATCATTTTAAAGCAGTGTTCTTCAAAAGGTGGTCTCTGGGCTGGCAACATTAGCATTACCTGGGAACTTGTGAAAAATGCAAATTATCAAGTCTAACCTATTATCTAGCTACCTACTGAATTAGAAACTGTATGTTAATAAAACTTCATGGTGATTCTGCTGCATACTAAAGTTGAAAATTGTTACTTTAGAGCCACATAATTTTCTGCAAGATACTCTTTACTTGTATAAATTATTTAATATATATCTAATACAGTTCCATAAAGCTGGTTTCAAATTAGGAAATAAGATGATTCCTTGTGCTAATCTTTATTTTAATATGCAAAAGAATCCTTTTAAATGAGGAAAAAATTTAATTACCCTCTTACAGAAACATCTGTCTATTTTCCCACGGAGCCTTCTGCTTAGAAAAGTAAAATTCCATAACAGAACAAATGCACTGTTTATGTAAATATGAGTAAAGGAAGCATTTGTTGGTACATTTCTATATAAATTACATTTGTTCCAAATATTAATCATTCAACACCATTACACATTTCATTCTATTGGGAATGCTAAAGGAAATCACTCCATCCCAAAAAAAAAAAAAAAAATTAGGTAAGGACACAAAGGTTGGAAAATTACACGGTACGCAAACTGATGAAATTTCTGAATATTTTAACATGGAAAGATGTATGAATCAATATGGTACTGGATACTCACAGGCATATGTTATTGAGCTATTTATTAGACAGAGTTTCACCTAAACCTGGAATATTAGTAACTTGGCTTGGCTTCATAAATTAAGTGGATCAGGACCAGTAGAATAAACATATCCCTCTTTACCTTGTGACCAATTAATCTTTACCTATCAATTTATTTCTGCTTCAATTTTAAGACATAACTTATGACTGCTCTGTGTGTTCTGGAGAGCAATGTATTGATAGATTAAAGATGATGTCTTTCAGCTTTTCCATGAAAGTTTTAGGATCTGTTTCACTATTGCTTATACAAACAAGCAGTATTCTTATTGCAATTATACATTTAAATGCTTCTCATTCAAAACTAATTTTATAATTTGATACATTGTACATACGTGCAATTTCACTAGTTGACACATGACTTTTTAGAAAAGATACATATTGTAAGAGGTAAAGTAAGTTACTCAGAGAATCTGGGCTTAACACTGACGCTGATGTTTATTATTCCTGTAACTGGCCAATTTACTTAACCTTTCTGGGTCCAATGTTCTTACCTCTTAGGTTAAAATAAAAATTATATAAAATTTTTAAGACTACATTCAATATGACAGATGGCAATTGTTTTCTACATAACCCATTTAATGACACCCTTTCTTGTCTTGGTTATATTGTTATAAGGACAAAAGTGGTTGGTTCTAAAACAAAAATTTATTTTCTCACAGTTCAGGGGACTGGAAGTCCAAATCCAGCACGTAATGCTAGACAGAAGTACTTGCTTGTATATTTCAGCTTCTCATAGCTTCCAACAGTCCTTGACATTTCTGAAGCTGACATTCCCGAGGTCAAAAATATCTCCGTTCTTTGTCTTCCTTATTGCCCTATGTATGTCTGACAATTCTGCTCACTCTTTCCTTCTCACTTTCTTTTAAATTCTTCCTTTTCTACAGCATAAAGACGATTAGGCTTAGGACCCACTTAACTCTGGTATGATCTTGTTAACTTAACAGGTTCATACTCATAGGTACAATGAATTAGAATTTAAACTCATGTTTTTGTGAATACAATTCAATCCATGATACCTCCCTTCACATGTAAAACAGACATGAAGTGCATAATTTGAGTAGATTTCTTTTGGAACCAGTGAAAGAAGTGGACATTTCATCTGCACACTCTCTGTGCAAAGGATAAAGCCAGTAGTGTAAAATCAAAGCGAAGCATAGAAAGGTCAACTGATGACAGTCCCACAGAATGTAAGCAGCTGTTTACTGTCACAGGCTGCATACTTTATGGTTGAAGGTGAGTTTAACCAAATGATAGAGGGGACTGGAAAGTGTCAAGTGCCACCTGTGACACACACAAGAATAAACCTGTCTCTGTCCTCCAGGAGCTCACAGTTTCCTGACTGAATATGATGTTCTAGTTCATTTCCCCTATCACTGCAGGCGAGGTGACAACCATCAAATCACAGGCATAGAGTGGTCTCTTATCTAAGATCAGAAGTATCCCTTGGGTCTGGGATAAGGCTAAGTTGTCAAGAGTATTCCAAACAGCTCCAGTTGGGAGGGAGATTGTACAGGCTGGTGATGAAGGTGCTTGAACATCTCTCTATCATTGTACACATTGTCCAGTGTTGAACCCAGTGACCACAGTCCAGAATTCAACCAGTTCCAACAGACACAGTAATAAAATGCTTCCTGGCCTCAGATTCAGAAACTCAGCATAGCCATACATGCGACTCTGTAGCATCAAAAGTAAATGAACCCAAATAAATATCAGGAGGTTACATAGAAGTTTACATAGGAGGTTAGATGCTTATTTATATATAAGAATGCCCACCCCCATAGCAAATATGCTTCTTAGAGCTTATTTTGAGCAGTGAACACTTTCACTTTACTTCAGCTAACATTACAAACAACCAAATTTTAAAATTATTTATTTTTAAAGAGAAAGCTGTCAACCTTTTATAGGTAGAAAGTATATCATACCCACATTACTCAGCTGATAACTTCTGTACATTTCAGTACAGACATAATGTTAATATATTTGTGTATGTAGATATAAATACACAAATCCATAAGTAGATATCTATCATTCAGTTTTAGTCTATAGTACAAGTTGAAGAATAAATATTTTAAGACTAGAGTCAAATACAGTCATGTAAGAGTAGACCGAAAGTATATACAGATATGATGGTAAAATTGTTTGACAAATTAAAAAGCTGCTGTCTTTTGGCTAATTCCTTTCTAAGGTAAATGTTCAGAGTTAAGGCAAAGAAAGAAAATTAACTCACACAAACTCTTAAAATAATTCTATACATTTTTAACTCAGTTGATTTTAAATGAGAAACACTAAATTAAAAAGAAATAATTATATCATATTACAATCACAAGTACCTTAACATAATGTTAAAATGACTCAATATTAAAAAATATCATGACTCAATAAAAATGTGCAAGGACCAAAAATAAAGAGTTTACCAAAAATACAAAAGTTTATCAACAGGTAGACATAACAGAAGGAAAGTAAGTTAAAAACAATTAATCATTATTTTTCTTGTATCCAACTGGCAAATATGAAAAGGTGTTAGTATCTGCAAATTGCTTGGAAATTTGTCAATGCCATCAAAATTAATGTGCCTGTGAATTTTGACTCAGCAATTTTACTTCTAGAAATGTATTCTATCTACATCCATACAATCACAAGTGCATTTAAAGTATGTTCTTTACACTGTTAAGTAAAATTTAAACAAAAAGACAATTTTGAAATGGAAGGTAGATTTCAAACATCACAATGTATATGTGCAGTTGAATACTATGTAGATAAAAAGAATAGTATGCTGAATTAGAATGCTTTCTAAGTAAATATCAAAGCAATACATGTAATATACTGGAATCTGTAGTAACTTAGTTAAGTTAATGCATAATATTGTCAAGACTAAACATGACTACATCATGAACTTTTGATATGATGCACTTAAGAAGGTATCACTTCTGAGATAGTTCTGACAAAAATGTATTAACACCACCTAATCATAAGAACTATCAGCAGCACACAAGACACTCTCCAAAATAATTTACTAATGCTCGAAATAATCAAGGTCACTAAAGACAAGGAAATACTGAAGAACTGTCATAGTTTGAAAGACACTAAGTAGGTGCTACCCCTAAAGACTGTGTAGGATCCCAGATGGATTCTGGGACAATAACAAAAACAGACATACGTGGGCTGGCATTAATGAAATCTAAATGCCAGTTTCTTTGGTTATTTTTATTACTGTATCAATGTTAATGTCATGGTTGTAAGTGTAGCATTGATTTGCAAGTTATTAGCTTTAGAGAAACTAAGAGTTTCTCTTTCTCTCTTGTTCTTTCTTTCCTTCCTTCCTCCCTTCCTCTCTTCCTCCCTCCCTCCCTCCCTCCCTTCCTTCTTTCTTTCTTTCCTTCTCTCTCTTTCTTTTAACCATGTGCATAACCATGTACCTTTTTAAATACAATCTAGTTAATCTATTAAAGAAACAAGGAATTCTGCTATCAACATTATCTTCTTAAATTTCTTAGCTTACTAAAAATTAGCTTTGGCAATACATTTTTTAGTCATTAGTGATTATTTGAATGACTTTGTAACAAACATCTGTGTGGGCTTAATCTGAAAAAATGATCTTGTTGTTACATTGTCAGGCGCCATTGAGTTTGTTCTGACTTATAGTGACCATGCAAACAACAGAAGAAAACACTGCTACATCTTGCACCACACCCATGATCATTATGGGGCTTCAGCTCATTGTTGCAGCCACTGTGTTAATTCATCTCCTTCAGTCTTACTCTTTTTTGCTCACCCTCTACTTAATCAAGCATGATATCTTTGTCCAGAGACTGATCCCTCCTGACAGTGCGACTGAAGTATGTGAGACACACCATTTTATCCTTTTTCCCAAGGAGCACTCTGGTCAAACTTCTTCCAGAACACACACGTTTGTACTTTTGGTGGTTTCTTGTGTGTTCAATATTCTTCTCCAACACTGCAATTAAAAGGCATCAATTTTTCTTCTGTCTTCTTTATTCATTGTTCAGCTTTGGCATGCATACAATGAAATTGAAAATACCATGGTTTGGCCAGTCACACCTTAATCTTCAATATGACTTCATTACTTTCCAACACTTTAAAGTGTGTCTTTTGATTTTTTTTTTTATTATGACTCAATGAAGGGTGGAGTCAATAAGGCAGACTAAGCACACGTCTCCTTACATCCCTCTGGAAACCAAGACCTGAGTTGATAATCAAACGGAGCCTTCTGATCACCTAATCAGCCCCAGGACACAGCACAGGGCTGTTAATTGGGACTTCACACCACTCAGCGAAAAACCTCCTCTCTTTCGCTGACTCCCGCTCCCGGCTAGCCCCGGCTCTCACGGCTCTCACGGACGGAAGGTAAATGCACCATTGTGACTCTTTTTTCTCTGTCTTGGCCTGTGGGTGGAGCTAGGTCTTGCCTAGTGGCTGGACTCAGACTATCTGATGGGGTGATAGGCAGGCGAAATTCCCATATTCTGAGAGCCAGGCTTAAGACTCTGTTAAACTAGCCACTCTGAGCCTTTCATTTTATATCTGCGTCAGAGGGATTTGTACGGAACTCCGCAGCCAGTGTGTGGAATGCCACATTGGTACTGAAATTTTAGCGGGACCTCAGTCTTAGCCTGGGAGCCAGCACCTGCAAACGGGACAGTGCTTCTCCGACAGAAAAGCAGGAATTTTCCCAGTGCCACCTACTTTGCAGGGCCTGCGACAGAAGCAAAGGAATCACTACCTCTTGGCACCTTTAGCCCCTCTGTCTGCTGCCTGAGCAGACAGGACGCCATCTTGGATACGGTGGCCGCAGCTGGACGTAATTGTTAGCTTGGGAGCCAGAGCCTGCCCACAGGAGAGTGCTTTTCTATCACAAAACCAGTACTCAACGCAGTGTTGGCTAAGGCTAGGCCCTGTCAGCAGAGGCCAAGAGGGCAGTGGCATTTCTGTATTATGAACTAGTTTGTTATCATCTGGGGTCAGATACCTTTTGCTTTACATTTGAAGACAGCCTAGAGAAACATTTGCAATCCATCCTCACAGTACCTCTTCCAGCATCTATATACTCACATGGGACCTAAAAAGCAACAGACAATTGTGGCATACAAGCAATCACTGATGGCTTCAGAAGGCTCCCAAACAAAGCAATCAAGGAGTTTTCCAGATGAAGAAACTTTTATGAAAGCATCAGGAAGTGAATACAAAATGATTATATACAGAGCCCTTCTAGACCTTATACAAAATGTAGCAGAACAAAAGGAAAAATTAAGCAAGCTGTTCGATCTGATGAAACACCAGTACTCTGAAATCCAACAGATCAAGAAGAAAATCAAAGACATAGAAACCTCCATGCAAACCCAAGAAAACAGAATGGAACAAATAGAAAAAAGAATTTCTAACTTGGAAGACAGAGCCACTGATGTCAGTGGTTATGAGCAGAAATCAGAAAAAAGAAACAAGAAAAATAAAGAAACATTAAGAAGCATGTGGGACTCTATTAAGAGGAACAACCTTCGATTAATTGGAGTCGCTGAACAGGGTGAGACATCTGAGAACACAGAGAGTATCTTTGCTTAGCTGCTGACAGAAAACTTCCCAGAAATCATGAAGGAAGAGAATATAGACATCTCAGATGCATATCGTATGCCACCCAATATAGATCTCAAAAGAAAGACCCCAAGACATATTATAATCAAGCTTAACAAAATGAAACATAAGCAGCAACTCTTAAAGGCAGGAAGACTTAAGGCAAAGCTAACATTCAGAGGGAAACCCTGTAGGTTCTCGTCAGATTTCTCAGCAGAAACCATGCTGGCACGGAAACAGTGGCATGACACATTCAAAGCCTTGAAGGAGAAGAACTTCTAACCAAGAATTATATATCCTGCAAAACTATCTTTCAAATACAAAAATGAAATTAAGACATTCCCAGATAAACAGAAACTCAGAGAATTTGTAAAAACCAAACCCAAACTATAAGAAATACTGAAAGAAGTTCTTGTCTCTGGCTTAGAAGAACGAAACCACTAACTTTATATTTTAGAATGACACGCTACTCAATACTCTACTCTTTTAAGGAAGGCTCCAAAGTCAATCACAGCTTTGATACAGAAAGAAGCAATCCAGTGATCATCATGAAAACTATGGTGTCATCATAATAAAAAGAGGGATGTACTACTGTTGTTACAGTCCTTCCAGATGGAGAGGAAGATGACAAGACTAGTAGTAATTAAAATTGGGTTTATATATAGTTTATTAAGGGGGATCATAGGGGCAGCTGTAAAGCACAACAAAGATGTATCATACCATTTCAAGAAATGTAACACACGAGTCTCAACAACTACAAAAACAGCTCTGAAAAAGGTGAAAAATCAACTCACAAAAAGTGTCCCAAGACAGACTAATAAGAACAACAGAGAAAACATCAACATAAAAATAAACATATCACAATGGCAGCAGTGAACACATACCTATCAATAATTACATTGAATGTGAATGGATTGAATGCTCCAGTAAAGAGACACCGAGTGTCATCTTGGATCAAAAGACATGACCCATCCATATGTTGTCTACAAGAAATTCACTTGAGACCTACAGACAGGAACAAACTGAAAATTAAAGGATGGAATAATATATATCAAGCTAACAATGAACAAAGAAGAGCAGGGGTGGCAATTCTAATCTCAGACAAAATCAATTTCAATGTCAAATCCACCATCATGGACAAAGATGACTGAGTGAAAATGTACATTCCCATATAAATTTACATGTCCACCTATATGCAGCTTCCACTGCTCTCCCTATCCGGTGACAGCACACTATTCCTCTCTGTTCTATACATGTCTCATCCTCCCAACAGTCTCCTTTCCCCTCCTCTCCATCCACTCTCCTTCCTCCAGCCAGAGGTCAGCAGGATGATATCCCTTAGATGCATAGAACCATTGCTGCTGTGGGAGTTGATTGTGGAACCAAGTAAAATGACAACCTCAGTCTTCTCTCCATTTATCATGATGTTGCTTACTGGTCCAGTATGAATTTTTGTTTAGTTTACGTTGAGGTGCTATACTTATTGAAGGTTGTAGTCTTTGATCTTAATCACTAAGTGTTTCAAATCCTCTTCAGTTTTGGCACACAAGCTTGTGTCATCTGCATAACGCAGGTTGTTAGTGAATCTTCCTCCAATCCTGATGCCTCATTCTTCTTCTTATAGCCCACCTTCTCAGATTAGTTGCTCAGCATGAAGGCTGAAATGGTGTGGTGAAAGGATACAACCCTGATACACACCTTTCCTGACTTTAAACCAAGCAGTGTCTTCTTGTCCTGTTCACACAACTGCCTCTTGATCCATGCACAGATTCCTCAGGAGAAATTAAGTGTTCTGGAATTCCCATTTGCTGCAATGTTATCCATAATTTGTTGTGATCCACACAGCTGAATACCTTTGTATAGTCAATGAAACACAGGTAAACAGCTTTCTGGTATTCTCTTTTCAGCTCAGATCCATCCGACATCAGCAATGATATCCCTGGTTCCACAGACTCTTCAGAATCCGGCCTTAATTTCTGGCAACTCCCAGCCAATATAGTGTTCCAGTCACTTTTGAGTGATCTTGAGCAAGATTTTATTTGAGTATAATATCTATGGTATTGTTCAGTAATTTACACAATGGGATGGATCGCTTTTCTTGAAAATAATAGTTTAAATAAAATTACAAAAACATGAAGAAAACTATGAAGCTCTAATAGTCTATACATTGTTTTAAATAAACCTCCTTCTGTGAGATACGACATGCTAATACATTGAACTCTACCTATTCAAGCTGTACCTACCATGTTATTGTAAGTAAGTTTGGATCCCTGTTCTCGAACTTGTGGACAAGAAATCAGGATGGAGAGATCATGGGAACTAGCAATCCAGTAAAGTTCTTAACCCTCATTTGATGTTCTGTGGTCAACTGGAAAGAGAAAAAGAGAGAGAGAAAGAAAGAAAAGAAGGAAGGAAGGAAGGGAGAAAGAAATAAAGAGAGAGAGAAAGAAGGAAGGAAGGAAGGAAGGAAGGAAGGAAGGAAGGAAGGAAGGAAGGAAGGAAGGAAGGAAGGAAGGAAGGAAGGAAGGAAGGAAGGAAGGAAGGAAGGAAGGAAGGAAGGAAGGAAGGAAGGAAGGAAGGAAAGAAAGAAAACAGTCCACAATTGTCAGTACAGAGTTTGAGGGGGTGCTGAGTGTAAATCTCTCGGCATGGAGTAAAGAAAGGCTGACTTTGCCACTTAATCTTGTCTAAGGGCACCTATTTAGACGGCACTTAGCCATAGGCACAATGACAGCGAAGGCTCCCATAATCTGGCCCAACTCAACCAGGGCAATCTTATATCACACTACTGGGAGTTTGTCAACAACAGTGTTTTGAGAGTCTTGGGTTCACATCTAAACTCTAGGTGCTCAATACAGTGCCTAGCAGGTAATAACAATCTAATGCAGTTATGCTACCACCACTGTTATGGTTAATTTTCCATATCAGCCTGGCTGGATTATGGTACCCACTTGTGTGTAAATACTAGTCTAGATGTTGTCATGGAGGCACTGAAATGTGATTAATATTTAAATCAGTGAGACCCCTACAATAAGAATTTAAAAACAGACTCATGCATAGAAGAAAAGACTCTTTGATGGCTGCAAGGGTGGGGAGAGAAGGAGGAAAAGGGTAGAGTATATATAGATTAGAGAGTTCATAGAAATTTGATTGGGTGAAATCTGTGGCAGCATACGTTAGAAAGAAGATCAATTTTAACTGGACTTCAACGTAACATGGTTACTTCTCCCATCTTAACCCAATATTACAAGGATGTAGCTGGGGCAGGGTGCTGGGGACCATGCTCTCAGGGGAAATTGAGGCCATGTGGCACAACTAGAGTTTTGTTAAGAGAGTCTTCTGCATCCTACATTGGTGAGTGGCATCTAGGGTCTTAAAATCTGCCAAGCTGCCATCTGAGGTACACCAAATGGTCCCAACTCAACAGGAATGGATAGTCACCAAGCGCCAAAATGACATGGGGGAAAGAGAACCCAGAAGACAGAGAGACCAACATGAGAGGGTGACTACATCGACATATAACTGGAAGAACCAAATGGTGACCAGCCACCACCAGCGACAGCCGTGATGGGGCTCACAAAGTTCAGCCTCACTAGCAACACAAGAATAAAAAGGGATGCACCCAGAGATCTCCACTAAAATACTGAAATTGATGGTCAGAGACCTCGGGGTTCCCCTGGGAACATGGCTCCTGACCCTGCCGGTGCCCTTGTCCATAAATCATAATAGAGATCAATTCTTCGGACATGAATGGATTGGACTTGGTGACACAGAGTGACCATATTGTGTGTGCATTTTATGGTTCTGCACATCCATAGGATGTTGTCCTGCAGACCTCTTATTGGAGGCAGGGTAGAGGGTGGAGAGGAGGGGATAGGAGATTGTTAGAAGGATGTGACACGTATAGAACAGAGAGGAGGAGTGTGCTGTCAAAGGGCAGGGAGAGCAGTGGGAGCTGCACATAGGTGAGCATGCAAATTTATATGGGAATGTACATTTTTACTCGATCATAATAATAAATAAATGAATAACAATTTTAAAACTCAACACGGGCAGGGGTTAATTTTATGTGCCAAACATCCATCTCTTCTCTTACTCCCATCTAAAGATACAGGCTAATTTTTCCTTTGGGTATCACTCCAGTGAGAGTGGCCTGGGTGGTGCTGATCTTAGGTCACCCAATCAGGCTCACAGGTGAGCAATGGTGTAAATCTGGCCAACCAAGGTGATCCATCCTTAACCCACAAAGACTGGTTCATCTTAAGCCCAAAGAAAGCAAGCAGAGACAAGAGTAGAGGAGAAAATGATTCCTGGAAAGGGTTTCAAGGTTCCTGAATTGAGCTGTACCTGAAACCTATTATCTTTGTAAATTTATCTACTGAAATAAACAGCTTTCCTTTAGAGAAAAAAAAGAAAAGAGTGAAGTTAAACTGAACAGATTATCCTCCCTAATGTAGGTGAGCATCATCAAATCAGGTGAAGCAAATATGAAAAGCAAATACTGAGGCTTCTTGAGGAAAGATGATTCTGTTTCAAGTCTATAGATAGAAAAAACTACAGAAATCTCCAGACTATTGCCTAACATGTGAATTTTGCATTTGCCAGTCCCACACTGCTTGCGCCAATTCCTCAAAATAAATCCCTTTCTCTCCTTTTTCCTTACTGGTTCTGATTTTCTAAAAACTTCTAAGACAGTGTACTTTTTTCTCTCCTTTCTTTGATAACATTGTTCTGGAGAATACAATTTATATCCTTTTCACATTTGAATCATCCCTAACAGCAAATTGTCAGGCAAACCACTTGACCAGAGATATACTCAAAACAATTACAATATGAAGCTGAAAGTGCTGAGAGCCGTTAAAACGTAATGACAAAGTTGTATGAGAGTTGAGGTTTTTCTCTTTTGAATGTTCTTGTGCACATAGAGTCTGATACCATTCCCTGACATAAATGTTTGTTGAATGGATACAGCAGTACAGTAATATTCGGCACATTTTAAATATTTGTCTTCTTTTAATCGTCTACTTTCAAAAGACTCAATCTCTGTGTTGAGGTGTAAGTTTACAAAGCAGGCAAAACAATTTCTATAATTAAAAATTTAGTAGACGGGTATAAAACAAGGTAGAGATCTTCATTTTACTGTATATCCCAAAATCTACTGCCATCTAGTTGATTCTAACTTATAGCAATCCTATTGGACAGAGTAAAATCACCCCACAGAATTTCTGAGGAGCACCTGGCATACTTGAACATATTCTTTCTATATAAGATGTTTAGGTTTCACTGAAAACACTGAATAAAATGAGAAGTGCTAAACAGTTCTTTATTAGCAATTAGAATGTTTCAGTTTGCTGAAAATGTGGTACATCTGTACCACACAGAGAGACTTCTTTTCAAAAATGTGTGTTATAATTACATTTTCCAATACTAGGGAGACAGGGATACTTTGTTGAGTGAATCAAGAACTATTCTTAATGTTGTTGTCCTCTGCATTTGATCTTCTGAAAAATAATTAAGGTAAAAAGTAATCACAGTATGTCTTTGTTTTTGGGAATAAGACACAATCTGGGTCACTTGCTGAGTGAGGTCAAGGTATTAGTAATAAAGAAACAAATGAAAATAAGGAAAAAAGGTCAGTGCCACACGTTAGTTGCTCTGCTCAATTATCAATTTTCTCCAGCAATCACTTAGAAAATGTGCTTTATCACCTTGACAAACAAAGTCTTGCTAGTTCTCCCATCCTGTAAGAATCTCTAAGAGCCTATTAAAAGCTTTTGTAAGAGAATGCTAAGAAATTTCGGAGTGAACTAACACCCTAAAACCTGAGGCTGTTGTCCTCAAGTGAAATGTCTGAACTGCTGCTGAAAAGCTAAATTCATTCTCCTTGTCATCTTAGCAATGAAATACTAACATCTGTGCTGACTGCTCCATGTGCCCCAGGTGACGTTTTTGTCTGTGGTTAGGGAGTCTTCATTCAGCAGACTATCACAAGATTTGGGGTAAGATATAGGCAGGAAACAGGCTGACCTAAGCAAGTTAATTTCTACGAGCTACTTTCATAGAATATGCTATGTACCCACCTTGTGGCTATCATGGGATCACCTATGACCACCTAGGAAGCTCATAACTCTTACACTTAACACTTTGTACCCAATCCTAATCCCCCATGTATCCCTTTGTAGCCAATCCTTGGTAAGTCCCTGCTTCCAGATAGTCCACCTGTAACTCTCCTGATTGCCATGCAGCCAGTCATAGTGTTGTCATGTTAGTATTTGCTTCAGCCCTATGAAAAGACCTGTTGGTTACTCTTCAGAAACACTTTTTTGATTTTCTGATTTTGGGTGGTTTCCTGGGCTGGACCCTTTCTGGACTTTCAGTAAATCTCTTTGATTTTACTTTTACAAATGTGTGTTTTCACTCTAGGACATTTCTTATGTGTAGTCAGCAGGATGCCAAGGCATCATAACTTGGCTGCTTCAAAGATTGCTGGATCCAGTATTGTTAGTACTAAACCTGGGTCCTTGGAGCTAGAGCGTCTCCTCGGCTCTCAGAGGCTGTCTCACGTAAAGCCTCTTCAATCCCAAGCTCTAGCTTTGTTGCTTTTCGTGGCTTTTTGAGACTAAGGTTTATTATAAAGTCCTTTATTCTCAGCTTTCATTTGCCAGCTCATTTGCTGGGTGCCCCTGACAATTTCTCTGCAACTTGTTTTCAGTTTTGAAACCAAGTTAAGCTTGACTGTGTTGACATCTAACGGTCAGTACTTATCAGTACAGTGTGACCTTTTGTTCTTTCTCTTCTGTCCCTATAACCAAAAAGAAAAAAGAAAGAAAGAAATTTCCATCAAGTCAATTCTGACTCACAATGATACTGCTGGACAGAGTACAACTGCCACATGGAGTCTCCATAGAGTAACAGGTGGATTCTAGCCGGTAAGATTTTGGTTTGCAGCCAATCTCTTAAACGCTGCTTCAACAAATATGCTAAGTAAAGGAACGTACTGGCTTTGTTCATTAAGGAAGCATGTGCTGTTATTTGGTAAGATGAGGAATGCTTCATCTAAGGGTTAAATTTGACCTCACCCCCTTGCTTACCCCAGATGCTTACAAATATAAGCATTACTGCTGGAGTACCGTTTTATATAGTAAACATTCACTTGTGCTTATCAAGAATTCTTTTGAGAATTGATGGCTGATTTGGGGCAGTTTTGATGTAAGTATAGTAAACTTTCTGCACTGTAAATCAGAGACCAAAAGCTGTCATTTGAATGAAACAGGCCCATAGGGAGGCCTTTTTTAACTGGTACCTTGAAGCTTCTAAAAAAATCAAGAAAAGAAATTTGCCTCCTGACAGGATATTGTTAGGCAAATTAAAGACTTACAGTGTCAGAGCTCTGTCCACATTTTGGCCTGTTTGTCAGCCTCTCACGTACCTCTTCTACTGTCCCTGCCAGCCATTACTTCTCTTCCTCTCCCAGCCCCTCTGACCATTGCTTTTGTTCATCATTCTTTGCCACCTTATTCTCCTCAAAATACTCCATCTAAACTCCTTTACTATGCATTGGAATCTGGGGAACAATAAAAACCCAGTTTCTGGTATGTCCTTTAAAATGCACCCCATGCCACCAGAAGTAGCCACTAAAATTGAGGAAAATTCCAAAGAACATACAATATCCTTTGTTTCTTGGACCCACACTGAACCACACAGCATTGTTAAAGATTTTCCAGATTCATAAAATGATCCCTGAAAGATTGGTAAGGAGTTCAAGGTGCTCATTGACGTGTACTAGCCTGGACAACACCTGACATTTATTAACTGACATACATGTTACTGAGTCCAGGGGATGCTCAGCTTTGGATGGAAATGTGTCGGACTGGAAAGATGCCCTTGCTAATTTAAGTTGGCCTTAGACACGAGCAAAACTGCCCCACAAATGCTTAAAGCAGCTCAGGGACTAGCAATTACACAATGCCTTTAAATTAGCTTCCTACTCTCATTAAACAGTAAATAAATAAATAAAGTCCTTGCTGTCAAGTCAGTTCTGACTCATAGTGACCCTACAGTAATAGATCAGACAATAACTTTTATCTGTGTATAAAAGGGTGAGATTATAATTACCAAAACTGGCTACATCAGAATTTTACTCACTATTCTGGATTTGAATTGAGGATTCAGACCCTTGAGATACTTTAATGTTGTTTTTACATCAGATTTAAATTCAGAAGTTGCAACTTTAAGAAGAAAAATATCTCACTTGAAAAAATCACTCATATGACTACACTAATGAGTTTAACTTACAAATTGTCTCAAATTATGAAAACTAAAGTGCCTAGCGTCACTAAGAAATTAATAGTTACCCAATCAGAACAAACCAAATTAATTGAATAATATTTACAGCAGGCACACATCCCAACTCAAAAGCGACTCTTTCACCAAGGTGGATTACTCAAATAAGATTCAGGCTGTAGGCCTGTCATATGTTTTTACCGTAAGAATCCTGAACATTTTAAGAGGGTGTATCTCAAAGTTATGAACAAATTAGACTACTTACGATATTTAGGATTTTCTCCCATTTGGCATTAAGACAGTCCAGGGACCACATAAGGACTTTTCATATAGTAGAATTAAATTTATAGGGAGAAATTCTCCTTCAATTATATGGAAAACCCTATAAATTCCTAACTGACATAGGGCTTACCCTGTCTGCAATTAACTCCACTTCTTTCCTAAAGCCCTTGTTCCAGAGGGAAAAGAGCACTAAAATAATAAGGGTTAGTACCCAGGAAGAGATCTGAACTATCAATCCATTTCTATTTCCTTGGGGTCCCATAGGAAACCCTGGTGGCATAATGGTTAAGTGCTATGTCTGCTCACCGAAAGGTCAGCAGTTTGAATCCTCCAGTTGCTCTTTGGAAACTCCATGGAGCAGTTCTAGTCTGTTGTGTAGGGTCAAAGTCAATTCAGTGACGGTGGGCTTGGTTCTGGTTTTCTTAGGATCTTAAAGGAAGATATTCACCTATGTTTACAGAGTCCAGACACTCTAGTTAATTCTTTTAGTGCTTTTTTTTAGTGTTCATTAACCTAGTCAATATTCATTTGTTTCAGATAGAGGGTACAGCAATTCATGTGGACTGTCACGCCCCAAATTTTAATGAAAGTTCTATGCAATTTTTTAAAATTTTATATGTTAATTTACAACTCTTGCCATTTATTCAAGTCTGTATCACTACATCACTTTTATCCAAATGGAAATAGTATTTGAAATTTACTAAGGATGAGGAAATCTTATTAGAACTACCTGAGCATAACCCATAGAATGCTGATACAGATCGCATCTCTGACGAAGAGGCCTTTTGTTACTTATAAGCACTCAGATTGCCTACGTCAGAACAAGTATGGTCTTGTCTCATTCTGTTCTCCAGATGGCCTTGCAGTAGTCCCAGATGTCCTATAGTTCACTGTTTCCATAAATGTTAAATGAATGGTGGTTGGCTGACCCCACAGAAAGTAAAACTGACCCCTCTAAGCCATTACCAAATTTATCCCAATATCTTTTAAAGAAGGTAGGAAGGAAAGGGAAAGTATCCATTATCCAAGATATCTGACCAAGGGTAGAATAATTCTATACTAGCCCTTACAACTCTCCTGGGTTTCCCATAAGAAAGCTTGGCAACTAGGAATGGAGATTTATTTAAGATTTATGGACAATCAAAAAACTAGTGATTCTTCAGTTTCCAGTAGTTCTGAGTCAACATTTATTTTTATCCAGTGTACAACTAGGGTCCATACACTTCTCAGTGGTAGATTTTTGTAGTGCTTTTTTCAGTATCTTCATTCACCTAGTCAATATTCATTTATTTCACATACAGGGTACAGCAATTCATGTGGACTGTCGTGCCCCAAAGTTTAATGAAAGCTCTATGCATTTTTTTTCAAATTGTATATGTTGATGTATAACTCTTGTAGTTTTTCCAAGAGTCTACATCACCACAGCATGTGTGGAAGATTTGCTGATCTGTTCATACTTTCAACAGGCTTTTCCTACTGACAGTATCCCGTTACTACAACATTTGGCCAGAAGAAATCACAAAACCTGGTGAGAAAAGTTACAACTGGCCCAACCTTCTGTTAAATGCTTTGGGACATATAACCCCAGCAGAAGAAATTACTATTGACCCCCTAAGTTTATCTTGTTCCTAGTACTTCAAATCCACTAAGTGCTCCTTGGAAACCCTACAGTGCAGTTGTCCTTTGATCTGTAGGGTCACTATGAGTCGGACCTGACTCAACAGCAGCAGGTTTTTTTTTTTTTTTTTTTTTTTTTTTTTTTAATACAGAAACAACTAAGAGGATTTTTAGGACTCTGTAGTTACTGTAGAAGCCCTGGTGTCGTAATGGTTAGGTGCTAATGGCTCCTAATCAAGAGATTGGCAGTTCAAAGCTACTAAGCATTGCTTGGAAATTCTCTGGAGCAGTTCCACTGTGTCCTATAGGGTTGCCATGATTTAGAATCAACTCAGTGGCAATGCTATTATTATTATTATTATTTTGGTTTGCTTAGTTACTACAAAAATTGGATGTCTAATTTCTCCTCAATGGCTCAACCTCTTTACAAATCCTGATCTCTTTTGGCTTGCTAAGGGTGGCCTAAATACCGTCACTCAACTAAAAGCAGCATTAATTAGCATGCTGGTTTTAAGATTCCCCTAATTATAGCCTGGATGTTTTACTTTTTGTTTATGAAAATTCTGGAAATTCGTTAGGAGCCCTCACTCAAAGTATCCAGTTAGACCCAATTATTTAAACTTGCTTCTCTTGTCTTAGAGCAGTTGCTTCAAACTAAAGTGGTTGTGACCACCACAGACATGGTATTGGAGGACTTTCTTGATTTTCATGTTTCCCGTATAATTTCAGCCACTTCAAATTCAAGTTTAATAACAGTGTCTTTTAGCCAACATGTTAACCTCTTAAGAGGTTCTTCCTTTAGCTGCCTCTAATATTTGACTCATATAATAACTTCTCTGAACCCAACTACATTGTTACCTCCTCTCGGTGACAACGATTTTCCACTCATTTATGTTGAGACCTAACTAAACAGCTTTTATCACCTCAACAAGATTTACAAGAAACTGCTCTTTCCAATTCTGATTTCTAGATTCTTGTTTGTAGATGGATTTTATCTGAAACCTGATCCTCCAGCACTCATTACCAGGGAAGATACACTGTCACTATGTTCATGGAAGTATTAGAGAATGACCTTCCCTCTAAAATGATTTCAGGTCAACAGGCTAAACTAATAGCTTTCACAAGAGCTTGCAAACTAGATTCTGGAAAATGGTATTTCTACTACCCATGCATATGTTTTGGGGGTTACCATAATTTTGATATGTCATGGAAATACAGAGAATTTCTCATATCTTATGGAACAAACCGATCTATTCTGGAAGAAGTAAAACCAGAGTCCTCCTTGGAAGCAAAGATGGCAGGAATGAGTCTTACATACTTGGAACATGTTGGGAGGCATCAGTCTTTGGAGAAGAACATCATGCTTGGTAAAGCAGAGGGTCAGGGGAAAAGAGGAAGACCCTTGAGGAGATCGACTGACACAATGGCAACATCAGTGGGCTTAAGCATAAAAATAATTGTGGGCATGGTGCAAGACTGAGCAGTGTTTCATTCTGTGGTGCATAGAGTCCTGGTGAGTTGGAACCCACTCAGGGGCACCTAACAACAAAACATGGAAGCTGTGTAAGAAATGGTCTTCTGGTGGCAGACTTCCTATGACACTGCTTTCCTGTGAGATTGCTGTAATAAAAATCAAATCTCACAAGCCTAAAGGTGTTCCAAAGACAGAGAAAATAAAAGCAATAGTTTAGCTGACTACTGCTGAAGACACTGCCTCTCATGTACTCACCTCTTTTGTCGATAAAGTTCATTCAGATAAAAAGAAGGGAAATGATAAATCTCTTTCACAGAATATTGTTATGAATGATTGGATATATCTACCTTTACAGTTTTTGCATACCTATTAAATTTTGGCCCTGGAATCTGAAATTCAAGCCTCAAGGGACTCTGGTTGCAGGACAAAGGCAATCACTAATTTATGATTACTATGATAGTATTCCAGTCATTGCATACCTTTATTATTAATAACATGCATCAGGATATCCATATTAATCTAGACAAAAAATAGAAATACACATGGAAAGATACTGGTGGGACAGTTTTACTATGACTTGCTCAACTTCTGTATCCCCTCTGTCCCCTATAGCCCCTGAAACTATTGGTCATTATGACATTTTCACAGCTGTGGTGGTGGACACTCTGTGATGTCTGATAGATTACTAAATGAGGAACAAACTGCTAATGGAAGAAGTATTTGGAATAATTGGATCACCATTGATTATTATTTCTTACTAATTTATGGTGGCATAGTGGGTTAAGTGCTGTGTCTGCTAACAAAAAAGTCAGCAGTTCAAATCCACCAGGCACTCCTTGGGAACTCTATGCAGCAGTTCTTCTCTGACCTCTAGGGTTGCAATAAGTCAGAATGACTTTTTTTTTTTTTTTTTTGATCAGCTATGGCGCTATTAGATCATGATCCCTGTGGAAGAGAAGAGACTGTGGACAAAAGAAAGATGTAGGGTGATTAGGGATACTGGAAGGAACAAATCAGAAACCAGTTATCCATAGGTACCTGCATATACCTCTTGCTCAATTTCTACACGCAAATAATCATTGTAGTAGAGACAAGTTAACTGAACTACTGACCACACATAACTGGGCACATCTGAGGGGCATTGCTGAATATGTTACCAAGCACTGTCCTTCCTGTTCTAAGTTTAATGTAGCCAAATTAAGCCAAGCTTCTGCTGGAAAATATCCTCTACCTGCTGGGACTATGCTTGAGTGGCAGATTGATTTTATTCAATGTTTCCTGTCCTATGGTTATAAATATGTTTCAGTGATAATTTGCCAATTTTCTCATTAGATAGAGGCATTGCCCCATGCTAAGGTAGCCACCACCTTTGTTGCTAGAAAATCTTTAAAAAATATTATTCCCACATGGAGTGCTCCTAAAACCCTTTGTAGTGACTGGCATGCTGATTTTACTGGCAAGATTATAAGAGAAGTTTATGAGATTTCTTATCTTTCAAAGACTTTATTGTCCTTATTTATACACAATCATCTGGCCCTGTGGAAAGGAATCATGATTACTAAAGAACCAGCTGGTCAAACGTTTTACCTCTTTATATATACCTTGGATGCAAGCACTTCGTTTTATTTTGTTGTATTTGAGGTCTACTCCCATTGGCTGTCAGAAGTTAACATCTCATAAAATTGTTACACGATAGCCTAGATGGCTGGGATAGACTAAAAGTTGACCCAAACACGTCTTTTAAAATATTGTCAAACCTTGAGCCATTGTGTCAAAAATCATAACTCTCTAATTAAGAAGGCCTTTAATAAGAAGAAACCTGCTGAAATGTCAGCCACCCAAAACACCAGGAGGCTATGTTTATTAGGAGAGGCACCAACTGAACGTTTATCTCAAGCCTCAGTGGAAAGGTCTTTACTTGGTCCTTCTAGCTAACCCTGGTGTTGCTAAATAACAGGAAGTTAAGACTTGGTTTAACTTCCTGCACCAAAAGAATACTGTAGCTCCTGAGTGTACTGCTCATTCCACTAACAAATTTAAACTGAAACCCAGGTGCCCTAGCATTCAGAACAGATGACTGCACAAGAATTAGACAGCTGGCATAAGAAAGTGGATCAAAACTCCAATGCAAGCGGCTAAAATATCTGGACTTGCATTCTCTTAATTGGACTTGTTATGGTTATTGTTTCACTACGCGTTATACACTGTCTTGATATTTTGTTTTCACCATGTCAACCTAAAGCTCTTCTTTTCAACATCTGTTCTTGAAGTTCAGGCTGGGATTTTGAGACTACCTTTTATTCACTGGGTTCCAATTAACACAGTTTGTGTGTTTCCCAGAGGTTCTATTATATCTATTTGCTTTTATCATTGCTACCATTTTTTTATTACTCATGATGGTAACTTTTATGACCTGTTATATATCAACTGCAGGAACTTAGTTTGCTTGCTGGAATTTGCATGTTTATTGCCTTCATTTATTTTTTCTGAACTATTTTCCATCATTATGATGCCTTTCTCAAATCTACTCTTGTTGCTATTCATAGTCTCCATAAAAGTCTGGCATGAGAATGCTTGTGTCGTGTTATCCCCGAAAGTACCCACTACCAGAAACTTGACTAACTATTCAATCTGTCACCCTTCTCTATGATCTGGTGATCAGAATTCAGATCTATTAGCATCCCCTCTATGTAATTATAGTCTTATATCCAATTGTATTGTTAACGTCAACATCACTTTTAAGCAAGCCTATATGCTAGACTATGGCAACTTCTTGGATTGCTGGCCCAACCTCAGGTATTGTGCTTTAATTTAACACAGTGTATAACACCCAACCAAGTCACAGGACTCTTGAGGGCTTATCTACAAAACACATTTTACAAACTAGGTATTTGTTCCTACACAGAGAATACTCTACATACTTTGAGATTTTAGAAAGACAGACAAAGGAATTATCTGACTGCATGAAAAGTTACTTGCCCTCTCTCTTTGTATTATACTCTGGGAATTTTTAAAAATGAAATAATTCTCTATTTGCAACTGTTATTTAACAGAATATTGGCTTGAACAAGCTAATCAAAGCATTCTCTTCCCACATAATTATACTGGTAATGACATGATTTGTTCTCCACATGGATATTCATTTTTACGTGAAGCGTTGAATTATCCTTTCATGTGAAGTGAGTTATCCAGCCAAGGAAAAACAAAGACAAGTAATGAACCTTACACTTGAGCATTGCTGTCCAGGTGGATAGAACATGGCTGTCCAATACACCCTTGGCTGCTTGGAATACGTTTAGACTTCCATTCACAAAGTGAAATCTTGGACTAAACAGACAAACAAAATCAAACCCATTGATGCTGAGTCAATTCCAACTCATGACAAACCTATAGGACAGAGTAGAATTGCCCCATAAGGTTTCCAAGGAGCACCTGATCCATTCAAACTGCTGACCTTTGTGTTAGTGGTTACAGATCTTAACCACTATGTCCCAGGATCTCATATTTTGAACTACTTCCCTAAAATTGCTTGCTAAAATTAAGACAGACACCTATGGGTAATATAATCCTACTTAACTAAATTCCAGAATGGGATGTAGATTCTTTTCTTCCTTCTGTCAGGTAGTAGAAATAGAAAGCCAACTTCAGATATTTCTGCCACCATGGAGAATACAGCCAATGATCTTGAGGATGGTGACAAACCTACACAAATCTCTAAATTCACTTTCAAAGATAGTTTTGGACCACAGGATTACCCTAGACTTCCTGTTGGCAAACCAAGGTGAAGTATATGCAATCGCTAACATATCAGGCCACATAGAGCAAGATATGAAAGCAATGTACCAAAATACAGCTTGATTACATACAGAAGACCCTGGTCCCAGTCTGTTTGGCTTAGTGTTTTCATTTGATTTGCAAAAGGCATTGGCAGGTAGAGCAGATCAATACTGTTAAATGAAACTTATTTTCATTGTACTAATCATAGGAACCCGTTAAATATTGTTTGAAATTTTTAACTAATGCCATTTCTTAGAATATCCACCTAATAGCCATGCAAAGAATTATGTAAATAAGTGCTGCAGAAGACAATGCAGAATTCAAATAGCCCTATGCTTTGTATTAACCTTTTGAAGAAAGACTCAGTGGTCCTCCTATATGGCCCAGCACACTATCACTTCCCACAGAAGAAAGACGTTAAGCTATAGAATAGTGAGGAAGCAGGTGGTGTCAAGCAATTCAAACAGTGGTGTCTGGGGGCTTTAAAACCTTGAGAGAAATGAATTTCCCACAAGAAAAGTGCCCAAGTCCATACAAAAATCATTCTTATCGGTAGTGATCAAAGTCTGTTCAATATAATCCTTGATCAAGGAGGGTAATGAGCTAGTGCTCTACAATCCGGAGGTTTTTACTTAAAGTAAAATGTTCGAACTCTTGCTAAAGGTTGTGTTTTAGTCAGCTAGTGCTCCTCTAACAGAAATACCACAGAGTTGATGGCTTTAACAAAGGAAAGTTTATTCTTACACAGTCCGGTAGGCTATAAGCCCGTATTCAGGATGTCCACTCCAGGGGAAGGCTTCCCCCTTGTCATCTCTGGAGGAAAGTCCGATACTGCATCAGTCTTCATCCAGGGAGTATCTTGGCCCAGGAACCTCAGATCTAAATGACACACTCTTCTCCCGTTGCTGCTTCCTTGATGGTGTGAGTTTCCTAATTCTCTGCCTGCTTTCCTTTCCTTTTATCTGTTGCAGGATGAAAGGATTAAGGGTGGAACAAAACATGCTCCAGGGAAACTCCATTTACAGTGGAGCAGGGAGGTGATCCTATGAAGGGAGTTGCAGCCCCACCCTAATCTTTCAACATACAGCACAGCACAACTGCAAAATTGAGGACATTCACAAAATATTGGGAATTATGGCCAAGCCACACGGCTACACATATTTTTTGGGAGGACACAAGTCAACCCATGACAGGCCGAATTCATTCCCCTTGCCATCTTAGTACTGCAAATATTCACTTTTGTGCATACTTCCCCCTATACCTCAGGAAATGTTTTTCTCAGTGATTAGGGAGTCTTGACCCAGATGTCTTTGTGTAAAATATCTGCAGGAAATGTGTTGCCTCAAGCAAGTTAATTTTTATAAGCTATCCACAGAATACATGCTGTGCAACTATTTTGTGACTATCATGTAATTATCTCATGATCATCCGGTAAGCATATACCCCTCACATTTATACATTGTACCCAATCCTAAACCCTCCCATATGACTTAGTAGCCACCCCCCATTATGGTCCAGTTTCAAGGTAGCCCACCTCTAGCTTTCCTGATAGCACTGAAGTCAATATATTGTCATAATACTGTAACTTTAGTTATTGTTGCAGCCCTAGAAAAAGAGCTGTTTCTTTGTTGCTCCTTAGGATGGTCATTTTCACCTTGTGATTTTTAGACATTTCTCTGGTTGAGACCACTCTGACCTCTAATAATTCTCTGAGTTTACTTTTACAGAGCATGTATTTTCACTCTTGGACAAGAGTGAACAATACAGGTTCAATTAAATTTTTCTCAGTGATGAAGTCATCTGCAAAAATTAATTTTGCCCATGCTTCCCTTGTTCCAGGATGGCTTTCCATTGCACTGTTTCAGTATGTATGATAATTCATTTTATTTTTCTGTATGACATTTATCAAGTGATCAGAAGTGGGTACTAATGTACATTCAAACAGAAAAGCTCATTCAACAAATTCAGAAATATTAAATCCTCAAATGTTAGAAGTGACTTTGTGTTCACTCTTTAAAATAATTGATTGGATCACAGTGTGTAATTGTGATTGCAGCAAGTGACAATCTAGTGGTATGTGGCCTATCAAAATGAAAAGACGAAATTCTCCATTAACCTTCTATGGGGAGTTCTCGTCTTATATATGCTTTTCTTCTATATGTGCCATAAATATTTAAGGAATCCTCAACTTTGGATATCTGTCCTATATCTAGTCACTAGGAATAGGTGATTATTTTGATGATTTCAGATCATGCTTTTTAGCTTCAATTACAAAAGAGAAATGTAGAAAAGTCTGCTTGTTCCATTTTGGATCAATACCGTTGTTTTCTTTGACTTGAAGAAACTTTAAACATTTCCTGTATGACCTCATCCATACTCATAAACTCAAATACCATCTATATGCTAAGGACCACTGTTTTTATATTATACCCCAATCTATTCACTCACTCTTAAAACTCACATTTCCACTAGATATCTCCACTTAAGTATAACCTGTTCAAAGGATATGAATCTTTATTTTTGCCCTCACTGTGTAGCAGGGCTTATGCCAGTCTCTTTACACTTTACATACCAGACCTCCCTTATCCTGGATTATGTACTCCATGAAGGCATGGCTGCACATCTTTTTTATTGCTGTATCTCCAGTGCCAAGGGCTTTAGGTGATGCTAAAGATTTGTGCTCAACTATTAATGTGAAGATTGGTAGTTTGAACTCACCCAGTATTACTGTGTGAGTTATCTAGTGCTGCTATAACAAGAATACAGAAACATAACAGAAGTTTATTTTCTCATAGTCTAGGAGGATAAAAGTCTGAATTCTGAGCTTTGGCTGTAAGGCAAGACTTCTTTCTCTGTTGGCTCTGGGGGAAGGGTGATCTTCATGTGGCTTGGTATGTCTCTTCCCTCGTCTCTTGTTTACTTCTAAATGTCTAAAGTTTTCTTTTCACATCTCAAAGTTGATTGGCTTAACACACACCCTATGCTACTATGTATGGCCTTTTTCTTAGTTTGTGCTAGCTAAGTGAGCAAAATTAGTGAAATCCATATAGAGAAAGAGAGGAGTTTACTTCAAGGCAATGTCTCCTGTAATTGTGAGGAAATGGCTCATGTGGTCATGGGTGTGGTAAGTCCCAAATCCTTGGGTCAGACAACTGGTTTATGATCTCTGTTGCCTTAATTAGCTGTGGGGGCTGATGAGCCCCAAACCTAAAGAATGCAGGGCATGCTTCTGAGGAAATTCTCCTTCCAGCTGACTGGCTGTTTACATCAGATGATGAAATGGAGGATGATTTCACAGTGTCTGCCAAACCACTGAGATTCATAGCCTAGCTATAAATTAAGCTGATAAATAACATTAACCATCAAAATGTAGACTAAAGGGCCTAGTGATCTGCTTTTGTTAAGATTATAGTCAAGAAAACCCTGTGAAGCAGTTCTACTCTGTCAAAATAGACTGGATGACAATGAACACAATCTCCACTACCACATACCATACATAGTTTTTGAAAACATTCATAGAATCAATTAATATCTACAATAAATCCTCTAAGCATATCCATTTTATTAATTAAATAAAAGTATCACATACAATCGGTAGGAAATGGGATTATTTGGTTACAAATTGCTTCTTCTCTCTAGTATGCATACCATCTAAATTAGAAATTCTCTCCCCACCTTTTTAACCTGTTCTGCCTCTCATATTTTGATATTGTTAATGGCATCCCCATTTTTCTCATTTCCCAATGTATAAGTGTTAAAGTCATCCTCCCCTTCTACTTCTTACTCAACAATCTAATTAATAATTTTTGTCGGTTCTATTGGCTTCAGAAATGTCTTTGCAATTGGGCTCTTTCTCTTCCTCCTCTATTGCTAATTTGCTAGTCATAGGTTTCATCATTTCTGAGTTAAAATAGTGCTATGTTGCAGAAGCTGGGCCTCCAGTTGCATTTTTACTCATGCCTACTCTTTTTCATCCCTGTTTCTCTCATTTTTTCAAGATTTGTCCTTGTCCTCTTCTCCATCTGTCACATTTTTTTTAAATTATGATCTAGCACCTCATTGGTAATGCCATCATTCACTTTTTAAGGCAGAATTATTTGCTTCTGCAATAGTGTCTAACATATCTATCTGTTCTCACACATCTTCAACTACACAATATACATTTTATGATAGTAGAAACTATCTAGCAAATGATGATCATAATTTACACTTAGTATATGGTCATAAAGATGGCAGAGCAGTTAACCACTCAGTTGCCGACTAAAAGGTCAACAGTTCCAACTTACCTGCAGCTCTGTAGGAGAAAGATGTGGCACTTTGATTCTGTAAACATCTCAAAAAATGAATCATATTTCACGGAGGTAATTCTGAGTCATAGCAATATTATAGGAAAGAGTACAGTTGCCCCATGGGTTTCCAGAGCTGAACACTTTAACAACTGCATAACTAGGGCTCCATCCGTAAAGATTAGACTTGGAAATCCTATGGGGCAGTTCTAGTCTATTCCATAGAATCACTAGGAGTCAGAAATGACTCCACGGCAACAGGTTTGGTTTTTGGTTAAATGATCATAATTTAGCTTGTGAGTGAAACTATACTCTTGGGATGAAGGGCTATGTCTTGTTCATCAATGTATCCATTATGCCTATCACAGAATAAGCACTAAATAACCACTGAAAAACTAAACTGAATGACAGAAAAAAGACAAAAGGGGATGTCAGAAGAGACCCTGAAACTTGCTCTTGAGTCTTGAACAGCTAAAAAAAATAAATAAAAAGGAATAATTGGTAAAGTAAAAAGAAGTGAATGCAAGATTTCAAAGGGAAACTCAGAAACACAAAGTAAAGTATTATAATGGCATGTGCAAACAGCTGGAGATAGAAAACCAAAAATGAAGAACATGCTGGGCATTTCTCAAGCTGAAAGAACTGAAGAAAAAATTCAAACCTCAGTCACAATAGTGAATAGGAAAATAATAAATGATACAAGAAGGGTCAAGATGATGGAAGAAATATACACAGTCACTACACCAAAAATTATGGGTAGATGTTCATCATTTCAAGAGGTTGCAAATGATCAGGAATTGATGGTACTGAAGGAAGATGTCTAAGGTGTACCGAAGGCGCTGGTGAAAAATAAGCCTCCAGGAACTGAGGGAGTATCAGTTGAGATTGTTAACAAACAGACAAAGCACTGAAAGTGCTTATTTATCTATGCCAGAAATTTGGAAGACAACTACGTTGCCCATTGACTGGAAGAGATCCATATTTATTCCTACTGTAGTCACCTGACACTGCTCCAACAGAAAATACCATGATCAGATGGTTCAAGGAAGAGAAACTTTATTGTCACAGTCTGGTAAGCCACAAATCCATTTATGAATTACAGTCCACTTAATAAGAGAAATAATCACAGTCCACTAGGTTGAGTCCAGATTTAATGAGAGCATCTCGGCACAGGAACCTCAGATCCAAAGGATGTGCTCTGCTCTCAGTGACGAGTTCTTGGTGGCACGAGGTTCCCAGTTTCCTCTGTTCACTTCTCTTCGTTATATGGCATGAGCTGGTAATTTGAGTCCTGTCTCACCAACACAGCCGCTGTCCATTTTCCCTCATCAACATCACAGAGACAGTATTCACAGCGCATGGGAGGAATTGTACCATATTGGGACTCATAGCCCAGTCAAACTGATACACGCATTTTAGGGGGGGACAAAACTCAAACCATGACACTCTACCCTTTGACCCCCCAAAATCATATCATTAGAACATGTAAAACATACTCATTTATAACATAGAAAAAGTCTTCAGTCCAGGTCCAAAATCCATAAATTTCTCTTCACCTGTGAAATCCAGAACACATGTTATCTTCCCAAAATACCTAGGTATAACAGGCAAGCATAAATTACACATTTGTATTACAAACAGAAATTGCAGTGAAAGAAGGCATTAACAGGCAACAAGCAAGTCAGCATAACACATTACATTAGCTCCCAAAGCTTTGAAAATAATCTTCAGTTCTCTGAGACATTTTACACAACAGCTTTGCCCTGTAACCTCTAGGTACTGGCCACACTCTCTGGATTCTGAGTGAAGACTACTGGCTCTGTGCTACAAGTCTGCCTTCTAGGCCCACATGGACAGCAGTTCTGCCCCCCGGGCTTTAGGTGCACCATAAGCCCAAAGGCATAGCAATTCCACCCTTACAAACACAGAAAGCCACAGCTCCACCCTTTCAAACTCTTGAGATTATGGCCATCATATCCTCTCAGACTGAGGCAGCTCAGCTTCTCATGTTCTATGTCTCTTCAGCTTCTCCTTCCTATGGCCTCATGGCCTGGGTCTCAAGCCCACATCTGTCCTGCAGGGACATGTGTTCCAAAGCTCTGTAGCTTCACTGATTAAGTGCCTTGAGGCACCCACTCTTCCATGAAGCCTCTTGAACACAGGCACTCAGCCAGGCACTCCGCTCTCTTGTTCCATGGGTCAGCAAGCCCAGTTCCACTGATAAGTGCCCAAAGGCACCCAACTCTGCCAAGAAGCCTCCTGTGCACAGGCATTCAACATTTTCACTCCATGGGTTGGCTCCTTGTTCTGCTGTTGCCAGTTGGCTGTCTTTGCTGCTTTTTTTTCACCATCTGCTGCCTTCTCAGGTGTTAGCAGCTCTTTTGGGTTCCTTCTTCCATCCATTTCACAGTTTCAAAAAAAGCTTCTACATTTTAGGTATTTGTTAGAGCAGTACCTCACTTGCTTGGTATCAAATTCTGTTTTAGTCACCTGGTATGCTCCAACAGAAAATATCATGAGTGGATGGTTTCATGAAGAGAAACTTTATTGTCCAAGTTTGGTAAGCCACAAATCCATTTATGAGTTACAAGTCCACTCGGTGAAAGAAGTTATCACAGTCCACTTGGTTGAGTTCAAATTCAGTGAGAGCTTTTCGGCACAGGAAACCTCAGATCCAAAGGACGTGCTCTGCTCTGAGTGCTGCCTTCTTGGTGGTGTGAGGTTCCCAGCTTCACTCTGTTCACTTCTTTCCCTTATATCCCACAGCTGGTAACTTGAGAGCTGCCTCATCGACACAACTGCTGCCCATTCTCCCTCATCAACATCACAGAGGCAATATTCACAACACATGCAGGAACAACACCGTATCGGGACTCATTAAAAAGAAACAAGAATAACAACAAAAAACACTGCCATTGAGTTGGGTCCAACTCATAGTGACCCTAGAGGTCAGAGCAGAATTGCTCCATAGAGTTTCCAAAGAGCACCTGGTGGATTTGAATTGCTGAACTTTAGGTTAGCTGATACAGCACTTAACCCAATGTGCCACCAGGGTTTTCACTGGGACTCATGGCTAAGTCAGATCAATACATACATTTTTTTTTTTTTTTGTGGGGACACAATGTAACCCATGATAATGCCTATGCCAAAGAAAGTTGATCCAACTGAACACAGACATGATCAAACAATATCACACACAAGCAAAATTTTACTGAAGCTCATTCAAAGGTGGCTACTGCACTACACCAACAAGGTGCTGTCAGAAATCCAGGCTGAATTCAGGAGAGGACATGGAAGAAGAATATCACTGCTGATGTCAAAAGATCCTGGCTGAAAGCAGAGAATACCAGAAGGATGTCTTCTGTGTTTTATTGACTATGCAAAAGTATTTGACTGTGTGGATCATAACAAATTATAGAAAACATTGCAAATGATGGATATTCCAGAACCCGTAATTGTGCTAATGAAGAACCTGTACAGAGATCAAGAAGCAGTTGTGGGGACAGAACAAGGGGCTACTGAGTGTTTTAAGGTTAGGAAATGTGAGTATCAGGGTTGTATACTTTCACAGTACCTATTCAATCTGTGTGTTGGAGCAAATAATCCAAGAAGCTGGATTATATAAAGAAGAATAGAGCATCAGAATTGGAGGAAGACTCATGAACAACTTGGGTTGTACAGACGACACAATCATTTTCAATCATATCATGTGCATGCAAAAGCTGGACAATGAGTCAGGGAGACCGAAGAAGAATTGATGCCTTTTAACAATGCGACATTGGCAAAGAATATTGACTATACCACGGTCTACCAAAAACCTGAAAGAAAAATCTGCCTTGGAAGAAGTACAACCAGGATACTCCTTAGAAGCAAGGATGGAGAGACTACATCTCACATGTTCCGGACATGTTATCAGGAGGGATCAGTCCCTGGAGAAAGACAGGAGGCTTGGTAAATAGAGAGTCGGTGAAAGAGTAGAAGACCCACAAGACAGACTGACACAATGACAGCAACAATGGACTCAAGTCTAACAACGACTGCAAATGTGGCGCAGAACTGGGCGGTGTTTCCTTCTGTGGTGCACAGGGTCCCCATGAGCCTGAACAAGTTTGATAGCACCTAACAACAACAAACTTAATGAGTGAGTAACGAATGAGTAGATGAGTGAACAGTTAATAAAATCTCATTTGGCCAGTGAATCTGTGAGGTGATTGAATTTATTCATCTAATTTTGGGGTAATAAGGAAAACAGCTGTTTTAAAATGAAGTAAAAGCGGATTTTGTAAATTGATATAAGTCCCAGAAACAATTTCATAAGCTTTAATACTGTCATACATTTAACTCATATAAAGGTAATAAGTATTTACTTGTGGAATATAATATCCACAAAATAATCTGTCATGATCTAAGTAGTTGTCAAAGATACATCAGCTACTCGGACTCCATTTAGAGAGTTCAGAATACAACAATGATGGCACAATTAGAGACCACGCAGTGAGCAATTACACCACAAGACTTGCAGAATATTACCAAGTTCTAGAACGGGTGTAAACAAATTCATTTTGAGGGTCAGCATCGGTTTCACATATTGGAGAGGGTAAGACCAACATGAGAAAGACAGAGTTGAGAGAATGGAGCATTTTTAACAACATTATTACCCACATGGGGCCAGGAAGTGTAAGAAAACAATTAGTCAATTTGATGGTTACATAGCATATGTAAAGCAATATTTTTCAGACTGTGGTTTGTAAAACTGTGGGAGTTCTTGAGGCTCTCTTTCAGAGAATACATGCAGTAAAAACTATTTTCGCAATAATATTAAGATTTTGTTGGCCTTGTTAATGGTGTTGACATTTTTACTGATGGTACAAAAGCAATGAGGAGTAAAATTCCTGGTACTTCAATGAAAATAAAGGAAACATCACCAGACTGCACTAGCTAGCAGTCATTGTATTTTTCACTACCAATATGCAGGCGCACGCATGCGTGAACACCCACCCACACCCACACACCCACACACCCACACACGTGCGCACATGCAGAGGATCGGTTAAGAATATTTAAGAAGCGTGGAGTACCTGTTTATGGTGATGGAACTTGACAACAGATACACGTCATGGCTGTACAAGATTAATGTAGTTGTCACTGACTGTACATGTAAAAACTGTTGAATGGTAAATGTCGTGTTCTATTTACAAATGTAAAAATTAAATTAAAAAGAAAATAACTGCATTCATAACATAGAAACGAATGTCTCTGAAGAAGGAAATTTTTAAATATCATTAAATCCTGATCCTTGAGCACGCATCTTTTTTAGTATTCGGTGACAAAATGAGAATTACATACACAAAGTACTTTTGTCTGTCTACTGATGTAAAACAAGTGTCTGAAACATACTTGTGCAGTTGTTTGAGTTGTGAGCTGAAGAAACTGCTTTTTATTCATAGAACACCATTTTAAGTTTAAAAAAATAACTGACAGACAAGCTATTATTAGTCATACTTGAGTATCTGGCAGACTTGTCTCAAAGTGAAGGAACTAAATCTTGTCACTTCAGAGGAAGCTGAGTTCTTTGCTGCCAACGTTGCAACTCAAGGGTTCACATGAAAACACTAGTTTTGAAAACTGTATCTGCCGTCAAGATCTTGATCATATTCCAATATTTTCTATGAGATTGGTTGTTATATGAATAAACTTGATTTTATATTGTATAATAATATTTATCAATATTTGAGATATTAACATTTAGAATAATTTGGTGAACCAACGTTTTCCAAATGATCAACGCATGCATGGTACTAGAAAATCATGCATGGATAAAAGACCCATGTAAACTGGGAAGTAGATCCATGGAATTTAATGCAACAGACTATAAAGAGGATACTGACACCTTTCAGATTCCATATTGCAACTCACCTTTAAGAAAGCAAGCAAACAAATAAACACTTGTCAAGTCTGGGGAGAGCATCAAATAATAATATCCACAATGATCTACAAATGTTCTTAAAATACTCTCCTCTTTGCCAACTACGTATTTCCAAATTAACATTGTGACAGATTGAATGCAAAAACAGAAAGAAAAATCCGGTTGTCTTCCACTAAATCAGCTATTAAAGAGATCTGAGAAAATGTAAAATAATGATATTCTTCTCACTACATTTTTTGTTTGGGAAAACAGTTATTTTCATAAGATACGTATTTCGTGTTGATCTATGCCATGGATTGAACTGTGTTCCCCCCCAAAATGTGTGCAGCCATTTGGCTGGGCTACAGTTACCAATATTTTATGATTGGCCTCCGTTTTGTGATTTTCTTATGCTGTATGTTCCAGGGGATTAAATCCCTTCCTGTGGTCACCTCCCTGCTTCTCGTAAAGGGAGTGTATAGGGAATGTGGTTTGTACCACCTTTTGTCCTACAAGGGATAAAAGGGAAGGGAAGCCAGCTGAGAACTGAGAATCTCGCATCATCCAGAAAGCAGTGCCAGGAGTAGAATGCATCCTTCAGACCCGAGGTTCCTGCACCAAGATACTCCCCTGAACAAAGACTGATGGAACACGGACAAGGGTAAAAGCTTTCCTCTGGAATAGACATCCTGGATCTGGGCTTGTGTCCTACTGGACTGTGTCAGAATAAGCTTTTCTTGTTAAAGTCATCCACTTCATGATATTTCTCTTACAGTAGCACTAGCTGACTAAAACCACCTGTAAATAATTCTTTTTTATCTTTATATAAACTGTCAAATAGATATATGTATTTTTTAAAATTTCTCAGTTGTAATCTCTAATACGTTAATTACTGATAGATATGACAAACTCTTTGGAATGCTCAATAATTTTTAATAGCACGTAAATGGGTCTAAGATCAAAATGCTTTCAATTCATATTATATACAGGATACATGCTGTATGCCAGGCACTGTGTCTGTAGCAGGGGGAAAAAAAAGAAAGAAAAGGCCAAATCACTGCCTTTATGAAGTTCCTGGTCTAATGAGTGATATATATAGTAATACATCACAAAATTAAGTCTATAATTACAACTGGCATGATAGGGAAAAAATGTTGCTTTGACTAACATGTCAGGATAAGGAGAAAACCAAATACTATTTGTAAGGCACTGATCTAGCTTCTTTCTAGAAAACAATAGGAAATTACAGATGTTGACTTTTTCATTCAATGTTCAACAAACACTGAAAAACTCCTTATTCTTATGCATTAAGTAGAATATGTCCAACATTATAAATACTGAGATGAATAAGATACATTTGCTCCTAAAAGCTTAAATTTTAAATGAAGAAATTTAAATATGCAAACATTCGTAATATATAGGAATTGTTGTAATCAGAGAAGAAAGCGGGAGCTGTGAAAATGGAGAGAAAGGGAAAAGGGACCGTAATTCTTAGGGCTGCAGAAGGTCCCCAAATGGTGATTAAATATGAGGTGAGTACTAACTGAATTGAAAAGCTATAATAAGATAACCCAAAAAGCCAAAAGAGAGCATTCTGAGCAAGCAATACATACATGCAAAATTCTGGAGCTCTAAAAGCACCTTATAAATATAAAAACAAAGACTGAGTCTGATACTGCCGGACTGTGTGATAGAAGTGCCTTATCAGGGAAGAAAAAATAGAGTATAAAACATGAGCTTTTGGATCAGACACACTTAAATTTAAATCCTCATACACTCCCAAGAATGCTGTGGGAGTTGGCAGTCTATTTAGCTTCTCAAAGCTTGATGTCCCTTATTTTTTAAGTGGAAATTATAATGAATAGGTTGTTCTACAAGTGAACCAGTATGTTGTTGCTATTGTTGCTAAGCCAGTCAAATGCCATCGAGTCGGATCTGACTCATGGCATCTGTCAGGTGCCATCAAATTGTTTCCAACTCATGGTGGCCGTATGTGTAACAGGAAAACATGTTGTCGGTCCTGTGTCATCTTCGTGACTGTTGGTATGTTTGAGTCCATTGTTTTGGCTATTGTGTCAATCGATCTCAAGTGAGTTTTCACACAATGCTCCTTTACCAAACAGGATATTCTTCTCTGGCAATTGGTCTTTCCTGAGGATGTGTCCCGAACAACGAACCTAATGTTTGCTATCTTTATCTCTAAGGAACATAACAATTATATTGCCTAAAATACAATAGCCAGCCAAGTGCTGTTGAGTCGGATCCGATACAATAGACAAAAAAAAAGTCTTTGATCTGATTCCACCTCAAAGATGGTAAACCCACTCCCAAACCAAACCCACTGCCATTAAGGCAATTCCAACTCCTGGTGACCCTCTAGAATGGAGTAGAACAGCTCCATAGTCCATGGAGCTTCCAAAGAGCATCTAGTGAATTTGAACTGCTGACCTTTTGGTTAGCAGACATAGCACTTCACCGCTACATCATCAGGGTTTCTGAAATACGGTAGGTGCTCATTAAATACTGATTTCCTCTTTTCCTTCTGTCAATATTTAAGCTGAAACAAAATATTGGCCCCAAACTTGATGCAGATTGTGAGAGAATGTAAATGTCAACATCACGAAAACACAAGGGGCATATCACAACAGGTGAAGGTGAGAGGGAAACGAAACAACCCACTAGACTCTTTCTGAACATCTCTGCTTTAGAACCACATCAATCTAAGCAGATGTATGCCAGAAAACATCTCTTGGGATTTCTATGGCTACTTTTTTTCCAGCCTCATTAACATAATTGTAGGTTGCAGGTTGAATTTTACTGTATTTCGTGCAAAATTCAAAGGAAATAACACATGCTTGAAACTGGGAGGTTCACGTGTTAGGCTTTTTTAGTCACAGAAGAGTAGGATAGCTTCAAGCACGAATTTTCAATCTTCCTGTGCCTAAATTTCCTCATCCGTGAAGTCAGCGATAAATAACACTCATACTGGGTAGTTTATAGAGTTAAAATGAAAATTAAATAAACCAGTTGCTCAAAATAATTGATTCAGATGACTGGGGGAGAAAGGAAACTCAAGTTACAAAACAAATGTAAGAAAGTAATGTTGTTAGTCATTTAGTGCTTATATAGCAGAAATAGCACAAGTGAACGGTTGTGAAACTTATTTTCTCACAGGAAAGTAATCTAAAAATCTGAATTCAGGGTGTCAGCTCCAGGGGAAGATTTTCTCTGTTGTCACTGGATGAAGGTCCCTGTTGTCAATCTTCCCCTGGACTACGAGCTTCACAGGCACAGGGACCCCAAGTCTAAAGGACACACTCAGGTCCCAGTACTTCTTTCCTGGTAGTATGACATTCTCCACTCTCTGCTTGCTGCCTTTTCCTTTTATGTCCCAAAAGACTGCCTCAAGACACAATCTTGGAGATTGAGTCCTGCCTTACCAACACAACCATCACCCCTTCTCCTTTATTAGCAACACAGGGGCAGGATTTATAACACCCAAGAAAATCACACAGTACCAGGAATCACAGCCCAACCAAATGGATACACACATTTTTGGGGGGACATAATCAGTCCATGACAATGATCCTGCTGGCATTTGAAACACCAGTGTCATAGCTTCCAACATGATACAACATATAAGCCACAGTAGTATGACTGACAGACAAGTAGTGGAATACAAAACTATGAAACTCTTATAAGAACACACATGATCTTAGGTTAGGTAGTTTTTTATTTCTTTGTTTTTACTTCTGACACCAAAAACATGAACAACAAAATGAAAAATAAAAGACTAATGGTACTTATCAAAATTAAAAATATTTGTACTGCAAAGAAAACCATCAAGAAAGTTAAAAGGCATCTCACATAATGAGAGAAAATGTCTACAAACTGTGTATCTGCTAAAGGACTTATATCCAAAATATGGAAAGAATTCTCACATCTGAATAATAAAAGCCATAGTCCAATTAAAAACAAGCAAAACATTTAAATACACATTATTCTACAGAGGATTATGAGTGTCCAATGAGCATGTGATACAACATCATTAGGCATTCCAAAAACCAAAGCCCACTGCTGCTCAATTGATTCTGACTCATAGTGACCCTATAGGCATTAGGATAATGCAAAGCAAAGCTACAGTGAGATACAGCCTGTAAATCTATAATAAAAGGTGAAAATGAAGAAGTATTGATAGGAATGTCTTGAAATTCTGATCTCCATATACTGCTAACGGAAATGTAAAAAGGCTTAGTTACTTCAGAAAACAGTTTGATAGTTCCTAAAATGTTAAACATAGAATTGACGTATGACCCGGAAGTTCTTCTCTAGACACGCAGTCATTGTCCATTGCCATCAAGTTGATGTTGGGTAGAAGAGCTCTGTAGAATTTTCAGGGATGTGATGTTTTGAAAGCAGATTATCAGGCGTGTCTTCGGAGGCATGCCGTGTGGGTTAGAACCACCAAACTTTTGGCAAATGGGTGAGTGCTGTAATAACCATTTGTGCCACCTAGGTACACCCTCCTACAAACAAGAAGTCTGATAATATGTGTCCTACAGAAATTCATACTGAATGTTTGTAGCACTCTTTGTCAATAGTTAAAAAAGATTGTTTAACAGCTCAAATGTCCATTAACAGATGAATGGATAAACCAAATGTGGTACACCACCTCCTGAATTATCAAAATGGTTAGGTTGCACAGGCCAGGTCATTATGTAAAAATTGGTGTTATGCAAAAATGGAAAATGACCATATTAGGTTACAAAATGGAAGGTGACTACATTATTACTCAAACCCCAAACTCATTGCTGTTGAGTTGACTTTGACTCATAATGACCCTATAGGGCACAGTTGAACTGCCCCATGGAGTTTCCAAGGAATCACTGATGGATTTGAACTGCTGACCTTTTGGTGAATAGACTGAGTTCTTATCTACTGTGCTACCAAGTTTCCATTACATCGTTATATAACTGCCAAATTATATGGTTCATGTTCTCTATACCCAACAACATGGAATAATCACTCCAACATTATCTCTAAATCACTTTAAAGTAAATAAATTATTTTCTGACAGTTCTGACTTTAGCGGTCCAAATCTGGGACATTGGAAGGGCTCTGCTCTCCAATACCTCTAGAAGAAGATCCTTTCTTGTGTCTTTCAGGTTCTGGCAGCCCTGCCTGTGTCCACTGTGACCTACTGATCATATCCTCAAAGACGACCCTATTTCCCCCAATGCAGTCATAGTCACAGGTCCAGGGATGAGAACTTCAACACATTTTTTGGAGGTACACAGTTTAATATGTAACCCTCTATTAGCTTTAAATGCCAAGTTTTTATTTTGTTCTTTTAGTGATTACCTTAGATCAGGGTTTCTCAGCGTCAGCCTTATTGACAATTGGATCTGGATGATTCTTTGTTGCGAGGGAAGCTTTTCTGTGCCTTGAACGAGTCAGCAGCATTCCTGGTGTTTACCTACTGGCTAACAATCACATTCCCCAGTTTTGATACTAAAAGATGTCTCCAGATATTGTCAAATGTTCTCTGCAGCACAAAAGCATCCCTGATCAAGGAGAACGCCCTAGATGCATCATATTTTAATGTAAATAGACTTTCATTTTTTTTTTCCTGAAGATGCTAGGGCCCTTTGTTATTTATCCCTATTTATCCCTCCTTTCAACTGTAACAACGTGTCTGTTGGTGCTGTAGTTCTCTATATATTTTAAGAAAATGCAAGCTATATTATCATTTCACACTATAAGATATTTTAGTGTCTTACAAGCCCTTATATTTTATCCTTTTACACTATTACAGTCAGAGTGTTATTTAGAAGCAAGGATGATGTTTGGAAGTGTTAAGAGGGACCAGTCTCTGGAGAAAGTTGTCTTGTTTGGTAGGGTGTTTGGTAGGGCAGAGGATCAGAGAAAATGAAGCAGACACTGAGCAAGAAGCTCTGACAGAGCGGCTGCAACAACGGGCTCTAACATAGCAGTGACCCTAAGGAAGGCAGAGGAGGAGGACAGTGCTTCATTCTGCTGTACCCTGGATCCCTTGAGTCAGAACTGACTTGATGATAGTTACCAACTACATTATTATTAATACTTAGACTTGTTGATATGGTATGTTTGTACTGTGATTTAGGCAAAGGTTTACAGAGCCACTCAATGGCTTATACACAGCTTGTCTGGTGACATTGGTTGCAGTCCCCTCAGCGTGGCAGCACTCTCTCCGCTTTCATGGTTTCCTTGTTTCCATTCACCCATCTTTCCGGCCTCTACTGCTTTTCTTTCTGAACTTTGCTGTCAGGCAAAAGCCGCCCTTTTGTTCTTCTACAGTAGATTGCTCTGAGGTACACATTCCTCTTGTGTGTAATTGTCTGCTTTCTCACTGCATTATGAAATTATTTTATTGATTGATTGGTGTTCATTTTGTTTTAAATTATCCATGTGGGGAAATCAGGTTTGCTTCACTGGTGGCATGGGGGCATTTGCCACCTGCCTTCCGGTAAATAAACGGTGCAGCAGTGGTCAGGGTGAGCTCCCCTCGCTGTCCAGTGCGTGTGTAAGCTTGCTGAGACGCGCTGGTCAGGTGCTAACTGGTGGTGTGGAATGCTGGCAGTTGCTGGTCAGTAGGGCTGGCAGTGGGTGAGGGGTATGGCAGGTGGCCAGGGAGTGCACAGATGCTCTTTCCAGAGAGGGAGGGGGAGGAAATACAGCCAGGTAGGGCTCTCGCTTCCTGTGTCCCTCACCCTGTAGGCAGGGAGCATTGGACAAGACTGGGTGTTGAGGAGTGATGCAAGTATCTTACTAAGGTCCCCAGCTGGGGCATCAAGAGATCGGAAGTGTGCTCCTGCGGCTGCCAAGCAAGAGTGCCTGGGCACTTCCCATTGGGCACAGCCTATAATTGGTACCTGTTGTTGTTGCTGTTACGTGCTGTTGAGTCAGTTTCTACTTGTAGCTACCCTCTAGGTCAGAGTAGAACTGCCCCATAGAGTTTCCAAGGAGCACCTGGTGGATTTGAACTGCCATCCCCTTGGTTAGTAGCCTTAGCGCTTCACCATTATGCTACCAGGGTTTCCAGTTGGTATCTACAACCAACCAAATGCCATGAAGGAGTGCTGACCAGTGTCTGTTGGAGGGGAAACCTCGGGCAGATGCTATGTGGATTTATCACTCTGTGTAGGTCACCTGCTCTACCAGTCAGGGACTGTTGCTGGTGAGCTAACCTGGCTCTGGATCCCGGCCTCCTCTCTGTTCTGTGCAAGCTGAGAGCCCTCAAGTCCCTGCCCTCCTTCCTGTGATTTCTCTCCTTAGCTCTAATTCATTTACTCTAGCCTTGCTTTACTCCAGACGTGTCCCCATAGTTTCTCTGACTCTTATTGAGAGTCCTGTGATAATGCCTTCCTGTTTGCCTCAGCTGTGATTCTTGCTGGCCTTGTCGCAAGATATCAGTGCTGTGACAGGCTGGCTAGCAAGCCACCTCTTCCCCATTTCTCTCTTTGTTTGCTGTTCTCATTCAGTCTCTCCCCCAGTCAGTGTTTCATCTAATTCTTTACCTTTCATTTGATGGTCAGGATTTCAGGGTTGCCATCTGTATTTGTTTCACTCTGTTTCTTGAAAATTTGCACTAGAAGGCTGGTGTGGTGTATATGACTAAGCTGCCATCTTAGTTCCTCCGGTTTCTTGTACCTTAACTGTAACTCTGAGCTTCTAACAATCATCTTTCTTTTGCCTGAAGAAGATCCTTATTTTGCTTGGAGCCATATACTTCTGATAAATTTTCTCAATTTTTGTTTGTCAGACGTTCCCTTATCTCACTGTTATTTTTTTTTATTTTTATTATGACTGAGTGAAAATATCCATTCCCATATAAATTTGCATGCCCACCTATGTGCAGCTTCCACTGCTCTCCCTGTCCGGCGACAGCACACTATTCCTCTCTGCTCCATACATGTCTCATCCTCCCAACAGTCTCCTTTCCTCTCCTCTCCTCTCCTCTCCACCCACTCTCCTTCCTTCAGTCAGAGGTCAGCAGGATGATATCCTATAGATGCATAGAACCAGAAAGTGCACTCAATCTATAGACACTCTGTGTCACCAAGTCCAATCCCTTGCTGTCTGAAGAGTGGACCTTCATTATGATCAATGGGCAATGGTGGCATCAGGGCCAGGTGTCATGCTCCCAGGGGGACTCTGAAGCTGCTGGACCATCAGTTGCAGTCTCTTAGTGGAGATCTCAGGGTGCACCCCTTTTTATTCTTGTGTTGCCAGTGAGACTCAACTTACTGAGCTCCATCGTGGCTATCATTGTTGGTGGCCGGGCATCATCCAGTTCTTCTGGTCCCAAGTCGATGTAGGTACCCTCTCATGTGGGTCTCTCTGTCTTCTGGGTTTTCATTTTTGTCCTCGGTGAGCATACACTCCTGCTGAGTTGGGACCACTTACTGTGTCCTTGGATGGCAGCTTGGCAGCTTTGAAGACCTCAGATGCCACTCACCAATGTGGGGTGCAGAGAGCCCTCTTAGCAAAACACTAGTTGTGCCAGTTGTCCTCGATTTCGCCTAACAGCATGGTCCCCTGCCCTCCACCTCAGCTACTCTGTCCTTGCAATATTGGGTTAAGATGGGAGGAGTACTCATATTATGTTTAAATCCACTTAATATTGTTCTTGTTTCTAATGGGTGTTGTCACCAATTTCACCCAGCCAAATTTCTACCAGCTACCTAATCTAAACCCTCCCCCATCACCCTCACCCTCTCTCCTCCCTTGCAACCATCAAATAGTCTTTTCTTCTATGTATAAGTCTGTTTTTGAGTTCTTATGGTAGGGGTCTCATACAATATTTGTGCTTTTGTCTCTGACTACTTTCATTCAACATAATGTCTTCCAGTTGAAACCAGGTTATGAGATGTTTCCTGGAATCATCATAGTTCTTTATCATTGCATGGTGCTCCATTGAGTATATATACCATAGTTTACCTACCCATTCCTCTGTTGTTAGGCATCTGGGTTGATTCCATCTTTTTGCTATTGTGGACTGTGCTGCGGTAAACATTCTGGTGCCTGTGTCTGTTGGTGTGAAAGGCCTTGATTCTGTAGGATATATTCCAAGTAGTGGAATTACTGGGTCAAAAGGTATATCTGTATCTGTTTTTTTAAGGAAGCGCCAGATTGCTTTCCAAAGAGGCTGGACCATTTTGCAACCCCACCAACAGTGTAAGAGAGTTCCACTTTCTCCACAGCCTCTCCGGCATTTGTCGTTTGGTGTTTTTTGGATCATAGCCAACTTCATTGGGGTGAGATGGTATCTCATTGTAGTTTTGATTTGAATTTCTTTAATAACTAAAGATCATGAACATGTTTGCATGTGTTTTTTTGGCTGCCTGGATCTCCTCTTTAGAGAAATGTCTGTCTATCTCCTTTGCCCACCACTTAATTGGATGATTTATCTTCTTCTTAATTGATATTTTGTAGTACCTTATAGATTATGGAGATCAGGCATCAGTCTGACATAGAGTTGCCAAATATTTTTTCCCATTCTGTAGGTGTGATGAAGTCATTGGATGAGCACAAGTGTTTGATTCTTAATAGTTCCCATTTATCTATTTTCTCCTCTGTAGATTGTGGTTTATTTGACAGATTTTGAAGTCTGTCTATGTTGTGGATTAAAACTTAAATTGTTGTTCTTACTTTTTCTTGGATGAACTTATCATTTTAGATTTGATATTTAGATCTTTTACCCAGTTTGAGTTGGTTTTTATATAAGGTGTAAGATAATAGATCTTGTTTCAATTTATTGCAGATAGATATTCAACTTTGCCAGCACCATTTGTTGAAGAGATTGTTTTCACCCCAGTTTAATGTCTTAGGGCCTTTGTCAAATATCAACTGTTCATAGGCAGATGGTGTCATCTCTGGGGTCTCGATTCTGTTCCATTGATCGATCTGTTGGTTCTTGTACCAGTACCAGGCTGTTTCAACTACTGTAGCAGTGTAATAGGTTCTGAAGTCAGATAATGAGAGGCCTCCCAGTGTCTTCTTCTTCTTCAGTAATACTTTACTTATCCGAGGTTTCTTCCCTTTCCAAACAAAATTGGTGATTTCCTTCTCCATCTCATTAAAAAATGACACTGGAACTTGTATTGGGATTGCATTATGTAAGTAGATTGCTTTGGATAAAATCGACATTTTCACAATGTTAAGTTTTCCTATCCATGAGCAGGGTAGGTAAGGGCTTGTAGTTCTCTCTGTAAAGGTCTGTTATTTCTCTGGTTAGATAAATTCCTAGATGCTTTATCTTCTTGGGGGCTATAGTAAATGGTATTGATTTGATGATTTCTTCATTAATAGTCTCACTGTTGGCATAGAGGAATCCTACTGATTTGCTTATGTTTATCTTGTATCCTGAGACTTTGATGAACTCTTCTATCAGTTTGAGTAGTTTCCTTATAGATTCTTTGGGATTCCCTGCATATACAATTATATCATCAGCAAACAGGGATATTTTGACTACTTCTTTGCTGATGCAGATGCACTTTATTTCTTGGTCTTGTCTAATTGCTCTGGCTAGAACTTCTAGTACAGTGTTGAATAGGAGAGGTGAGAGTGGGCATCCTTGTCTAGTTCCTGTTCTTAAGGGAAACTCCTTCAGTCTCTCTCCATTCAGGATGATGTAGTCAGTTGGTTTTGTATAAATAGCCCTTATTGCATTGAGGAATTTTCTTTCTATGCCTATTTTGTTAATAATTTTTTAGCATGAAAAGTTGTTGGACTTTGTCAAATGCCTTTTCTGCACCAATGGACAAAATCAGGTGATTCTTGTCTTCTGTGATATTTATGTGGTTAATCACATTAGTTGTTTTTCTGATGCTGAACCAGGATTGCAACCCTGGTGTGAATCCAACTTGGTCAGGATGGATTATTTTTGTAATATGTTGTATTCTATTGGCAAGAGTTTTGTTGAAGATTTTTGCATCTAGATTCATGAGTGATTTCAGTCTATAGTTCTCCTTTTTTGTCGGGTCTTTCCCTGGCTTTGGTATCAGGGTTATGCCGGCTTCATACAATGAGTTTGGGAGTATTCCATCTCTTTCTATACTGTGAAATAGTCTCAGTAGTATTGGAGATAACTCTTCTCTAAAAGCTTGGTAGAATTCTGTGGTGAAGCCATCTGGGCCCAGAATTTTTTTCGTTGGCAGTTTTTTGATGACTTTTTCAATCTCTTCCTTTGTGATGGATTTATTAAGTTGTTCTACTTCACGTTGTGATAGTTTGGGTAGGTGATATAAATCAAGGAATTTGTCCATTTCCTCTAGGTTTTCAAATTTGTTAGAGTACAGACTTTCATAGTTATGATATTTTTAATTTCTGTTGGATTTGTTGTCACCACTCCCCTCTCGTTTCTAATTTGGGTTATTTGTTTCCTTTGCTGTTTTTCTTTAGTAAGTTTAGCCAGTGGTTTGACAATTTTGTTGATCTTTTCAAAACACCAGCTTTTGGTCTTTTCATTTTTTTTCAATTGTTTTTCTATTCTCTAATTCGTTTAGTTCTTCTCTGATCTTTATGATCTGTTTTCTTCTGGTGTCTGAGGGGTTCCTTTGTTGTTCTCTCTCTACTTGTTCAAGCTGTAGGTTAGTTCCTTGATTTGGTTTCTTTCTTCCTTCCAGATGTGTGCATTTATGGAGATAAACAGACCTCTGAGCACTGCTTTGGCTGTATCCCATAGTTTCTGGTAGGAAGTGTTTTTGTTCTCATTGGAATCCATGAATTTCTTTATTTCCTCCTTGATTTCTTCTATAACCTATGGTTTTTTGAGCAAGATGTCATTCAATTTCCAAGAGTTTCACTTTCTATCTATGTTTTTTCTGCTATTGATTTTGACTTTTATGGCTTTATGATCTGAAAAGATGCTTTGCATTAATTCAGTGGCATAGATTTTGTTGAAAATTGCATTATGTCCTAACACATGGTCAATTGTGGAGAATGTTCTATGTGCACTGGAGAAGAAGGTGTAGTTGTCTGCTGATGAGTAGAGAGTTCTGTATATATCAATGAAGTTTAGTTGGTTAATTGTGTCAGTGAGGTCTTCTGTATCTTTACTGAGCTTTTTTCTAGATGATCCATCCAGTATTGAAAGTGCAATGTTGAAGTCTCCCACTATTATTGTGGAGTGATCTAGCTCTTTTTTGCCTGTAGTCAGTGTTTCTTCAATGTATTTAGGTGCTCTGATATTAGGTGCATAAATATTTAATTTAGTTAAGACTTGTTTGTGTACTGAACCTTTCAGCAATAAATAGTGTCCATCTTTGTCCACGATGGTGGATTTTACATTAAAATTGATTTTGTCTGAGATTAGAATTGCCACCCCTGCTCTTCTTTGTTCATTGTTAGCTTGATATATATTCTTCCATCCTTTAATTTTCAGTTTGTTCCTATCTTTAAGTCTCAAGTGAGTTTTTTGTAGACAACATATGGATGTGTCATGTCTTTTGATCCAAGATGTCATTCAAAGTCTCTTTACTGGAGCATTCAGTCCATTTACATTCAATGCAATTATTGATAGGTATGTGTTCAGTGCTGCCATTGTGGTATGCTTATTTTTGTGTTGATGTTTTCTCTGTTGTTCTTATTAGTCTGTTCTGGGACATTCTTTTTTGTGAGTTGATTTTTCACCTTTTTCAGAGCTGGTTTTGTAGTTGTTGAGACTCCTGTGTTACATTTCTTGATATGGTATGTTGTATCTTTGTAGTGCTTTACGGCTGCCCTTAGCTGAAGCCAGCCAAATGCCGGGAAGTCGGATACGACTCATGGCGACCCTAAGATCCCCCTTAATAAACTATATATAAACCCAATTTTAATTACTACCAGTTTTGTCGACTTACTCTCCATCTGGAAGAACTACAACAACTGTAGTACATCCCTCTTTCCAATACGAGGGCACCATAGTTTTCATGATAATTACTGGATTGTTTCTTTAACTATTAAAGCTGTGATTGAGTTTGGAGCCTTCCCTAAGTGAGTAGAATTCTGGATGATGTGTCGTTCTGAAATATAAAGTTAGTGGTTTCGTTCTTCTAAGCCAAAGCGAAGAATTTCTTTCAGTAATTCTCGTAGTTTGGGTTTGGTTTTTACAAAATCTCTGAGTTCCTGTTTGTCTGGGAATGTCTTAATTTCATTTTCATATTTGAAAGATAGTTTTGCAGGATATATAATTCTTGGTTGGAAGTTCTTCTCCTTCAAGGCTTTGAATATGTCATGCCACTCTTTCTGTGCCAGCATGGTTTCTCCTGAGAAGTCTGATGAAAGCCTACAGGGTTTCCCTCTGAATGTTAGCTTTGCTTTGAGTCTTGCTGCCTTTAAGAGTTGCTGCTTATGTTTCCTTTTGTTAAGCTTGATTATAATATGTCTTGGATTCCTTCTTTTGAGGTCTATATTGAGTACTGTATGATATGCATCTGGGATATCTATATTCTCTTCCTTCATGATTTCTGGGAAATTTTCTGTCAGCAGCTCAGCAACGATACTCTCTGTGTTCTTAAGTGTTTTATCCTGTTCAGGGACTCCAATTAATTGAAGGTTGTTCCTCTTAATAGAGTCCCACATGCTTCTTAATGCTTCTTCATTTTTCTTGTTTCTTTTTTTCTGATTTGTCCTCATAGACACTGGCATCAGCAGCTCTGTTTTCCAAGTCAAAGATTCTTTTTTCCATTTGTTTCATTCTTTTCTTGGCTTTGAATGGAAGTTTCTATATCTTTGATTTTGTTCTTGATCTGTTAGATTTAAGAATACTGGTGTTCCATCTGATCGAACAGCTTGCTTAATTTTTCCTTTTGTTCTTCTGCATTTTGTATAAAGTCTAGAAGGGCTCTGCATAGAATCCTTTTGTATTCATCTTCCGATGATTTCAGAAAAGTTTCTTCATTTGGAAAACTTCGTGGTTGTTTTGTTTGAGAGCCTTCTGAAACCATGGGTGATTTCTTGTTTGCCACAAGTGTCTGTTGCTTTTTGGGTTCCATGTGAGTAAGTAGAGGCTAGGAGAGATACTGTTAGGATGGACCGCAGATGTTTCTTTAGGCTATCTTAAAATGTAAAACAAAAGGTATCTGTCCACTTCCCAAGTCAGTCATGTTTTCAGGTGTAGAAGTCCCTCTCCCCAATGGGCAAAGTAAGAACCTCTATATCCAACCCCAGATGATACGAACTAGTTCAAAATACAGCAATGCTACTGCCCTGTTGGCCTCTGCTGACAGGGCCCAGCCTTAGGCAACACTGTGTAAACTACTGCTTTTCTCAGAGAAAAGCTCTCTCCTGTGGGCAGGCTCTGGCTCCTAAACTAAGAATTAAGTCCAGCTGTGGCCACCATATCTAAGATGGTGCCTTCCACATGGTTGGCAGATAGAGAGGCTAAAGGTGCCAAGACATAATGAGTCCTCAGTCTCTACTGTCGGGCGCCTACTGTAGGCAACACTGTGTAAATTACTGCTTTTCTGTCAGAGAAGCAATGTCCTGTTTGCAGGCGCGCTGGCTCCCAGGCTGAGAATTAGTTCCCACTAAAATCTCCATATCCAACATGGCATCCCACACATGGGCCCCACAGTTTCCATACAAACAATGCTGTGGCAGAGATAAAAAGAGAGGCCCCGACTGGCTAGGTGTACAGAGTCCTAAGCCTGGCTTCAAAATATGGCAATTTTTCCTGCCTATCCCACTAGCAGTGCATCTGAGTCTAGCAGCTAGGCAAGATCCAGCTCTGCCCACCAGCCCAGAGAGAGAAAAAAAAGTCAAAATGGTGCATTTACCTTCAGTCCGTGAGAGCCAGGGCTAGCCAGGAGTGGGAGTCAGCAAAAGAGAGGCAGTTTTTTGTTCAGTGGTATGAAGTCTAAATTAACAACCCTGTGTCCTGTCCTGGGGCTCACTAGGTGATCAGAAGGCTCCATTTGATTATCAGTTCAGGTCTTGGTTTCCAGAGGGATATAGGGAGATATGTGCTTAGTCCACCATCTTGGCTCTGTCTCCCTCTCACTGCTATTTTTTAAGGCAGTTGTTAAGAGCTATGGCTGCTAGCCAAAAGGTCAACAGCTTGAGTCCACCAGCCACTCCTTTGAAACCCTCTGAGATAGTTCTACTCTGTTCTATAGGGTTTCTAGGAGTTGGAATTGACTGGATGGTAATAGATTTGGTTTTGATTTCTTTCCACTGGTTATAGGACTGTTGAAAGTTACTTTCTTTTCACAGTTTGAAATTTCATTGACTTGTATTCATTGTTTCTGCCGAGAAATAAAATACTAATTTTACTGTTCTTTTATAGTAACATTATTTTTTCCAGGTGTTTCAAAGATTTTCATTTTTCTTCAGTTATCAGCTATTTAACTGTGATATTTCTCAATGTGGCTTGATGTGTATTTATCCAGGTTGAGGTTCATTGTACCTCTTGAATCTGTGACTTGAAATCTTTTGTTCGTTTTGAAAAATTATGAGTCATCTTCCTTTCAGATATTGTTTCAGCCTATCTCTCTTTTTCGGACACCAATCATTTGTACATAGATACATACATATTTTCACTACATCTCAAGATTTTTTACCTTTTATGTGTGTGGTCTATCATCTTGTCTCTTCTTGCTTCACTTTCCATGCTTTCATCAGAGCCATCTTCTAATTCTTTAATTTTATTTTTATTTTTGTCTAACTTAGATACCCTGGTGGAGTAGTAGGTTAAGTGCTGCATCTACTATTCAAAAGGTCAGCAGTTCAAATCCACTGGGCACTCCTTGTAAGCTCTATGAGGAAGTTCTACTTTCACCTGTAGGTTTGCTATGAGTTGGACCTGACTTGACAGTAGTGGGTCTGTTTTTTCTGGTTTTTGTCTAACTTCCTGACCAATCCATCCACTGAATACATGATAATATTTACTGCATCTTTTAATTCTTTCCCTTTGATAAAGGCTGGCAATTAAAATTCATCCAGAGACTTCACAGAAGAAAGAACTGGCAATTTGCTTCTATAAAGATGACAGGTTAGTAAACCCCATGGGGTCAGTTCTACTCTGTCCTTTAGGGTTGTTAACCAGTGAAAAATCAACTTGACAGCACCAAACATCAACAACTAACTTTATATTTTCCAGCTCACTGATGAAATTCCCAACTTGATCTTGTATTTCTACAGCATAGTAAGTATAGTTATATCAAATTCCATAACTGAAAACTCCTATGTCTAGATTATCAATAGATCCATTTATATTTCCAAATGCTTATACTACATGTGATAACATTATCTTATTCTTCATATGTCTGTACCATTTTGCTTGAGTTCCAGACACTACATATAAAAAATTGCTGGAATCACTGAGGCATGGGATAATTTTATCTTCTTTCATATGTGCTACTGTCTGATTCTTTGGGAAAAAAAAATTCTGTAATTGCAACTGTTATTCTGAAAATATACCAGGTAGGAAACTAGTCTTCTTTTTTTCAATGCTTTGCAAATGATACATGACCCAACTCTGTATTACCGGGATGTAGCTTATAGAGTATGTGACTTACTAGGTATGTCCAGTATATTTCAAACCAGTCTGGACCTTGTTCAAAATGCAACCACTGCAACTCGACGGCACTTGGCTTTGGAGTCTGCACTTGGATTTTGCAGATACATTGAATTGTTATGCAAGTGTCTAAACACTTACACTCAATTTCTAGATTTGTTTTGTTGCATTTTTGTACCAGTCCGTAACCTTACTTAAGTGGCATGATTGCATACACTTAAAGTTACAGTTCCAAGAGATATTTAAAAAAAAGAAAAAATAGAAGAAACAGATGAAACAGAAGCAAGACCTACTTTTTCTTGAGTAAATAAGTCTATGTTTCAAATTAAATTAACAAAACTTAAAAAAATACATGAGTTCTTTTCTTTAACAAAGTTTCCTGCTATACATAGGTTCAACAAATATTTGCACATTTCTATCAGTGTTTTATAGTGGATATCTTGCCTTAAGGATTATTTAAAACCAAGTAGATAATGTTATTTGCATATGTCCTAAAAGCTCATTAATTCAGAATCAGTAAAATTTCACTAAGTAAGTTAACAGTATTAGAAGAATTGGAAGAAAATGTTAAAAACCACTTATAGAACTACACTTTCAATCATTCTGGAATATCTTAGAAGCATTCTTTCTCTTATGGAAAGAAAGTATATGCTAATTACAAACTCTATGTACTTCTTCAGGCAATTAGCCTCAAAGAAGTAGAAGCAATGCTTAGAGAATTTATTCTATTATATATGTACATGGAATTCATTTTTTAAAAAAAGAAAAGAAAATAAAAAGACTATTTAAATGTCTCTACTAATTTAGCCAAAATTTTCACCTTCTGGCTAGTCCAATCTAGGAATTTTAACTAGGATGTTGCTAAATGAAGTACAAAGCTTTTCAGTAGCAGTTCTGGAACATCTGCTGTTTTCTTTTGGCCAGCATCCATTCTTTCCCTCGGTGATATAAAACCAGTTTTTCTTAAGTGGTCTGCAGCTCACTGCTGATTCTAGGGGTAACGTGTGAGCTAGATGTGGCTAATCAGAGATTCCCATTTTCTTGACAACAATAACTGGTCCCAAAATAGCGCTGTGACCCATATTGGGCCAATGACGAACATACCTAGGACTTTTACTGGAACTCTCAGAAAAGATAAGCTGTTTTTCTGCAGAAGTTTGCAAAGTAGGAGGTTGTAAGCCTGAGGCTATGCATGAGAAAATTCTTACCACCTATGAGTAAAAAATAGCTGAATATTATGTTAACATGGAGGAAAAGTGAAAAATAGTGCCAAGAGAAGCAAAGAGCTCAATTTCTAACATTAGGGAGAGCACAGATCCAGACATGCCCTGTAGTAAATTTGTACAATGAGTCAATAAAGTCCATGTTAATTGGTAAAGCTGTTTTGCTCACTTATATGAAAGAGTCTAATTAATCTGAGTGCTTATTTGATATGTAGAAAGGACCATAGCAGGTTCTGGGAATAAAAAGAGATTAGGGAAATGAAGTTCACACCAAGGACAGTATAATATCTAGGGAAGGAAATGATGCCTGTTGTCAAATCCATAAAAGTAAGAACAAGCCATTTTTTATTATCTTGAGTGCCAGCAAAGGGTAGGCACTTAGTTGAATCAATAGAATAATGAGTGTACTTGTATTTGTAGTCATTCATTCACTCACAAATACTCATTGAGAACCTACTATGTGCCAGGCACTAGTACGTTAGCAACTAAGGTTACAGCACTGAACCCAAGTTTCCTACTCAAAGATTTTCAATTCCAGTTGCATACAAATATTTCTAGATTTCAAAATCTTCTTCCTTCAGTTTGTAATTCTTTCCCATTATTTCTTTTTCTTATTAGTACTTAGTCATCACACTATTAATTTTGTTTATACTGTTTATTTTATGCCTCCTTCTTAAAATGTAAGCTATAAGTGAGGGGACAGTTTATCTGTCTCCCCCGCCCTCCCACACTTTTTATTTCCAATGTTAAGACATGGCAGCGTATCAGGGATATTTGAGAGCATATTCAAACTGGCTCAATACAAAAGACGTAATAAAGGGACTACCTACAAAACCGTGGCCAGAGTAAAGGGTAAGGAAGCAGGGCTACTACAGTGGTGTCCCATTACCACCCTTGAGCCTGAAAGCACACAAGAAGCAAGCAGAAGCCATAAACTGAAGAGCACAACTGTCATTGTAGAAAGTTGCTCAATAAGAGATGTGGTCTTCAGTAGAGGATACATCCAGCCCAATCCTGCAGCAAGAAAGTCTGAGACAGGAATACCCCTACCTCACTCTTCCCTTTCTCTTCTAAAAGTCTCATTCTTTGTGTTGTCCTAACCCAGCTTGTAGTCAGTGGCAAAGAATTCCATTGATTCAGCCCATAGAGGTTACACTCTTAGATATTGTACAGGGTAGAGAAGGAAAAAAGAAGAAATTTAGATCTGGAAGGGAAAACAATATATATTCAATAATGGGCTTAAAAATGCTTTTTGAATGAGAACATATATATATTCATATTCACATATACATATGAATTAAGTGGCATTAAGTGAAAAATAAGACCTTACTGCATAACTGATAGCTGTGGTGAAGAGCTGGCAACAAGACTGTAAAAGATATATTCAAATTACCATCTATATGTAGTAAACCTATGTGACAGAAAACTTACAAAGATAAATATTGTAATAGTGATAAATACTGTAATAGTAGAAGAGCATCAGTAAGAATAGAAAAGGAGTATCTATGAATACGAGACAAGGAAACAGCTAAGAGCACTATTAGGGACTCAGAGTTGGATTTAGAATCTGAAATCTACTGTATCGCTCTCCTACTTTTCTTCTCCAGGATTATGACCAATGTCGCACATATATAAAGTCAAATCAAGCAAAGGATCAGGTTTATTTAAATCTATTGCCATTCATTTGATTGTGACTCAGTTTTATTTAGGACTACAAAAAAGATTAGATTACAGAGTAACAGAATCTTCTATCATTCCAACTTTAGTTTTCTGGACTTATTCAACACTAATTTACCAGCTAAATGAAGGGGAAAAAAGAAGAAAACCCTATAAATAAAAGAGAAGCTATCACCTAGGCTTCCCAGAAGTAACATTTTCAGAATATTCTTAGAATCAAGAGACCAGGATTGCAAGCAGCTTCTGGATCTGGGCACTAACTTGACTGACTTGCCAAGAAAAAGCCAAAGGAATGATTTCCATCCTTTTGGAAACGTACCAGAAGCAGTGGATAACAATCCTTCTCATCTAACAAGCAGATATCATATTCTTCCTCCCTTTGTGAGAGGACCCCTGGTGACACAGTAGTTAAGCGCTCAGCTGGTTTGTGATTCAAACTCATTAGCCAGACCACAGAAGAAAGATGTGTCAGTCTACTTCCAAAATGATTGTAGCCTTGGAAACCCCACAGGACAGTTCTATTCTATTTTATAAGGTTGCTGTAAGTTGGGATCAACTTAATGGCAAAGTGTTTGGGTTTGGTGAGGAATTGGAGAAATGGAGAAATGGAGAAATGGAGAAAATAGAAACAAAAATAATTCATTCTAATGCTGCCTATTCCATTTGATCAGAGAAGTTATGCTTATCCTGATGTGTGTACTCTAGAAAGAAGAGGAGGTAGATGCTGATTCCAAAAGTCTAGACTACTTTCTGGCATGCTTCAGTGAGAAAAGTGGTCATTACTATATCATATTGGATTTTATTTAATTCAGCATTTTTGTTATGTGTCATCAAGTCCATTTTGATGCTACATAGGATTTTCTAAGTTGTAATCTTTACAGGAGTAAATCACTAGGTCTTTTCTCCCATAGAGCTAGTGTGAAGGTTCAGACCAGCTTTTAGGTTAGTAACTGATCACTTAACCATCAGACACCCAGACCTCTTCTTTTTTTTTTTTTCCCCAACATACACACTGGAACTTCTAATATGGCAAAAGCAGTAGCCTCCATCTAGGAAAATTGAAATGAGTAGAATACATTCATCATCTAGAAGAAAGTAATAGATGTTCATCACCATCAAAAGGCATGCCAAATTAAGTCAAATACCATCAAGGTGTTATAAATAAAGTGAAGGAAAGGATTTGGGAGATTTTTGATGGAAAAGTGAAAGGATTTGAACACTGAAGCCTTAAGTTAGAGTCCCATATCTGCTATTTGAAGAGAAAGGACTTTATTTTCAATATAATGATCACACCTGTGTCTCAAAGCAAGTATAATGAATACGTAAGGCAATATAGATATATAGTGCTTTGTGTAATTATGAAGCTCTCTATAAATGTCAAATAATGTGTCTAACAAGTTGTTGTCAGCTACCATTGAGTTGGCTGCCAATTGAAACTAAATGCTGCCCGGTCCCTATGCCATCCTCATGGTGAGTTGCAAATTGAACTATTCTGATCCATTGGATTTTCAATGGATAATTTTTAGAAGTAGAAAACCAGGGCTTTCTTCCTAGTCCATCTTAGTCTGGAAGTTCCACGGGACTGTGTTCAGCAGTATAGCAACCCAGAAGCCTCCACTGACAGACAGGCAGGGGCTGCACATGGGATGCATTGGCTGGGTACCGAACCCAGGTTTCCTGCCTGGACTGCAAGTATTCAACCACTGAATCACCACTGTCTTCACTTAAAACACGGAAGACTCTTACTAAACATTTGTTTAAGAAAGAAAAGGAGACTTCGAGGTAAGAAAGGAGAGAAAAGAGGCCGGTAGGGAGAGAAGAAGGGAGGGAAAATAGACGAAATGAAAGAAAAGAAGAACTGAGTAGGCTGAATAAGGACTTCCACAGGTATCCAGATCCTAATTCTTGGAATTTGTGAATGTTTCCTTACATAACAAAAGTGCCTGTGCAGATATGATTAAGTCAAGGTTCTTGAGATGCAGGAATTATCCTAGATTACCCGAGTGAGCACTCTATATCAGTGTTCATACACAAGGCATGCAGAAAGGGATTTGACAGAAACATGGAGAAGGTGGTGTGACAACCTCAAGAGAGGGACAGAAAGAAAGAGGGGGATTTGAAGATGCTGGCTACAGATTTTAAAGGTGGAGGAAGGGGCCATGAGCCAAAAAAGGCAAAGAAAGCATCTCTACAAACCAGAAAAGGCAAGGAAACAGATTTTTCCCTCGTCACCACAGAAAGCGCTGCCCTGCCAGCCCCTTAGTTTTGGTCTACTGAAATTAACTTCAAATTTCTATCTTCCAGAACTATAAGAGAATGAATTTTGCATTAGTTTACATACACCAAGCTTGTGGTAATTTGTTACAGCTGTAATAGGAAATTGATACAGGCAGAGAAGGAAAGATGGAAAGAACAACGGATTCTCTCGGTTCTCTTGTCTGTTCCCCTCTCGCAGCTGAGAAAGCCTCTGTGCAGCACTCCTGCTCACACTTGTAGGCCTTTGACCAACCAGACTCGGGCATGTTGTGACAAATGAGGGAAAGGTTTGATACAAAGGTGGTGACACTCCCTGAGGCTAAGGCTGCTCAAAAGTTTGAATTTGTCATTTGAGGTCAGTTGTGACCATTAAATTTATTAATGATAATTCAGCTGTTCATTCCTGATTTTTATCTATGCTTGGTATCTTTTCTTGTAGCTGATCTACCAGGGGTAAAGTAGATATGGGTCTCCTCTCCCTCGAGGGGTTCTTATTTCCTATAATTTAGTTGACTTGGGTTTCTTTGGCTCTGTAGTGTCTAATGGATTAAAATATTGTTTTAAACTATGACTTTTTAAATTTGTTTTGGTTATCAACACACTTAACTTGTGAATTTCAGCTTCTCTATATGATCCTGGTGACATGCTGGCTATGTGCTATGTCTCCTAACCTAGAGGCTGGCAGGTGAAATCTGCCAGGCACTCCTTGGGAACTATGGAGCAGTTCTACTCTGTCCTATAGGGTCCCTATGAGTCAGAATTGATGCAATGACATTGGCTGTGGTTTCTATGATACAGTCTTTTTCTGCTTTTGACAATGACAAACTTACAAAGCTATAAGTTGAGAAAAATTAGAAAAACTTTTCCAGCACTGATAAAATATACAAAGCCACACATACAAAAAGGCCTGAAAATCTAAAGCATGACTGATACAAAGAAAACCATTTCTGGACATATTATAGTAAAAATTCTGGTAAAAACAAACAAACAAACAAAAACAGTTTTAAAACACCAGAGGGAATAGACACACTCTTCCAAGAAGCAAGACTGGCAATTCTTACTAGAAATAATGGAAGCCAGGAGTTGATGGAAGTATGTACTTAAAGTACTGACAAGAGACATTTTCCATGGCAGAATGATGTATTCAATAAATGAGGGTAAGATATAGTCATTTTTCAACAAATATTACTAAGACAATCAGTCAATATCAGACCTATCCTAAAGGAAACTCTTAAGGCAGAAGAAGAAAACTCTTAGATGTGTTTTTAAAAACACAAGATGGAAAGAAAAAAAAGTAGATGTGTAATTAAATATAAACAAGTAAATAAATAAAAGTTAACAGAAATAAGTTCTAATTAAGCTTAAAATGTATATCGAATTAAATTTTAAGGAAATCATAAAACAGCAGGTGGGTAGTACAGATATTCTATCCCTCTTTTACTGAAGTGGTGGAGTTTCTTCAGCCAGCCTTAGAATCTGTGGTGGCCTTCTGACTTGTTTTGGAAATAGAAGGCAGAGGAGAGGCCCTTCCATCAGTTCCAGAGCCCAGGCCTCAAGAGACCTTGAAGCTTCCACTTCAGACTCCTGGAACACTCTGCACAATATAAGGAATTTTGAGCAAGACTCCTGGACGACAAGAGACCAGATGGAGAGAGAAGTCTAACCAATACCAAATCTCAAGACATTTAAATAAGGCCATTTTATGATTTCCATTTTAGACTGACTTGTGCTATCTGATGTCTACAGCTCATGACCGAGCTCAGACAAGGCGAGATCAGGAGGAGGGCTACCGCCTGAACTCAGCTTCAAGCATAGAGCCATGAGTACATCAGTCACTGTTTTTTTGAAGCTATTAAGTTCAGGGGCAGTTTATTACATACCATTATATACCATTATTACATACTATTATATTATGTAACTAATATGATTGATTGATTTTGGTTTAATGATTAAAGGTTTACAGATTTTATCAAGTGGAAGTGTAGCATTTATTTAATATTTTAGGAAATTTAGTCAAATCTCTCGTAACATTCAAGAGAGTTAAATACATTTTTATTCCTTTTTTATCTCTAATAGTTATCAATTTCTAAACAAGTTTCACATATTTCAAAAAAAAGGTTAAAGGTTACTTTTCCTACATTCTACCCATGGAAAAGAGATTGAAGCAGGAGTCTTGCATATTTTAAAGAAAACTTGTTAGCCAGATAAAAATTTAAAGTACCTCACTGTCAGAGGAACAGGAAAGGGAGTTATTTATTCTCTTTCATTTATGTTATTTGCTTCATGAGTTCCACTTCAATAGTGGAAGGAAATAAAACTTTAATTTTAATTCAATCAGGGTGTAATAGAATATCTTAAAAATCTCTTTAGGTAATTCATTCTCTTTAATATTTTTTCCCCCAGGTTGATTCTTTTTCCTTCTATTTCTGTTTAAGGTGAGACTCTCGTGTAACTTATGAAGCTTAGAAAACCTCACGACTTTGGCAGAAACGGGGGTCTCCTGAAGCCATGCTGGTCCCTGGTCATGCTGCTGGGATATGAATGATCTGACCTTCTCTGCAGGCAGGCTGTGGACCTTCCCTGCTGAAGACTGAAGTTTCTGTAACTCCTGATCTGTCTCAGAAACCCTGGTGGTACAGTGGCTAAGTGCTACAGCTGCTAACCAAAAGGTTGTCAGTTTGAATCCACCAAGAACTCCTCGGAAACCCTAAGGGACAGTTCTACTGTGTCCTAGAGGGCTGCCATGAATCATCTTACTCAGTTTGATCGGGTACTGGTAGTCCTCATTGCTGACTCTGTCCCATTTTGATTCTCACTGGTGTTGCAGAGCCCTAAAGGCCAGTTATGACTCCCAGTTTGATATCAACTCTAGAGGTCTGCCTGCAGTTTTTCCTGGTAAGCACCCCAGTCAGGCTCTTAGCTACCTTAGCATGAGCCTTAGGAGAGCCTGGGGCTATGTAGGGGTTTCTTCTATGATTTGAGAGCACTGAGTTAGTTTCCCATCGTCATCGGTCGGTTGGCTGTACTGTAGTGGCTTGAGTGCTGTTGCAATACTGGAAGCTATGCCACTGATATTTCAAATACTAGCGGGATCACCTTTGGTGGAAAGGTTCCAGTGGAGCTTCTAAACTAAGACACACTACGAAGAAAGACCTGGCAGTTTACTTCTCAAAATTAGCAACAAAAGCCTTATGGATAATAACAGAATATTTTCTGGTGTAGGGCTAGAAGACGGGATCCCTAGGTTGGAAGGCACTACATGATAATTGCAATAATGGACTTAAATATACTAACCCTTATGAAGATGCCCTGGGACTGGGCATTGCTTTGTTCTGTTACCCATAAGGTTGCTATAAGTAGCCCGCCACTCATACATGGGATTGCCATGAGTCAGAGTCAGCTTGAAAGCAACTAACAACACTACCACCAGTAAGTTAGTTGTACTCATTCTTTCTCATCAAACAGGTCCCCTCAGTTCATTGCAAGAAGTCCCTAAGATTCAGTAACCCGAAGTTCCTGTCTACAGGTAGGACAATTCCTGCCAAGTACCCACATCTTACCTATGTTGTGGGGTAAAAAACACCACAAAGTTCAGTAAAGCAAAAAGAAAGTTCTATTTGGCGTGTGTTCAAAGAGGCACAAATGGGAAGTGGACAAGCATACTGCCAGAGGTTATGTCTGCCTGAACCTTAGGACATATTACAGAAGGGACAAGGGTGGGAAAATGGACAAGCATGCTGCCATAGCCATGTCTGTCCAAGTCCAAAGAATGTTACAGAATGACTGGTGTATACTAGCTTTATAAAATAGGCAAAACCATGAAAACTCACGATGTCAGCGTGACTAGAAACTGTGAGCCCTTTTGAATTGTCTTTCTTAACAATTATTTGGTACAGGTTTCAGTAACAACAGTCGGGAGGGTCTTCACTCGTTCTGTTCACTAAATCCCCACAGAAAAAGTAAGACTGAAAGTCTTTTGTGTTCTGTTTGACTGACAAGTGTGAAAAGTTTCCTAGATAGTATTTTCCAAGATTACCCTAGCTATGGTCTTTATACCTCAGGTCCCAGCTGATGTGTCCCTGTAAGTCTGTGAGTTAATGACTCCAATACTGCTTCTGAAATCACTAACCAACCTCTTCATTTCAGACTTCAGTTCAAAAAGAGAGATTAAGACCTAAGTGAACCGATCCTGCTTATCTCTTTGATGCCTCCATAATTCCACAGTGAGACACAGCCTGGTTTTCCTCTTCTTGTTCCTATGTGGTCAACAGAGTTCCTAAATCCTATCTTCTGCTGAGACCTGCCCCCATTCCCTCCTTCCTGAAGGACAGACTCACAGAAAAGATGCAGGAATAGAGACATGTGCATACTACTTCAGCAAGAAAATTAGAACACTTCAAAAACATGCTCTTTAGACCTCAGTTTAGCAAGGGTTAGCATCTCTGGTCAGTGCCAAAGGTTAGAGCACTCAACTGCTAACCAGAAGGTTGGAGATTTGAGTCCACTCGAAGGTGCCTCAGAAGACAATCTTGGCAATCTACTTCTGAAAAAAATCAACCACTGAAAACCTTATTAGAACAGAGGTCTTCTGTGATCCACATGTGGCTGCCATGAGTTGGCGTTGACTCCCTGGCAACGGAAAGTAGGTATCGGTAGAGAATGGTTTCAAAGATAAACTGCCTGGAATAAAATCAGTCTGAACCTACTCTGAACTGTGTGATCTTGAGCAAGTCCCTAGTCAGTACATCTGGTCATTTCCAAATCTGCATAATGGAACTATGAGTGCCTACCTCATGGGGTTGTGATAAAGATGAAAAGAATGAGTTTAGTGCTTGGAAATGTGTCTGACATTGTAGAAATTCTCCTCAATAGATACATAATGATTGCCCATGAGTATGCAAATGATCTGCCTTCAAATTAACACAAAAGAAAGACCGAATAGTCTGTGGTGGTAAGTAGTATTTCAGGTACTATTTCCTCCCTTGGGAAGTGTAGGCTGTTTACTGAAGGCTGAGAGAAGCTGAGTTACCCCACCCCACCCCCACCAGGCTGTGACCTTCCTGTTCATTGGGGTTTGAAATGAATCTGCAGTGAGCTTTATTATCTGCTCTGACTCAGTGCGGGGATAATTGTTATTTAAATAGGACTGTAGGTGTGTGCTGTGAGAGGCTAGGTGAAATACCAAGAAAGCAAGAGGGAACAAATAACGCTGCCCTTGAATTGTTTACTGTTCTATTATGAGAGACACAGAAAAAGAAGAGAAGCGAGTCAGCACCAGAAAGTAAGTGGCCGTTTATGATTTCCCTGAGCAGTTGCTGTTCCACTGCAAAGAGAACTTGGGAGCCAGAGGATGGCACCTTGGGCTTTCTGTTCCCCACTGCCTTCATCTAAACAAATATTGCAAGACTCAGCTTAACGATACGACAGTGGTAGAAAGCGATAATGTGGATCTTTAGGGCCCACAATCTGGTGGCACACTGGTTAACTGTTTGGCTGCTAAGCAAAAAGTTGGTGGTTCAAACCCCCTAGCTGCTCTGAGAAAGAAAAGACCTGGCTATCTGCTCCTGTAAGAATTATAGCCAAGCCAACGCTACAGGACACTTCTGTCACTTGTACTAGCTACCAACTTGACAGCACCTAACAACAGGGCATGAAAAGGATCTCTGGGTGGTGTAAACAGTTAAGTGTTCAACTACTAGCCAGTAGGCTTCTGGTTCAAAGCCACCCAAAGTGTCCCGGAAGACAAGCCTGACCTTCTGAAAGGTCAACAGCCTGGAAAACCTGAGGAAACAGTGCTCCTCTGTACACAAGGGGTCACCATGAGTTGGAATCAACTAGACAACAACTGGTTTTAGGTGTCTGACTTAACCACAAAACCAGGGATTGCTGTAGAAGAGCACTGGAGTGAAATGAGTGCAGAGTATGTAAAGATATATGCTATGTGAAACATCCCTGCTGAAGATAGTAATCATTACAACCCAACCTCGCCACCAGGAGCCCAAGCAGCCCTGACTTGGCCCTTCACAGAGATGGCTTGAATTGAAAGAGAAACTTTTCAGAACCTTTCCAATCTCTCAGCCTCAAGCTCTGCAGAGCAATGCTTGAGAATGACCCACTATGCCAAAATTTTGAATATTTTTGGTTTTCTTTCCAGTTTAGATAAGTGGTTAGTCAGAACTGACTTGACAGCAATGAGTTTTGGTTTTGGGTTGGTCTTTAAAAAATTAAAATGAATGTTTCTTCTTTTTCTAGTAACTATCCCCAGTGCCAGCGAGTCACTTCAGACTCAGTAACTATACAGCTTCATTTAGTAAACATTTCCATGTTGATATAGTGTCAAGGAATGAGAAAAAAATAAAGCAAGATGCAGAAAAAGCATGCATCAGTGATTCAACCCAGAGACAATCAGTATAACCATTTTCATTTCACAGATGATGAAACTAAGGAAAAAAGGTTATTGGAAAATAAGGAGTATATTTAAATTCCAAAGTCCTTACATGGAACACATGGTTAACACGCTTACCTGCTAACCAACAGTTTGGTATTTCCAGTATACCCAGAGGCCCCTTGGAAGAAACGTCTGGAGATATACTTCTGAAAAATTAGCCCTTTAGAGCACAATTCCAATTTGACAGACATAAGGCTGTCACAGTCAGGGTCGGTTAGACAGTAGTTGGTTTTCATATTTAAATTAGTCACAATTTTTTTCTTGTTAAAATGCAACACTATACCATCATATTATTAACTAAAACAAAATAGAGGAGACACAGGCCAGAAGTAAAAGTATTTACAGTATTAGATACTCTAATGTTTCCTTTTTGTAATTTCATTTTTACTACAGTGTTTCTAAAAGAGGTTTGCCTTTTCTGGAGGGTGATTTTCAGTGTCTGTTGATTTAAGATGTTTACAACTCTGATTACTTGTTATGATATCTTTTAGTTCTATTTATACAGGTCATTGCACAGCTAAGCTCAAAAAGGAAACCAGTCTATCGGTTTTTCATAACAACAAAGAAGGATTTAAATTAAAAGTGCAATAAAATGCTTAGGAATAGAGTTGGAAATCAGTTCAAGTTGCTTGCCTATTAATAAAAGGAAATAGTTTTCAAGAGAGAATACCTTGGAGCCCCAGGAAATACAGAAAGAGTTGTACTTGGTTTGATTTTCCTAAGGAAGCAATAACCATATGTTTAGAAGAAAAGAAAGAACTATAAAAAATAAAATAAAGGAGGGGAAAAAATTTACCTATGGAGAGATTCATTAACATGCATGAGAAAGGCGAGGTATGTGGTGAACAGGCCAAACGGGGTGCCCTTAGTTTCATAAGCAGATATTAGAAATGCTAGCGAGACCTATCTGTCTTCATAACAACTAAATTGGATGAGGCATTTGTTTCAGTAACTTCTAGGAGTTGCTCCTCCTGGTGGGCATGTTTCTAGGAGAACCAGAGCTGCTTCTAAAGAAAATGGCCAACTGTAGTAAATAAGTTTTAGGACAAGTCTCCTCCTTATGATGAGATTCTACAATCCTACTTTCGTCAAATAAATGACTGCCGAATGCTTGCTTCAGTTCAACTTACTCGGTTCTTTATAAGATCCACCTGTATGGTGTCCATAATATTTACTTTGTAGAATACCCACCTTCCTAAATTTAATTAAATTGAAAAACACATTTTTAAGTACTTAGTACATGACAGGCAGTCATGTTGTAAGCTGGGAACATAATGATGATGAGATTTATGTTCCTTTATGAGATTTATGAGTGAGATTTGTGCTGAGCTTCACCCTTTTCCTTAAGTCCCAACTCAATTTCATGAAATCTTTTAAATTCTTCCATTGTACTATGTGCTTTTCTATTTAGAGTTTAGCATTTGCTACCCTACTTTCTCCCCATTCCATGAGTTTTTTTTCAGACCCATTTAATAATGCATTAGCTTTGATTTGGTAAATTTATTCACCTACTACTCTTAGAAACCCTGGTGGTGTAGTGGTTAAGAGCAACAGCTGCTAACCAAAAAGGTCTGCAGTTTAAATCTACCAACTACTTCTTAGAAACCCCATGGGTCAGTTCTACTCTGTCCCGTAGGGTTGCTGTGAATCAGAATCGACTCGACAATAACAGTTAGTACTTACTTTTCAGTTATGTCTTAGAGGTTAAGGACATGATAAAAGATGGAAACCTTATTATCAAGGTAGTTTACCATACATTTGAGGGTGGGAAGGCAGACAATAAGGAATTAAAACAACAACAACAAATTGTAGCTAGTGATGTGAATTCTGAAGCAAAGCCATTGGATGCCAGGTGGTAAGGAGGAGAGAAAAATAACTCTAACCGATTCTTATATAGCAACAATTGTGAGGATGATGCAGGCCTGCGCAGTGCTTCATTTTGTTGTGCATAGGTCACCATGAGTTGGAAGTGAAACAAAGGCACCTAACAAAAACAACACTTCTCATATAGCACTCGTTATAACACCCTAAAAAACCTATCACCGTCAAGTCAATTCTAATTCATAGCCACCCAACAGGACAGGGTAGAACTGTCCCATAAGGTTTCCAAGGAGCATCTGGTGGATTCAAACTACTGACATTTTGGTTAGCAGCTGTAGCACTTAACCACTACATCACCAGAGTTTCCAAACACTGTCGTAAAAACTGGAAATATACTAGGCAATTGAGTGTTGTCTTAGGCTGGGTTTCCTAGGGAAGTAAAACCGGTAACATGTAGGTACAAGGAAGGATTTATAATATGGATAGATAGATAGATATAGGAAACAGCTCACGCAATCACAGAACCTGAAAGTCCCAAGTCCTGGCACAAGCCCCACACGGCCACGGGAGCTGATGAACCCAAGGTCAGCAGGTCAGAGACCAGAGTTCCAGATCACCGGTTATGTAGGTCAGTAGCTCCCAAGCTGGCAGCGAGACAGAGCATCAGAGGCTGGCAAACCCAGGGTCGGCAGGTCAGGGAGCAGGACTCTCAAGCACCGACTGTAAGGATTGATGAATCCAACAGCTGCTAGTTTAAGTCCAGGAACCAGATGCCAGAAGAAGAGAGCAGGAGCTCCTGGCTACATGAGCAGACCAGCAGTAGTAGTGGAAGGTGGAGAGATGAGAGCTGAGGGACAGGAAGCCACCACAGACCCTGTCCTGCTGCTTAATACAGCAGCCAAATATGGAGTAGCCAAGTTGATATAATCCCAACCACCACAAGTGTTAAACCAAAGTTCTGACATAGATATTACTAACTTCACAGTACGGCTGGTGAGTTCAAACTGCTGAACTCTTCCATAGCAGCTCAGCATTTAAACCACTGCATAACCAGGGTTTCTTGGTTTTTAGAGATATAGGCACTTGAATATACTTAAATAAGTGATTGCCTGGGTCATTCAGCTAGTATGTGGTGGAGCTGGGGTTGAACCAAGTAGCCAGTAGCAGAAATTCTGGCTACTTAGACAGTAGATTTAAGTAACATTCTATGTTGTATAATGTCAGGGGGCTCAGCAGGGTTGGCATTTTTCATGGAGACAATATCATTAAGGTGGTATACCAGTTTTAAGACATGGTTCCAGAATTGTTAGATACTCCTCCCATCATGAATTGGGTGTCTCCACTTCTCCCTTGGACCTGGGTAGACTTGTGAGTACAGCTGACTAATACAATCCAGTGGAAGTGATGCTCTACAATCCAGTGGAAGTGATGCTCTATAATTTCTGAGGTGGATGTTAAAAGGTAATGGAGGCTTGCATCACCACTGAAGAAGCCTGACTACCCTGAGGTCACCATGTGTCAAGATGCTGAGCCACAGGGAGATGGCCATGTGTGTACGATTCAGTGGGAAACTCACATCTTCGTGTCCTCCTAACTCAGGTACCAGAGTGTGAGTGAACAAGTCTTTGGTTGATTTCATTCTCAGACATGCAGCCACCTCAAGCTTATATGCCTTCCCAGATGGACCAAGAGATTCATCACAAATGAACCATGACATTCTTGGTCCACAGTATTTGTGAGCATAGTAAAACAGTGGCTGTTTTTTTCCACTAAATTGGGGGTAGAGTTTTATATAGCAGGTAAGTACCAGACATAGCACTCCCTAACTTGTCTTCTACCAGATGTCCTGAATTACATCCCACAGAGCTAAAGACAGAATAGGTACACTGGGGTGTAAAGAAAGAAAAGGAGAAAATATGCATTTATCAGTAGCTGGTCAGAACACCAGAAATCACTCCAGCTATTTTCAGTAAGAAGAGAATTAAGATAGTAAATTAAATCCTTGCAAAATTTTTGGAAAAAGTAGGAGAAGGTCAGAAAACTTACTACTGGCTTTCAGGGACTCAGGAATGGCAAGAAAACAGGCACGTGGATGTCAAATGGGTTCCACTGCCTGCAGCAAGAAGCAGGTGTTTGCAGCTGTTCATCAGGACACTGCCGCAAACATCATGTGTCTGCCAGGATGGCAGCTACCAGAGAATAATGGCTTATCTTTCTCCTCCACCTTTCAAATCTTGGATAAGTGCCAGTCACCGGCAAAATCTTCTCTAGAATGTAATCCTATATACAAGAAAAGACCTAAACAGGGAAGAATGTTAAGAAGATTCAACCATATTTTGCTTTGAATAGTTAGTTCCCATACACAATCTTAGCACATATTTACACTTCAAAAGAACAGTGTAGCAACATTGTCCTTTTGCCTACTATGATGCCACCATTCCTCCTGCAGACAATGATAAGCTCATTGTCTCCCCAAACCAAGAATCTCAAAGTCTTATTAGTGACTGTATCCATCTCTGAATGATGTTCATTCCACTTGCAGCTCAGTTACAGCCTCCCTCTGTGAAGACTAAATTGTAAGGTAACCAATACCCCTAATTTGGAACATTAGGGAGTGTATCTTAGTTCTCCAATGCTGCTATGACAGAAATAGTATAAGTAGGTGGCTTTAACAAACAGAATTTTGTTTTCTTAAAGCTTACGAGGTTAGAAGTTAAAATTCAGGGTACTGACTCCAGCAGAAGGATTTCTGTCTCTGTCGTGTCTAGAGGAAGGTCTCTTATCTCTTTTTGTTTCCTGGTTCCTTGGAATTCTCCATGTAGCTTGGTATCTATCTCTACTCTCTCTGCTTGCTTGCATCCTTGTTTAGTCTCTCTTATATCTCAAAATAGGTTGATTTAAGACACGCCCTATACTACCGCTGTCTCATTACCATAAGACTGAATACCCAATCCCAAATGATTGCAACCAAGCATAAAGCCAAAACCAAACTCACTGCTCTCAAATTGATTCTAACTTAGAGTACAGGACAGAGTAGATCAGCTGCACAGGGTTTCCAAGGCTGTAAACCCATAAGGATGCAGACTGCCACATCTTTCTCACGTGGAATTGCTAGTGGCTTCAAAACACCAACCTTCTGATTTGCAGTTGAGCACTTTAACTACTGTGCCTCTAGGTATCCTCTAACCAAGGTATAAAAAAAAAAAAAATCAAACCCATTGCTGTCAAGTTGATTTGACCTGTAGCTATCTTGTAGGACAGAGTAGAATTGCCCTATAGGATTTTGAAGAAACATTTGGTGGATATGAACTGCCAACTTTTTGGTTAGCAACCAAACTTTTAACCACTATGCCACCAGCATTTATATTAAGGTATAGAGGCTAATATTTACAACACACTTTAGGGGTATACAATTTAATTCACAAAAGAGGGTGAGAGACAAAAATAACAGGTAAATATACACATAACAATGGAAAAAAGAAAGCATGCATAGTTATTGCAATCTTCATTTCTACAACTCTCATTCCATCCTCTTAATATGGTCATCCAGAACCTTAGATGGTAACATTTCTTGGTAGAATAAAACACACTTTTCCCATCAAAAGCTACTGAAAAACATGCTGCCACAAAACAAAGAGGAAAACCAGAAAACAAGATTCAGGAATTATAGAATACAGCCCAGAAGAAAGGAAACAATTCTTAGGTGAAGGTCATGGACAGTTGCCAGAAGCAGCAGGCCTGCAGATCCATCAGTTGAATGCAGAGACGGTAGACAAAGAGGTCCAGGAATGAGTCCCTCCAGAAATAACAATAATTATATGCTACTTGATGAGTTTGAGTGGATTAATAGCAGGTGTTAAATTCTGCTCAAGGGTCTGAAACTTAGTGATAGATACAGACAAAACTAAGTGGTTAAGAATAAGGCAATTATGTATGCCATACAAAATATACAAGAGATACAATTTTCATATAGTATATAGTAAAACTGTGAATTACATTTAAGTTTCATGTTAATAAAACAAAGCTTTCCTATAACCCAAAGCCATATGTCTTAGTTTCTTAAGGCTGCTGTAACAAAACAGCACAAATGGGTGACTTTAAAGAACAGAACTTGATTGTCTTATAGGACTGGAAGCCAGAAGTTGAAGTTCAGGATATCAGCTTAGCCATGTTCTCACTCTTTGAAGGCTCTGGGGTGTCCTTCCTTCTCTCTGGTAGCCCTGGGCACTGTTTGCTGTTCCTTGACTTTTAAACATATGTTCAGATGGCATCTGTCTTCTTTACATGGCTTTGTCTCAATGTCTGTTCTCATTTAGAAAACACACTATGAATCAGATCAACTTGACAGGTTTAAGTAATATGCTTACATTGCTATTTCTTAATTTTCATGTTTTAAATATTAATTTACTTAGGTGAGAAGATGAGGATATAACTGTTTAATGCATTCTCTCTCCCCACCTACACATATATATTCACACTCATGAGCACACTTCACCTTTCCTAGACTCCAAACCCAGTTGAATCATGCTGTTATAGAAGTGAAAGAAGAGATATGGTGTGAGCCAAAAGATACAGTTAATAAGGTATGAGCTCATTAACTTGACTGATAGCATCGTCAATGATATACCGTATATCCAAACAAGGTCACACTCATTGGTACAGGTGTTAGGACTTAACATATCCTTTCCTTCAATTTCATAACAGCACAATTCAACTGGCTTTGGAGTCTAGGAAAGGTGAGGTGTGTTCATGAGTGTGAATATGTATGTGTAGTCTGGGAAAGAGAATGCATTTAACAGTTATATCCTCATCTTCTCTCCTAAGTAAATGAATATTTAAAACATGAAAATTAAGAAATAGCAATGTAAGCATATTACTTAAACCTACCCAGTTGCCTCTGATTCATAGTGACCTTGTGATAGAGTGCAACCTCTCAATAGGGTCTCCAAAAAGCTGCTAGTAGATTCAAACTGCTAACTTTGTGTTTAGCAGCCAGCTCTTAACCACTGCACTGCCTGTATGTTACTTAAGTAACCCAAAAGCAAGCCCACTGCTATCAGTGGGTTTGGTTAGTCTTCATAAGACAGAGAGCAGAACTGTCTCATAGGGTGTTGAAGGCTGTAAATACTTGCAGAAGCATACTGCTACGTCTTTATCCTGCATTGTGACTGGTGGGTTAGAACCACTGACCTTTGGGATAACAACAGAGCTCTTTAAGCACTGTGCCACCAGTGCTCCTTTTAGATGCGAGAGTAAATGCCTAAAGAAGCAGCTAAAAATAAGCTAAAACTGATTGCTGCTGTAGAGGAGGAAATTGGAAGGAAGGAGTAATCGGGTGCGGATGCTTGTTTTTCATTATAAGCTTAATAGTTCTACTTAACTTTCAAAACTATGAACATATATTACTTCTGGAAAAAACTGTTTTATTTTGTTTAAAGTGAGAGTAAAATAAATTAGTTTTAAGAGACTGAACTGGTATAATACATAGGAAAATCCTTGCTGTGTGAATGTCAGTCATGATGATCACAGCTGGTGCTGAAGATGCTGTTAGTTACTGATGTCAGGACTCAGCTTGTGGACTCTGGTACCTATGCTTATCAGCTGGTCACTGGCAGCAATCAGTTTGCAGGGACCAAGTGTCTCCATTGTTACCCAGTTACTTATTGGGCCTGATTCCTGCCAATCAATCAACAAACCACTGAATGTCTACCAAGTATTGGCATGAGCCCTATCCTTGGTGTCCCTGTAGTGTAGTAGGGCTACATATCCCTGACCTTGACAACTGGCCTGTGATTTAGGACACTTCCTGGCTAAAAGGGGTTCTGAATCAGGTCTAGTCCTTAAATTCCTGTTTATTGGGAGCCGGAAACTATTTACATAGACAGAATCTTCTCAGATTCCTCTTTTACCATCTTCAAGCTTCCTGCCAATGTTCCACAGTTCCTAAACCCAAATTAATAATACCTTTTGTTCAGATTTCTACTTGACACTTACTTCTTTCTGCTTTATATTATACTCATCTCTCCTGGTGTCTTTCACAGTCATCTTCAGGGTTGGAAACAAGCTTAATTCATATTGCAGCACAACACAGTGGTTAAGAGTGCGGAAAGAGTGTATGAGCTTCAGCTCCAGTTCTGTTGCTTTCTATAGCTGAATGACCTTGGAAAAATCACTTAACCTCTCCTTGCCTTACTTCCTTCACCAATTAAGGGGAGATAATAATAGCAATACAATACTTATGACACAGGCTTAATATAAGAAACAAAAGAGTTAATAATGTAATAGAACTAAGAACGGTCTGAGCATATAAGAAAGTCACGTAAGTACCAACGAAAGAGTTCTGGTAGTGTAACAGTTAAGCTCTCAGCTGCTAACCAAAAAGGTTGGCAGTTCAAACCCACCCAGAGGTTCTGTGGGAGAAAGACATACCAATCTGGTTCTGTAAAGATTAGTCAAGAAAACCCTCTTAGACAGTTTTACTTTGTTGAATGGGGTCAGTATGGTTGGAAATGACTTGAAGGTGCACAACAATTGTCAGCTAATGTTATTAATATTATGGCATATTATCAATGCTTCAGACAAAGAATGGACTGGACTTGGGGACACAGAGTGGTGCATGTGGTGTGTGTACTTTAGGGTTTAACACGTATATGAGGCTGTCTTACCAGTTTCTTTGTAGAGGAGAAGAGGGAGGAGGGAGGAGGGGATAAGAGTTGGTTCAGTGAATACTGAAAAGTAAAGAATGAGAAAGAAGAGTGTGCTGTCACTGGGTGGGGACCGCAGATAGGGTTGCATGGTGGCAGGTGCTCTGCATTTTATACAGCAAATTCAGTTGGATGGTAAACTTTCACTTAATCACAAAAAATTTGAAAACATTATGGCACACTGTTAGCTATTACTGTTGCTGTGATTATTATCACTGTGGTTTTTTCACTGTTGTTTGTACATGAACAGCACCAAGCACACAACCAAAACCAAAACAAACCCCCTTGCTTTCAAGTCAATCCCTACTTACACTAGCATCATGTGTTATAGAGTGAAACAGAGCTCTATGGGGTTTTCTTGATTGCAATCTTTATGGAAGCAGCTATCAGTCCTTCCTTTGTATTACCACTGGCTGAATTAGAACAGCCAACCTTTCAGTTAGTGGCTGAGTGCCAACATTTTGCACCATCCAGGAACTTAAGCACATAACAGGCACTGAAAATGTTCATAAATGTGGTCCATTTTTATAACACATTCACAGAAATCTGAATCAAACTCCCAGCTGTCCTCACTCCTTCCATACATACCATGAAAAAGGCAGTTAAAAAAATACAATTAGGACACTCCTCTCACCACTAACAAAAGAAAGAACAAACTTTTTTCTCTATCACCGTGCTTCTGTGCTTTTTTATTGAGAGCCAGATACTATTTATATAGACAGAATCTTCCCCGATTCCTCTCTCCTACCAACCTTCAACTTCCAATTCTCTCCCTTTCCAAAACCACAATTAATGATACCTTTTATTCAAATTTCTACTTGACACTTACTACTTGCCAGATTTACCTCTGGAACTTTCTAGAAAGACCCATCTCTACAAATTCTATATTCCTTATTCTACTTGGCAGCCACACTGACCTCTCAGCTTTTCAGACAAGCTAAACTGTGTAGACCTCAGGGTCTACAGCCTTCAGCCTTGAATGTGGTTCTACAGCCTCTACCTTTCCCACTCATCCCTGCATTTAGCCTATTTCCTATACAACTGTAACATTTAAAAGTCTCTACCTCAGAGGCCTCTGCATTTTAATAAGACCAGTAGTCTCAAAACTGTCAGTAGTCTCAAAACTCCTGATTCTTCCTCTTTCCATGAATGTCATCCACTTGTGTGATGCTGCTGTTATTAGAAACCGTTAAGTTGGCTCTGACTCACAATGACCTCCTACATCAGACAGTGATATGTTGCCTGGTCCTGTGACATCCTGGCAATCATTGGTGTGCTTGAGCTCATTGTTGCAGCTGTTGTGTCAGTTTCTCATGCTGAGGGCCTTCCTCTTTTCTGATGATCCTTTACTTTGCCAAGGATGGCGTTCTTCTCCTGGGACTGGTCCTCTTGATGAGATGTTCAAAATAAGAGAAAGTAAGTCTCACTGTCCTTGCTTCTAAGGAATACTCTAGCTCTGCTTCCCCTGTAACCAATGTTGTTAGTTGCTGTGCAGTCCATTCTGACTCATGACATCACATATGTGCAGAGCAGGCCTGTTCAGTCAGACTTACAAGGCTGTGACTTTTCAGAAGATCATCAGCCAGTCAGGACTTCCCTGTTAGTTACCCCTAGGTGGGTTTGAACTGACAACTTTTGTTGACTCCTTGTGGTTAAAGGCTGACAAAAATTGTCATAGAGGAGAACAAAGGAAAACCGCCATTCAACATACTTGTCTATGTTATCACCACATATTTTAAGAAAACTTTTAAAATGTAACACCTTGATTGATGCATATGTTTTCAGAAGATGAAGATCATCTTTTCCGAGTAAGTAGAGCAAAAATAAGTAACTGATAAGAGTGTGCGGGGTGACTGTGATATCTGCCTACTTGGTAGGCACACAGCAGGTGTAGACAGTATTATATGGTCTCTGGCTGAAGGTGCAGGTGTAAACCAGCCGGCACAGCTGCCACTGTGATGCTGACACAAAATCAAAACGATGAGGACTGTCAGAAGGTAATGGTCAGGATGCAGGAAACCTATTTCACACGGCATACAGTCATTCTTCTGCCAGGTACAAAGACATTGGTGATAATATAAGAAAAAAATTAGATGCTGAAATTGTGGGAATTCAGAGTTTAATTTCCATCCATGAAAGAGCACAACAAAGTCATTATTATAGAAGTAAGAAACCACAGATCAAGAATATTGTTTGCAATTTAACACATTTGGTATTTCATTTTATCATGGTAGTAGATATACTTATCATCAAAAATTTGTAAGACAAATGAAAATATAAATGAAACTAACTTCATCATCTAATCTTTCCAGCCAGAGGTTACTTAACACACATTTTACTGTATTTAAGTTTGGATGTGTATACATATTTATTCATTCAACAAACTTTTTTGCACATTTACTATCTTCTAGCCGGTGTTCTAATTATTTATACATGTCAGTAAGATGGAGTTCTTGTGTTGTAGTGGTTAAGAGTTTGTATGCTAACCAAACAGTCAACAGTTTGAATCTACCATCACTCCTTAGAAATGCTATGGAATAGTTCCTCTGCATTCCTTAGAGTCACTGTGAGTCAGAACAGACTTAATGTCAACAAACTGTTTTTTGTTTTGGAGGTCTTTTTTGTCAGTAAGTAAAAAAGCTAACAATTTCTACATCACAAAAGTCATATTCTAGTGGAGTGGGAATAGTTGCAGGGTAGTGGTCAGGGGATGGGAAAATGGAAAAATAAAATAAGCATAATATATAAATTGTTTTATAGGATATCAGGTGATGTTATTAGACAATAGAGTATTATGGGGGGAAAAAAGCTATAAATTAAAACTTGTTTTGACCTAGTACTAACATAAGAGCCAAAGAGAAATATAACTAATTTTGTCAGACAGGTGTCAGTTTCTTTAAGACTTTCACACAGAAGGTCCTTTAAATCCAGAATAAGGAAGAGAACCTAATTTCTATTTACAGCCAGGTCCATCGCAAACATTAATGAATTAAGGTTAAGGATAAAATGGAGACCCAATATGCCATGTGTCTTAATTGGAAAAGGTATAAATCAAGCTCAAGATAAATACAAAACCTGCTGGGTCAGATTTGAATTTAGATTTCATGAAATCCTTGAGGTTCTGTCCCACAACACAGTGGAGACTGAATCATCATTGGGGACCTGCCTCATGTCCTGCCCCTTCTTGTCTCACTCTTGGTTCATCCTATAACATGAGAGACTTCATAAGCAAATGTATGATAGACACAAGTGCACTTAACCTCATGTCCTCATCCCCAAATCCTATTCACACCTTGACCCCTGACACTGCAAATGACCACCTCAGGTCTCTGGATGTTCATACAGCTATACTGGTCCTTTCTGAGAGAAGAGGCCTATACAGTCCAGGAACACCTGAAGAGCTTGACAAGTGTGCCCTAGGATTGAAGGCTCATCAAATTGTAACGGGGAAAGAGAGAAACGTGTCCAGAGGTCTGCATAGGACCACCAATGGAAGTCGCTGTGAAAAATGCAGAAAATATCCCATAACAGAATTAGTTGCCATTAAGTCTGATCAAAGACACAAATATCAAACCTAAAATAATAAAGATCAAGCCAGAAAAAAAAAATAAAAAAAGAACAGGGACAATAATGGAAGTTCTGATACATGACTTAGGCAGACTACAAAATCTGACCAACAATGTGTGAAAAACAGAAGAGAAAACAGATAAATGGGAACTACCAAAAAATCAAACATTTATGCTCATCTAAAGACTTTAGCAAGAGAGTTAAATTACTGCCTACAGAATGGGTTAAACATTTGGTGACTACATGTTGGATCAATGTCTGATTTTGCATAATTTACAAACTACTGCAAAATATCAACAAGAAAAAGGGAAATAACCCAATTAAGCAAAGGGCAAGGAGATGGACACTTTGCCAAACAAGACATCCAGGCAGCCAAAAGAAACATGAGGAAATACTTATGATCACTAGCTATTAGAGAAATCCGATCAAAACTACAGTGAGATACCATCTCACCCCAAGGAGATTAGAAATAACCCCCAAAACAGAAAACAACAAATGTTGGAGAGGATGTGGAGAGACTGAAACTCTCCTACACTGCTGGTGGAAATGCAAAAGATACAACCTCTTTGGAAAGCAATTTGGCACTTCCTTAAAAAGATAGAAATAGAAATACCATGTGATCCAGCAATCTCACTGCTTGGAATACGTCTATCAGAAATAAAGGCAGCCAGACAGATACACGCATGAATGTTTATTGCAGCACTGTCCACAATAGCAAAAAGATGGAATCAACCTAGGTGCCCATCAACAGATGAATGAATGAGAAACTGTGGTCTATACACGGTGGAACACTATGCAATAATAAAGAACAATGATGATTTTTAGGAAGCATCTCTTAACTTCGTTTCAACTAGAAGACAGTACCTTGAGTGAAAGCAATCAGTGGCAAAAGGACAAGTGTTGTATGAAATCTCTGCTACAAGGATTTAAAAATGTACTACAGAAGAAAAGATTCTTTGATGATTACTAGTGTAGGGAGGGAGAGAGAGGGCTGTTCATAGATAAGGTAGCTGACAAGAATTTGGTACGTGAAGGGAGTGACAGCATACAGTAGAGAACAGATCAGCGTAACTGGACTATACCATGAAAGGTTTTCTAAACTCAACTCAATATTTCAAAAGATAGAGTAGCAAGGATGGGGGCCTGGGGACCATGCTTTCAGGGGCCACTGAGGTCAAGTAGCACAGACCATCTGGAACAGATGACCACCAAGTTCATCAAAGACATGACAATAAATGAACCAGGAGACAGAATAACCCACGTGAATGGGAGACAGCATCAGCATGAAACCAGAAGAACCAGATGGTGCCTGCTGCCATCAAAGGCAGCTGAGGTGTGTGACACAATGTAGAGTTGCTGGGGCAACATGAGAAAAAGAGATTCGCAGTTCACGAACCCTTCTGAATGACCAGAACTGATGGTACTACAGCCTGGAGGGTCAGCTGGGAACATGGCCTTTAGACTTGCTGCTGGCCCTCAGCTGAAATCAGTATTGAGCTCAAATCTTCAGTCAATAGACTGGACTCAGGGACCCAATGTGAGTATATCGTGTGTGTGCTTTACAGTTTTATAAATTTATAGGAGGCTGTCCTACTGGTTTCTTTCTACATGGGAGATAAGAAGGTAGAGAGAAGGGCACAGGTGGTTGCGGATACTAGAAGCATAGAGCTAAAAAGGAGGAATGTGCTGTCACAGGGTGAGGACAGCAGATGGAGCTACAGATAGATGTGCATGTGGAACTGATATGGATTGTATACTTTCACTTTATCATAGTTAAAAAACTGAGACCGAGAGTTTGACCTAGCACATCACCTAAAGAATCAACAACAACAAAAAAATCAAACCTGCTGCTATCCAGTCAATTCTGATTCACAGGAACTCTGTAGGACTGAGTAAAACTGCCCCACAGTTTCCAAAGAGTGGATGGTGGGTTTGAACTGCCAACCTTTTGGTTAGCAGACATAGCACTTAATCACTACATGCTAGAATTTCCTCTTAGAACTAAAGAATACAAAAAAGCTATGGTGAAACCTATGTTTTCATCCAGGGGCAGGGAAATAAATAATCCGTAGAACAAATATGATGGAACAATGAGATAAAGAATACAATTGCTTTGCAAGTGTCTCATCAATTTCAGCAAAATCACTTCAAATTTACACAAACTGTATGCAGTTGAACTTTTTCTTTGCTGTAATTCTATACAGTGAGCCACATGAGGACTCAAGAATTATCTGCCCTATATTCTTTCTAGTACTTTATCTGTTATGAAACTCTATGGTGGTTTTATTTTTATTTTTTTTTAAATGGGAAATTGGAGAAATACTTTTAGAACAATACATTGTTTTAAAGCAGCTTTGATAAAGCCACCAGTGAAATTCTCTCTGGGATGAATGTTATAAAGAGAACTTTCCTGTAAGTGATTATTCTTGACCACATATCTTATTTGCGTAAAGAATGATTTTGGCACTAAACTCGTAATACTTCCTTTTGTTGATATGGTCATTAGGAAGTTTGACTGACTACAGTACGTGTTTTGGGGCCATGGCCCACTTCTTGGAGTCATCAGCGAGCCAAGAAGCTTCCAAGAACCAAGCACAGGAATAATTCAAACTTGGGTGCCATTCAGATTTGTCTCCTGTCATTAAGTTGATTGATCTTTCCAGCTTCCCACTGGGCAAGAGGCTCTGGAAAGAGGAAAAAATTAGCAGTTATTACAGAATTAAAAAAAAAAGTTCCTTTTGGCTCTTCTGTTTTCAATTCTTGGGAAACCTTGTCAGCTTTTGGGCGATCCTCTTTCCTATTAAATATTTGCAGCTACTACTGTGAAAATGACTTCTTTTCCCGTAAGAGTTACTCTTCAAAAACGGCAGCTCTCCACGATGGAGTGGAACTATTGGCAAAGAGATATCTTTACTTTCAAACATCATTTTTTTCCCACAGTATTTGAGCTTTGCTTGCCGAAAATTAAAATGTATTCCATTGAGAATACCTCCTTCCTCTGAAAGCTCGTCTATTTCCTAGGGTCTTGCACTAACATAATCAACCCTTCATGAAGAGATTGCCTCCACTCTGGAGTTGAACTACGAGGCCCAGCTTCTTCTGTTGTTTTCCCACATACTATGCTTCACCTGGGAACCCTTGTGCCATGGCGGTTAAATGCTACAGCTACTAACCAGAAGGCTGGCAGTTCAAATCTGCCAGATGCTCCTTGGAAACTCTATTTGGCAGTTCTACTCTGTCTATAGAGTTGCTATGAGTCAGAATCGACTCAACAACAGTGAGTTTTTTTTTTTAAACTCCTTAACGCTCTCTTTCAGAGATGTCTCCATGTCAGTCCAATCTGGATTCCTAAGTAATACTACTTCTATTTTCAAAACTGTCTCAGAAATTTTCAGCAGATGATTATCCCAATCACGTCTATCTTTAATAATTTCACTAATACTGTTGTTTCAAGTACAGGTTGTCAGAGAAGGCATGCTCCCATGTTCCATATTTTACATTAAAGCCCTTTCCTAGAACTATAGTCTTAAAGTAAGGGAGTTACATATATAGTGAGCTGAATCTCGTTCACCCAGAAATGGAAACTTGATCAAAAGCTTATGTTCTCTTCTTACATCTAAGTCCTCAACAAATTCTACCACCTCCTACTCCAGCTGAGCACTAAGCTGTGCTGCTTTTTCCTATATATTAAGAGTGGTAGTTCTAAACCACATTTAATTGATTTCATTTCTGGATTAAAGATATGATAAAGGTCTTCTCGATTCCCTGTCTGGTCTCATCATTTACTTTCTGGGTCAGTGAAATGCACTGCTATGTGATTGTTACTTTCGCCCAATACTTCATCACTGCATCGTTTAAAATTATCTTCCATTTCCTTCCCATCCATAACTTCACACTGTGTTTTACAATTAACCAAAACTGTGTTTTCTTTCAAGTAGTGCCTTTCTCATCTCCCTATACACTTTTTCTTTCTCACCTTCTCTAAGGTCCTTACGACTTCATTCTTCTTGCTCTTTTGCTTTGTCTAACAAGTTCACAAATCCACAAATGGTATTATGTGTGGCTTGCCATAACCATGCAGAACAGAGGTAGTGAATTTTCTGGGCTAAGATCTTACTTAGCAAGTGTTGTAGGAATACATGTCTTGTTTTTGGATTGAGCGTGGCTCCAACTTAGCTCTCAAGCAGGATTAAAACATGTCTCAGCATCATCCATAAATAGTACTCCATGGGGGCAGGGATCTCACTTCCTTTATTTATCAGTTTGTCCCCAGTATATATTATAATGTTTGGAATATCATAAGCATCCAATAACTATGTGTTGAATGAATGACTACTGTATAAAGTATGGTAGGAAAGTTAGAAGAAAAGTTACCAAGGAAAGAGAAAGAAAAAATTCTAGAAAAGCAGGTTAACTCTTTAAGCTGATACCTGGGACATAGGGCAGGATAGGAAGACTGCATAGTACTGGAATGAGATATTGTTGTCCAGCCTATCAACGTGAGCACATATTTAAGATGTAGGAAGAGAGAAGCTTTAGGTAGGGATAAAGAGCTTTTCTCATGGGGAACTTAGCAAAACAAAAGGATACTTTTTGCCAAGAAACCTAAAAAGAGAAATATTCTTCCTACTTCCACAAGAGACATGGTATCTTCACAACTATGTATATATATGTTCAGAAGCACAGCCTTACATTATTATTCTGATGGTTTGTGATACTGGGGGGCAACCAAAAACCTTGACTGGGCATCAGATAAATTCTTGTAGGGCCAGGAGAGCAGAAAAATTATGATTCAACACCTTCAGAGACTACAGGAAAAACTGAGTATGAATTTGACTGAACTGGTGATTTGGGGATTTTAGGGAAAAGAGTGAGAATCAATACATTCTTCTTCACAATAGTTAATGTAAACTATTATTCCAGGGAAAGAAAAAAAGCTTAAGCTTATTGCCCTCATGTCAATTTCAATTCATAGAGACGCTATAGGACAGAGTAGCACTGTCGCCAGGGCTCTGTATCTTTGTGGAAGCAGGCGACCATGGCTTTCTCCCAAGGAATGGCTGACTGTCACATTAGCAGTCAAGCACTCAAATTCTGAGTGACCAAGGTTGCAGTGAATTATTGTTACCATGGATAATTAATTCAACAATTGATTTCTGAGAGCCACTATGACCTAGACACTGTGCTAAGTGCTGGGGATACAACATTTTTAAGACACAATCTCTGCCCTAAACAATCTTCTAGCAACGGTTATGCAAAAGAAAACAAGACATTGCAACAAGGTATCACACATAACAGAGGCATATGCTTGAGAGGCTTTTGTAAATACAAGTTATACAAAGTTTGAATACTAAATTCAGAAGATTCCAGATAAAGACTAAACCTCTGGTCACTGAGCCCAAGTTGGAGTTACTTTTTTTTGAATATAAAAGAATTCCAGAGGGAGGACTGATTCCTTAAGTGCATTATGTTGACCTAGACATTCATAGGCACCTCTCCTTCTTTATTAAAATCCTCTTCAAATTAAGCCTCTAATTGGAAACTCGTCTACTCCAGAAAATTGCACCTAGCACTGGCTTTCCTTCTTCCTAAATGGTTCATTTATTATATCATAAGCTAGAATGGTAGTGGATGAATTATTAAGCAAATACCAACTACAATTAACCTTGACCTGATGCATTTCTTCTTCCTCCTACTCCTTTTTTTTTTTTTTTTTTTTAACCTTGCAAATGTATCAGTGTATTCTGTGGAGCTAAACAATTTGACATTTTTGAGCCAATACATGGCTGCGATCAAAACAGAGCAACATTTCACCCCTGACAGTGCTGAATTCAGAGCAAAAACCATTGTAAAAAACACCTCTCAGTATCAGAGTGCATGGTTGTTTTTCTTGTTGAGCATGTGACATGTGTCAAACAAGATGAGTCACTCATCAAATAAGGAGATTGTTATGACATCCAGGGATGCAGAAAAGAAACTTGTTTCTCTTTTAGTAATTGATTCATTCAGTCACTAACACAAAGAATCATAGCTGGGAAAAAAGTAAGCACTTGGGTACAGAAGAAATAACTAATAGAGTTTCACACAGTAAGTGTTTAGAGAAACATCCATGGGTGGCACCTCACATAATTTGCACAGAACATTATTATTTCAGATTAAGCAGTTATTGTAAAATAATGTTATCTAATGAAATATGGGAAATGTGGACATCGTGTGATGCCTAAAATAAATACATGAACCTTTTTTTTTCTTTTCATCTTTTAATAATCTACATGCTATTACTGACTTACTGTTGCTAAGGGATAATAGTTCACTAAGATTCAGAAACAACAGACTCAGAGTCAAAGAAGATATCTAGCATCACCTGAATCAGGGTTACCCATAGCCTCGTTTCAGCCAAGCATGAAAATATACCCATATGGCTAGAAGGATCTCTGATGGCACAACAGTGAGGTATTCGAATGCTAACCAACAAGTTGGTGGTTCAAATCCCAAGAGCACAGAAGAAAGACCTGCCCATTTGACTCATAGGGACCCTATAGGTCAGAGCAGAACTGCCCCATAAAGTTTTCAAGGAGCTTCTGGAGGATCTGAACTGCTGACTTTTTGGTTAGCTGATATAAGTAGCACTTAACTACCAGGGTTTCCTTATAAAGATTGCAGTATAGAAAACCCTATGGGACTGTTCCACTCTGTCACATGGTGTCCCTGTGAGTCAGAAATCAACTCAATGGAATCTAAAAACATATGGCTAGAGTCATCAAAGTCTCTAATGAATATCCAATAAAAATGTTTTATATTAGGCTAGAAATTGATATTAAACATAAATATGAATTGACTTGATGGTAATAGATTTGGGTTGGTATTAAATAAAACAGAATGGCTATAAATTTAAATTTTACCCTTATTTTCTAACAAATGTTTCTAAATGCATTCATTCACTGATATTCAATACAAGGAAAAAAACATGAAATTGAGTCCTTAGGTTGTGTACACAGTTCAAGTTCATGGCTGCTAATCAAAAAGCTGGAGGTTCCAGTCTACACAGGCGCTCCTTGGAAGAACGGCCCAGTGGTCTACTTCTGAGCTGTCAGCAAGTTTGAAACCCTATAGAGAACAGTCTACTGACTTCAGTGTGTTTGCCATCGTGAGTCAGAGTTGACTTGATGGTAAGTAGTTTGTTTTTTGGTTTGTATAGAACACTTGCAATGTGTCATACATTGCCTTAGTCATCAGCGATATACAAACACACAAATAATGAGATAGTATCCATCTTCCTTAAGGAGTCAACCATACTTCATAGGAGAGAGAGAAAAATAAGAAATAACAAAAGTGTCAAGTGATAGATGTCATGACAGGAGAATCAGAGAACAGAGGGTCTTGCTTTAGCTCAGGGCTAAGAAGAGTTAGGTAAGGCTTCATAATGGAGGTGATACTTGAACTCAACCTTAGAAAGCAGAGAAATGAGGAAGGACACGGCAGGAAGAGAGAATAGTCTGACCAAAGACATTGAGGGATAGAAGTTCATGGGTGACTGGTCCAATTTAAAGAAAAAAAACAGAATAGTGATCAAGAGCAAGAGACTATTTCCCTTGAGTTGATTCTGACTCATAGCAAACATATAGGACAGAGTAGAACTGCCCATAGGTTTCCCAAGGCTGCCTCATTTTTTTCCCACAGAGCATCTGGTAGGTTCAAACCATCAATCTTTCAGTTAGCAGCCCAGTGCTTAACCACTATACCACTAGGGTTCTCTCCTGACAGCTACCCCCTGTAGGACAGAGTAAAATCATCCTATACAGGAGGACATCCAAGGATGGCCTATAGATGCAAACTGCTGGTCTTTTGGTTAATAACTGAGCTCTTAACCCTGAGCTGTCAGGGCTTCTTAAAAACTGTTCCCAGGTTGGGTCTTCCTCTTTTTGCTGACCTTCTACCAAGCATGATGTTCTTCTCCAAGCACTGGTCCCTTCTGGCAACATGTCTGAAGTTCATGAGAAGAAGTTTTTCCAGTGTTTTTTCTAAGGAGTACTCTGGTTATACTTCTTCCAAGACAGATTTGTTGGTTCTTCTGGCAGTCAGTGGTACCGTCAATATTCTATATTCTATGCCAAGACCCCAGAACAAAACGCTGTCTGGTTTTATGCCATGCCCACAATCATTCTTATGCTCCGGCCCACTGCTGAGGCCACTGTGTCAATCTATCTCTTTGAGTGTCTTCCTCTTTTCTGCTGACCCTCTGCTTTACCAAGAATGATGTCCTTTTCCAGGGACTGATCCCTCCTGACAGCATTTCCAAAGTATGTAACACCTGGTCTTGCCACCCTTACTTCTAAGGAACCTCCTGATTGTACCTATTTCAGGACCGATTTGTTTGTTCTTTTGGCAGCACATGGTGTATTCATTGTTCTTTTCCATCACCACAGTTCAAAGGTATCAGTTCTTCTTTGGTCTTCCTTATTCACTGTCCAGTTTCACATGTGTATGACGTAGCTGAAAATTCCACAGCTTTAGTCAGGCCCATCTTAGTCTGTAAAGTAATATCTGCACTTTTCATCACTTTAAATGCATCTTTTGCAGCAGATTTGCCCAACATAATGTGTCCTTTGATTTCTTGATTGCCGCTTCCATGGGTGTTGATCATGGATTCAAGAAAAAACAAATCCTTAATAACATCAATCTTTTCTCCATTTCTAGTGATGTAGCTTATTGGTCCAGTTACAAGGGTTTTTTTATTGTCTTTATGTTGAGGTATAATCCAGGCTGATGGCTATGGATTTAGATCTCAGTAAGTGTGTCATCCTCTTCACTTTCAGCAAGGCTGCATCATCTGTGTCATGCAGTTGCTAATGAATCCTCCTCAAAGTTTATTGCTCTGTTCTTCCTCTTAGAGTTCAGTGGTCCGACTATTTGCTCAGCATACACATTGACTAAGTGTGACAAAAGAATACAACCCTGCTGCATGCCACACAGTATCCCCTTGTTCTGTTCAAACAGCTGTCTCTTTGTTAAGTGCAGGCTATGCATGAGCACAATTAAATATTCTAGCATTCCCATTCTTTGCAATGCTAAGGTACACACTGTTGAAGGAATTTGCATAGTAAATAAAACACAGGTAAACATCTTTCTGGTAGTCTCTTGCACCAGGATCTATCTGACGTCAGCCATGATACCCCTGGTCTCATGTCCTCTTCTGAATCTGGTTTAAATTTCTGGCATTTCCCTGTTGATATATTAATGCAGCCATTTTTAACTGATCTTCGGAAAAATTTTACTGGTACATTATTAATTATATTGTTTGAGAATTTCCACATTATTTAGATCTGTTTTCTTTTGAATGGGTACAAATTTGGATCTCTTCTAGTCAGTTTGTAAGTCTTTAGGCAAATGAGTGCTTCCAATGTTGCATCTGTTTGTTGAAACATCTCAGTTTGTGTTCCATCACTTCCTGGAGGCTTGTTTTTCACCAGTGCCTTCAGTCCAGCCTGGACCACTTCCTTCAGTGCCATCATTTCCTGATCAGATGCTAGCTCTGGAAATGTTTGAAAGTAGACCATTCTTTTTGGCTGATGTGTATTCCTTCCATTTTCTTTAGATGCTTCCTGAGTCATTTAATATTTTCTCTGTAAAATCCATCAACATTGCAACTTGACAGATGAATTTTTTTATTTTAATTTTTTATTTAATATGACTGAGTGAAAATGTACATTCCCGTATAAATTTACATGCCCACCTCTATGCAGATGAATTTTTATTTCAGTTCTTTAGCTTAAGGAACACCGAGAGTGTTCTTCCCTTTTGGTTTTCTCTCTCCAGTTCTTTGCACATTTATCGTAATACTTTACTTTGTCTTCTTAAATGCCTTTTGAAATGTTCTGTTCAACTCTTAGGCATGAGACCTCTAGACAATAGAGTTCTAGACGGATAAGTTTAAATCCCACTCTTGACACTCACTGTCTGTGTATGCATCAGTACTTTAACTTTTTGGCTCATTTTCCTGTAAAACGGGGATAACCAGTTAACTAGTTGCTTAAGTTATTGCCATTGTTGGGAACAGAGTTTCCAAGGAGCACCTGGTGGATCCAAACTGCTGATCTTTTAGTTAGTAGCACTTAACCACCATGCCACCAGGTTTTCTGATGTCAGACTAGGGTGAATTTAAAGCAGTTCTTTCGCATCCCAGAGGACCTGGTGACTTATCCGATGTCTCCCCTTGTTTGATGAGCAATGCTCCAGTTTCTCAAAGTCCTGATTTATGACTGTGTGATATAATCAAATCTACCTACCCTTGAACTAAAGCCCAACACACACATATCTCCCCTCAAATGTCATTGTTTTTTTTGTTTTTTGCATTGGTGCTGAGGAACGAACAAAAAGTTTGTTGTTTAGTTAACAGCTATCTCTTTGGTTCTTCCAAATACATTGCTTTCAGAGACTTTATTTGTAGATCTTCTTTTTGATTTTCTATTCACTGCTGTGAAATTCTGCACATATTTATACTAACTATATTCTCAGCAGATGTTGCTCACTGTCTAGGTCCACATGTAACAATGTATGTGACGTTGAAGAGTGCATTTCATGGTACTTTTAAGTAGCTATACCTTTCCTTCTTGTCTACTAACAGTTTGGAGTTACTAGGTGGCATAAACAATTAAGCACTTGACTATTAATCAAATGCAGAGGCATGTAGGAAGAAAGGCCTGGTGATCTGCTTCCAAAAGATTGCAAAAAAAAAGCAAAAATAAACCCCAACCCACTGCCGTTGGTAGATTCTGACTCATAGCAACCCTATAGGACTGTGTAGAACTTCTCCCATAGGGTTTTCAAGGCTATAATCTTTGCAGAAACAGACTGTCACATCTTTCTCCCACCAAGCAATTGGTGGGTTCGAACTGCTAACCTTTTGGTTAGCAGCACAACACTTAATCATTGCACCACCAGGGTTCCTTCCAAAGGATCACAGCCATTGAAAACTCTGAGGAGTGCAGTCTCACTCTGAAATACACGAAGGCACCATGAGTTGGACTGGGCTCAACGTCAACTGGCTTATGTCCTTCTTTCTTGTCTTGTAACATATTCAAATAAAAATAGAAATCACATATCTGTTCTATAGAAGGTTAACATTTAAGATCAAATGAAAGCATTTAACACCTGTATTATCAACACCGGCCCATAGAAGAAGCTGAAATTGGGCCATAATGTATTCCTACCATAAAGATGCATATCAATTTTGTCAGTCTCCAACATTAAGAATAACTGATTTCCAGGTATATTGTGAAGAAGTCATAAATTTGCATGACACTGTAAATGATCATTCTGCTTTCAACTGTGACTATGTCTGAGCCATCAAGACACACTGTTCCCATCAACTCAGAGAACGTTAGTAACTATTGGAGATTTCTCAGGATTCAGAATTTTCTAGGTACTTTCACACAAATCACTCTAAAACATGAATAATTTTCAACTTTTTATACATTCCTTTATTCATATTTTTTCATAGTTGACATCCACACTGACTAGCTTGCTTTTGTCGCTTGCTTTATACAGTGCAATATTAGCAAATGATGTATGCTGAGGCTTGCAAAATTGCTTGTATCTTTTTGCTTCATGCGTTACATATCTGCCTCCTCCCTGAGGACAAGCCTAAGCTAGATTGTTGGTAAGAGATCACAGGGAGGAGAATGGAATCATTCCAACACAGGCTAGCCTATGTGTGAGCAAGCCTAGTTGTACTAGCTTCTGATTGCTGCTGTAACAAGTTAACATAAAATTAGTGACTTTGAACAGCAGTAAATTTTTCCTTTCACATTACTGGAAGTCAGAATTCTGAAATCAATTTCACCAGATTCAAGACAAGCTCTCAGAAGTACTGGTTCTTTCTGGAAGTGCAGAGGGAAGAATCTGTCTTTCTGCTTTGTTCAGCATCTAGTGGTAGCCTGTATTCTTTGACTTGGTGCCTTCTTCTGTCTTCAGAGTATACCACCACAACTTATGCTTCTGTTGTGATGTCAGCATCTCCTCTGACTCTCATTCCTCCTTCTTCTAAAGACTGTTGATGTGACACTGGGCCCATCTTAGTCCCTCAGGGTAATCTCCTTGTCTCAGGATCCTGAACTTAGCAGCATCTGCAAAGTCTCTGTACCAGACAATAGTCATAAGTTTTGAGGATTTGGCTGTGGATATATTTGGGAGCTGTTATTTAGCATACCACATTAGGCAATATGAGTGGGCCTTATCTACAGAACTTCTAGCTGATCTGTAGACCCTGAGACATACCAAAGTGTTGTTTTAAGGCACTATGTTTTTTGGTGGGGAGGTGGAAAGGGGTGTGAAGAGGAAGGATGGTTCTTGTCATGAGTTGAATTGTGTTCCAGCAAGTATGTGTTGGAATCCCAGCCTGTGAATGTAATCCTGTTTGGAAACAGGGTTTTCTTTATGTTAACAAAGCCATGCCAAGGTAGAGTATGTCTTAACCTAACCTCTTCTGAGTTATAAAAAAAGAAAAAAATAAACAGATTAGACATAAGCATATAGACACCAAGAGAAAAGAAGACACACTAGGAGACAGATGGATCTACAGAACTGGGGACTCCTGTGGTTGCTGGCAGCTGCTAGAAGCTGAAGCAGACAAGATGGGGTCTCTCCCTAAAGCTATGCCCTGAATTCAGACTAGTAGCTTCCAGAACTGCAAGAAAATAAATGTTTGTTCTTAAATACCACCCAGCTGCGGTGTTTGTGTTCCAGCAGCACTAAGAAACTGAAACAGTTATGGAGTCATAAATGTTACCTTCACCAAGAGAATATTCCCCTGTTTGAACCCCCTTACTATGAAGAAGTTCTTTCTTATCACAATAAAAACTAAAACCCACTGCCATCAAGTCAATTCTGACTCATACCGACTCTGTAGGACAGAATAGAACTGCTCCATAGAGTTTGCAAGGAGTGCCTGGCAGATTGGAACTGTCAACATTTTGGTTAGCAGATGTAGCACTAAATGTGTACACCACCAGGATTCCATACCTGATCTTTGCCTGCTAACTTCTGTCCTACTGGACTTAGGGGTCACTAGCCCTTCCCTCACACTAGCCCTTCAGCAGGCCAAGACCTGATGTAGGAATATCAGCGAGGCTACTTGAACATTGAACCATACCAGGAAGACTGCTCTCCTTTAGAAGAGATCATTGTAAACTTTCTAATCTTTCTTAATATTTTAATTTATTTACAGATTCTACTTTTTTTTTCCCCTTGTCCCTTTTGTTACTATCGGCGTATCAGAATACCAGCCACTTTTTATGCCTCTGGGCCTAGTAGATAACATGTTATTCTGGTTCTAATGCATTTAGCATCAAACGTAACCATAACTCCTTCCCATCAGGTAGATTCCAACTAATAACAACCCATAATTTCCAAGGAGCACCTGGTAGATTTGAACTGCTGACCTTTTGGTTATTAGCCATAGCTCTTAATGACTATGCCACCTGTCTACCCATTTAGCATCAGAGTGGGTCCACGTGGGAGTGAATAAAGCTCAGCTGACTGGAGTTAAGGCCTCACTGCCACGCACTGTGGACATTCTATTAGGAGATGCTTCCTGAACGTGTTAGTTTTATAAACTTTTACCCTTTTTTCCCCTATGTTTCTATAAAATAAGGCTTGCAAGCATCATTATGGTTTTACGGCATGATAGCTAGGGAGTCCTGATGGGTTTGTTTAGTTGTGTTATATTTGCAAAACCAGAGGTTCCCCATGTAACCTAATGGAGAGGCACCTGCACTCAAAGATCACTGTAGATCTCGCTGGTACATTGGCATCCCACAGATCAACGGAGCCACAGTGCGACTAGCGTCAATGGTGGATTGTATAACCAGACCATATGTCTCAAAATCCGTGTTATCAACCGAAAATTTAAACACTGAATCAGTAAGCATGCATATCGATACTGACAATACATGCCACCATTTTTAATAAAATAAAATAAAAATTTAGTAACTAGAGGGTTGCAAACCACTACAAGTTGTTTTATGTCTCCCTATAGGTCTCTTAGTGGTGTAGTGGTTAAGTGCTATGACTACTAACCAAAAGGTCGCAGTTCAAATCTGCCAGGCCCTCCTTGGAAACTCTGTGAGCCAGTTCTACTCTGTCCTCGAGGGTCACTGGGAGCTGGAATTAACTTGACAACAGTGCTTTTTAAAAAAAAAAAAAAAAAAAAATAGGTCTCCAGTGAAACAAAACAAACAGAATTTTAATAAGGCTTCTAATGGGCTACAACTTGAGTCTGTAACCATCGTGTCCTATTTTACCCTTTAAGGAGCCCTAGTGGCACAGGGGTTAAGCATTCAGCTGCTAGCTGAAAGGTCAGCAGTGTGAACTCATCCAGGCACTCTGGAGGAGAAAGATGTGGCAGTCTGTTCTCATCAGGATTACAGCCTTCCAAACTCTTTGGGGAAGCTCAACTCTATCCTATAGAATAACACTGAATCAGACTCTACTTAATGGCAACATATTTGGTTTTGGTTCTTTATTTTTTATTCTAGAATCCGTTCACCATGAATGATGACTCAGAAGATTTATTCATCAAATTTGCCAAGTTAAGAAAAATGGTTCATACATTGGGGCCAAACTACTCAAGAATTAGAATTTTTTTTCCCCTGACATAAGGAAAATACAAAACTTTTGGAGAAAAAAGTGTATTTTTGATTTTTTCTTTCCGTCCAAAAGAAAAAGAAAGTCTGAAATTTGGTATATAGAAGAAAGAATTCATAATTTATTGTTGTTTTGCATGCCTGGTAGGTACAGTTGATCACATTTCATAAATATACCAATGTACACTGTTACCAGTTCTGTGCTGATATCTCCTTCCCCACACTTGCAAAAGCCTCTGCATTCACACCAAAACAAACGAATGAACACGCAGAAAATTCATTACTATCAAGTAGATTCTGACTCATAGTGACCCTGCAAGACAGAGAACTCTCCCATAGCATTTCCCTGGCTGCTGTCTCTACGGGAGCAAATTACCACATCTTTCTCTCGTGAAGTAGCTTCTGCGGTTGATCTGCTGACCATTTAGTTACAAGCCCAGAGCTTAACCATTACCCTACCAGGGCTCCTTCTCACTAGTACTAAGTATTAAAATTTTAAATTTTTAAATGTATCTATGGCTACCAGAAACCTGGGTGGAGTAGTGGCTAAGTGCTACATATGCTAACCCAAAAGTTAGCGGTTCAAAACCACCAGGCACTCCTTGGAAACTCTATAGAGCTAGTGCTACTCTGTCCTATAGGGTTGCTATAAATCGGAATCAACTCAACAGCAGTGGATTTGGTTTTTGGTTTGCTATGGCTACCAGAAATATTATACATTTTATACTCTTTGATATAAAAAGTCACTTCCTTATACTAAGGAAACAATTATGGGCTTCCTGAAAATTTAGCTACTACTCTGTTACAATGCTTTTACATTCACAATATATTGGAAATAGCCTACATGGCTAATAACTGGTGATTGGTTCAGTAAGTTGTGTACAGTTATAGAGACATAGTGAAACATTACATTGTTTAATTTAGTATGAAAATTTTCTGACAAGGGAAAATATTCAGTAGAAATAATTCAGGTTAAAATATGTATATCATTATCCCCATTAAGCAACAGAATACATATGTGTGTGTGTGCATGTTTGTGTGTGTAAGTAGCTGACAATAAATATATTTTTATTAGAAAAAAAGATAGGCACCAGATGGAAAATGGGCCACGACTCAATCTAGCAGAGTTCTATGAGAAAAAGTTCTAGAAATTGTAGTTGTCCACTGTCATGGATTACATTGTGTCCCCCCTGCCACAAAAGATGTGTAGTAATTTGGCTGGGCCAGGATTCCCTGTATTCTGTGACTGCCCTCCACTTTGTGATTTTCTGATCCTGTAAATCCTCATCCCTAACACAGAATGCACTGTGTTAGAGAGGATGAGGGTGGGACTGTAAAGCCCTTCCTAAAATCACCTCACTGCTCATATGTAAAGAAAGTTTCCTGGAGTATGGCTTGCACCACCATTGATCTTTCATCCTACAAGAGATAAAAGGAAGGGAAAGCAAACAGAGAATTGAGAACTTTACATCATTAAGAAAACAACTAGGAGCAGAGCCCATCCTTCAGACCAGAGGTTCCTGTGCTTAGATGCTACCTGAACAAAGACTGATACGACACAAATACTTTCCTCCAGAGCCGACAAAGAGGAAAGCCCTCCCCTGGAGTGGGTATCCTTAATCTGGACTTGCAGCCTACCAGACTGTGTAGGAGTAGACTTTCCCTGTTAAAGCCATAGACTTTGTGGTATTTCTGTTAGAGGAGCACTATATAATTAAACACCCACGTACCCAACATTCCTTTTTCTGCCTTCTATATTTGCCATTATACAGGTTTGTAGCAGAGAGAACAGAATAGTCTCTTCCATCATGGGACATACATTTGATGAGGGAGATGGGTAATACCTACATAAAATAATTACATGTCAAGCACTGATAGTTCCTTAAAGATAAAAATCAAGCTATGTCGGGAGACAGTAAGAGTGGAGACATGATCACAGTTAGGGTGTCTGAGAGGCTAACATTTGACCTGAATAAAATGAGCAGTGAATCATGTGAATGTAAGGAAAGACCTTTTCTGACTGAATAGCAAGTACAAAGGCCTTGAAGAAACAGTTTTCATTATTAAACCTACTACTGTTGAGTCAATTCTGACTCATAACAACTCTATAGGACAGGGTAGAACTGCCCCATATGGTTTCCAAGGAGTGGCTGGCGGATTTGAACAGCTGACCTTTTGATTAGCAGCCATAGCACTTAAACACGACACCACCAGGGTCTCTATTTCATTATTAGGAACTACCAGTATGGCTGCCAGATCAAAACAGAGGATATTTTAGATTTCCTTAATAACAGGGTAAGAACATTACCATGCAATTTTTCCTGGTAAAATTTCTTTCATGTTCTTCTGTGTTCAGTTCATCATTTAAAGAGAAATACGGGAAACATGGAATGAGTGAAAAAATAATGTACTCAGGATGATAAAGGGATCCAGAAATTCTGTCACTTGAAGAACAGCGGGAAATCTAGATGCTTAATCTAGATAAAAGAAGACGTGATACAGACACGAGAATGCACTCATGCAGTCATTATAAACTTGTCTGTTTCACTGCAGAAAGCAAAAGCAAGATGAAAATTACAGAGAGATGAACCTCAGTCAGCTATAAGAAATCAGATCCCAATATTTGCAGCTCTTCTAAAAATGACTACTTTAATGAGTTCCCGGTTCCCAGGGTAATCAGGGCTGGAGGCTCTCTTGTCACGGGACCCTGCGAGGTTGGACTTTTCCACTAAACTGGCCTATTGTTACACCTTGTCATTCTACTTTGCAGGTGATGTAGCAGTTAGCCTGGAGTGATATAAGCTTATCACAGTATAGAATCACTCCTAGACAGTACCACTCTGGTGGGTATCATTTCTAGACCTTTGACTTGGGAAGTTCATGGAACAGGGTAGCTAAAATATTAAGAATCGTGCCAGAGAAAACATCTAAATCTATAAAACCCTAGGGCTTTGAGAGGGAATGGACCTGAGACGTCCTTTAGGCCAGGGCCATTCATAACCGGGGGACAGAAGAGGGAGGTGGCAACTGCCCTCTCAGCACGCATGGAGATAGAGGCATCTGGCTTCTAATTCAGTGGCAGATTGGGTTGTTTAACAAATGCTTAAGTGAGCAAATGACGGTTCTATTTTGATAGGTGTTAATCAAAGCTATTGTCACTGAAACAGAGTCTTTTGCTACAATCTGTTCTTTGATAAATGTGCAAAATACATCAAGAAGACCTTTCCTCTAGTACTAACATTGCCTGGAGTTTGAGGTATGTCTAAAAGGCATGAAGAGAATGATTTCAACAAGTATCTTAACAAACACATCACATTTAACACATCCTAGTAAGAACTGCTACTCTGATTTTCTAAGCAATGTAAACCAAGGGAAAAAACAAACCCACTGCTGTCTAGTCAATTCCAACTCATAGCAATCCTAAAAGACAGAGTAGAACTGCCCATGTGGTTTCCTGGTAGATACAAACTGCTGATCTTTCAGTTAGCAACCACAGCACTTTGCCACTACACCACCAGGATTTCCATGTAATGTGGAGGGATTACATACTGAGGTACACATTCACCATGTTTTGCACATTGCCAAATAATATGCTCCATTATTATGTCCTCACAGGGACATAACATATACTATATCCCCATAGGAGTCCCTGGGTGGCACAAGCAGCTATGCATCGGACTACTAACCAAAATGTTGGGGGTTCAAACCCAACCAAAAGTACATGGGAAATCAGGCTGGGGATCTGCTTCCAAAAGGGGACGGCCTTGAAATACCCTATGGAGCAATTCTACTCTGCATGCACGGGGTCTCCGTGTGTCAGAATAGACTTGACAGGAACTCAGCAATGGACTCCATCATCTGTAGGTGGCACACAAGGTGAAATGCTTAGATCCTAACCAAAAGGCCGTCAGCTCAAATCCGTCTTGGAAGAAAGGCTTGTTGATTTACTTCCGGAAGATCACAGCCATTGAAAACCCTGTGGAGCGCAGTTCTGCCCAGAAACAGACGGGGTTGTCACGTGTTGGCATCTGCTGTATGGCACCTGCTCCACCCCCATCACCTTGAACAGTGCCTGCAATAAAGTTGGTCCTCTATAAGTGACTGTCAAATGAATAAAAAATGATTGAGGAATGACTGTAGTTAAAAGACCATGTATCATTCTGATGACATTGCTATTTCTTAGAACATTTTGGAACTCTGCTGGAAGATTTAGCTCCAAGCTTTCTATCTTAACTTTCTTTAATGGATACAAATTTTTGTCTCCGAATTCTCTATTTGCCAGTAGCCAAAAAGTGTCCTAGTTAGTGACAGCATTTAAATTTTTTTTTAAAGTGAATTTAAAATACTGAGATGGTTATTCCTTAGTGTCTTCTAGAATGGCACAGAAGCAGCGTCTGTCTTTAAACACACCACATCAGAGTCTTTTGTCCATGCCCACTGCCACTGTCCTGGTGCCAACTCCCTTCATCCTCTGCCTGAAATATTAACAACCCCCTTAAAATGTGTTCTTATTTCTAGTCATTTCTTCCTCTAGCTCACAAATGTAGAGCTCCTAAGCAAGCTTGTTCATGTCCTGGCTCTGACAATCGTGAGCTGTGTAATTTAAAAATAATTATTTAACCTTCTGCAGCTTCAATTTTGCAACCTCTAAAATGAAGATAACATTAGAAGCAGAAGTTTGTCTAATTTTATGAGGATGGCTGAAGCAATAGCTCACAAACTCACATGCTAACCTTTAGTAGCATATCATTCTGTTACTTAAATGCTTTGAGTATTGCTCCCCTGTAGTTAAAATTGAAAGTCTTTGACATGAACTTCAAAACTACTCAGGATTTGAGATTCAGTTCCATGCATTTTGAGGCATTCTTCCATCACTTTATTTTTTCCTTCTTTCCTAGCATCCAAGTTCTAACACAGCAGATTGCTTACCTGCCTGTTAATTTGTAAATTGCTCTGATGTGTGCCAACTTTTCTTTCCTTTCCCTGAAATTCCTTCTCCTGGAATGCCTTATGACATTATTACTTGATGAGTTCCAATCATCCACCCCGTATCAACTCAAATGCCATGGCTTCCTGCTGCCTCTACTTTATGCTGATGACTTCTTTAACTGTTGGTTACGACCTGGACTGTGAGCTGTTCAGACAGTCATAGATCAGGTTTGCCTCTGTGTCCCCAGTGCTTAGCTTGCCTCCTGGGAATGACAAGTTTGCCAAATACCTTTGAAGATTATTGCAAAAGAATGAGCTACAGAAATAACGTCTACAATGGCACACTGTAGGTCTTAGAGAACCTTTAACTTCCAGGGGTGACTGATTTCATAAAAGGGGTGATGCTAGTGAAGATCATTTTTTTTTAGCAAGCGTACCAATGACCGTGAGGACAGCTCCGTTCGAAGCGGTGTTTCATTTGGTTGTTCACAGGGTCACTATGAGTCGGAATGAACTCCACAGTGCCTTACAACAACAAGCACATGCATTTCTAGTTGATGACATCTCAGATTTAGACATTTACGTTCACTCTAGGTAGGAAATCAGGTCATCTCTGTATCTACTGAGTTCTGGGAGTGAGAAGGAGCTTATAGAGGAATAAATGACTGAATGTGTTTTTCCGCCACTATGGAGCCTACCATAATGGATAGCACTGATATGTTAGCATGGAGGTATTTCCATCTACCTATGAGCACCTTGAGAGCAGAGATAGTCTTAATCATTCAACATCGATTGTGTGCTTAGAACAGAGTAGATGCTTAAAACATACTTACTAGACTAAATATAGTTCTGGAGAGAACAGCACAAAGACATCCATACTGTGAGATGAACATTAAAGCAGATCTGCCTTTCTCACGGAAGGTTGACAAGAACAGCTGACAGACTTGGCACCAGTGGCAAAGCTGAGTCAGCTTGTTTTCTTGGCATCACAACTGAAGATGCACGCTGGAGTAAGAAGGAAGGTTCCATTAGACCTTCACCGTGCTCCTTCTGCTCTTTAATATTTCTGTTCCAAATAGATCCTGTTTCATTATTAGCACTAACACACCAGGGCCACCATCTGTCTGTCAGTTTGTCACACTGAGTAGGCTTGATATGACACTAGAAGCTACGCCACTGGAATTTCAAATACCAGTATGGCTAGCCCTGGTGAACAGGTTACAGTGGAGCTTTCAGGCTATGATAGACTGGGAAGAAAGGCCTGGTGATCTACTTCCAAAGGTTAGCCAGTGAAAACCACTATGCATCTCAACAGTATATTGTCTGATGTAGTGCTTGAAGATGTGTTGTTTAGGTTGAAAGGCAACAGTGGACTTAAGCAAGCCAGTGGTTGAGAGGATGATGTGGGACCAGGCAGTCCTTTGTTCATACTTACATGGAACTGTCATGAGTCAGAGTCAAGTCAATAGCAATTAACAACAACAACACCTTACGGGGACCTCTTTCAATTTTAGGTTCTCAATTCACCAACTTTTACCCTAGTGAAGATTACTACAATTGGAGAAGTCATTGTTCTAATAACTGAATCACATATGGTAAGTAGATTTTATATTATGTGCCAATTCTGGTAGATTGATAGTAGGTGCTATCACTGAAGTTAACACTGTGTTGAGAAGGATTCTGAGGCTTCATGAAAGCTCGGTGGAAAAGAGGACCTTTACCAAGTATTGAAGGAAAATAAGTGGTACATGCATTTATAATTTAATTAAACCAAAAAAAAAAAAAAACCAAAACTCCAGTACCATCAAGTCAATGCTGACTCATAGCAACCCCGCATGACAGAGTAGAACTGCCCCATAGAGTTTCCAAGGAGCACCTGGCAGATTTGAACTGCTAACTTCTTGGTTAGTAGCCATAGCACTTAACCATTGCGCCACCATTCCAAACCAAACCCACTACTGTCAAGTCAGGTCTGACTTGTAGTGACCCTAGAGGTCAGAGGAGAACTGCCTCCTAGAGTTTCCGAGGAACACCTGGCGCATATGAACTACTGACATTTTGGTTAGTAGATGTAGCACTTAACCCACTACACCACCAGGGTTTCCAAGCCACCATTGGTGTATTTAAATTATTAATACAGCGATGAATTTTTTTAAATCATTATGTTTACAATTCTTGGACTAGATAGTCCAAATAAGACAACTGATAGGAAATCATTGAACTAAAGAAATCTCTTCCAGTCACTTTTTGTTTTAATAATCAATAAGATCAGTTATTTCACATAGCAATGGATTTGACAGCAAGTATAAAGTGAAAAGACTTGACTAAATATTTTTATACAGAAAAGAAAAAAAAAAGGAATTAGTAGTTTTAAAACTATGTGCTTCATGATTTGTCCTAGGTTCTCTATAGTGAATATTTTTCTTTCCATTAAGGCAATGAGGCAAAGGGAGAATATGAGACTTTTTTATGGTCACACAATCCTAAGTGGACTGTTGTTAGGGTGTGTGTTAGGGTGTGGTCGAGGTTTGCTCAATGATAAAATGACCATGCTCCTCTCCTCCTTTTGTGCCATGCTGGGGTCCAACACACACACACACACACACACACACACACACACACACACACACACACACACCCCTGTGTGTAAAAAGCAAGAAGTAGGTAAAAAAGCCTTCACAATGATTCAGCATTCTAAAGTTCTCTTCTTACATATTCAGCATCCTAAAGTTATTTTTCTTACATTAAACTTCTTGAGTCTTAATTGAGTTCCTATCTACTCTTAATGTACATGTCACTCAACAACATGGCCTTTCCAAAACATAGGAAACTAGGAAAATTTACACAGAATGGAAAAAAAAAAATGTTTTTGAGCTGATATAATTAGCAAAGCAGGTGGGGAAAAAAAGCACACCATCTGATTACTCATTGTGATAACTATGACTGTGAATAAAATGCCTGGGAATTCAGGAAAACTAATGTGTATTCCATGCAGTCTCTGCAACGTGGCAGAGAAGTGCGTTAGCTAGAGCCAAAGAAAAAAATCCAAGAAATATTTGTTTTAAGTGGAAGTGCTATAGTTTATTCTTTAGCCACCTAAATACTTGATTGATTGGGAGGATTTGTTATTCATTGTGTTGCTAGGTGAAGTGGAGAATTTAAATGCAGTATTATTATGTAAAGCATTTCTAGAGTTTTTATGGTGAGAAAATATAAGCATTTTAGAAACCAATTTGGAGAAGCTTTCTTGAGTTGTGAGCCTGGGCCCAGTACAAAGGCAGCTGTTTTCAATACAGTTTTCATTTCCGTCTTTCAGGATGAAGTAAAACACTGAAACCTATAGCCAGCCAAAACTCCAGAAGCTTCCTCACCCCGTGTCTGGGGTGAGAGGGGAGGATTCTTTTTTTGGCTTACTATTAGCTTAAAATTGCAAATGAGTTTGAATGTCACTGCCACTGCTGTTCCATAGATGGCTGAGTTCCCATGGACTTCTGGTGTCAAGAATCATCTCTACAGGCACAAGGTAAGTGAGTAATGAGAGCTATCGTCTCAGGGGATGGGAGAGGTGGTTCCTGGACAGCAGGAGAGACTTGTCCAAGGTCATACCATTAGCAAGAGACCATATGTCTGCCTCTTTCAGTTTGTGCAGCTATCTTGTCTCTCTACCTTGACACTTTGCTTGCCCTGCACAAGTCATCCTGAGAGTCACAATGGAAGGTCTAAAAATGGAGCAGTCTTAAGTGTCCCAACGATAATAAGGCAAAACCATTCCACAAGCTGGGTAATTTTTGTGTCTCATAAAAGAAAGGGCTAAATGACTCACCACAGATTGCATAATTGAAAGATGATTTCAGAATGAGAAAGCAGTAACCGGCCTGTAACTTTTTCACTCCCCTGTTGGATTTGGGACCACCCCCCCTCAGTCCCACCTGCCCGACATCATCCCAAGGAGCTCCGGCGGTGCAGTGGTTAAGTACTAACTGAGAGTTCAGTAGTTCAAACTCCCCAGATACTCTGTGGGAGAAAAGACCAAGCCATCTGCTCCCGCGAATATTTACAACCCAGGAAACACTGTCCTAAAGGGTTGCTATGAGTTGGAATCAGCTTGACAGCACACGTCAACAGATCAAATCCCACCGAAGCTGATAATCATTTTGTCACCTTCATGAGTCCACACATAAAATTCTCTCCCATTCAGATTAAAGACTGGATTTTAACAAAAGGAATCTCGGGAGGTGCACCCACCCAGAGATACCTTAGAGGAGAGGCTTCACGTTCTGCATACAAAACGTCACCGTGCTGGAAGCCCTTTGCAATGCAGTTCTACTAACTTGATGGCAACTGACTTTTTTGTTTGTTTGTGTAATTTTTGAAAAATTCTAATGAATAGCCCCAACACAAATCCAAGCAATCTGCTGAGCTGCCTCAGTTTTCCCAGTGTGACTGGGAACAGCCTGTCTCAAGGAGATGCAGTCTGAAAATTGTCTGATGGAGAGTCAAACAGTTCTGACCATTCTGTCCCCTGTCTGTGTAGATGAAAATAGTCCCCCAAAGTGACCCTCCTTTTCTGTACCAGGGAGGCAGCTCTGTACTCACCAAATAAAACACATTCCATCACCAGCAGTGAAGGGTCTTGTAAGTTATCCACTTCCTATGATCGTACTGTATCCCTCCTCCTGGCTCCTAAGCACTGACCTGTTAATGCTTCTCCTCTTGTTCCTGATCTAACCCTAGCAGTAGCCTATTTGATGAGTCAAAGATGGAAGCACACACAGAAGGATACACAGCATGACCAAGGGTATGACTCATCGGATCAAACAACTTGTGCCCAGGAAAATGACTGAGCCGTGCCAGTGTACATAGACATTCGTTCATTCATTTAGGGGTGGGGGGAGCAGTACAAATTGGGGCTTTCCAAGCATCTAAAATGTTTCACATCCTCTTAAAGGTTCTTAACTTGTGGTCCAAAGAAGACACAGATTATAGAGTCTTTTGGGCTCCTTTATATATCAGTTTTTATGTATAAGTTTATGTTCATTTTTCTAATGGCAAAATCCATAGCTTTCCCAAACTTTCCGGGAGTTTATTGGTCTAAATTTAAATTTGCTCATTCAATTCATTACTCATTTAGCTAACTTTGAGTGCTTTCTATGTGCTAGTTGCCATGATAGTCACTGGGGTATAGAAAGAGAGAAATTAGATGTAATTTCTGGCCTCACATAGCTTAGAGATCAACAGAAAAAGGAGATACTAAGAACAGTATTCGATAATATCACCGTTCAATAATGATTACAGGAGACCTTGATCATGTGTAACAAGGAGGCCTTCTGAAAGATAAATTTATATGATCAACCATGTTAGAAACTGGAAATATGTGTAATTTTAAAGGTTTATTGACTTTAGTCTGCAATGATTTCAATAATGGTGCATATCTGTCTTAGTCGTGCGGTACTGTTCTAACAAACCTACCACAAGTGGAGGGTTTTAGCAAAGAACGGCTTGTTCTTACACAGTGCAGTAGACTAGAAGTCCAAATTCAGGGTGCTGGCTCCAGGAAAGGTACTTTCTCTGGTGATTCTAGAGGAAGGTACTTACGTTCTTTCTTTGGTCAGGGAGCATCTTGGCACAGGAACTTCAGATCTGAAGGAGCCTCTCTTCTCCTGGTGCTACTTTCTTGATGATATGAAGTTCCCAACCCTCTCTTTGCTTCCCTTTCCTTTTATCTTTTGTAGGATAAAAGAATAAAAGGGGATGCAAGCCACATTCCAGGGAAACTGCCTTGGCGCTGGAGCAAGGAAGTGAGCCTAGGGAAAGTGTTAAATTCCCACCCTTATACTTTTTAACATAATCCAGACTATTAACTCCAGGGAGAGATTAGGATTTCCAACACAGGAAAATCACAAAATACTGGGAATCGTGGTCCAGCCCAGTTGTTATACACGTGTTTGGGGGAACATAGTTCAATCCATGGCAATATCTAACTAACACAAAGCTCAACAGGCCTCAACAGCAAGTTGGTTCCATGTCAGTCTGAGAGTCTGCTCGTCATCTGGAGTAACTACACGAGGAGGTAGGAAGAGAACTTCCTGTGCTATGCTCTTCTCATGGCAGGAGAAGAACACAAAGATATTAGCAGAAGTGATTTCCAGCCCTTCTCTTGCATTGCCTTCACTGACATTCCATTAGGCAGAGCAAGTCTCATGGCCAAGTCCAAAGTTTAAGTTTGGGAAAATATATTCTACTCATCATGAGGCTATGGAAGCACCAAGCCAGCCAAGTGTCATTGAGTCAGATCACATGGGTGTGTAATACTGAAATTATACCACAAAAAAAAAGGAGAATTGGGAACAGCCATTTTATCTACTATATATAGTTTGGAAAATTCTGATTGTTTTAGTATTTATCCATTGTACTATTGCAATTAAGCCAGAGTTTAAGACTCTTAGACGTAAGATTGCATAAAACATGAGTTTAAGCTCATTAGAGAGTTGAAATGTTCTTAGGTATCAAGGTAGAAAATGATAATGGGAGAAGCAAGGAGAACACCCTTCTCCTTTCCTGAATAAATGAAAACACCTTCAAGGAATTGCCCTCCTTTTCCTACACCAGACAGACAGCTTCATGTTCACCAAATACAACATACTGTACCATCAGCAGTGACAGCCATTTCTTCACGTTCTTCACATTCTATGATTATATCACATCCTGTAATGGACTGAATTGTGCACCCCCCCAAATAAGTGTTGGAACCCTAACCCCTGTGTCTGTTTGGAAATGGGATTTTCTTTGTTATGTTAATAAGGCCATACCAGCATAAAAAAAAAGCCAAGCCAAGTGCCGTCGAGTCGGATCATAAGGTATGTCCTAAATCAAATCACTTCTGAGATAATGTAAGAGCAGATTAGATTCAGAGGAGTACATACATTATCTCATTTGATTCTTACACTTTCTCTGGCAACTAAATCTGTTGCTGTCAAGTTAATACTGATTCATGGTGACCCCTTTTATGTAGTGGAGTTACTCCATACAGTATACTTGGCTATAAACTTTATGAAATCAGATTGCCAGACCTTTCTTCCATGGTGCTACTAAGGGAATTTTATCACCATTCTTTAGGTCAGTAGTCAAGTGCAAATCATTTGCAAAACTAAGGACCTCCCTAGTGTGTAAATCTAAAAATCAAACTCACTGCCATCAAGTCTATTTTGACTTATAGCAATCCTATAAGAACACTAAAGGGGAAAAACTGACATTATTGAAGCTGGGAACCAAGAACTCAATTCAATGAAACAAAAACAGCAATCAGAGATAAAAACAAGCTCTTAGAAATGAAAGTTGTGATGGCTTAAATAAAAAGCTTAATGGAAGACTTGTAATATAAAACTGTCTTTTGGAAACTAAGCGAAAAAGAAAAGTCAGGGAGTTGGAGGACTGGTTGAGATAAATCCAGTGTCTGAATAATGGGAGGTCAAGAAGGAGAGAAAAGAGAAAACAAAGAAAAGGAAGTTATCCAATAACAATAATAATAATTTGATAATATTTCTTCAAATTGAAGGAAATGCTTCATTGTCTATACTGAAAGTGTCTATCGATTCCCAGAGGAGGACGTTAAAAAGAGACCCACAGCAACGCACAAGCACGCCATTGAAAGATTTAAATAGGGATGAAGAGTCTGCAATCTTCTGGGAAATATAAACAGATCACTTGAGGAAGGCTCAGGAATAAGAAGAATTTGGATCTCTTAAAGTAGCACTTAAATATAATTAAGGAATATCTTAAAAATTTGGGGTAAAAAGTATTTTTAACTTAGCATCCAAATGAGTCAAATTATCAATCAAAATTGTGATTAGAAAACATGTCATGATGTTTACATTCTCAAAAATTACTTCTCATCCACTGTTAGAAAGATGCTGTAGGATATTCTCTACATAAGTGAGGAAATAAAGTGAGACAGACATGAGACTGAAAACACAAAAATACCCAATGCCATCAAGTCTATTCTGACGTATAACCACCCTATAAAAATAGAGTAGAACTGTTTCACAGGACTTTCAAGGTTTTAAATCTTTCTGAAAGCAGATCGCCGTATCTTTCTCCCATGGAGTGGCTGCTGGGTTTCTAACACTGACCTTTCAGTTAGCAGCTGAGTGCTTAACCGCTGAGCCACAAGTACAGCTTCACATGGGATACAGGGAACAGAAAATCCCAAGTGGAGAGCAGCTAAAGGAATCTCCTAAAGGAGAACAAAGTATAATTCCAAGATGACAGGTCTGAACTAAATCCTGAAAGTGACCACTCCAGACTGGAGTAATTCCAAATTTTCAAGAAGATTAAGTCATCTTCAGGAAAATAAAACCAACTGAGTATTCATGTGCTACTTCTGAACACTTTGAGAAGGAGTTTGGCCGACTGTGAAAATCTGAGGTTAAATTAATGATTATATGTAGAAAAGTTCTAAGCTGTATATTAAGGGTGACAGAAAAACTTGGAAATTGATAATGGTAATAGTTACACAGCACAAAGAACAGTATCACTAAACAGTACAAGTGAAAAACATTGAAAGACAAATGTTTTGTTACATACTTATTTACCAAAATACATTAAATGTACAAAAACACACGTAATACTAGACGTGTGTTAACTACAGAGGAAACGTCTTGCAAGAAAAGAAAATTAGCCATTACAACACTGTCTGTTACAGAAAACTCATTACCATCAAGTTGATTCCAGTTCACAGTGATCCTATAGGACAGAGTAGAACCACCTATAGGGTTTCCAAGGAATACCTGGTGGATTTAAACTTCTGACCTTTTGATTAGCAGCCGAGCTCTTAACCACTACCCTAAAAGAGATAATATTTACATAATTTCCACATGTAGATATGATTCTAAGCACTTTAATGTATTAATTGACCCGATCCTCCTAATAAGCTGGTGACGGGAACTGCCACGTCCTTCTTCTCTAGGTAAAGAAAGTTAAGCGCATAGTGCTTGGGCATTTGTCTGAGATTTTACAACTTGTTAATGGAGAAAGTACTTTTAAATCCAATTTTTAAATTGGCTCAAGATTCCAAGCTGTTTATCTGCATGCTGTATTGCCTCTAGGCATGATGATATAACTGAAAATATTGATGTAACTGATATTGCTAGGTCACTAAGAGTCAGAATTCACTCTATAGCAATGTGTAATATTACCAGGCAAAACCCACCGACACAGACTCAATTCTGACTCACAGTGACCCTATATGGGACAGAGGAGAACTGCCCCATACAGTTTCCAAGGAGCACCTGCCGAATTCAAACTGCCCGTGTCTTGGTTAGCAGCTGTAATTGTTAACCACTGTACCACCAGGCAGGTATACTGATACAACAAGGGACCATAAGGTATGACTGTGTGGCGGGAGGCAGCAATATAATTTAATCTTTTGGGTGGGAATTCAACAGACAATGCCAAAAAACTGGGAAAGAAAAAAATAAAAAGCAAATGAGAATCAGTAACTGAACGTGGACTTGGATGATAATACCTAAGTATTCAGCTAAAAGAGGAAAAATAAAGTAGAGAACGTTAGGGAATTACTGTGCTTTTATAGTCAGTTTTGTAGAGCTAGTTGACATCCAACTCTAGCATGTTAACATTAGTAAAAAAAAAAAAAAAAAAAAAAAAAACTTAAAAATAAAGAAGGAAAGAGATTCAGTGGTAGAGCTAAGCTGTTTCTTATCGGGGAAATTCTTGTTCTGGCAATTGTTAACATTTCTGGGAATGCCATTAGAACTGATGCAGGTGGTAGGCAAAGTATGGCAGAGGCAGGTTCCAGCCAGCTGATGGATTAGCCAAGTGATCTTGGCTACATCTCCCTTTTCTCCCTTCATCTCCATTTTATCTCCCACAGAAGGAAGCACTGGAGAAGAAAAGCTCTGTACTCCTTTTCTAGAATCTTTCTGATGAGATCCCACACATGAATGAGTGGAGGCCCCACTGAGATCAAGGGCCAGTGGGATAGGAGAATCCTGAGGGAATGATGAGAATTTTTAGTAGTTGCCCCAGATTCTATACATTCCTTCAGCTTCACCCTACCTCTCGTGCAACGGGTTAATATGCTGCTAAGTGAAAGTTTAGAAGTTCAAGTCCACTCAGAGATAGCTCAGAAGAAAATCTGGTGGCTTATTTCTGAAGAAAGTCAGCCACTAAAAACTCTATGAAGCACAGTTCTACTCTGACACATAGATACGGGCTTGCAGCGAATCCCGTGGGGATGGAAAAACACAGAAAAAGAGAGTAGGATGGTTGCATATCTTGAAGAATGTAATCAGCGTCACTGATTGTACATTAGAAACTGTTAAAACAATACTTTTGATGAGAAGATGAAGCCTGTGGATCCTCTGAAGAAAAAAATATCAAATACATGTGCTGAAATGTCTGTTTTCAGAGACCCCTTGAAGCCGGTCACTGAACTCTATAGTCAAAGCTTAGAAGTTAAAGAGTTAACAATAAATCCTCAGATCTGAATATTTTTACATTTACAAAACAATTTCACGTGTGCTGTCACAATAGGACTTCTTCATGTGGAATGCAGAAAATCGTTCCTGTTGCGGGTTCCAGCTTCATTGTGTTAGGCGAAATTTTCCTCACAATGGCCTGAGGTAGTTTTTTATTGTTTCCATTTATCAGATGAGAAAAGTTAGGCTCATGCAAAAAGGTTACATATATTAGAAAGAAAGATGAGTTTCATAACAAATAGCCCTAAAATATGATGTTTCCCGTAAAGTTGACTCTATTTCTCTTTCACATCTATTATGTAGTGAATTGTGTCCCCCCCAAATATATATCTATGTGGTTAGGCCATTATTCTCTCTATTGTGTGGCTGTCCTTCATTTTGTGATTTTTCTATGTGTTATAAATCATAATCTCTCCCTGTGGTTAAAGGGTACTAGGATAGGATATAACACTCTTGATTGGGTCACATTCCTGCTCCAACATAAGGAGAATTTCCCTAGGCTGTAGCCTGTATCACCTTTTATCTAACAGGGAAGCAAGTTAAGAGTTGGGGACCAAGAAAGCAGTGCCAGGAGCAGTGCCCAGTGTTATTGTTCAAAGAAACTTCTTGTCCTGGGGAAGATTGATGACAAGGACCTTCCTCCAGAACCACACAGAAAGTGTTCCCCTGGAGCTGTTGCCCTGAATTTGGCTTTCTAGCCTACCATATTGTGAGAAAATGCATTTCTCTTTGGTAAAGTCAGACACTTGGTGGTATTTCTGTTACAGCAGCACTAGATGACTAAGACAATATCACCATCCAAGATGAGAAGGTAGACTCTGTTTGAAGAAGATAACATAGAAGCCAAGTTACAGGACATCATGCCATCCAACATGTGGTCTTCGTGCTGGTTTGGTCATCCCTGCTTTCAGGTAATGAGAAGGAAAAAGAGAAAGATCTGGGGCAATGTCTTTGAAGCAGGAGGTGGAATCTGCACAAGTTCAGTCCTGGTGACCATGGTGAGAACTTAGATGTGAGCATATGGCCATCCCTAATGAGTTAGGCAGAGAGTGCCCAAGGAGAAAGAGAGGACAGATATAGTGACAAGCAAGAGTCTCACTATAGTGGGTGGCTTACTTTAGGATGCATAGCTTTGAGCACAGGAACATATATTCAAATTCAAGACTCCTAGTGTAATTCCCAGTATTTCTTTTCTCTTAGCAACTTGTTGACGAAATTTGGCACTAGTCCTTAACAGATAAACACAAAGTAGTAAATAATTTTTAGAAAAATATAGTTAATGGGGCAAAAAACTTTTAGGTAGGAATCTCAAAATTACCGTATGAAAAGAGTTTTCTCTTCTAACTTTGGGAATGATAGATCTACTACGTAATGAGGGAAATTTCCAGGCTAACACATCCGCTAGTCCTTCTATAGAAAGCTACTGAAGTTATATCTCTGTAGAAGGATGAATTCTCATCTGTTTCATCAGTTTTCCACTGAACTGTGCTTTTCTCTTTATGTCATGGTTAGAATCCTTTTCAACTTTATTGCTACTGTGATCTTCTGTGCAACCCTATTTTAAGCTGTCTACAACAGAATGAACTCTTAAGGTACTCCTCCAGAAATAAAATAAAAAAAAAAGGAGAGATTTAATCCTACAGTCAATATTGCATTTGGAATTAGAAAATATCTGCAATATTTGGAGTTGGGAAAAGAGAAAATTTTGAAAAATATGAAAGATAATACTCAGTTTCTGAAATAGGTATCACAGTGAGTCTAAGATGACTGTGTGCAGATAATATTCTATGTCATCATGTACACAAACTACCTCACAGGTCTTCCTGATGAGGTCAAAACTCAGAGGAGTCTTTTCGGTAAGACATGAACACCTTGAATGATTGTGTTGATAGATGATTTCTACACCTTATAATGGCTATATTATCTTAGATGTAGTTCTCTAACTTAATTGCCTATAAAAATCCAAGTAGCTAACATTCAATAGTAGAGCAGGTCCCATTTAAGTGCAAATCCATACATTCTTTGATTTCATAAGCATTCATTACTTTATGTGAGCCACATACTTTTCTAGGTACTAAAGATGAAGCTCTTACCTCATGGAGCTTGCAACATAAGAAAAGGCACTAGAAATTAGTAAAAAATGCCATTTCAAGGCATTTATATAGGTCTCATGGGGGTTTAATGAAAGTAGAGTGTTATGATTGGATCGTGTCCTCCAAATATGTTGAAATTCTAACCCTACATCTATATTTGAGAACACTGGTGGTGCAATGATTTAGTGCTACTAATTGATTAGTGCTAATAAATTGATTAGTCTGCTAATCAAAAGCTGGGCCGTTGAGATCTGCCAGGTGCTCCCTGGAAACTCCGTGAAGCAGTTCTACTCTCTCCTATAGGATCGCCATGAGTCGGAATCAACCCACTGGCAGTGGGTTTGGTTTTGGGTTTGTATCTATATTTCTAATCCTATTTGGGTATAAGATTTGTTGTAGTTGTTATGTTAATGAGATCGTAGCAGTGTATGGACTTGTCATAAATCCAATGACTTTTGAGATGCAAAAATAATGTATTAGACACAGAGAGAAGCCAATATAAATGGAAGAAAAATAGATGCCACTTGGCAATCTCCAAGCAACACGAGAATGCTGGGGCTACAGGACCCAGAACAAGGATTCTCCACTGAGTGGACAGAGAGGCTTCACCTAGAGCCAGTGCCTTTAATGTAGACTTCCAGCCTCGTGATCTGTGAGGAAATAAATCCCTCTTTTTTTAAAGCCAGCCACTTGTGGCATTTCTGTTACAGCAGCACTAAGAAACTAACACAGAGTAAAGGAATAAAAAACTGTTGCATGGACTGTTAAAATAGGAGATCAGGAAAATCAGTAAATAACATTTGAGCAGAGATATAAATGATACAAGTGACAAAGATTTGCAGTGGTATGGAGGAGAAAGCTTCCAGAGAGAGGAGGAAAAATATGTGAAAAGGATCAGAACAAGGAGCATCCTGGGCGTTCTCAAAAACAAAACAAAACACGAAGGAGTCAGAGTTGCTGGACTGCAGCAAAGTACAAGATAGTAGCAGCTCCCCATGAAAGAAGTAACCGAGGCAAAGTTACTGGAAGTTTGGGGATGTGTTAAAGGTTTTAAGTGATGGACAGCCTTGGGAACTCTTTAAGTCTGGGATTGCATGGTCAGCTTTACATTTTAAATGTTGGTTTCATTCCAAGGAGACCAGCAAAAAGCCCACTGAAGCTGGGTACTGGCAATGCAGACTAGGATGGGGAGGGCAAGTGTGGAATAAAGAGAGAGAATTTGTGATATATTCACAGAGGGACTCTGAAGAACTGTGAAGTACTAGACGAGGAGTATTAAAAGTGCCAAAGAGGATGCCATTCTTCGGGGCTTGAGAAGCTGGGTGAACGCTGGAATCTTTTAGATAGGACAACAAATGCGAAGTGCGGCAAATCAAAGAATGTAGAAGACATCTGAAGGGAGCAGCCGTTATTTAGCTCAGAAAGGTGAAATTGATTTCTCTATGTTCTTGTTAACTGCTGTTGAGTCACTTGTGGCGACTCCATGCACAAAGGCCTGAGACTATTGTGATCCACAGGGTTTCTACTGGCTGATTTTTGGCAGTAGTTTGCCAGGGCTTTCTTCTTAGTCTGTTTTAGTTTGGAAGCTCTGCTCTGCCAGCAAGAAGCAGAGGATCACAGCAACACACAAGGCTCAATGGACAGACAAGTGGGGACTGTACTTGAGGAGCAAATGCTCCATAACATGTGATAATTCTCTTTGCTGTATCAAAGACATTTTATTATTCGATGCTTCTCTTTGTACAATAATGAGCTTCAATATGGTTGTTAAACAATCATAAACTCATTTTAAATAAAAATTCATAATCAAACTTCAACCATTGATCTCACATTTAGATTGTCTGAAAAGGAGTATGTTTTTGTCTGTGTCATCTGATACACTGACAAATGATACATGACTACAGCTTAAGTGTAGATATCTCTCTTAGCTATCTAATGCTGCTATCACAGAAATACTACAAATGGGTGGCTTTAATGGACAGAAACTTATTTTCTCATAGCTTGTGAAACCAAATACCAAACAGTGCCATCAAGTCAATGCCAACTTGTAGCAACCCTATAGGACAGAGTAGAACTGCCCCATAGAGTATCCAAGGAGAGCCTGGCAGATTCGAATTGCCAACCTTCTGGTTAGCAGCTGTAGCTCTTAAACCTCGACACCACCAGGGTTTCCTCCCACAGCTTAGAAGGATAGAAGTCCAAGTTCAGGGTGCTGGCTCTAAGGAATAGCTTTCACTCTCTGTGGGCTCTGACAGAAGGTCCTTAACTCTTTTGAACTTCTGTTCCCAGGCTGTCTTCATGTGACTTGATATCTCTCTTCCCTCATCTCTGCTTCTTGCCAGCTTACTGAATCTCCTGTATGTCTCAAAAGTGATTGTCTTAAAATGTACCCTCGCCTAACAACTAAGGGGATTATAACCACAGGCATAATCCAAACCCTTACCTTGACTTCACAGAGACCCTAGAGGGCAGTGTAGAACTGCCTGCCTCATACAATTTCCCAGGTGCATCTGGTAGATTGAAACTGGCAGCCTTTTGGTTAGGAGCTCAGCTCTTAACTACTATGCCACCAGGGTTTCCACCACAGGTCTAGGGGTTAGGACTTGGAACATGTATTTTGGGCGAATATGATTCAATTCATAGCAATACCCTTTCCCATCCAGTCCCTTACCACCTCCTTCCAAGTCTGCTTTGTCTGCACTAGCCTCTGATTCTTGGCTCTGAATGGTAGAAGAGAGCCAATACAAAGAATGTATTAGACACGTGCCCACGGAAGCCCCTTAGGCACATCATAGGGTGGGGTGGGGTTGTTAGAACTGTTTTTTGGAGGATCCTAACCATTGCTGAGTCCACTTGCTGCACATTTCTATCTCCCCAAATCTCCCCTCCCGCATGTATTTTTCTGACTTGGTTAATGAGGCAACAAGGGATCAATTTTGTTTACTTCTAAATTTCAAGCAAAAATTGAGAACAAGCCGTCATGGAACCTGAGAAATAGTACCCAGATATTGACATACATTTATAATAAATTCTGAGATCAATATGTCAATGGCGTATTTTTCGCAACACATTGCAGTTGTGGTAAGTTTATCCTGCCAGAAGCATCAGATGTAATCAGACTTCCAGAGGATCTGCAACCATTTGACTAATTTTGAGGAGGTCTTGGTGCTGAAAGGCATTCCATTTCCTTATTTCTTTCACTGAAATAATAATGAAAGCATCTCTGCTTTTGAGTGATAGAACCCACATCGATTTTAGCTAATGTGGGGGATATAAGATTGACCAACAGGAAATATATGGCTGTTGACTGAAATTTTGGAAATTATATCAACACAACTTTGCCAACCCAATTTAATATATGTGGATGTACAAAATGTATAGTCAAAACTCTGTTCAGATAAGGAAAAAAAAAACCTCTGAGTCCAATTACACTAATATTGCTAAATTGATTTTTTTTCTTCATAAAGCTTACTTCTTATATGATTCAGTTCCAGAAAGCATTCAAATTTATGGTTCAATTTGATTTGATTTAACCATGGTCATGAAAAAAGGGCCACAAATTTGCCATTAATCATTAATGATAGTCAATCAGCTCTCAAGGTGACTTACATTTTCTCCCTACTTGCTACGTTACAATCTGCCCAACACGCTTCTTAGCCTAAAGTAAAACATTCCTTCGTAAGTAGTCTAAGAGTTCAGTTCAAATTGTGTTAAGTACTGACTGAGTACACTTTTTAATACTTTTCCTTTTGAAGACAGACTTACTAATTATGAATGTGCTTAGATTTCTGATTCTTGAAGATAAAGGTTTTTGTCAGAGCCATGGTGACAGAATGGCTAAATCTACAAATGACTCCTGTTACAGACTGAATGGTGCTGCCTCCCCCAAAACATGTCAAAGTCTAGCCACTGGTACCTGTGGATGTTATCATATTTGGAAATAAAGTCAGTTAACATGGTGTCACTTTTGAGTAGGGTGGGTCCTATTCCCATACTAGTGGTATCTTCTAGAAGAGGAGACCTGACCCCCAAACGGAGCTTAGATGCAGGAAAGATGTTATGTGACTGTGAAGGCAGATATAAGCCAAGGAATGCCAAGGATTGCCAGGAAGCACCAGCAGCTAAAAGAAAGCCCTAGAATGAATTTCTGTCTTGGAGTCTTCAGAAAAAATCAGGCTCCAGGACCATGAAACACAAACTTTTGTTCCTAAAGGCACTCGTTTTGTGGTATTCTGTCATTATATCCCTAGGAAGCTAAAGCAATCCCAAAGCCAGTTTCTTTGTTCTAATTACATTCTTCCAAGAAAGCTTTTTAAATTTCTACCAGAAGAGTAGCTTTTGCAAATGATTACCAGGACCAGTTTATTTGCTTGAATCTTTCTCTGTAAATAAAGCTTGTCAAGTATCTATTCTGATATAACACTCTTCCTAACAATCTTTTATTTGTTGACAAGGGAACCACCCGAAGGCAGGGCTCATTTGTCATTCCTTTTGGTGTCCTCAGTGCTATCTACTGATACATAGAAGACACTTCCATGTGAAAGCACTGGGTATGTCTTATGAATGAAGTATCAGACAGGGACCCTCAGCATATATTTCTACTCCTTCTCATGCTGTTCCAGTGCTTGTATTGGATGGGATGTAGGCTAAAAACAATGTTTTTCATACTCCTTCTAGAAATGCTGTGGACACAATAGAAATTCTACTAATCAGAGTTACAAACACAAAACTTGGAGGGTCCAAGTAGAACAGACACCTCATTCTTTACGGGATGGTTGATCATGGGCAAGGAAACACTACAGATAATAGTATTTGTAGCGGCTAAACTCCATCTACCGTGTTCCAATCTTCAGTCTTGAGAATATGACAGCAGTTGTCTGTAGATCTTATATATGGTTTGGTAACCAAAAAACCAAAGATCTTAGCTCCTGCTTTTCCAACCTTTCAGCAGTTTTATATACATCTAATTCCTGTTGTGAAATTTCCTGTGTCCCTCACTAAACTGCAAGATGCTCATGTTCTTTCCTCTCCCCAGGGTGCCCTTGACATTTTTGCGTGGCAAACTCATGTTTGTCCTTCTTAGTTTACATCCTATCACTCATTAGGGGGCCCTAGAAGCCCTAAAGGAGAGTTCTACTCTGTTCCATAGGTTGCCATGAGTCAGAATCAACTCACTGGCCATGGGTTTTGTTTGTTCTAGCTCTAACATCTCTTAATGATGTTTTCTTAGGTTCTTTCTCTATTCAGGCACAAAAGAATTTATTCCTCCTTTATCTAATAAGGAAACCCTGGTGGTGTAGTGATTAAGTGCTACCATTGCTTACCAAAAGTTGGCAGCTCAGAGTCACTAGGTGTTCCTTGGGAACTCAATGGGCAGTTTTACACTGTCCTATATCATCATTGTGAATTGGTATTTCAGTCATCTAGTGCTGTTTTAACAGAAATATCACAACTGGATGGCTTTTAAAATTTTATTTTGTCACAGTCTAGTAGACTAAAAGTCCAAATTCAGGGTGGGCAAAGTCCAAAGACAGCTCCAGGGGAAGGCTTTCTCTGCAGGACCTGGAGGAAAGTCTTTGTCATCAATCTTGCCCTGGACTGGAGGCTTCTGAGTTACTGAGATCCTAGTCCTTACCAAAGAACATGTTCAACTTCTGTCACGGCTTCCTGGGGGTATGAGGTCCCCAAACTTCTCTGTTAACTTCTTTATGTCTCAAGAGACTGCCTCAAGCCACCAAACAATCTTACACAGTGAGTCTTATGCCACCAACCCAACTGCTACCTTGTTGGTGTGATACACACGGGACACCAGCCACTGGTGTGATTAACATGGGACACCACTTACAGGTGTGAGATGGGACACCACTTACAGGTGTGAAATGGGACACCATGGACTGGCATGAAATGGGACACCACTCACAGGTATGATAAGTGTGAGAGGCCGAGGTTGAAAAATCACACTGACAACAAACTTATAGTTTGCTATGTGCAGAAAAGAGACAGTCTCCTGCGAGTAGAGACTGACACCAATTTGTTTAACCCACCAGCTTTTACTGAGCAAAGTAAACAAGCTTGTGCTGAGAAAGTGAGAAAAGGTATCTTATCAGTGTTCCCTACTTCAAAAGAAGAACAGGCGTTCCCGGGGGGGGGGGGGGGGGGGGGGGAAGGGGAAGTCCTTGAACTTATCTTAGTAAATGCTGTTTTCAGCGTGTCCTGGTTTTCCAGTCCACCAAGACTAAACTTGTCTCAAGGGCTTTTGACGGGCTTTTGCTATCCTCAAGACAAATCCCTATCTGGACACAGCCAAGGTCAGCGTAAGCAGAATTTCACATTCTTTCCAAACATATACCTTCCCATACTACCCATGTTCCCTGACTAATACCAGAGAGGAGGGATTGACTACATGCATAAACAGCACGCAATACCAGGAATCCTGGCCTAACTAAATTGTTACACAGATTTGGGGGGAGAAAACTATTCAATCCATGACAGGTGGAAATGACTCAATGGCAAGCATTTTGGGGGGGGGGGGAGGTTTATCTGATATTGTTGCTTATCTCATTTTAATATGATCTTGTTTTCGGCTCCATTCACAACTTGTAAGTTCAGGGACTTACAGTTCAGAGAAAGTTCAGGGAAAGCATCTCGTTCATATTTATATTCTCAATATAGTCATTGGTTATATATGTGCTGAATAGATTCTTAATGTTCAAACTGAAAGCTTAGAAGGCTACTTCTGTGAGATCCTCCATACCATAGAGCGGGACAATATAGGACCAACCCCCTCAGCATTCCAGGAACTTACCTAACCACAAAAGGCTAGTTTCGGGAGTAACAGGAAGAAAATGTACCCGAAATAACCGCCCTAGCCCCGAGCCCTGAGCTTATGCAAACCACGAATTGCCGAAATCAACCTCCCCAACACGGAACCTTTCCCCAACCCTACCTCCCCCAGGAATGTAAGACCCCACCTTTATATACTCTGTAATTCTCTTGTTCGGGGCTCATTCCCTCTACTCTGACAAGAGTATGGACTGAGCCCCAGCGCGCTGGAATAAAAACCTCTTGCTGTTTGCATCAAGAACCGTCTCTTGTGAGTGAATGCGGGGTGGCGTTCACACTCAGGACCTAACACTTCTTAATCATCTTTGTACCTTCTCTGACATCTGACATTCAACAAATAGTAAACATGTTATATGTAATTATTTTTAAATTATTAAATGATCTGCATTTGAGGATAACTCAAATACATTTATGTTTGAAAGTTAAAGAATCGGTATTAACATCAATAGATTTTGAAGAGCATTTTAAGGCATGTGGAAAGGTGTGGAGGTACCAGGAAGTGTGCAGTGTTCGGAAGACCACAATTACCTGCTCCAATCAAAGCACGGAAGGCAAGGGAGGACTGGGTGACAGGATTTTTTTCACCAATCCTAAGCTACTTTAATTTACCATAAATAATGCCATGAGCAAAGAGTCCAATTACATTAATAATTTTTTTTTTTCCCCAGCAATCAATATATACGTTCAAGAGTTCAGTGGGAAAGCCGTTTTTCGCCAGGATGGCTGCCAGAGTAATCTGCTTGCCTTGGCTCTTCTCTCATGCATGCTGTTAGGTGACATCTTTAGTGCATAAAAAGAGGTCTCAGATGCTAATATTAAGTTAAATAGAGTCCACTGACATCCAGGAAGTATTATGATTTAGCATTGCTAGAATTATATTTGGATATTCTAGAAGCATACTGTATAAGTGCTGAGAATGTTAACCAAAAAGGTTAGCAGTTCAGACATGCCAAGTTCTCCTTAGAAACCCAATGATACAGTTCTACCGTCCTGTAGGTTGCTAGAAGTTGGAATAGACTCAACAACAATGGGTAGGTTTTAGTGTTATATTTAAGGCCTGTTTCTCAAATGGGTAGATACTGCTTGCCAAATAAAATACAGATCCATAGGAAAAGCAAGATACTTCTTCCAGGAGAATCAATTACACTCAGTGATAAGAAAATTTAAATTTAAATACAGATTTTTACATTCAAGCAAATAGTTACATTGTGAGGTAAAATGCAAAATACATGCTTTCAAGAGATCTGAGATTTCAAGACAATTTCTTTTCCATTCTTCCCTATGTTCATAGAAAATGGGTGGTCAGGAATTTCCTCTGGAGAGTTCTGAAAGATTTAATACTTAGAAAGAATCAGCTTTACCAAGAAGCTGACCCTTTTGGAATCCAGGTTTCCTTATTACAAAAAAAAGAAAAAAAAAGTATATATCTCTGTCTTTCTGAGCTGTTTTAAAATAACATTCAATTAATTAAAAATATCGATCTCGAAGCCTAACAACTGAAGTTCAAATCCCAGCTCCATCTTTTCCTAGTTGTAGACTATTGAGAAATTTCATCCTTTTGGCTTTGATTTTCTCATCTTAAATATGTGTATGTTTCAAAGTAATAATACGTACCTCATGAGTTTGTTATGTGAACGACTCAAAACCAAACCCACCATTGCTGAGTTGGTGTTGACTCTATAGTGGCCCTATAGTACACAGTAGAACTGCTCCACGGAGTTTACAATGAGTGCCTGGCAGATCTGAACTGCTGACCTTTTGATTAGCAGCTGTAGCATTAAGCACAACATCACCTAAGTGAACTACATTAGTTAATATAAATACATATTCTTAGAACAGTATCTGTCACGTAAAGGATCCCAGGTCATTATTTAGTATTACTATAATCTCTGCTGTTAATAACATTAACATCCAACATATATTAAATGTCATGTGCTAGGTCTCACAAGGTAGCACAAACAGTTTTCATTCAGCTACTAACAAAAAGGTTGGCATTACAAACACAGGCTTGCGCCATGGAGGGCTGGCCTGGGAATCTGCTTCAGTTACGATTACAGCTCAGCAAACCCTGTGGTATAGCTGTATTCTGTAACACATGGGGTCGACATGAATTAGAATCTACTTGGCAGCCACTGGTTTGGTTTGGGCTTATGTGCTGAGCATTATACTAGACATTTTATATGCATTATTCCATATAAAACAACCCTAGGAAATATTTTTATTCTTTGTGTTTTGCAAACATGAAATTGGAGGCTTAGAAGAAATAAAAAATTGCTCTAGGTTAAAAAAGCTAGTAAGTTGTGGGCATGGGCATAATAGACATATGCACTCTCTTATGTTTGTGAAACTCAAACCAGGACAGACAATCAATGATGCGGGAGGAGAAGAACACCCTTGTATCACATGTCTGATACAGGTAAGGCATCAGTCAAGGCTCTTATCCATCCCATCCCATTTAACCCTCGCAGTAATAGTGCAAGGTCAGGATTTACATGCCTGTTTTTGACAGATGAGGAAACAGTAAGAAGCAGGATTAGGATGCCAAGTGTATTCATTTCCAAGAGCTGTTGAAACACAGGACCATGAACTGGTGAACCTGAAACAATAGAATTTTTTTTCTCTCAGTTCTGGAGGCTGGAAGTCTGAAGTCGAGCTGTTGGTGAGATTGTTTCCTTCTGGAAGATTCTCAGAGTCTGTTTTATGACTCCCGGGTGGTTTTCCAAAATCCTTGACGCTCTTTGACTTGTAGAAGGATCATTCCAATTTCTGGTTCCATTGCCATATGGAGTTCACAGACACCAGTTACATTGGATTAGGGCCCACCTACTCCAGTATGCCCACATACTAGCTTAACTAATTATATCTGCAAAGATTCTATTTCCAGATACACTCAGATCGATCCACAGGTTCAACAGTTAGGATCTGAACATATATTTTGGGGAACCCAAATAAACCCATAGTGTCAACTCATGTTTACTTACTTTCAAAGCTCCTGCCTTTTCAGTTAATCATGGTACCAGTAATTAGAATGTATGGAGTCAAGAAGGTAGTTTAGTCAAAGGTTCTGACAATTAGTTATCGGCTTCACATGAACCCCTGTAAACCCGGAGGGAAATGGTGTAAAAGAACATATATTGCACAAATTGCATTTGGGGAGAAAAGCCAGCAAATGCTAGTAGAAAATGTCTTGTTTAGACTGGAAAAAAGAGGAGTTGGGATTTAATGATTGCTAATACATCTTATATGTAAAGTTACACCCCTTAATGTATGACTCAGTGTAAGACTTCACTGAATTGCTGCCGTCATAAATTAAATTAAAATGACCTGATGCTGTAAACGTTCTCTACAGTATATTACACTTAAAACCTGACTAATCATTTGCTTATGTTTGTTGAATCAAATAAAACCAGGACAAATTCCTTCCACTGTCTTCCTGTAGGCTGCTAGTGTGACTTTAAAGCCAATGAATGGCAAAGGCTAACAGAATTCTGTTGCTTCTCTCAGTGACAAGCAGTACACGTTAAATCTTCAAAAGACTGAGGGGATCTATTACTTTCACTAGTCAATAAGGACACAATGAGACGTGACCTGGTCAAGGCAAGAGAAGCCTGAAAGTGGCCTCGCTCCTGATATCTATTTCAAGAGAGTGGATGATGCTGCTTCTATTTATAAACTCATCTGGAAATGCATGAGCTTTGCAAGGTCTTTTTTTTTCTGCTGTGGCTGTATCTTGAAAGGGCATAAATTAGAATAACAACATCAGATAGCCTAATACTTTGAAGTCGACAAAGGCAATTTATATAAACGTGAATTCACCAGCAAGCAGTAAAGAAAGGCACATAAAGGAGCTAAAGAAATCATCTAGATTTAGAGAGGTGTGAAAGTACTTCGGCTTAGCAGAAACTTGTAGATGGGTAGCTGATGCGTGCTAAGGCTGCTAGGTTTGGAGGCACCTGGGCTCTGGAGGTCGGTGAGCACCTACTAACTCTGTCACTTTGTGAAAGTTATTGCTGCTGTCAGTGGCTGTGGAATCAGCTCTGAGTCACGGCAACCCATGTGCAACGAAATAAAACATTCCCTGGTTCTGGACTGTCTTTACAATCACTGGTCTGCCTGAGTCCATTGTTGTGGTCTCTGTGTGTACTGAGTGTCTTCCAACTGAGGGGCTCATCTTCCCGCACTTTATTGGACAATATTCTTTTGTGATCCACAGGGTTTCCAGTGCCTAATACGCTAGAGTAAATCACCAAGCCTTTCTTCCTAGGATGTCTTTGTCTAGAATTTCTGCTGAAAACTTTCCATCATGAGTGACCCTGCTGGTATTTTAAATACCAGTGACAAAGCTTCTAGCATCACAGCAACACAAGCTACTACAAGCTACTACCTCCTTTGAATTTCATTTTTCATAATTATAAATTTGGAGTAATACCTCACAGGATACTTTGAAAACTAGATGGAGTAATGTGTTTGAACAACTAGAATAGTCCTTAGCAATAGTAGGTGCTTGGTAAATGGTTATCTATTGGGGTCACTCTAAGTCAGAATCAACTTGATGGCAATGGACTTTTAATGGGTATTGGTGTCATCGTCATCATGTTCTTTATATGCAATATGCGAGAAGAAACTACAGCCAAACTCTGATTGTATTTGCTTCTCAACTATAATTTGTCTTCTGACATAGACAAATTGTTTTCAATGCTTTTTAGTAGCTCATCATTTTAAAAATAAAATCTTTTGAATTACCTCCAGATATAAACCATGCAGTCTAGTTTTAGAAGCTGGACACTGAAGGAAGATAATGAGAGACAGGGAATGGAAAGGCACACTCTGACAGCAATTGTGACCTGGCACCCCCTGCTTCCCTTACATGAAAGCAGATCTAGACTTAACAGGCTCTTAAAATCCTCCTGGACTAAAAACCACCCTAGGTCACCCTGTAAATAACAGTAGAGCTCGAGCTGCAGCTCACGGCTCCTCTGGGAGCTGGGAGCTTAAACTAAGCCTTGTCTAAAATTTAGACAGGAAGAAACAGGGACTTGGAGAAAAGTTATTCCTCCCCTGCCTGGCACAGCAGGGCACACCATACTTTCCTTCTGAATTTGAAGGAGAAAGAATCAGGCAGAGAAAAGACAGTGTTAGCAAAAGGAAAATAATAAATATTGGGTGAAATTTAAAGCAGATTCACTAGATTTTATTGAATGTTGTCATCTTCTAGTGCACTGTTAGCACACTTACTTTTCAATTCATCTTGATGCTAGTACAAGGAGCACCTAGAGAACACTTAGCATGCACTGAGAGCTGGGGTTCTGTGCCTTGTGTATATTAACATCTACAATGGTTACAACAACTCTAACAGGTAGGAACTATTGTTAGCTGCCAGCAAGGTGGTTCTGACTCATGGTAACTATACGCACAGTGGAAGGAAACACTGTCCAAACCTATGCCATTCCCATGATGAGTTGTGAATCAGACTCTTGTGATCTGCAAGGTTTTCCTTGGCAGACTATCAAAAGAAATCACCAGGCCTGTCTCCTGGTCTCAGTCGACAAGCTCCACTGAGACGTGTTCAACATCATAGAGACACCAAAGTTTTCACTATCAGATAAACGGTGACAGGGCATCAGGTACACTGACAAGGAATTAATTAATATACCCATTTTTCAGATGGAGCATGGAAAGATAAGCAATTTTCCCAAGGTTACACAGCTAAAAAAGCAGGAAAGTCCCCATTTGAGCTGCGGCAGGCTGATTGCAAAGCCTTGTGCTCTTTGTGGTGACCCTGGCTTTTCTTTGTTGGAAAAGAGACCCCAAGGACAGCATTGAGATCCAGCCAACTTCCCTTCCAGTCAAGTGGAGCTTGTTTTAGTCTTTTAATCCTCATATCTGGTAGGTTCAATAATACATTATTCAACAAAACTCCTTGAGGTATTTTAAAACCACAGATAATGGTTTCAATCAGCTTCCTATTCCAATTTTTGCAAATGTATTTCAGGGTACTTGGCTGCTATCCCAAAGGTCAGCGGTTCAAATCTACTAACTGTCACTTAGAAACTCCATGAGACTGTCCCTTAGAAACCCCATAAGACAGTCCTACTCGGTCCTAGAGGGTCACTGTGAGTTGGAATAGACTCAACAGCAATGGGTTTGGTTTTTTTGGCTTGGCTATGAATTTGTGAAAAACATCTATTTCTCTTTATGAAGATTTTTTCACAGATTCATAGCCAAAATTTTTTTCTGTTGGTTAAAAATAGGTTGAGAGATGTTGTCTCTATATGTTTATTTTAGGAAAAGGTCATTGATAATCAGCTGTAGAGATGTTCAAAAACTATAGAATATCTATCTCTTCAGTTAGAAGCCTCACAGTTTTAACAATCTATTGATTAAGAAAGAAGGTAAAATAATATAAGAAGACATACAGAGAAAAGTGTGTAGAAACCCTACTCTGATATTTAAGCAACTGATTTATGATGAATGGGCACTTAGTTATGAAGTGGTAAGGTGGAGAAGAGAAAAAGAGTAATGGAATGATTTTTGTTCATTTTTACCTCTGCTATGACCTAGAAAGTGACATAGAATGGGATCAGAGGCAAAGGACAGGTTGGAATTTGGAACTAGCTTTTCAGTGGGAGATGAATAAGGGCCAAAGGAGGAAGGATGCCTGCTGACAACTGTCATTTCTGCAGACTTACCATAGCAAAACAATTTCCAACATGGAGAAGAAAAATCAGGGTCTAGATCTGTAACATAGCTACAGAATTTTTTTTGTTGTTGAATATTTGCTTTTAGAATTTTTTAAAGACAAAATTATAAATCCTTCAAGGGGCTTGAGGAATGAAAATTATGGTGTTGGATTTTAGGATTTAGCTATTTCTTGACTGGGGGACCAGAGAAAGCAGAGACTGACCAAGACTGACTAGTACAGGGCCAAGTCAATTCTCAGCTTAAGGCTAAACTCCTCTATGCTGAAAACAATTTAGGAAGCCAAATGTTCTTCTTTATATCTATGCGAAACCCCTTCTCCACACATCCTTTCTTTCTTTCTTTTTTCTTTGCATTGTATTTATATTCCTAGGGAAGGACATCATGCATGCTAGAGGGGAGAGTCAGTGAAAAAGAGGAAGACCCTCAACAGGATGGATTGACACAGTGGCTGCAATGATGGGCTTAAGCATAAAAAGATTGTGACTTTGGAACCGTACCAGGCAGTATTTCGTTCTGTTGTGCACATGGTGACTATGAGTTGGAACCAACTCGATGGCACCTAACAACAACAATAACAACATTCATATTCTGTTGTAGCCTTATATTTTTCATAAAAAATATCTAATGATATTTTTGAGTCTGAGTTTTTAAGTATATACAAGTATGTGGAAACTTTGAAGTTCAAACACATTTTCACGGTTTCAGAAGTTCGATCAGGAGGTGTGTGACTTAAAGTCATACAGTAGCCAATCACGCTGCGTGGTTCCAGACTAATTTTAGAGAAAGAAGTCATCACAGTGCCGTGGTTCTAGTTTTATTACCGAAAATGTGCAAAACAAAAAACAGAAGCCGGACAAGAATTAAGAAATTTTGTCAAAAATAAAAGCTTTTCAATATCTAGAGACAACATGAAAAGGTAAAAATGAAACTGAAAGACACAGAGCTTGGTGGTGTTTCACTTTCTCTTTTCAAATTTACCATGAACATGCTTATGAATCAGAAAGGAGAGATAATATCAAACTGCATGAAGTCACAATACAGTGAAAAGTACAAAGAGAGTCACAGCCTTCTAAATGTTTAGGCTACTCAATTTTCCTACAAGAAAATGCAGCCAATCCTGGATCAGACCAAAATGTAATCAACATTTTCATTGTATTTCTTCATGCATAAGGATCTATCATTAAACCATCTTCTCAATTTTACCTTTGATTATTTCCTGGCCTTGACAATAAATACCACAGGTGTTTAGTCCATTCAAATCCTAAACCACCTGTCTTTGAACATATTGGCTGCCAGCAGCTCAGAGTCAGGTTCCTGTTGACTTAGAGAATGCAGCGCATTAGGCAGACAGAGATCTCTTCCCAAGGAACCGAAGCGTACAGGTGATAAAACTGGCAGTTTGGGAGAAAGCATATTGTGCCGGCAGATGTGCAAGTATGATTTGACCCTAGAACTATTCAGAGGGTCAAAACGTACAGCAAGAACTCCATTATCCACCTGGGGTCCAAATCATATAATCCCCTCTCCCTAAATTCTACCAACATATTTAATTACATGATCGAAGGATTAGGAGAATGCAGACTAGCATTAGATATAATGACTTTGCCACTTACTTACCAAACGCCACTCTTGCTTTCTCACCTTCCCACATCTTTTTTTCTCCCAGTAGCTCTATAAAATGATATCAGAAAAACAACCAAGGATTACTACACTGAGCTCTTGAGTACTCTTGAAAAAAAAAAAAAAAAAAGACTGCCATGGAGTTGATTCCAATTCATACTGAACCTATATGACAGAGTAGGATTAGCCTATAGCCAATGACTGGCTAATGGCATGGCCCCCTTGTCTTACTTTGAGACTGGGATGAAAGGCCATCCTAGCTCCAGAATCCTCCAAAGGATCTGCTGTGACCTCAGATACATCTGCCTTACAAGATAGCTTCTCTCTGTCTCATCCCGTCTACCTCACCTTCTCATGGGTATATCTCTCCCTAATAAGATTTCTATATGTCATTCCCCATTGCTGTATCTCAGCAACCCAATTTAATAGGACAGCAAGCATTATTACAGTAGATTTGTAAATGCTCACATGAACTTTTAACCCACTCTTTTCTGAGTGGTCCAAAGTATGTATCATTCTCTGTCCAGTAAGCTGAAAATTTTGATTCATAAATTACTGTTTTGATGTATATTTCAAGTACATGGGAATTCCCTCATTCCAGAGTGAACACTTATTTTTCCAAAACCTTTTCCCATTTTTTTAGTTTATGCAGTTTATTTATAAGATAACCATTTGTAGTACGTACCATCATTTGTACCACTGAACTTTTATGTAACTGTAAATAAATCTTATATCCTAATGTCATCAGCAAAACAAATTTTGAGGTCCATTTGTCTGACTGCGATGCCAAACCCCTTTGTACTATGTCTTACTTGAAAGGTTAGCAGTTCACATTCACTAACCACTCCCTAGAAAGGTCAATTCTACCCTTTCCTATAGGGTCACTATGAGTCAGACGGCAATGGCTTTGGTTTGATACTCTAAATCTAATAATGAATTTACAAATAAGGAGGGACTCTCAATGGCATATAATTAACTTTAACAACGTGTGTTATGTGGGAATATATGCAAAGTTTCTACAAACAAAGTTGTGCTTTAAACAAATATGACAAGTAATATGTATATTTGTCATTGAGCAAATACTTATTTGCAATGTTTAAATACAGTGCTGAACACTGGTTTAATAAGATAGAGAAAGGAGCCACCTTCATGGAACTTAGAGCTTTCATAATGAATGTTCAGAGACACAGTAAATACTTCTTTTTTCTTTTTTTAAGAAATGATTTAGTGGATGGAAGAACAGATAAATTTGTATAGGGTAAACATAGTCTAAACTTGAATATAGAGTTAACTCTGGACCACTGGTTTCATCTATACAACTGGTATACTGAGAAAATGGAACAAGAAGGGTATGTGTGTGTGTGTGTATAATATTTCATTATTGAAAAATAGCTTGAAATAACAAGACACTTAGAAAATATAGATGATAAGTAATATATATTTACACATACACATATGCACACACAATCATATTTAATAGCTGAAGTGATATTAGGGACTCCTTGGGTGATGCAAATAGCTAAGTGTTGGACTAGTAGCCAAAAGATTTGTAGTTCAAATCTACCCTGAGGGGTCTGGTGATCTGCTTCTAGGACACAGCCTTGAAATCCCTGAAAACCAGTTCTGCTCTGCACACTCAGAGTCATTTAACAACTACCAACAATAACAGCAGAGAACTAAAAGACATCCTGCCAGTCCCTTCGTTTCAGAGAAGAAATCAAGGTACAGAGAAGAAGAGAGATTTGCCTAAAGTTTCACAGTTAGTGGTAGAATTCAATCTGGATTTCTGTCCTCTAAAATCTAAGCCTCAAATAAGACAGTTTGTCATTCAGACTTGTGGTGGTGGAAAAGCAGAATGATTGTCAACTTTACCACAAAAATAACTTATGGATAAAATGACAAAATGAATTGTTTTAGGGAGCCACATGTCTCATTTGATTTCCAAATATTAAATATACATGTTTAGGAGCATAGTTTGTATAAAAAACATCTTTGATACTCCTTCCACACCAGTGAGAATTAAGATTTAATAAATCATCAGTAAGAAAGTTAATAAACCACGCAGCAGTCCAAAAGTTATGATTCTAAGAAACATTTAATAATAGAGTGTAGACTCAAAGAAAAAAACAAAACAAAACACAGAGACTGGCATCCATTTCACCATAAAATGGTTTTTGTAAACATTTTTTTAATGCACATCTTTTTATAGATGCAATCAGCACTACCTTCACAGAAATCATGCACAGAGATTCCATGGCAACCACCACATTTTGCACAGACACACACCACCAGATCAACTTACTTCAATAACTATATCTCATAACCACTTCACTCTATTGGATTTTGTTCCTCAGTATAAAAATAGCTACAATGATTTCTTTGCCAATTAGGGGCACTGTTATTTTAGGTGACTGTAAACCATATGATAGCAGAAAATGCAAAAGCGAAACACTAAAAGGAGGAATAAACAGTTCAGCATAAGCCTAGATCCACTCACCGTCAACTGAGGCTTTCACGTTCTTATTGTCAGTGAAACACCTCAAAAGTGTGTTGCTTAATTGAGGCCTTCCTGGGTAAAAGAAAGAATTGGTAGAACATGGAATCAGTATATTTCTAACACAGAACTAAATGACTGCTTCAAATTTTCATTCATTTTCTCCTTTTAAAACAATATGGCACTGAAAATCAATTTCAGAAGACAAGTATCTTGATATGAGTTATTTTTGAAAAATCATGCTTCCAAAGTAATCATGATTTTATTTCCTAAGTGTCATGCATTGAATTGTGACCACCCCCACCTCCCAAATATGTGTAGTCATGTGGCTGGGCCATGGTTCCCAGTATTTTGTGATTGTCCTCCATTTTGTGATTTTCCTACACTGTACGTTAAAGGATTAGGATGAGACTGTAAATCCCTTTGTAAGATCGCCTCCCTGCTCCATTGTAAAGAGAGTTTCCCTGGAGTGTGGCTTGCTCTGCCCTTAATCCTTTCAGCCTGAAAGAGATAAAAGGAATGGGAAACAGGCTGAGAATTGGGAATCTCACGCCATTAAGGAAGCAGCACCGGGAGAAGAGCTCTTCAGACCTGAGGTTCCTGTGCCAAGATGCTTCCTGGAAAAAGAATGATGGAATACTGGACTTTCCTCCAGAGCCAACAAAGGAGAAATCCTTCCCCTGGAGCAGATATCCTGAACATGGACTTGTAGGCTACAAGACTATGTAAGAATGAGCTTTCCTTTGTAGGGTTGCCATGAGTCAGATCTGACTTGATGGCACTTGGCTTTGTTAAAGCCATCCACTCATGGTATTTCTATTAGAGCAGTACTAGTTGACTAAAACAATGAGTATCTGAGAGATGTGACTACAGACTAAGTTTAAGGCTATCTCCATGTAATGTCAGCCACTGAATGAGTGAACATTCTGGGCACTGTGTTAGGGACAAGACAAACAAGCAAACATACATAGTTTAGAATACTTTGTAATGGTGAAAAGTGACAATAGAATTATTCCTGGATATTCATTAGAAATGTTAATTCTGGGATTCTTGGCTAAAATGACAGAGTAATTGTGTGCTTCCTGTAATCCCTCTAACAACAAAGACACACACATACACACACACACACACAAACTGATTATACATGATGTGCTAGAATCCCTGAACAACAAAGCAAAAGCTGAGAAATTAGACTAAAGTGACAGCAAAGAGAAAGCAGTTCCAGAAGTACCTAAGACCAGTCTTACCTGAAGGGAATCAGATCCCCATAGGCTGATCAGTGGTGGTGAGAGCAGTGGGTTTTGGAGGGGATTTTTCTCAACAGGAGAGACTGAGCAGTGGAGAACCTATTTATACCGCTAGAATCATGAAAACCAGCATTCATTCATCAAAAGCTAACTAAATTGGGTGTAATCTACCATGAGAGGAGCTAAATCTTTCCTTCTGAATAAACCTCTCTCCCTTTTCCCAGTGCTTCCCCCTGCCTTGTCCACACTGCACTTAGCTCCCCAGTGGCTGATACCTTTACCTGGGCCAGAAGCAGGACTCTTTACTCATGTCCTAAGCCATTCTACTAGCCTCAGAGAGCCATTGCCCTTCTAAGGTAGTAGGGGAAATTCTACACTATACACATGGTAACCAACTACCTGGGCACCGGCGCTGAATACTACAAGAAAAGCAAGTGTAAGACTGTGCTCACCTACTAAATAACAATTCTAACTATCTGCTGACTGGACATTAAAGTCTCAAAGGTGTCAATACTCCCTCTAGCTCACACAACCAGCCTATTTGGGCATTTCAAAACAAAACAAAATATGAAGCTAGAACACAGTAAGCAATCATAAAATAAATAAATAAAACAACTTACTGATGACTAGGAGGCAACAGTTGTTATCAAATCACTTGAAGAAGCAGCCACAATGGCTTCAGAAAGCTCCAAAAACAAAGAATCAAGAAATTTTCCAGATGAAGACAACATCCCAGAATTATCAGATGTGGAATATAAAATATTAATATTTAGAACTCCAGAAGAGATCAAGAAGGAGACCAGGCAAAATGCAGTAATGCATATGGCAAATCAAACAGGCTGCAAGAAAGAGAAGAGAAATGGCATGCAGAAATTAGAAGATTAAGAATAAAATTAGAGAATTAGAAAACTCTATAAAAAGCCAAAGGAACAGAATTGAGGCGATGAAAGCCAGAATTAGTGAGAATGAAGATAGAACACTTCACACCAATATACTTGAGGAAAAATCAGATAAAAGACTTTTTTAAAACAATACAAAAACTCTAAGAATTATGTGAGACTCAGTCAAGAAAAATAATCTATGAGTGACTGCTATACCAGAATGGAATGTGGGGGTGGACAGAAAATACAGAGAAGATTAAAAAAAAAGATTTGTTGGCAGAAATTTTTCCACCTTCATGAAAGATGAGAAAATATCTGCCCAGTTAGCTTATTGAACTTCACACAAGATAGATCTCAAAAGAAAGACACCGAGATGTACTATAATGGAACTTCCCAAAATTAACAATAATGAGATAATATTAAGAGTGGCTAGGGATTAAAAAAAAAAAAAAAAAGGTCTAAAGAGAGTCAATAAGATCAAATTTGGACTCCTCAGCAGAACCTCTGCAGATCGTCTTGCAGAGGATGAACTGTAAAAAACCTTGAAGGAAAAGAAAATTGTCAGTCAAGAATTGTATACACAAGTACTCCCAAACTCATTCTATGAAGCCAGCATAACCCTGAACCTAAGCCAGGGAAAGATCCAACAAAGAAAGAGAACTACAGACCGATATCATTCATGATAGGTGCAAAAATCTTCAACAAAATTCTTGCCAAAAGAATACAACAACATATCAAGAAAATAATCCATCATGACCAAGTAGGATTCATGCCAGGGATACAAGCCTGGTTTAACAACAGAAAAACAATTAATGTGATTAACCACATAAATAATACAAAAGACAAGGATCACCTGATTTTGTCCATTTATGCTGAAAAGGCATTTGATAAAGTCCAACACCCATTCATGCTAAAAACTCTTATCAAAATGGGCATAGACAGCAAATTCCTCAACACAATAAGGGCCATTTATACAAAGCCAATTGCCCACATCATCTTGAATGGAAAGACACTGAAAGACTTGCCCTTGAGATCAGGAACTAGACAAGGATGCCCACTCTCACCTCTTCTATTCAACATTGTGCTAGAAGTTTTAGCCAAAGCAATTAGACAAGACCAAGAAATAAGGAGCATCTACACTGGCAAAGAGGAAGTTAAAATCTCCCTGTTTGCAGATGATATGATTGTATATGAAGAGAATCCCAAGGAATCTGTAAGTAAACTACTCAAACTGATGGAAGAGTTCAGCAAAGTCTCAGGATACAAGATAAACATAAGTAAATCAGTAGGATTCCTTTATACCAACAATGAGACTGTTAAGGAAGAAATTATGAAATCAATACCATTTACGATAGCCCCTAAGAAGATAAAGTACCTAGGAATTAATCTAACCAGAGAAATAACAGAACTTTACAAAGAGAACTACAAGCCCTTACTACAAGAAACTAAGAGAGACTTAGATAAATGGAAAAACCTACCCTGCTCATGGATAGGAAGACTTAACATTGTGAAAATGTCTATTTTACCAAAAGCAATCTATTTATATAATGCAATCCCAATACAAGTTCCAACAACTTTTTTTAATGAGATGAAAAAACAAATCACCAATTTTGTCTGGAAAGGGAAGAAGCCCCGGATAAGTAAGGTACTACTAAAGAAGAAGAACACACTGGGAGGCCTCTCATTACCCGACCTTAGAACATACTGCACTGCCACAGGGGTCAAAACAGCCTGGTACTGGTACAAGAGCAGACAGATCAATCAGTGGAACAGAACTGAGACCCCAGAGATGACACCATCTGCCTATGAACAGTTGATATTCGACAAAGGCCCTAAGACATTAAACTGGGGTAAAAACAGTATCTTCAACAAATGCTGCTGGCAAAATTGGATATCCACCTGCAATAAACTGAATCAAGATCCATATCTTACACCTTATACAAAAACCAACTCCAGCTGGATAAAAGACTTAAATATCAAACCTAAAATGATAAAGCTCATCCAAGAAAAGGTAGGAAGGTTTAATACACAGTGAGGACAGACTCCAAAATCTGTCAAAGAAACCACAATCAATAGAAGAGAAAATAGATAAATGGGAACTACTAAGGATCAAACACTTTTGCTCATCCAAAGACTTTATTAATAAAATTAAAAGAACACCCACAGAATGAGAAAAAATACTTGGCAACTCTATGTCAGACAGACACCTGATCTCCATAATTTATAAGATACTACAAAATATCAATAAAAAGAAGATACATCATCCAATTAAGTGTTAGGCAAAGGAGATAGACAGACATTTCACTAAAGAGGAGATTCAGGCAGGCAAAAAACACATGCGGACATGTTCACGATCTTTAGTTATTAAAGAAATTCAAATCTAGATGACAATGAGATACCATCTCACCCCAACAAGATTGGCCATGATCCAGAAAACACAAAACAACAAATGCTGGAGAGGCTGTGGAGAAAGTGGAACCCTCCTACACTGTTGGTGGGGTTGTAAAATGGTCCAGCCTCTTTGGAAAGCAATCTGGGGCTTTCTCAAAAAAATGGATATTGTTATACCATTTGATCCAGTAATTCTACTACTTGGAACATATCCTACAGAATCAAGGCCTTTCACACCAATGGACACATGCACCAGAATGTTTATCACAGCACAGTCCACGATAGCAAAAGGATGGAATCAACCCAGATGCTCAACAACAGAAGAATGGATAGGTAAACTATGGTACATATACTCAGTGGAGCACTACGCAATGATAAAGAATAATGATGATTCCAGGAAACATCTCCTAACCTGGTTTCAACTGGAAGACATGTTGAGTGAAAACAGTCAGCAACAAAAGGGCAAATACTGTATGAGACCTCTACAATAAGATCTCAAAAACAGACTTATGTATAGAAGAAAAAACTCTTTGACAGCTGCAAGGGAGGGGAGGGAGGAAGGTTGAGCAGGGGAGGGTTTAGATTAGATAGTTGCTAGAAATCTGTTTGGGAGAAATCGGTGATAGCACCCATTAGAAACAAGAACAACATTAAGTGCACTTCAGCACAACTTGAGTTCTCCTTCCATCTTAACCTAATATTGCAGGGATAGAGTAGCTGGGGCAGGGGGCAGGGGACCATGCTCTTAGGCGAAATCAAGGCCAACTGGCACAACTAGCGTTTGCTAAGAGGGCTCTCTGCACCCCACATTGGTGAGTGGCGTCTGGGGTCTTAAAAGCTGCCAACCTGCCATCCGAGCGCACAGGAAAGGGTCCCAACTCAGCAGGAACGGATGCTCAATGAGGACCAAAACGGCATGGGGTAAAGATAACCTAGAAGATAGAGAGACCCACATGAGTTGGTGCCTACACTGACTTGGGACCAGAAGAATCGGATGGTGCCCGGCCACCAACAATGATAGCCGTGATGGAGCTCACTAAGTTGAGTCTCACTGGCAACACAAGAATAAAAAGGGGTGCATCCTGAGATCTCCACTAAAAGACAATTGATGGTCCAGTGGTTTTAGGGTTCCCCTGAGAGCATGGCCCCTGGCCCTGATGCTGCCCTTGCCCATAAATCATAACGAAGGTCCACTCTTTGGACACGAGTGGATTGGACTTGGTAATGCAGAGTGACCATATATTGGATACACTTTATGGTTCTATACATCTATAGGATATCATCCTGCTGACCTCTGGCTGGCGGAAGGAGAGTGGGTGGAGAGGAGGGGAAAAAAGGCTGTTGGGAAGATGAGACATGTATGGAGCAGAGAGGAATAATTTGCTGTCACCGGACAGGGAGAGCAGTGGAAGCTGCATATAGGTGAGATATAGGTGAGCATGTAAATTTACATGGGAATGTCCATTTTTACTCAGTTATATTAAATAAAAAAATAAAATAAATTAAAAAAAAGAATTGTATATACAGCAAAACTGTCTCAAATATTATGGCAAGGTCAGTACATATCCTCATAATCAGAAGTCTAGAGAATTTGCAAAAATTAAACCAAAATTACAAGAAATACTAAAGGGAGCTCACTGGTTAGAAAGTCAATAGCATCAGTGTCGTGGATCAAATTGTGTTCCCTGAAAATTTATATAGAAATTTAGCTGGGTCATGCTTCTCAGTATTGTGTATGCTGTAAACCCTGCCTCTGTGATATTAACAAGGGCAGATGGGCAGCAACTGAGTTGGTGTGGCAGGACTTAATATGTGTGGATCATATTGTGGCTTGCGGCATCCTCTTGGAATATAAACTAAAGGGAGGCAAGCTGAGATTTGGGGACCTCATACCACCAAGAAGCAACATCTGGAGATCAGTGCATCCTTTGGAAAGAATCAGGGTTTGTGTGCCTCAGAAACTTCCAACCCAGGGGAAGATGGATGATAAGGACCTTTTTCCAGAGCCAGTAGGGAAAGCCCTCCCCTGGAGCTGACTTCTTGAATTTGGACTTTAAGCCTACTGGACTATGACAGATAGAATTTCTCTTTGTAAAGCCATCCACTTGTGGTATTTCCATTACACCAGCACTAGTTGACTAAAGCAGTCAGATAACACCAGAGGCTAGAACTCAGGAGAGAGCAACCAGATAATCACCCCAGATAGGGAAATCACAAAAATAAATCAAAGCAAAACCGCTGAAAAAAAAAAGAGGAAACATTACATAAAATATGACAACATTATAACAAAAAGAGGGAATAAAGAATATACTCATAGTGAGAGACGGTTTTAAGAAGATACTACTTAAATTCCAGAAGGCCTGGGTACAGGGCTTGTGAGCCTGTAAATGAATGATTGTAAACAGCTGAAAATGGCTGGAATGCATGACATCAGACCCTCAAAAACAATGGGTCTGGCCTGATGAATGTGACCTCTGCATCCACACCCAGCCCTACCTACTTTCCTCCTTGAAAGGTGAATTCACCTGAGGAAGTAACTTGTGTTATACTGTTTAGATAAGAAGGCACTAGTTTACTTTGTGAAGAACTTCCCAAACCCTATTGCAATCAATGCCTGCTTTCTGCCTCTTGCCTAAATTAGGGTTGAGGAGTCAGATACCAGCTTCCCTCCTACCCCTAAAGAGATCCTGAGATCAGCTCAGTTTCTAAAGTCCAGATGCCTCTCTCCTGGTGCCAGCCCCAAATGCTCCCTCCTCTCCCCATAGAAATCCCTGATAAGCCCAGTTTCTAAGGAGGGGGTAGATTCTGCCCATGTACCTTAATGCTAACTGCTTATCTCATGCCTCTTTAAGTATGCTGGACCAATAGAAATGCAGTATGAAAATCTGTATACCAGTAACTTCCAGTTAAGAGAATGTATGGAAATTCCTTTGTCCTCTGTCTTGAAAAATGTATAAATAGATGTGTCTGATAGTGGAATGAGGTGTGTGGCTATTTTTCAGTCTTGAGTTCACCCGCTGCACCGCTACCTAATAAACAGCCTCTTCCTCTTCAAACAAGATGCAGTTCAGGTGTTTTCTGCTCCGTGGGCTGAATTTATCTTTTTCTTGCTACAATAGATCTTTCATATGGAGAAGAGACCAAGATGATACAAAGAAATTAAAAATGGGTTTAAATTTAGAAAACTAAGGGCAATAATAAAAGTAATGACAAAAGTAATGAACAATCTTATACATTAAAATAAAAAACAAGAAAAACATGAAATTTCATCAAATACAAAACCAATCACAATGAAAAATAAGGAAAGAATACACATGAAGAAAAGTGACTAAGCACAGAAAATTAAGTGGGACAAAAAAATTGTCAACAAGGGACAAAAAAAAGGTATTAAAATGATGATACTAAACCTATGCCTATCAATAATTACACTGAACGTAAGTGGATTAAATGCAGCAATTAAGAGACAGAGAGTGGCATAATGGATAAGAAAATGTGATCCATCTATACACTGAATGCAAGAGACACTCCTTAGACTTAAGGACATAGACAAACTAAAACTCAAAGGATAGAAAAATATTCATTATCAAAAAAGAGCAGGAGTGGTAATATTAATTTCTGATGAAATAGACTTCAAAGTAAATCTACCACAATGAATAAAGGACACTATATAATGATTCAAAGGTCAATACACCAAGAGGACATACTATATTAAATATTTCTGCACACAAAGATAGGGATCCTAAAATCATAAACTGAACTCTAATGGGATTGAAAAGAGAAACATACAGCTCCTCATTAACTGTAGATTTCCACATACCATTTTTCAAGAAGGACAGATCATCCAGAAAGAAACTCCATGAAGATATGGAAGATGTAAACACCACAATCAATACACTTGACCTCAAAGACATATATAGAACCCTCCATCCAACAACAGCCAAGTATACTTTATTCTCCAACACACATGAAACATTTTCCAGAACAGACCACAAATTAGGACAAAAAGCAAGCCTAACAAAACCCAGTACATCAAAATATTGCAAAGCACCTTTTCAGACCATAAAGCCACAGGAGTAGAAATTAATAACAGAAAAAAGCAAGGAAAAAAAATTAAACCCAAATAAACTAAACAATACCTTGCTCAAAAACTACTGGGTGACAGAAGAAATCAAGGACAAAATAAAGAAAATTACAGAATTAAATAAGAATGAAAACACATCCTGTCAGAACATTTGGGGCATAGCAAAGGCATTACTCAGAGGCAACTTATTTCAATACATCCACACATTCAAAAAGAAGAAACAGCCCAAATTAAAGCATTAACACCACAATTGAAACAAGTAGAAAGAGCACAACAAAAAAACCCCAAGGATACCAAGGGAAGAAAATAATAAAAATGAAAGCAGAGGTAAATGAACTAGAGAATACAAAAAAAGGTCAAAAGAGTTAATGAGACCAAAAGCCAGTTCTTTGAAAAACACCAACAAAATTGATAAACTGCTGGCCAAACTGACAAAAAGAAAACAGGAAATGAAGCGAATTATCTGAATAAGAAATGAGATGGGTGATATTACAACAGACTCAACCAAAATTTTAAAAAATTATAACAGAATACTATGAAAAATTGTACTCTAACTAACTTTAAAACCTAAAGGAAATGGACAAATTTCTAGAAACATACTACTTACCTAAAATAACACAAACAGAGGTAGAACAATTAAATAAACACACAACAAAGGAAAAGATTGAGAAGGGCATTTTAAAAATCTCCCAATAACAAAATAAAAGTCCAGGTCCTGACAGCTTTGCTGGAGAATTCTACCAAACTTTTACAGTAGAGTTAACACCACTATTACTGAAAGTATTTCAGAGATTCAAAAAGGATGGAATACTCCCAAACTCATTCTACAAAGCCAGCATAATGCTGATACAGAAAACCAGGTAAAGACAGCATAAAAAAAGGAAAATTACAGATAAATATTTCTCATGACCTTAGATGTGACAATCCTCAACACAATTCTACCCAACTGAATTCAACAACATATCAGGGGAAAAAAAAAAAAAATCACCATGAACAAGTGGGATTCATGCCACGTATTCAGGGATTGTTCAACATTAGAAAAACAAGCAATGCAACCAACCACACAAATAAAACAAAAGGCAAGAACCACTTGATTTTATACAGAAATGGGTTTTGACAAAATCCAATACCTGTTCATGTTAAAAACTCTCAGAAAAACAGAAACAGAAAGGAAATTTCTTAATACAATAAAGGGCATTCACACAAAGCCAAGTGCCAACATCATCCTAATTAGAGAATGTGAAAGTATTCTTCTTGAGAATGGGCACCAAAGCTGCCTTTTATCACTACCTTTATTCAACATTGCCCTGAGGTTCTAGTCAGATCAGTCAGGCAAGAAAAGGAAAATAAAAGATATTCATGTTAGTAAGGAAGAAGTAATAGTATCTTTGCAGATGATGTGATCTTATTATACACAGAAAACCCTAAAGAGTTCACCAAAAAATAAAAAAAAGAGATACCCTACCAGAACTAATAGAAGAGTTTAGCAAAGTATCAGGATACAAGATAAATGCATAAAAAAATCTGTTAGACTCCTCTACAGCAACAAAAAGATTATCAAAAGGAAAATCATCAAATCAATATCATTTACAATAGGCCCCAAGAAGAAAAAATACTTAGGAATAAATGTAACCAGAGACATAAAAGGCCTATACAAACAAAACTACAAGACACTACTGCAGGAAACCAAAAGAGACCTAAATAAATGGAGACACATATTTTGCTCATTACATAGGAACTCAAGGTTGTGAAAAAAGACTCTTCTACCCAAATGATCTATAGATATTATATAATTCCTTTCCAAATTCCAATGACCTTTTTTCTAATGAGATAGATAAATAAATTACTAGCTTCATAAGAAAAGGGAAAAAGCCTCAGAGAAGCAAAGTATTACTGGACAAGAAGAACAAAGTGGGAGGACTCATGCTACGTGGCTTCAGAATCTGTAACATCACCACTATAGTCAAAACAGCCTAGTGTTGATAACAGCAGATGCATAGACCAATGGAGGAGAATTGAGAATCCAGACATAAAATCATCCACCTATGAGAAGCTGATTATTTGACAAAGACCCAAAGTCTTTAAATTGAGGAAGACAGTCTCTTTAACAAATTGTATTGGTATAACTGGCTGTCCATTTGCAAAAAAAAAAAAGAGAGAGAGAGAGAGAGAGAGAGAGAAATAAACAAGATACATAATCTCACACCATGCACAAAAACTAACTAAAAAGGTAATAAAGACTTGAACACAAAATCTAAAATGATAAGCATCATGATAGGAAAAACAGGAACAATTCTGGAAGCCCTAATACAGGGCATAAGCAGAATCTAAAAATGACTGACAATGCACAAACACCAGAAGAGATAATAGACAACTGGGAACCTCTTAAAAATCAAACACTTTTGTACATCCAAAAGCTTTACTTAAACAGTAAAGAGACAACCTACAGACTGGAAAAAAAATTTGTCAATGACCAACTAACCAGAATCTAATCTCTAAAATCTACAAGATTCTTCTAGCAAAAAGACAAATAAATAGGTAAAAAACTGTGCAAAGGATTTGAACAGGCACCTCACCAAAGAAGAAATTCAGGCAGCGAACAGATGTATGAGGAAATGCTCACGATCATTAGCCGTTAGAGAAATGTGAATCAAAACTACAGTGAAATACCATCTAACTCCGGCAAGGCTGCCATTAATCCAAGAAACACAAAATAATAAATGTTGGAGAGGCTATGTAGGACCTGGAACACTTATACACGGTTGGTGTGAATGTCGAGTGGTACAACCACTTTGGAAAATGATTTGGTACATTCTTTAAAAGCTAGAAATAGAAGTTTGATAGGGCCTAGCAATTCAACTTCTTAGAATATATATCCTAGAGAAACAGGAGCTGCCTCACAAGTAGATGCAGGCACATCAATGTTCACTGTGGTATTGTCCACGTAGCAAAAAGATGGAATCTACCTAGGTGCTCAATAACAGATTAATGGATAAACAAACTATAGTATATTCACATAATGGAATATTATTCAATGATAATGAACAATGCTGAATTTGGGAAACATCTCACAATAAGGAGGAATCTGGAAGTCTTTATACTAAGTAAAATTAGTCACAGAAGGACAAATACTGAATAAGACTACTATTATCAGAACTCAAGAAAAGGTTTAAACACAGGGAAAAATAATCTTTGATGGTTACAAGGTTGGGGAGAGAAGGAAAGTGGTATTTACTAATTTGACACTAGGTAAGTACTGTATCAAGGGGCAACACACAATAGAAGAAAGATCAGCATAACTGGATTAAACCAAAAGATAAGAAATTTTCCAAATACAACCAAATATTTTGAAGGGCAGAGAAGCAGAGGCATGGGTCTAGGGAACACGGTTTCAGGGGACATACAGATCTTACAAAGTCTTACAAAGTTTATTATGAAAATGTTTGGTATTCCGCTCTGGTGAGTGGCATCTAGGGTTCTAAAACCTAGCAAAAGGCTGGCATTCTAAGAAGCATCAACTCCTCTCAACCTACCTGGCGCAAAAGAGAATGAAGAACTTCAAAGACATAAGGAAAATACGAGCCCCGGTAACAGCAAAGGTCACATAAACCACAGTCTACATCAGTGTGACACCAGAAGAAATAGATAATACCCAGCTACCACCAATGTCTCCCTTTGCTGGAAACTTAACAATGATTCCCTGGTGGAGCAGGAGAAATGTGGGGTTCAGAACTAAAATTCTGGTAAAAAGACCAGACCTGATGGTCTGACAGACTGGAGGGCCTCCAGGGAACATGGTTTCCAGGCTTTTTGTTGGCCCACAACTGAAGTCATTCCAGAAGCCAATGCCTCAGTCAAAGACTGAACTCATCTGTAAAACATAAAGTGATACAGGTGAAGAGTGTGCTTCTTGGCTTACATACATGGAGGAGAATAACTCAGTAGCTCCTGTCCAAAGGTGAGATGAGAAGAAATACAGGGACAAGAACCGGTTTAATGAACAAAGGAAATTTGGGGTGGAGGGAAGGAGTGTGCTGTCACAGTGTGAGGACAGTACAGGGGGGTCACATAACAAAGTGTATGCAAGCTTTTGTATGGGAAACAGACTCAAATTGTAAACTCTCACTTTAAAAAACAATAAAAAAATACTAATTCATGGGTCTCATTTCCTTGTCAAGTAATCAGAATCTAAGGTGTTCTTTGTTCTTAGTTGGCATAGAGTTGGTTCTGGCTCATGGCAACTTCACGTATAATGGCACAGAATATTACATACATAGCCCTGTGCCACCTTCGTGACCATTGGTAGACTTGAGTCCATCGTTTTCACTACTTTGTCAATTCATCTCACTAACGTCCTCTCTCTCAATCACTGACCCTTTGCTTTATCAACCATGGTATCCTTTTCTAAAGATTGGTACATATTCTACTACTCAGGAAGCACACAGTCCTTTGGAAAAACATCAAAGAACTGAGCCCAGGTGGCGAGCATAGTACACTTTCTGATCACAAGGAGCTAGTGTGAACAGACAAAGACAAAAGAAGATATGGATGTTGTTTCAGTCAGCTAGTGCTGCCCTAACAGAAATACCACAGAGTGCATGGCTTTAGGAAAGGAGAGTTTATTCTTACACAGTCTGGTAGTCTTCAAGTCCAAATTCAGGTTGTCTGCTCCAGGGGAAGGCTTTCCCTCTTGTTGGATCTGGAGGAAAGTCTTTGTGTTGCATCAGTCTTTGTCCAGGAAGAATCTTGGCCCAGGAACCTCAGGTCTGAAGGATGCACTCTTCTACCGGTGCTGCTTTCTTGATAGTGTGAGGTTCCTAATTCTCTCTGCCAGATTTTTTCCTTTATATTTCAAGAGACCTCCCCAAGGCACAAAACAAACCTACACATTGAATCTTGCTCTACCAACACAGTGGCTGCAATCTACACTCATTAACATCACAGAGACAGGTATTCCAACATACAGGAAGTATGGCACAGCCTCGTTGTTACAGATTTTTTAGGGAGCACATTCAAATCCATGACAGATATTCTCTCTAAGCTTCATACCAACATGCAGCCACTCTGGACTGGTGCTACAGTTTCTGAGGGCAAATGAAGTAGTAACACAGAAATGCTCTTTGAAGACTAAAGGCAATAATAAGAGAGAGTTAAAAGACATAGAAGATGGGAAACAATCACTGCAGAGGAACAATTGCACTTCTGCTTGCTAACCTACCTGCTGGCTGAGTGAGTGGGGTTCCTTGCCAAACCCATACAGCAAAGTCAACAACAGTGATAGTAATCTAGTTTTATTAAATTTTTTACAGTTTGCAAAACTTATTTTGTAATATATGTGGAAAATAGGTAAATAAAGGGACAAGAAAGACAATTTCATACCCATCTGATGATGGCATCTGTAATTTCCACGATATTCTGAGATATCTACCTTTTTGAACAGTGCTTGGGTCACAGTAGGTGTTCTGTAAATATTTTAATTGTTTTGTTGTTGTCGTTGAGAATATGCATGGCAAAATAGACACCAATTCAACAATTTCCACATGTACAATTCCAAGACATTGATTACATTCTTCAGGTTCTCATTCTGACATTTTCCCCCTTCTTTGCTGACTCGTTTCTTTCCCATTAACATAGACTCATTGTTCTCCAAGGATCCCATCTAATCTTTCAGGTTGCTATTGTCAATCTAATCTCACATTTAGTGGGTGGTTAATCAGTAAATAAAAAGTATAGATGTATCTAGAGAGAAAGTAACTTTGAGAGAATGAGGGAAAGGAAGACACTTTCTTAGATAACATGCAGAGAACTTGTTGTTCTTTAACATCTCTGGTTGGCACAACTCCCTGGCAGTTCAAATGTAGCCAGTGGCACTACAGCAGAAAGGCCTGGCTATCTATCCCCAAAAGTATTACCCCCAAGAAAAAGCCTATTGGACTCAGTTTTACTCTGTAACACATGGGGTTGTTATAAGCTGGAATCTATTCAGTGGCAGCGGGTAATATTGTTCATTGCCTAATGAAAATAAAAAACCCATTAAATCTGTTTTCATCAAGTTGATTCCAACTTGCAGATGTCAAAAATCAAGGATTAGATAAAGCACAGCATATCACAGCAGTAAAAAGAAGGCAGATATTCCTAGGAAACCCCAAGAGAGTTGCATAACTGCTTTTTAAAGTGGTGAGAGACTGCTACTGGAATTGGCAAGTTTTTATGAGATCATCTGTAACGGGAGCTCCAAGCTGGTATTACTGTATTTAGTTCCTAGCCCACAAAGTTAGAGACACAGGTTTACCCAGAGGCATCTTGTAAGAAAGGCCTGGTGATCTGCTTCCAAAAGTAGCTATGGAAAACCCTATGGAGCACAGTTATACTCTGATACACATGGGCTTGACATGAGAAATAATCAGCTAGATGGCAACTGGTTTTGGTGGTTTTAATAACAAAGAAGAAAATAGTTGTAGAAGTTCAGTTGCTGGCTCTAAATTTAAAGTCTGAGCTCTTCCTGAGGGATAGACTATGATAAGGAAGCAATCAGTCCAATATAATATGATATAATAGGACTGGGACATTAAATTCAACTAGGCAGAGACACTAGACTATAAGACCCACTGCCATAGAGGCGTGTCTGACTCACAGTGACCCTATAGGTCAAAGAGGAACTGCCCCATAGCATTTCCAAGGAGCCATAACAAATTATAGATAGCATTGTGAAGCATGAGAATTCCAGAACACTTAAAAGTGCTCATTCAGAATTTTTCACAGATTAAGAAGCAGTTGTTTGGACACAACAAAGAAGTATTGTTTGGCTTCAAATTGAAAAAGACACGTGTTAGGGTTGTATCTTTCACCATACTTATTCAATCTCTATGCTGAGCAGATAAGCTGAGAATCTGGACTCTATGAAGAAGAACGTGGCATCAAATTTGGAAGACTCATTAACAATCTGCACTATGCAGATAACACCTTGCTGAAAGTGAAGAGGTCTCACAGCATTTACTGACAAAGATCAAGGACTATCAGTTGTCTGTATGGATTACACCTCTGGGTAAAGAAAATAAAATCCTCACAACTGGACCAATAAGCAATGTCACGATAAATGGAGAAAATGGCGAAGTTTTCAAGTATTTCATTTTAACTGTATCTGCAATTAATGTCCATGAAAGCAGCAGTCAAGAAATCTAAGAACACATTGCATTGGGCGAATCTGCCACAGAAGACCTCTTTGAAATGCTGAAAACCAAAGATTAAGAACGAAGGTGCGCATGACGCAAGCCATGGTATTTTCAATAACTTTATGTGCATGCATGTACAAGCTGGACAATGAAAAAGGAAGACTGAAAATGAACTGATGTGTGAATTATGATGTTGGTGAAGAATACTGAATATACCATAGAATGCCAGAAGAAGGATCAAAGCTGCTTTTAGAAACGAGGATGGCAATAGTTTGTCATGCTTAGCTGGACATGTTGGTGGGTGGGTAAAACCAGTCCCCGGTGAAGACATCATGTTTGTTAAACTAGAGTGTCATCAAACAAGATGAAGACCCGCAACAAGATGTACTGCAAGAATGGGCTCAAACATGTCTACTATTTTAAGGTTAGCACTGGACCAGGCAGTATTTTTTTCTGTGATACGTAAGGTTGTTATGGGTCACAGCCAACTTGATGACATCTAACAAGAAGATGTTACAAAGGCTAGAGCTGGTTCCCTTGGGCATTGATGTTAAATAATTTAATCAGTGCTGTAGTGGAAATCGATTCATTTTTAACACCAGAAATACACTCTGATTACAGTTATGTTTAATGTATTTGGGTTATGTATATGGGAGTGTTAATGTATGAAAAAGAGTGTCCTTAATACCATTTAGCTAGTCCGTTTTTGGTGAGTATAAAAATTCACTTCTGATATTTTTGAAGCTAAGGCTATGGACCTAACTGGTGAGGTTCTGGTGCCTGGAATCCACCGGGCATACAAGCAATACTATCTCATCTTTCTGCCCCTGATGTGCAACACCCAAAAGCACTTAAACAGCTATCCTTCTTGACCCTCACAAAAACGCTGTATGGTTAACTACTGTAGGCTTAAAAATTTTCATTTTATGAAAGAGGAGATTGAGACACAAAAAAATGTAGAAAGTTTATAAAAGCTAATATAGGCTAGAATGGAACTCAATACTAAGTCCTCTGATTCAATATCACTTTTTAAAAGAAATGTGGAATTGGATAATAGAATAAGATTGGCAATTTTAACATAGAATCTTTTTTTTTTCCCAAATAAGATCTGTAAATGTCATGCTATAGTTTTACACCAGTGTTTTGGGAGAGATTCACCATAAAAGTTCAGATAAAGTTCTGTTACAAGTCTTTGTAAAGAAACATGAAGGCAGAGATGACTACCATCTATTCTAAGCTCAGATTTCTTACATTTTATGACTTAAAGAACAAGAAAAGTATTGGAAGTGTCTATGTGGTTTTCACTGTTCTTAGGTACTGTCCAAGTCTGTTCTGACTTCTAGTGACTTTATGTATAGCTGAGTGAAACACTGCCCCATCATGCACCATCCTCACAATCCCTGTGCTTGAGGCCACTGTAACATTTATGTGTCATCCTTCCTCTTCACTGACCCTCTATTTAACCAGGCATGATGTCGCTCGCTAGAGACTGATCCCTCCTGATAATTTGTCCAAAGTATAAGACACATGGTCTCTCCATCCTTTCTTGTAAAAAACATTCAGGTCATACTTTTAACAAGACAAATTTGTTTCTTCTTTTGACAGTTTATGATTGTTTCATCTGCATAACACACATTGCTAATAGAGGTCCAGCAATCACATCTGTGACCTTAACTGTTCTAAGTGCTACATACCTAATTACTCAATATCACTACAGTCATCTCTGAAGTACTTCCCTTGGGAAGATATGCACCAGCACCAGTGCCTAGTCCACACTTCAAAGAAATTTTGGAACTTTCTGGAATGGCCATTGCTCACAGTAGCACAGTGGCAAGTTCACCAACTTAATTGTCTAGCTGTCTGTGAGGGAGTTTTGAACAAGTAAACAAATAACCACATTGGGACATCCTCCCTACTCACTTGATCTGGCTCCCAGTGGCTTGTTTCTTTAACCAAAGATGAAGGAAATACTGAAAGGAGACATTTGGAGGACACTCAGGACCTCAAATCTAATACAAGGACAGCTCTGATGGTCATTCCAGAAAAAGAGTTCCAAAACTGCTTTGAAGGATAGACGAGGTGCTGCCATCAGTGCATAGCTTCCCAAGGGGACCACTTTGAAAATGACTGTAGTGATATTCAGCAATGAGGTATGTGGCACTTTTTCTAGCACGAGTTCATGAACCTAACTGTCAGACCCCGTCAACAAAAACCATATTTACTATCGCCCAAGAGTCATCTAAGTTTTGTACCATTGGTTACCTGGTGGGAACCCTAACTCTGAGGGACGGAATACATCACATAAGACTCTCAGTGTGCTATCACTGCTGCAAGATCATAGAGGATTAAGTCTCCCCAAAGGAATAACAGATGCACAATCCCTGTCATCACAAGCTGTCATTGAAAGATCCTTCATTTGCAGTGGGGAGGGCATTGCTTTTTGTTCCCACAGAATGTGAACCAGTAGGTACAGTTGATCCTTCTTTGATGAATCCTCAGCAACATGGTGACAAAAGAGGCGACATGCTTCATAAATAACTATGCCGGTTATGGTATGCCAGAGTGACAGACTGCCAACCCAAGGCGGCCCCATCTTTCCCATTTAGACATCCCTGCAGAGAGCAAACAGTTAAGTGGTTACTAACCAAGGGTTCAAGTCCATCCAGAGGCACCTAAAAGAAAGTCCTAACAATTTACTTCTAAATAGGCAGTGCTTGAAAATTCTATGGGGCACAGTACTACTCTGACACACATAGGGTCCCTGTAAGGCAGAATCCACTGTCTTAATTAAAAGTGTTCTTTATCCATTGAGGATTCAAAAAATATTTTCTCTATTAATTTTTGTGTAACTGTTCATTATTTGTGTTACTAAAATCCTTTCTTCCAGTTGTATACTTTTAAAAAAATTTTTACAGCAAAAACACATCCAACTGGTTACTGGTTTTTCATTTACCTGCTAAATAATCCGTCAGATTCTCTGAAACTCCTTTTTCACAGCTATGTATACCTTATGAATTTAAACATGTTTGTGGGTTATATCATCCCTTCTTAACTATAGAAGGAAAACCCACCTTTGTTTACAAGAGTTCTTCAATATAGCCTTTGCCAAGCCAAGTGCCGTCTAGTCGCATCCGACTCAAATAGCCTTAGACTCAAGAAAATATTGTCTCCGTGAACCTTTTCTTTAAGTTTTAACTGTCTAAATGTCTTTCTTCAGAACATAGCTTTTAAGAAAACAGCCAGAATTTTTTCTGGTAAACAAACAAACAAAAAATGTGTTCCCTGTGGGAACCCCAAAACTGCTGGACCATCAACTGAGGACTTTTAGTGGAGATCTCAGGATGCACCTCTTTTTATTCTTGTGTTGCCAGTGAGATTCAACTTAGTGAGCTACATCGCAGCTATCACTGATGGTCGCTGGGCGCCCTCTGGTTCTTCCGGTCGCAAGTCGATGTAGGCACCCACTCATGTGGGTCTCTTTATCTTCTGGGTTGTCTTTACCCCATGTTGTTTTGGTCCTCAGTGAGTATCCGTTCCTGCTGAGTTGGGACCCTTTGCTGTGCCCTCGGATGGCAGCTTGGCAGCTTTTAAGACCCCAGACACCACTCACCAATGTGGGGTGCAGAGAGCCCTCTTCACAAAACGCTAGTTGTGCCAATTGGCCTCTATTTGCCTAAGAGCATGGTTCCCTGCCCCCTGGCCCAGCTACTCTACCCTTGCAATATTGGGTTAAGATGGAAGGAGTATTCAAGTTATGCTGAAGTCCACTTAATATTGCTCGCTTCTAATGTGTGCTATCACCGATTTCACCCAAACAGATTTCTAGCAACTATCTAATCTAAGCCCTCCCCTCCCAACCTCCCTCCCTCCCCTCCCTTGCAGCTGTCAAAGAGTCTTCTTCTATACACAAGTCTGTTTTTGAGATCTTATCATAGAGGTCTCATACAATATTTGTCCTTTTGTTGCTGACTGCTTTCACTCAACATAATGTCTTCCAGTTGAAACCAGGTTATGAGACGTTTCCTGGAATCATCGTTATTCTTTATCATTATGTAGTGCTCCATTGAGTATATGTACCATAGTTTACCTATCCATTCTTCTGTTGTTGGGCATCTGGGTTGATTCCATCTTTTTGCTATTGTGGACTGTGCTGTGATAAACATTCTTGTGCATGTGTCCATTGGTGTGAAAGGCCTTGATGCTGCCCTTGCCCATAAATCATAACAAAGGTCCACTCTTCAGACACGAATGGATTGGACTTGGCGATGCAGAGTGACCATATGTTGATGCACTTTATGGTTCTCTACATCTACAGGATATCATCCTGCTGACCTCTGGCTGGAGGAAGGAGAGTGGGTGGAGAGGAGGGGAAAGGAGACTGTAGGGAAAATGAGACATATATGGAGCAGAGAGGAATAGTGTGCTGTCACTGGGCAGGGAGAGCAGTGGAAGCTACATATAGGTGGGCATATGAATTTATACGGGAATGTACATTTTCACTGAGTCATGTTAAATAAAAAAATAAAAAATACAAATAAAATAAAATCGAGACACACGTAAAAAAAAAAAAAAAGGTGTTTCCTTCCTGTCCCCAGTATTAAGATGGCCCCAGATAGTGGTTATAACCTTCAGCCAATCCCTCATTAGAGAAACAAGGTCAACTTTGAGAGCGTTCTATAAGCTATTTTATCCTAGGATGAAAACCACCGCAAAATCCAGTGTTCATTATCACAAGTCATTGCAATCAAAAGTAGAAAGATCGTAAGGATTAAGAAAATTACTACTTTTTGTAATCTAAATATTGCTTTAGGTATATTTTTACTATAAAATTTAAAAAGTTTATGAAACTGAAAGGATTTTATTAATAGAAATAATGAACAATTACATAAAAATTAATAAAGAAAATATTCTTTGAGTGCTCGGTGGATAAAGAGTAAATTTCATTAAAACAGTGAATGAGCTTGCCCCGCTCTTCTCTTTCCCAAAGGGATTACAAGACAGAATTAGGTCATTCCTTCTTGATGACAGGACTGTAACCAGTGACAAAGTAAAATAAGCTTATTTTACAAAGGGAAATAAGCACAATTTCTCTGAATGTTTTTGCAATTATTTGATGGCTTTTTATTGCTATATTACCTGTTCTCCCAGTGGGTATTTGTAAATTGTAAAGGAACAGCTTTCAGCAATTGAGTGTCTCATTTTTCAGGATGCAGTTACATCAAATCAAACGGCTTCATGTAATATATTTCTGGGAAAATGTGCTCCCTGTATTGTGTTTTTATTTATTAGACTATCTCAGATCATCTCAAAGCAGTATCTCAAGCCTCAGTTAACATTTTTTTTAATGTAACTTTAAAACTCTGCCATGTGATATTCAATAAAAAGCACAGTATGAAAGATTACTGACAAGAACTATGTTTCCAGGGATTTCAGTTCATATAAATAATCCTACTGTACATGACATGGAAGAGAAAGAACAAAAATGATTACACGATAAACTCAATGCTGTGAATTAGGTGTTTCCTAAGGATCCATAGAGTTTCCAAGGAAGGGCGCTTCTACTCTGTCTTCTAGGTTCACTATGAGTCAGAATCAACTCTACAGCAGTGGGTTTGGTTTTTGGAAGGATTCATAAGTCCCATTTAAGAGAAACCAACCAGAGGAAGTGGCTGTCACTGCATCTTTCTCAAAGTTCCCTCAAGTCTTTACCTACATAGGAATAGATCTTCACAAAAATCAGAAGAGAAAGCAATGGAGATAGAACATCATCACCTGGTCAAGCATAATATCATGTACCTAGCAAAAGGGATTATCAATGCTGTGCTATACCTCCAGCTTTATATCCTATTTCCAAGCAGAAATAAAGAAAAGAGATAAGGGGTGAAAAGCTTCAGATATGCTTGCTGAACCTGTCCTTTTCAATCAAGAAAGCAAAAACTTGCTGCAAAACCAATGATATGGACTTCTGATTACATCTAATGATCAAACTGTGTTCAAGACCATCCCTTCCAGAAAGTTGGCCAGGGGGAAGGGGCTTATACACAGTAGGTGAGTCATCAAACCACAGTGAAAGCTACTCTGGTTTTACATCAATCTCTTGCGTGTTTAGTGAATATAAATCAACCTTCAAAACCCACTGTATTTTCAGTGGATAGATGATAGATGAAAGGAAAGGGGAAGGAGGGAGGCAAGGAGGGAGGCAGGCAAGACATTAGAGCAATTGAAGTGTGTCCCACCCAAACTCTGTGTAGCCATTTGGCTAGGTCATGATTCCCAACAGTTTATGATTGTCGTCCATTTTTGTGATTTTCCTATGGATTAGGGTAGGGTTGTAAATCCCTTCCTAAAGTGACCTCCCTGCTCCATTGTGAAAGGAGTTTCCCTGGAGTGTGGCTGGTACCACCTTTTATCCTACAAGAGATAAAAGGAAAGGGAAGCAAGCGTAAGTTGAAACCTTACATCATCAAGCAAGCAGCACCAAAAGAAGAGCATGTTCTTCAGACCTGAGGTTCCTGCACCAAGATGCTCCCCGAGCGAAGACTAATGCAACCCATGGACTTTCCTTCAGAGCTGACAGAGGGAAAGCCTTTCCCTGGAGTGGACATCCTGAATTTGGACCTGTAGCCTACCAGACTGTGTAAGAATAAACCTTCCTCTGCTAAAGCCACCTACTTTGTGGTGTTTCTGTTAGAGCAGCACTAGATGACTAAAACAGTAGGTGAGGAAGTAGGAAGTAAGCAGGTATGTGGGTGAATGATACACTAATACAGGAGACGGTAGCACTCTATCAAGATAAGATTCACCGCGGAGGCCATGCATATAGCAGTCAACCTTTTTTTTAATTCAGTAAACTGACATCACCTCAGTCTGTTACCCATATGCAAGGTAGTGTACTCAAGGGAGTGTTTTCACGTAAATTGCTTCATTTAACACAGATGACACTTTTTAACTGCATCAGGGGTAAATCTGAAGAAGATAAATTTAGACTAATGGTTGAAGAAATACATTTCTGAAAGAGTCTTCAAGTTAATGGAAATTCTTCAGTAACTGGGCATTTATTTAGCACTTTCTACTTCATAAAGCTTTTGGTTCCTTCAAGTCTGGCATCCCATTTGATATCATTATTGGCTATATTTGATAAATTTAAAAAAAAAAAAAAAACCCAGAATATCCAGGAATGAAACCAATATTAAGCATCCGCAGAGCTAGGGCTAGAAATCTCCCGTCTTTCTATTGCATTAATCTGCAGAATTCAAACATGAGGCCCATTGGTGTCCCAAAGAAACACTCTACCCCAGCTCGTCTTGTCTCCGTGCTTTCTGCTCTCCACTAGCTATCTCTTTGCCAAACATTAAAATGGTAAGCTGGTTTTAAGATCTTTTTTCACCCTCAAGTACTACTCTGTGTTTTTGTTCTTACTCATTTCTTTCATTCAAAAAATGAAACAGAAAAACTCAACACAGAGATGGAATTTACTATTAAACCAACATTGTTGTTAGATGCCAACAAGTCAGCCTCCAGTTCATGGCAGCTCCATGTCTATTAGAAGGAAATGTTTTCAGATCAGACTATTGTGACCATAGGGTTTTCATTGGCTTTTCTTCATAGTGTGCCTTAGTTTAGAAGCTTCTCTGAAACCTTTTCAGCATCAGAGAGCATTGTTCAGAAATTGAACCCGAGTTTTCCACGTGGAGAGAATAATCCCAGTGAATCATCAATGCTTCCACAAGCCAATATTAACCTCAATAATTAATTAAATACAATAGTGAAACAGACTACCCACAACCAACTCCCCAAAAGAAAAATTCAGATTGCCTTTTATTTTTATGACGAATCCAAGAATTTTTTTTTTTTTTTTTTTTTTTGGTCTATACCATTACATGACTGATTGATTTGTTTACCTATTTATTTATTGTTCTACTTTAGATGAAGTTTTACCGAACAAACTAGCTTCTCATTAAGCAATTAGGATAAACGTTATTTTGTGACCTTGGTTACCAGGCTCACGACACGCCTACACTCCCTACTTGACCTTGAGTTCCCCATTAGCAGCTTTCCTGTTCCTTCCCTACCTTCTAGTCCTTGCACCTGGGCAGGTGTGCCCTTTTAGTTTGATCTTGTTTTGGGGGCATGTCTAATCTTTGGCTGAAGAGTAAACCTCAGGAATGAGTTCATTGCTGAATTAAAGGGGTATTTGGGGGCCGTCCTCAGTCTCTGTCAGGCCAGTAAATCTGGTCTTCAGCGAGTTAGAATTTTGTTCTGCGTGTTTTTCCACCTCTGCCTGGGACCCTCAGTTGTGATCCCTGCCAGGGGACTCAGTGATGGTTGGCAGGCAACATCTAGCCATGTAGGCTTCACTCTGGTCGAGGCTGTGGTAGCTGTCAGCCATTAGTCAGGGCAGGTTGCCTTTTGCCTGGGCTGAACTCTCCTTTGATTCTCTATATGATTTCACCAGCTATTATGCTACCTTCCCCTGCCATTAGCACTATAATAAAAAGCCAGTCCTAAGGATGTGAACAAGACCACTCAAGACAACGGTGCTGAGGAAAAGTCAGCAGACCGCATCTGTTTCAGACTGTTTCCATCAGCTACTGTCAGCCCTGTGTGGCACTATCTTGTGGCCTTCCCCTCCAGACACTCTCAGTAAAAGCGTGCGCTAAGGTATCTAACATCAAAGTGGCAGACTTTCTGGTTTTCAGTTCTCACTTTAAATGGATTCAATTTCTGCTCAGTAGATGTAACATTCTTGCACCTACCTATCCATTTGTTTGATGGCTTTTTCAAATGCTACCCTTTCATCAACTATCCAATCATTTTTAATAGAATCTATGTCACTAAGTGTTATGATTATGCAACATCCTTGAGATAGGCGCTCTTCTAGCTTGCCCTTCAGCTGTCTGCATATGGAAAGGAAACTAAGTCAATCAAGACAGTGGTAATGTGTTGGAAAATAATCCATGACCTGCAACAGAAAAAGTCAGGCAAGTATTGGACACTATCATGTCACAGAAAGAAGTCCAAAGAGCATACGTGGATTCCAGCTGAAGAGCTTTCTTAGCTGTGATCAATAGTCAAGTGGTATTATCTCTCTGGGTCTCAACTTCATCATATAGTTACTGCTTAAAAAGTGGAACTTTCTTGTCACTTGGACCCCTTTCACCTTCACAGTTTATGAAAGAAGATGGAAACTGGCAGCCCATTGACATAATTCAGACAAACTTCTGTGTGTGTTTGTTTGCTTTGGGCCCCAAGTAGTATAAATTGGTTACAAACATTTAAAAATTGGAGATTATACTCAATAATATAAATTTCCAGTTTCTCATGAAAAAAAAAAATCAAAATGTCCAGCAACTTTAGGTTCACATTTCTGATAGTCATTAATAGGCAATAGCTGTAGAATAGCGGTCTTCTTCCCATGAGACCTAACTCTATATCTTCACAGCTTCCAATGCTTCATGTTGTCTCATGACCTATGTTATCAGCCCAGCACCTACTGTCATTTGGTTTTACAATCCCAGCTGGCAGAACTGTACGTCTGTGGGTTTTTCCTGCGTGGAATAACAAGCCTTAGAATAGCCATGCAATTCTACTTTATTTTTCTCCTGATAGTTATCAATACCTGAAATAACATTTTTTTAATTTATTTGTTTATACATTCATTGTTTCTGTCCCACTAAAATAAGTTTTTAAAGAGAATGGGCTTTGTTTTATTCAACCCACTATATGCTACACTTAGCATCTGACCTATCAAACAATACTTATCAACTGATTTTTGTTGACTCTAAATCCCAACATTTTGGAATTCATGTTTCTGTCTGCCAGGCTAGGGGCTCTCAGGAACCATTTTATTAAGGGAAAATGCAAAGTTCAGTCCATCATTAACAATGTATTTACAAATAAATGGCAATGTCTTACTCCCCATTATTAATAGGTTCATCTATTGCTGAGATGGAGAGACCACACTATTCATAACTTCAGTTTCTTCAGGAAGCAGTTTCTTCATGTACAGGTGTCCCTGCTGATGAATAAACCCTCACCCTTGACTTTCAGACTTAAAGTGGGCTATGGTAGTGCCATTTCCCAGGTGTGTGTGTTTTAAGTAAGGGGCTGCTCTGGACGCTCAGCCATCCCCCATGGGAGTCTCAAAGTCGAGATTTGCAGGGGGGTGAGACTTCCAACTCAGCTTTATCAGCAATAAAGAAATCCTGTACCGTGTATCTCACCTGGCTAATGTGTCTCTTTCCCTACAGAGTGTGGAAGAGGACTGTTAGGATCTGTGATCACCCCAAATCCTACTATGGTCCAATACTCACCTTCTCTAACATGATTTTTCCTCTGGAAACTTGTTCTATTTCTTCTGAGCAGAGTCATCACCATTTTAGATGCTTTATTTCACAGCAAGTAGGCCACTCCACTGATCAATGCTGTTTCTGTTGTCAGCAGCAGGTGTGGGGGCTGCTGTTTCCTAAATCTCTGGATAGCTCAGTGGCTGTTAGCAATGCTGCGAAGAAAGAAGATGCAGCACTCTTTGCTGTTGTCCTCATCCCAGCCACACAGCCAATCCAATTTTATCATTTAAAGGAGAACAGTCTCTCACGAATTATGCATAAACACAGTTCCAGTGGTTATGCGGTCTGTTCTTTCTATGTTTGGTTTATTCCAGATATTTGGTTAATCTTCCTGCAAGTATAATCTTACTGTTGCTACATTTATTTTTATTTCTATCCTAGGACTTGTTTGCAATTTAGACCTGGAGCACAAACATTATTGATTCATTGATAATGTTGATTCAGCTCTGCCTCCCACACTGAGTGGTTTGAATCAAGAAAATCAGAGGATGAGAAACATGGCTTAACCTCTTACTTCCCACAAACCAGGATGAGACCATAGTAGCTCCTGCAAGCAATTTCTAGTGGCTTCTTCCCAGACATTATTGGGGGGAAGGGGAAGGTTGGGAAAGTAGTTAGAGGAAGAACCAGAAACAAAACAGGTGAGCCTTGATCTAGGTTACATCCTCTCGGTGCTCCCATAGCACCCTGTGATTTCCCAATTTAACTCTTCATTACATTTTATTGTTATTGCTTGCTGATTGTCTTTTCTCCCTGCTGAGCCATAAATTCTGTGAAGACAGGGAATTTGTTTGATAGGATTCCCAGCATTACAGTGCCTGGTACCAAATATGTGCTAGAAGAAAATTATCATTTAAGAAATGAGTAAGGGAATGTGTGCCACTTTTCTCTTTACCTGAAGATAAAGGAAATATTGAAAGGAAGACATTTTTGATGACATTCAGCACATTAAGAGTAATACGACAATAGCTCTGATGGCGATTCCAGAAAAATAGTTCCAAAATTGCTTTGAAGGGTGGACTAGGCTCTGGCATCATTGCATAGCTTCCCAAGGGGAGTACTTTGAATGTGACCATAGTGATATTCAGCAGTAAGGTATGTAGCACTTTTTCTAGGATGAGTTCACAAAGTTCATTGGCAGTTTTCATATACAAGCAGGAAGAAGCTCCAAAAAATGTCTTGGGGTACCAAACTCAAAACCAAACCCATTGATCTAAAGTCAATTCTGACTCACAGAGACCCTACAGGACAGAGTAGAACTCCATATGGTTCCTAAGAACCACCTGGTGGATTTGAATGGCTGATCTTTTGGTTAATAGCCATAATTGTTAACCATTCTGCCACCAGGGTTGCCAAGTGCCATCAAGGTACCAGGGTTAGAAGTGGAAATAGATTAAGGATCTTCTATAGGAAACCCTAGTGTTGTAGTGGTTAAGTGCTATAGCTACTAATCAGAAAGTAAGCAGTTTGAATCCACTAGGTGTTCCTTGGAAAACTATGAGTCAGAACCCACAACAGCAGTGGGTTTTTGTTGTTGTTGTTTGTTTTTTTCCACAGAGCTACAGAGGAAGAGCAAGGCTAGTCCTGCCAAAACTCTCATGTCAGACTTCTAACCTTCAAAATTACGAGAAAATCAATTCCTATTATTTAAAGCCACCAATCTGTGGCAATTTTGGTTATATCAGCACTAGGTAACTAAGACAATGAATTGTTCCAAGTAGTCAAGGAATAGTAACGTCAATTTTATAAAAGTTATTTCAGAGCATACACAAACTTGGAAAGATTTCATGCTGATTTTTGAAGAGACAACACAATGCTTCTACTGAAACCTGGCAAATAAAGACTGATATCACTTATTATAAAGTACTAACAAATGAAAATTTGTAATACTATATATTTAAACATGGAATGAAGGGTATACTGTTGGTATTGTGGATCTTGGCTAAAAGCCAAGAATACCAGAAAGATAGTTACCCATGTTTTATTGACCATGCAGAGGCGTGGTCATAACAAATTATGAGTATCATAACAAATTATGATCACAACAAATTATGAGTATTATTACGAAGGCTGAGAATTTCAGATGACTTAATTGTCCTGGGGAACTTTTACGTTGACCAAAAGGTAGTCATTCCAACAGAACAAAGGGATACTGCAAGGTTTAAAATCAGGAAGCGTATGTGTCGGGGTTGTCTTCTTGCACCATCTTAGTCATCTAATGTTCTGTAATGGAAATCCCATAAGCGGATGACTTTAACAAAGAAAAATTTTATTTTCTCCCAGAAACATAGATTAAAAATCCAAACTCAGGGCATGGGCTCTAGAGAAAGACTTTGTCTGTTGGTTGGTGACTTCTTTCCATTTTGGTCTGGAGGGAGATCCTTGTCATCAGTCTCCTTCTGAACTGGGAGATTCTCAGGTGCAGGGCCCCTGACTCCAAAGGATGCACTTTGCTCAGTCTGTATTCAGAGTAAATAATCATAGAAGCTGGACTGTATGAAGAAGAATGTGGCATCAGGATTGGAGAAAGATTCATGAACAGCCTGCTAATGCAGATGATGTAATCTTTCCTGCAAAAAGTAAAAAGACCTTGAAGCATTTACTAACGAAGATCAAAGACTATAGCTTTCAGTATGGATTAAACTTCAACATAAAGAAAAAAAAAAACTTCACAGCTGTATTAATAAATGTCATGGGCTGAATTATATCCCCCCTAAAATGTGTGTATCAATTTGGCTAAGCCGTGATTCTCAGTATTTTGTGGTTGTTCTTTATTATATGATTGTGATTTTATGTTAAAGAGGATTAGGTTGGGATTGTAACACCATTACCCAGGTAACTTCCCTGTTCAGATATAATGGTAGTTTTCCCAGAATATGGCCCACACCATCTTTATCTCTCAGCAGATCAAAGGAAAAAGAAGGAAGCAGAGAGCTGGGGACCTCATACCATCAGGGAAGAAGCACTAGGAGCAAAGTGCATCCTTTGGAGTCAGGGGCCCTGCACCTGAGAATCTCCCAGTTCAGAAGGAGACTGATGACAAGGATCTCCCTCCAGACCAAAATGGAAAGACTTCACCAACCAACAGACAAAGTCTTTCTCTAGAGCCCATGCCCTGAGTTTGGATTTTTAACTTACGTTTCTGGGAGAAAATAATTTTTTCTTTGTTAAAGTCATCCACTTATGGGATTTCCATTACAGAACATTAGATGACTAAGACAATAAGCAACATCATGATTAATGGAGAAAAGACCTGAAGTATTTTAAATGGATAAGTAACTCCGTCCTATGTAAGCAGCATTCAGGAAGTCAACAGATTTATTGCATTGTGCAAGTCTGCCACAGAAGACAACTCTGAAGTGTTAAAAAGTAAAGGTGTCACCAGCAAATGGTCCCAAATCAGCAGGAATGGATGCTCACTGAGGACCAAAATGACATGCAGTAAAGACAACCTAGAAGACAGAGAGACCCACAAGAATGGGTGCCTACATCGACTTGGGACCGGAAGAACCGGATGGTGCCCGGCCACCACCAGTGATAGCCACGATGGAGCTCACAGAGAGGAGTCTCCCTGGCAACACAAGAATGAAAAAGGGTGCATCCTGAGATCTCCACTAAAAGACCTCAATTGATGGTCCAGCGGTTTCGGGGTTCCCCTGAGAGCATGGCCCCCGGCCCTGATGCTGCCCTTACCCATAAATTATAATGAAGGTCCACTCTTTGGACAGGAATGGATTGGACTTGGCAATGCAGAGTGACCATATATTGGATACACTTTATGTTTCTATGCATTTATAGGATATCAGCCTGCTGACCTCTGGCTGGAGGAAGGAGAGTGGGTGGAGAGGAGGGGAAAGGAGGCTGTTGGGAGGATGAGACATGTATGGAGCAGAGAGGAATAGTGTGCTGTCACTGGGCAGGGAGAGCAGTGGAAGCTGCATATAGGTGGGTAGGTGGGTATGTAAATTTATACGGGAATGTACATTTTCACTCAGTCATGTTAAATAAAAAATTAAAAAAAAAAGTAAAGGTGTCACTTTGAGGATCAAGGTTTACCTGACCTAACCTGTGGTATTTTCAATCACCTCACATGCATTTGAAAGCTGAACAAGGAGCAGAGAGGACTACAGAAGACCTGATGCATCTGAATTACAGTGTTGGTGAAGAATATCGAATACACCATAGACTTTCAGAAGAATTAACAAATCTGTCTTGGAAGAAGAACAGTCAGAATGCTCCTTAGAAATGAGGATAGGGAGACATTGTCTTATGTACCTTGGATGTGTTATCAGCAGGGACCATCCTTGGAGAAGGACATCATACTTGGTAAAGTAGAAGATCAGAGAAAGAGAGAAAGTCCCTCAAGGAAATGGATTGACACATTGGCTGCAAGAATGGGCTCAAACACAGAAATTATTGTGAAGAGGGCAGAGGACCAGGAATATGTCATTCTGTTGTACATAAAGTCATTATGAGTAGGAACTGGCTCAGTGGCTCCTAACAACAACAACTCATACCCCAAAAAAGAGTTCAGCCAAGGGATTTGAATAAAACTGAAAGGAAAGTCATGTCAGTAGGTGCCAGAAGGATATTTTCAAAAATCAATTATGCAGATAGATACAATTTTTTAAAAAGCATCTTTGTCAACAATTTTCAGAAGCATGTTTTTTAATGTGATGAAAATCACCTATTCCAATGTTGAATCACTAAGGACACACCATTACATCAGGAATATGATAAATATGCTCATTACACTAATACTATTAATGTAACTCCAGAAACTTTAATATTGCATTATAATTTAAACTGAGTTATATAATTGAGAAGAAAAGGCAATTATCATTATTTATAGATGATATGAATTCTTTACTTCAAAACCTAAGAGAATCGGTGTATGCATTATAGCTAGAAATACAGTTTTAAGTAAAGTAACAAATTTAAAATAAATACATATAAACCAGTGGCTCCATTGCCATCAGAATGGCTAAATTTAAAGATTAACCATACCCAGTGTTTCAGTCAGCTAGGGCTGCTCCAACAGAAATACCACAGAGTGGATGGCTTTACCAAAGGAAGGCTTATTCTTACACAGTCCAGTAGGCTACAAGTCCAAATTCAGGATGTCCACTCCAGGGGAAGGCTTTTCCCCTCCCCTTGTTGGCTCAGGAGGCAAGTCTGGTATTGCATCAGTCTTTGTCTAGGGAGCAACTTGGCACAGGAACCTCAGGTCTGAAGGACGTGCTCTTCTCCCGGTGCAGATTTCTTGATGGTGCGAGGTTACCAATTCTCTGCCAGCTTCTCTGTCCTTTTATCTCTTATAAGATGAAAGGATTAAGGGTGAGGCAAGCCATACTCCAGGGAAACTGCCTTTACAGTGGAGCAGGGAGGTAATCCTATGAAGGGATTTACAGCCCCACCCTAATCCTTTAACCTACAGCATAGGAAAACCACATAATGAAGGAGAGTCACAGGATACTGGGAATCATGGCCCAGCCATGTGGCTACACATATTTTTGGGGGGACACAATTTGATCCATGAAACCCAGTTCAAGTGAGCAAGTAAAGCAACTGAAATTCTTAAAAATTACCAGTGGGTAAGTAAAATGGCACAATCACTTTGGAACAATTTGCCAGATTCTTAAAAAGTCAGACTTAAAACTACCAAACAATTGATACATTCTGTTCCTAAGTATTTAGCCAAAATGAAAAAAAAGAAAAGAAAATATACATTCATACAAAAATTTGCACATGAATGTTCATAGTCACATTATTCATCATAGCCCCAAACTGGAAACAACCCAAATTTCTATAAGTGAAATGTAGTATAACCACATAATGGAATATTAGTCAGCCATAAAAAGGAATGAACTAATGATGTAGGTAACAATATGGAAGAATCTCAAAATCATTATACCGAGAAAAAGAAACTAGCCACAAAAGAGTACTTATTGTATGATTCCATTTACATAAAACACTTGAAAATGCAAATAAACCCATAGTGAAAGGGACAGGGCGTGGGGAATGAAATGGACCACAAAGGGGTAAAAGGAAGACTTGGGGGTGATAGAAACATCTGGTGTCTTCTTTATAGCGGCAGTCTCAGAGGAGGATAAACCAAAGTCAAGTCCATTGCCCTCAAGTTGATCCTGACTTATGGAGACCTCATGTGTTATAGCTGTCAAAATGTCCAGACTCTAGACTTTTAATGGATACAGGTCAGGGTACAGAAATCATATCTAGATAGAGTTACAATTAATAATAATAATAATAACTGCTATGGAGGCTTTCAGAGGCAGAAATCCAAAGACAAAGAAACATTCACGGCACAGTGTGAAGACAAAGACATTACATGATGTTTTTGTTTTCATTTTATAAATGCAAGCACAGAAAATCTCTGACCCTCATCAAGGCTGCACAGTAATTCCTTGCCTAACCTCCGTGCAGTTTACCTGACTTAACTGCACCATAGTGCCTACTCTAGACAAACTTCACATCTGAAACAGAAAGATTAGTATTTTGTTCTGATTCAAAGCACTTACCATAAGTTTTCACGTGAGAAAGTGCAAATTATCTCAGGCTGAAAACTTCACCTCAAAAAGCCATATAATCAGACTATCCACGGCAGCCTCTCATTAATTCAAAATAACTTAATAAGATATTGGGAGGATAGCATGTATGAGTTAATCAGGATTATAGTAAACTTTTAGGATTTTATTAATTTTAAGTGTATATAGCAATTTAAAAATTTTGCAAACAGAACTATTACTGAGTTTGTTTTAAAAGTAAAACCCAATGGTTCTTCTAATGACATTGGAAATGGAAGAATTAATTCATTTTCAAAAAAGGGGGAAAAACTAGGAAAAAAATTAAATAAGACATGTATAAGGTATAAATGAAACAGATCCTACAAATTTGGCTAACAATCAATCATTATGTTAGAAACTTCAGTGAGTACAGAATTAAGGAGTATTTCTGAATAAGCTCGTGTATGATGTCCTTGATGCCATTCCGCAAGTCATCTGGTCTTCAGTCATTAGTGTTCAATAGTCCACTCCTGGCCTGATTCTGACCAATGATGTTGACTTTCTCCATCGTCTCTTTCTGCAGATGTAGGTGAGTGGATTCCTGGGTATTCCGTCTGGCCAGGTTTATGTGTTTATGAGGTTGAAAAACGTGTTTGCATTGAAGTCACTGGTCTTGCAAAATTCTATTATGTGAACTCGTGTCCTTTCTATCATCGAGGCCACTTCGTAGATCCTTCTCATTTGTTTCTACCTTTCACATTCTGATCACCAGCAATTATCAACGCATATTGATTGCATGTATGATTAATTTCAGACTGCAGAATTTGCTAAAATCTTCTATTTCTTAGTCTTCAACTTTAATGATTAGTGCATAAATTAGAATAATAGTCATATGAACCAGTCTTCTTTTTTTGTTGCTTTTAAGTGCCATCGAGTTCGTTCCAACTCATACTGACCCTATGTACAACAGAACAAAACATTTGTGTCACCTTCAAAATCACTGTTATGCTTGAGCTCATTGTTGCAACCACTGTGTGGATCCATCTCACTGGGCGGCTTCCTCTTTTTCAGTGACCCTCTAGTTTGCCAAGCATGATGTCCTTCTGCCGGAATGGATCCCTCCTGATGACACGTCCAAATTTTTGAGAAATCATCACTCCATTCTTGCTTCTAAGGAACATTCTGTCTGTACTTCTGCCAAGACTAATCTGTTCATTCTTTTGGCAATCCATGTAATATTCACTGTTCTGTTTCAACATCAAAATTTAAAGGTGTTAGTTCTTCAGTGTTCCTTTCTCACTCATTGTCTAGCTTTTGAATGCCTATGAGTTGGGTCAGATACAGCTTAGTCTTCAAGGTGATGTCTTTGCTTTCTAACTCTTTAAACAATACCTTTGCAGCAGATTTGCCCAGTGCAGTGCATCTTTTGATTTCTTGATGGCTGATTCCATGGGTATTGATAGTGGATCCAAGTGAAATGAAATCCTTGACAACTTCAGCTTTTTATCTGTTTATCAGGATGTTGCTTATTGGAATAACTGTAAGGATTTTTGTTTTATGTTGAGGTATAATCCTTACTGAAGGCTCTGGTCTTTGATCTTTTCCAGTATATGCTTCAAGTCTTCCTTCAATCCTAACTTTTCGTTCTTCTTTATATAGTTCAGCTTCTTGGATTATTTGTTGAGTATATGGATTTGATGACTATAGTGAAAGCCTACAACCCTGAGACATACCTTTCCTAATTTTAAACCATACGGTATCCCCTTGTTTCCTTGGAATGACTTCCTCTTGGTCAAAATATAGATTCCTAAGCACAATTAAGTTTTCTGAAATTCCCAGTCTTCACAATGTTGTGCATAATTTGTTGTGATTCACACAATCAAATGTCTTTGCATAGTCAATAAGCCACAGGTAAACACTTTCTGGTATTGTCTGCTTTCAGGCAAGATCTATCTGACCTCAGCATTAATGTCCTTGGTTCCATGTTCTCTTCTGAATCCAGCTTGAATTTCTAGCAGTTTCCTGTGAAAATACTGCTGCAGCCACTTTTGAATGATCCTCAACAAAAATTTAATTGCTTGTGATATTAATACTACTTTTCAGTAATACTATTTATGCTATTTTTCAACAATGTCTTCATTCAGTCGGAACAGGCATAAATGTGGATCTCATCCACTTGGTGGGATAGGTAGCTGTCTTGCAGATTTAGGACATATAAACATAAAAGTGAGCAATTCCAGTGCTGCATCTGTTTTTGGAAATATGTCAGTTTGTATTCTGTCAGTTCCTGAATCCTTGTTTCTTGCCGGAGTCTTCCGTGCAGGCTGATCCTCTTCCTTCAGTGCCGTAGGTTGCTGATCACACGCTATCTCCGTAAATGGCTGTACATCTACCAGTTCTTTTTGGTATAATGACTCCAAGTATTCCTTCCATCATCTTCTGCTGCTTCTTGTACCATTTAATATTTTTCCCATAGAATCTTTCACTAATGCAACTGGAAACTTGAATTTTTTTTTATTCAGTTCTTTCAGCTTGAGAAATGCTGAGCTTGTTCTTCTCTTTTGGTCTTCTCTATCCAGGTTTTTGCACATGTCATTAAAGCATTCTACTTTGTTTTCTTAAGTTGCCATTTAAAATTTTCTATTCAGCTCTTGCTTTCTTCATGTACGAGGTCCTTGATACCATTCCACAACTCATCTGGTCCCCGTCACTTGTGTTTAATGTGCCAAATTTGTTCTCGAGATAGTCACCATTTACAGGTGGGATGTACTCAAGACTGTACTTTGCCTCTGGATGACTTGTCCTAATTTTCTTCAGCTTCAGTTTGAACTTGAATATCAGCAACAGAAGGTCTGTTCCACAGTTAGCTCTTAGCCTTGTACTGCCTGATGATACTGAGCTTCTCCTTTGTCTGTTGCCACAGATGTAGTAAATTTGATTCATGTGTGAGGTCCATGTGTATAGTCACCATTTGTGTCATTGAAGAAAGGTATTTGCAATGAATCAGTCATTACTCTTGCAAAACTCTGTGATGTGATCTCTACTGTCATTTCTATCAAGAACATATTTTCCAACTACCAGTGCTTCTTAGTTTCTAAGATTTGCATTCCAATACCCAGGAACTGTCAATGAATCCTGATTACATGTTTAATCAATTTTAGACTGCAGAATTTGGTGAGGTCTTCAATTTCTTCATCTTTGGCCTTAGAGGTTAGTGCATATATTTGGAATAATAGTCATATTAACTGGTCAACCTTGCAGATGCATGGTATGATCCAGTCACTAATGGTGTCATATTTTAGGATAGATCTTGAAATGTTATTTTTTGGCAATGAATACAACACCATTCCCATTTAAGCTGTTGTTCCCAGCACAGTAGAACACAAATAGTGGACCACACGAAATGTTCTTTTTAATGATGAATGTATCACCATTCCTGAAGTTGTCATTTCTGGCCTTGCAGACCATATAATTCTCTGATTCACAATGGCCAATATTGGTCCACTTTGGCTCATTAATGCCTAAGATACTTGTGTTTGTTCATTTCATTTTTGATAATATCCAATTTTCCTAGCTTCAAAATTTGTATGTTCCATTCTGATCATTAATAAATTTTGCAACTCTTTCTTCTCTTTTGAGTAGTGTCACACTGGCAAGTGAACATCCTGAAAAGTTGACTCCTTCCATGTCCTTAAGGTTGACTCTGTTTTGAGAAAGCAATTCTTCCCCTAACTGCATTTTGAGTGCTTTTCAACCTGTAAGGCTCGTTTTCCAGCAGTACATCAGACAATGTTCCATTGCTACTTATAAGGTCTTCATTAGCCAGTTTTTTCAGAAGTAGACACCCAGATCCACTTTCCTGGCTTGTCTTAGTGCAGAAGCTCCACAGAAACCTGTCCACCAAGAGCGACTCTACTGGAATTTGAAATACCAGTGGCAAAACTTCCAGTATCACAGCAACATGCAAGCTACCACAGTACAACAAACTGATGGGTAGCGGAGCCCCATAATAGTAAATGTGACTGAGCCATTATGTTGCAGCCATTGTGTCAATCTACCTCTTTGAGAGTCTTACCCACCTTCTGTTTCATAAAGCATGATGTGCTTTTCTACGCATTGGTCTCCCCCAATAATATTTCCGAAGTAAGCAAGATGAAGTCTTGCCATCTCCTTGCTTCTAAGGAACATTCTGGCTATACTTCTTCTAAGACAGATTTGTTCATTCTTTCGACAGTTCATGGTGTATTTATTATTCTTTTCCAACACCATAATTTAAGTGTGTCAATTTTTTTTTTTTAGTCTTCTTTCTTCATTTTTTCAGCTTTTTCTTACATATGAAGTACTTGACAAAACCATGGCCTGGATCAGGCACATCTTAGTTATCAAAGTGACATCTTTGATTTTTTTTTTTTTCATTTTGGTTAGATAGTGTGAATAGATGTTTAGAGGTACAGTATCCATCTTGGGATATAGGGGAAGAAAATCAAATGCTAAAAATAACAAAAAAAAAAGAAGGCATCTAAGCCACATCTGAACTACCTACTGTATTCCTTTTGTTACACAAGGAAAAGAAATCCCTTTCAAGTTTCATGTAACTATACACAAACCTGACTCATTCTAGCAATTTGCTGAACCAGAGGGAGATATGAGTTTTATTACCCAACCATTATGTATTGTAATTGCTGAAGTGGGACTTACAGATCAAGTCAAATCATCAAATCTCTTACTACAAAGAATAAACAGCCCCACCCTCTCCAAAAAATGTAAGTGACTTTCCCAACAAGACACAACAAAGAGGGTGAAAACAAGAGCCTAGGTCTCTTCATTCTTTGTGTTGTACCATTTGCACTATCCCCACTGTCATGCTAAGTAAAGACCACATATTTAATGATCATCTCCCCTGTATGGTGTAATGGTTAAGATTTTGGTGCAGCTAACCAAAAGATTGGCAGTTTAAGTCAACTTAAGGCAAAGTTTTTTTTTTTTTTTTTACACTATGCTAGGTACTATGCTTGACAACATAGAAAGGCATGCTCCTTGTTCTATGATCCTCTCCTATAAAGGATCATACAGTCTTGCTAGTGGAATAAGATTTCATCAGACTTTAAACTAATGAGCAGTTGTAATACAGGGTTTGTAGAATTAGTTCTATTACTTTATGGACCACAAGCTTTAATCATGAAAAGACAGACAACAATATAAACTAGTATAATACAAAGTGGTAAGAGTTTTAGAGGTGTTCAGATTAGAGAAACATTCCATTAGAAAGGAAATCAGGGAAACCTGCATAAGGGAATGATGCTTTAAGAAGAAATAGGGTTAGCCTGGTTAGAAGAGAAAGGGGAGAATGTTCTTAGGTGGTAAAAATACCCTTGGCATTTTTTTCTGCATCTTGCAGAAGAAAATACAAATGACACAGACAACTATAGCAGGTTTTGTTAGGAGTTTTATGTAAAATGAATAAGAAAAGATAATTTAGAACCAATAAGCTTTAAAACACAGTGAGTAATTTTAACTTTATTCTTTAAGCAGTAAAGAGCCAATGCTTGTTTTTGGTCAGGGGAATGACTTGACAAAATATTGGCGTTTAAAAAATTGCACCTTGTGTTAGTAAGTTGAGGAGAGGAAACGGATTACAAAAGATTAAGCAACATATTTAAGAACAATCATAGACAGTATGTGATTCAGAACATATGCATAATATTCATAACAATATACATATTCTAAAGTATAGGAGCTAAGCAATAAACTACTAATTGTCTATTCCAATGCCTAGCATAGTCTCTGGGCCAGAGTAGTTGCTCAACAAAAGCATGAATAATTTATTGGTAAAGTGAAAGAAGTAGCAGTCAAGAAATCAAACAACTTATGGCATTGGGCAAATCTACTTCAAAAGTCCTCTTTAAAGTTTTAAACAAAAATTTCACTGTAGTGACCATGGGGCACTTGACCCAAACCACACATGGTCTTGTCAATCACCTCATATATATGCGAAAGCTGAAAAATGAAAAAAGAAAACAGAAGAATTGATACATTCAAATGTGGTGTTGGCAAAAATTATTGAATACACAATGAACTGCCAGAAGAACAAACAAACAAGGACAGTGCAACTTTGGCTCATTACCTTGAACATGTCATCAGGAAAGACCAATTTCTAGAAAAGGACACCCAGGTTAGTGAAGTAGGGGTTCAGCAAAAATGAAGGAAGCCCTCAATGAGGTAGATTAACGCAATAGATACAACAACAGACTCAAACATTCAAATGCTCTGACGATGTCCCAGGACTGTGGGAGCCAACTCTTCACCAACCATCAACAACAGTACTAACATATAAACCAAAAGCTTTTTGCAGACTGTTCTTAGCCATAGATATTAAAGTGCCCTTTATAAATTCTCCAAATATCTACAATCCATTTCTTTTCACAAATAAAAATGTCTGTTTAAGGATCGCTGAGAACTGGTAGAGTTACCTAGGTAACCCATTAAGTAAAATACCTCAAAATTAAACCTTGATTATAAGCATTTCCTTTGCAGCCTGCCTTTTAGAAAGAGGCAACAGATACAGCATCAAGGCTTCCACTTATAAGAAGATCAAAAAGAACAGGTGAATGGATTCTGACATATATGAATATCTACTTGCAATTTCAGTCACCTTTCTTTTAAGCCTTTGGTTATTTTTAGTACCACATTTTAATAACCTCCAAATACACACACAGCACTAAGAACTTGGGTGAGAATTATACACTGCAATTACTAGGGTATTTTAGACTGAAAAAAGAAATCAAGGTTTTTTTGAATGGTCCAGACAATTAGATCAAAAACATGAACTCTGACCTACGCTCTCTACTAAACCATGCCTGGCAAGATATTTAGATGGTGGCCAACATTTGCTACTGTATGCATATTTGATATTCACTGTTGTTATATAAGAAGCAAATTTCTTTGAAAGATGGCCATGTTTCCAAATCACCAAAACACTAGGACAGTCATTGCAAAATGTTGATTAACCATCTGGAAATTTGGCTTGATGCACAATAAACGTGGGTGGTTCAGTCTATTTTCACTCTGGCTATTTGGTATCTCATTGGGCAAGGATGAGCCCGGGGTGAGATACTAAAAAAAGATGGTGTTTTCTGGTTCCCAGAGTTTCTAGTTTGAAAATGGAAAGCACATTTCACTAGGACCTAGGAAATAAACTTGAGTTATTTGCTATTTCCTAGGCATCAGCATTCTTGGTGTTTGATACATAGTCAAGTCTAATGTTAACATGTTTAATTCAAAAAACCAGTTATTTAATTAAGTTATTTAATCAGCTATTTAACTATTTCATCCACATGTAATTTTTATAATAAAAAGATATTAGGAACATGATAGACCATTATTAAATGGTTCTTAAACAAACTCATAACAAATGCACTTCTGGCCATGGTTGGGTAACAAAGAACTAGATGTACTAATTCAACTGGAACAATAAGAAGTCTAGATAAAACACACAAAACAGAAAGCACAGGAGAATAACCTCTGAGAGAAAGAAAATATATTATTTTGTGAAGACAGTTTCCAGGCCCAACAGCAGGGAGTGAGGATGTAGTAATTGAATGTTCCAACAGATTCATGGGATGCTAAGTGAGTGGGACATGGGAAAGGGAAATTACAGAGTTCATGAAAAGCAATAGGCTCATTACACTCACAGACAAGAAGGCACAGCTTGTTACGACACAGGACCACACAGGGGGTCGTACCTGGGGATGGGTAATAACAAGTTGGAATTATATATGTTATGCAAGGTGAGGTTAGGTAGACTTCACTGATTTCCTGAGGATAAAGCATTTTGAATAAATTCTACAGACATCATAGAGATTGTCTTTCATTATTGGGTGCCTGGCCCTAGGGCAACTAGGATGTACACATAGTAGCCCGGGAATATGAGAACCTGATAAAGGGAGTGGTTGGAGAGTGAATTAATTAATTGCTTAAGAAGAAGAATGGACCAGCCTCCAGCCAGGGCCTCAAGAATGTGTTAAGAAAAAATTTTAAGAGTACTCTGCTGCATTGGCATGGTTCAGTTATGCATGGTAGAGTACTGGAAAGAATAGATTGGAACACAGAGAATAGAGTGGAAGAGATCCACAAAAGCTAATTTTCCAGTCTTGGGTTGAGCAGTGAATATGTGTGAAAAACACTTGAAGCGAAACGAACACTAGAAAAAAGCAGACAGAACAATCTCCAGAACTTACTACGGCCACAAATAGTATGTCTTCTCACCAGCCAGAGTGGAAATACCTCTAAACACAGGAAGTACTACATACAATTTGGGAAACAATTGCATTAATAGTGTGGCCGAATGAGCTCTAAAGCAAAGTCTGCTCTGAACTCATCTAACTAAAAAAAGAAGTCTCAAAAGGTTCAAACTGTGATAAGTAATTTAACAGCATTCTACAGAAAAATCTCAAAAATACTTTAAGGATTACAGAGAAGAAAGGAAGGAAGGCAGGGAGAGAAGGAGGAAGGGGAAAGAGACAAAAAAAAAAAAAAAAAGCCAAACTACATTAAATTCTAAACACCTCTTCTGGTTCTCAATGTAAGAGAGGCATCTATTCAAAACTTGCTAGACATTATTAAAAGGCAGGAAAACAGATCCATAACCAGGAGAAAAAGGAAAGAAATAGCCCATAAATGACAAAAAAATATTATGATGTTTCAGATTGTGTTTCGGTGCGGCTGGGCCATAGTTTTCAGGGTTTTGGCAGGTGTATAGTGTTGTGATACCTTCCCTGTTGAAATGTGATAAATGGTCACCCCCATGATGGGATCTGCTGAAAAGGTAATTTCTGAGGAGTCTAAAAAGAAGCAAACAAACAAACCAGCTGTGGAGTTGGGTCTGACTCATAGCAACCCTAGTGGTCAGAACGTAACTGCACCATAGACTCTCCAAGGAGCACCAGGTGGATTTAAACTGACGACCTTTTGGTTATCAGTTGTAGCACTTAACCCACTACCACACCAGAGTTTCCAGACCGGGGTTATAGTTCTAATAATAATACAAAGAGACAGCTTGCTGTAATCATGTTACCGAGTTATCTCCTGTACATAGCTGTCCCTGACAGCTCCTTTCCATTTTGGAGTGAATGGAAAGAGTACATTAGCGTCACACCCCTGGCTTCCTGTGGACTCCCCAGGAGTCCTCATCTATAGTTGGTAAGTTAGGGAAGAAGTTGTTGAGCACAGCTTGGCGCCTCTCCCTCCAGTTTATAGTATTGTTTGCTGGTATCCTTTCTCATCTGGTCTCACTCATCTCTCCCCATCCACTGATAAGGTGCGGGCAGAACTGACTATGCAAGTTGCAGGATTACAGCAACTTGAAAATGTAGCATCCTTTGTTTATAAATAAAGAATTTCACGCAAACAATAATAGAGCATCAAATGAAACATGGAGCCACTCTAAAGGGAGGGCGCTGTGCTATTGCGCTGGTTACACACCCGTGAAGTTGACACAATGGAACCAGTACAATGACAAATTTAATACTATCTTCATATGGGCCTTACTTGCCTCCTCCGATGAGGTGGTAGGAAGCCCTAGTGGTGTAGTGGTGAAATGCTACAGCTGTTACCTGAAAGGTCAGTTGTTCAAGTCCACTAGGTGCTCCTTGGAAACTCTGTGGTGCAAATCTACTCTGTCTTCTAGGACAGGGTTGCGATGAACTGGAATTGACTCAACAGCAATGAGCACAGGTAAGAAATGGCAAATCCACTGACATTTTACAGTTTGCAACTAAGTGAGATGTGAACAGCATCAGTCAGGCAGATGGACGATAGAACATCATTGTTATTAGAGCCAGAGTTGTTACCGAAGAATTTGGAGGTCTAGTCAGAAAGTAGGTACCCTGCTGAAAGTGCTTGGCTGATAATCAAAAGATAGGCATTTGGAACCCACCAGCCACTCTGGCACAATGATGTGGGACTCTGCTTTTGTAAGTATTTACAGTCTTGGAAACCCTGTTGGGGCAGTTCTACTCTGTTCTGCAAGGTTACTGTGAGTCGAAGCAACTCTACAGCAGTGGGTTTGATTTGGGATGAGGTTAGATTGGTTGTCTGGTAATAATATACTTGAGAGAGAAATCTATTCCATTGTTTGTTGGCGGAACTGCAAAACTCAACTTCACTCACTGGGGCAAGGCTTTTAAACCTTAGATTACAAACTAAGTGAGAATAGATGAGAAAGGATACTTTCTCTCTACCAGCAGGCAGTTCCCAGAACAGAAGGTGGAGGTACTCAGTTGTGCTCAATAATTTCTCCCTTAATTTACCAATCACAGACGCCCCTTCTCCATCCTGGGGAGTCCTCAGGAAGCCAGGGATGCTACTTCAACGGAGGTCCCTCCACATGGAAACAGGAGGCAAACAAGGTTCCTCCCTTCTCCAACAGAGGGCAGCACTCACATTTTACAGTCTTGCATGTGTTCAGCATCAAAGGCAGTGCCTTTCAATATTTTGTTAAAATATTAAAACAAAAAAAATATATATTAAATGTGAGGGTAGCAGCCTCCAAAGGAAATAGACCATCTTTCCGTGTCAGGCTTGAATCCAGCTTCTGATCCTCTCTAACTTGATGCCCTTAGGCAAGTAATTGAGCTTTTTGATTTCAGCACTATAAAATCCAGATGGTAAATACCTAGCCCACAGAAGTCTCACGAAGGTTAAATGTTTGTCAAGAGCCTATCCCAGTGCTGTGGGAGGCAGAGAAGCATCCGAATTTGTTAGCTCCTTTCCTCTTGGCTTGGCTTCCTCTTTTTACCACCTAATAAAGTCTGCTTTTCGAAAACAAACAAACGAAAATTCTGGTGCACCTTGTCGTTTATGCCTCCTTCAACGTGTTTTGCTCTCTCGGGACCGTTTTTCTGTTTCAGCTCTTTCCTTCAGTGTAATGGAAGTTTACTTCAGTCAGCTGTCGTCCTCTGAGAGCCCGTGGAGGAGAATTGAGGAGGAGGGATCCGTTCCGGAAATCAAGGACTTTCTAGATTATTCTGTTCTCATTATTTCCGATGCCTCCAACCCTTGTGTCATTCCTAATCTTTCTTTCTTAAGAATTGTCACAGGGATGTGGGTCTTTTAACTGACAGGAGGGATACAAAGAATAAAGGGAAACAGGAAAAGAAATGAGAAAGATCTGTGCCCTGATTGCCTTGCCTCTAAAAACAAACGTAGTGGGAATCAAGACCTGTGACTTTACCCTGTATTGTTTAGACAATTGAAACCTACAGTGCTTTTAATTGCTCCTTAATGGTATACAGAGTTACAAGACATTAAATCACTTAGAAGAGCCCAGGTAGAATCACTTGATCTAAGTCAAGTCACATTTTGTGTTTTCAGTTGGCCATTAGGCAGCCTAGATGCTGGAAGATGCACACTATGTGTTTTGATGAAAAGTACTCTGTGGACTACGTCCAAGGTATTAAGCCCCACCTATAGCTGGATGTCATCAGAAAAATAAACGACCAAACACTGGTGCCACTGCCTGTAGTAGTACGTATATATCTATATATCAACTTCGTTGCAAGGCAATCACTCTAAGAGAAATTGGAGATACAAAGAGACTTGAAAACATTCGTCCAGTGAAAATGACACAGCCTTTGGGAACAGGAAGGTTGGACCAGAGTTCCGATTCTATTTCCTTGTTAAGGAATGCTGGGCAAATATTCTTCCACTTAAGTAGAACAGCACTGACCAGTGGTGGCTGTTGTTAGTTACTAGATTTTCAAAGCTGTGACCTTTCAGAAAGAGACTGCTGGGCCTATGTTCTAAGGTAGCTCTGGGGAAGTGCAAATTGCCAACATTTGGGCTGTAAAAGAGCTTTTAATCATTTGGGCTATGCAGGAGCTCCTTAGCAGTGACAGAGTTCATGGCTTCTGTGGCGAAGGAATGAGCTACTTCACGGAGGCAGTATGACAAAGTAATCAAGTGACTGAGCTTTGCAGTTAGAGTACCTGAGTTTTGAATTTCGCTTTGTGGGGTGACTTTGCAGTGTAACTTCACTTACTGCATCCCTTCATTTCCTCATTTACAAATAGTGCGATTACTATTACCTACTTCATAGAGTTGTAAGAACTAAATTACTTAACGCATATGCAGTATATAGTATTTAAACAAATTGAGATCAAGCCAAACCAAACCAAACTCAATGCCGTTGAGTCGAGTCCCACTCATAGAGACCCTGTAAGTCAGAGTTGAACTGCCCCGTAGAGTTTCCAAGGAGCACCCAGAGGATACGAACTGCTGATCTTTTGGTGAGCAGACTTAACACTTAGCCCACTACACCACCAGGGTTTCCTAGTTGCCATAAAGCTGAATTCAACTGGTGGTGTCTCCATCTGTGTCATAGTGGAATTCTGCTTCTTAGGGTTTTCAAAAGCTGATTTTTTTTTTTAAAGATAACCAGATTTTTCTTCCTGCATTTAGACTCGACCTTCCAACCTTTTGGTAGCAGCTAAGTATATTAACCATTTGCACCACCTGCCAAAAATACCCCACTGCTATCATGTCGATTCCAACTCACAGCAACCCTGGACGACAGAATAGAACTGCTTCCTAGAGTTCCCAAATGGTACCTGGTGGATTTGAACTGCCAACCTTTTGGTTAGCTGCTGTAGCACTTAACCACTACACCACCAGGGGTTCCGAGAGACCTAATAATCATTAGCTCTGACATAAAATCCTTATCAGTGAGTGGCTGGATTTCTTCTGTCATTCTTGCAGTCTAACCCCTTTGGCAAATGTTTTGCAGAAGTATACATGGTTTGAGGAACTCTAAAGAATTTTTTTCTTTCAAAATAATTTCCTTAATCATCTAAAGTAGCCATCATTAATCATTTGGTTGATACCAGTTCACCTAGTACATCAGAAGTAATATCATCCAGAAAGTTTCACCACATTGCGTTTAGATACGACCAGCTTCTTGTTGATGAATTTCATTAATCAGTTCCATGCTGCTTGAAGCCCCTGGGAGTCAAGATAATAGCTTGGACAGGTAAGTTTTGAGGACAGAGTGGGAAAGAACAGGTGCGTGAATCTGGACTGTATTTGACAACTGAGTGGAGGAACTCATGTGCCATCATGGAAAATTGGGTTGGCATCAACATCTTGTGGGCTATGAGTTACAAACTAAAATTCACACCTTTCTCTAGTTTTCCTTGTCTAACATGCCAAACTCACCATCAAAAAGGCTTAGATTATACTACCAAAAAAAAAAAAAAAAAAAACCCACTGCCATCAAGTCAGGTCCAACTCGTAGTGACCCTAGAGGGCAGAATAGAACTGCCCCCATAGAGTTTCCAAGGAGCACCTGGTATATTTGAACTTAACCTACTGTGCCACTAGGGTTTACCTAGGTTACACTAATGAATAGTCTAGATTTTATTTAAATATCACTTGACCACTTCATTCAGAGCTTTCATTTACAATCTTCCATGAAAGGTCGTACAAGATAGCATGGCCAAAAATAAAATGAGTGGAAGGAATTAAACAATTTTCTATGAACAAGGATAAAACCAGTAACCATTTTCTGAATTATATTGTAAACCTGCCTGATGCTGAAGTTTAGGTTAGTTGTTTTGAATAGTCTTTAGAAATCAATAATCAGATAGTTTTAGAATTAAAGGCAATTCTCAGAGTCTCCATCATTAAACTAACACTCAGGGAATGGATCCGCAATCGGCTCTTAAGCTGTGAGGGTGTTTCTTTAGTAAAAAGCCCCACGTCCTGCTTGGAGAGGATGTTTGGGTTCTTTGCCATATTTCATCTAAAACAGCCAAGTGGACATGCAGATATCATATACATAAATACAGACACAAAGGTACAGACACACACAGAATCACATGTGTGTATATAATATAGGTCCTCCCAGTGGTTTGTACTTAGCTAACTGCAAAATTGGTGGTTCGAGTCCACACAGCAATGTGCAGAAGAAAGGCTTGGTGATCTATACAGCCAGTGAAAATGCTATGAAATGCAGTTCTGCTCTGACATACATAAGGCCTTTGTGAGTTAGAATCCACTCAGTGGCAGGAGGTTTGCTTTTGGCTTGGCCTATGTTTTTGTTGTTGTTAGATATTGTTGAGTCAGTTCAGACTTATTTCAGACTTATAAAGACCCTACACACAACAGAACGAACCACGCTTGTTTTTATACTTAAGGCCATCACTGCAGCCACTGTGTCAACCCATCTCATTGAGGGTCTTCCTGTGTTTCACTAACCCTCTGCTCTACCAAGCATGATGTCCTTCTCCAGGTTCTGATTCCTCCTGACAACACGTCCAGGCCTTGTAAGATGCAGTCTTGCCATCTTTGCTTCCAAGGAGCACGCTGATTGTACTTCTTCCAGAACAAACCTGTTGGTTCTTTTGGGGGTCCATGGTCCATACAGTGTTCTTCTCCAACACCACAGTTCACAGGTGTCAGTTCTTTTTCTGTCTTCCTGACTCATTGTCCAACTTTCGCATCTTATAATGTGATGGAATGTACCATGGCTTGGGTCAGGTACCCCTTAGTCTTCCAGGTGACATCTTTAATTCTCGATACTTTAAAAGAGGTCCTTTGCAGCAGATTTTCCTGAGACAATGTGTGTTTTGATTTCTTGATTTCTGCTTCCATGGATGTTGACTGTGGAAACAATGAATAGCTGCAGAATATTGACACATAGTATATAATATATACTAGTCATCATGCAGCCCTGGTGGAGTAGTGGTTAAGGGCTATGGCTGCCAAGCCAAAGCTTAGTGGTTTAAATTCACCACCACTCCTTGGAAAGTCTGTGGGGCAGTTAAACCCTATCCTATAGAGTCATTATGATTCTGAATTGACTCAATGGACATGAAATTGGTTTTTCTTTTTTTTCTTTTTATAGGACTCCAGTAATTCTAATTTGATAGTATTTCTACTTACAAATGCAAACATATGTAATATCTCTCCTTTGATATAAATATAAGAAAAAATCTTTCATTAATTCTGGGCTTGTTCTTTAGACAAACTAAATATGTTTGCTTTTAAGTTCCTCTTTTCCTGTGCACTAACACATACCTTTCTTGTTTTACTTTCAGAAAAAGAAACCTCAAGACTGTTTGGTTTGTCTACATTATACTTAGAGAGAAACAGAGATTCTGAAATAATTTGGCCAAGTTCACACAACCTAATAAAAATAACTAATGTTTAGTAAAAACTTACTAGATGCCAAACAGTATCCTAAGCACTTCGTATGTACTAATTCCTTTAGCCTTGTGAAGCACTATTCTTCCAATTTTAGGGCAGATAAAATCAAGCCAAAGAAAATTTAAGTTTGTCTGAAGTTACAACAGAATGCAGAAATTAGAGAACACTACTATAGGATGGCTATGAATCAGAATTGACTCAATGGAAATGAATTTGTTTTTATTATTAATATCACATGCAAGTAAAATTTTGCTGAAGATAATTCAAAGGTAGTTGCAGCAGTATATAGGCTGTGAACTGCTAGAAATTCAAGCTGGATTCAGACGAGAACAAAGACTGCAGGAACTCATGGCTGATGCCAGATGGATGCTGGCAGAAAGAAGAAAATGCCAGAGAATTGTTTTCCAGTATTCTGTTGACTATGCAAAGGCATCTGACTCTATGGATCATAACAAATGATGGACACCATTGTGAAGAATGGAAATTCCAGAATATTAATTGTGCTCATGCAGAACCCATACATAGACCAAGAGGCAGCCCTTCAAAAAGAACAAGGGGACACTAAACTGAAACATCAAACCCACTGCTGTTGAGTCAGTTCTGACACATAGTGACCCTAGAAGTTAGAGCATTACTGCCCTGTAGTTTCCAAAGAGCACCTGGTGGTTTCAAACTACCAACCTTTTGATTAGCAGTCATAGCTCTTATCTAATATGGTACCAGGGTTTCCAAGGGAATACTGCATGGCTTAAAGTCAGGGAAAGTATGTGTCAGGGTTATATACTTCCACCATACTTACTCAATCTTTATGCTGAACAAATAATCCAAGAAGCAGAACTGTATGTAAAGCATATGGCATGAAAATTAATGGAAGACTCATTAACAATGTACGTTGTGCAGATGACTCAACCTTGCTTGCTGAAATTGAAAAGGAACTTCCTGCCACATAATTATAGCCAGTGAAAACCTTATGAACTGCAGTTCTACTCTGACATACACCAGGCTACCGTGAGTCAGAATCAACTCAAGGGCAACCAGTTTGATTTTGGCTTGGCATATAATAATATATATGAGCCACCAAAATCAAAGACTACAACTTTTGGTATATGGATTACACCTCAACAGAAAGAAAACAAAAATCTTCACAATGGGATGAGTAAACAATATCACAATAAACAGAAAACAGTGAAGTTGTCAAGATTTTGCATCCCCATTCAATAAACATGAAAGTAGCAGTCAAGAAATCAAATGACGTACTGCATTGGACAAAACCGCTTCAAAAGACCTCTGTACCAGTGTTCTTTCACAGCATTAGAACTAACTATGTCTCAAAACGTAAGACATAGAGGCATTTTCAGGACTAAAGTAGGCCTGACCCAAGCCATGGTATTTTTAATCGCCTCAGGTGCATGTGAAAACCTTAGTGGCGTAATGGTGAAATGCTATGACTGCTAACAAAAAGGTTGGCAATTGAAATGCACCAGGTGCTCCTTGGAAACTGTGTGGGGCAGTTCTGCTCTCTTCTGTAGGGTCACCACAAGTCAGAATCTACTCAATGGCAGTGAGTGTGGGGTTTTGGTCATATGCATGTGAAAGCTGGTCAAGGAATAAGGAAAACCAAAGAAGAACTGATGTCTTTGTATTATGGTGCTGGTGAACAATACTGAATATACTTTGGACCGCCAGAAGAATGAACAAGTCTGTCTTCAAAGAAGTATGCCAGAATTCTCCCTAGAAGTGAAGGTAGTGAGACTTTGTCCCACACACTTTAGGCATGTTATCAGGAGGAATCAGTCCCTGAAGAAGTACATTATGATTAATAAAGGGTCAGTAAAAGAGAAGACTCTCAATGAGATGAACTGATACAGTGGCTGCAGTGACAGTTTCAAGCACAATAAACATGATCATGACAGTGGTGCACCACCAGCTAGTGTTCCATTGTGTTGCTCATGGGTGTGCTATGAGTCAGCATTGACTTCACGGCATGTAACAACATCAGCATGGTCGCTTACATAATTACCCCTAAACCAGGCATTTTGTCCCTAGGGTCTTCCGCCGTGCTTCACCACTAATACACACTACAACAAGTGACAGTCTGTTTTTTTCGTTTTAATCAGACTGCCTCTATGTCTTATGTTTTGAGACATAGTTAGTTCTAATGCTGTGAAAGAACACTGGTACAGTCAATAGCTCTCTGATGGCCGTGGCATTGAATGTATCAACCTGGACAATTTGCTTAGGACTTCAACACATCTCGTTGTTCATGGGAAAAAAGCTCAATATTCTGGCATTTTTCTGTATTGGATTACCAATCATCTGCTCTTTTTTTTCTTGTTTTCCTACTGAGTTTATTGCTTGTTTTGTATAATTCAAACGATTGGCTTCACTGGCGTTTGATTATCTGAGCTTTACGTGAAAGCACCGGAAAAACTGCTACGCATTCAGAAGTCTCTTCGAGCCAGAGTCAGTGTAAGTTTTTGATTGTAACATCCCTATAGTAACCTGGAACCCTGAGGGCTCAATGGTTAAGAGATCAGTTGCTAACTAAAAGGCTCTCAGTTCAAATCCACCAGCTGCTCCTTGGAATCTCTATGGCAGGGCTTTCCTCTGTCCTTTAGGGTTGCTATGAGATAGAATTAACCTGACAACAATGGATTACTTTCTTTTTTTTGATTTCTGTGGGTATCACTGACAGTGTCATCACAGTGAATCTGTAAGTTTAAACATCATTCAACTAAAAATCCAAATCCCCCTGCCATCACAGCAACCCTAGAGGACAGAGGAGAACAACACTGTGGCTTTACAGAGCTGTACATCTTTATTGAAGGTTGAAGCCACTTTTCTTGACAAGCAGCACAACACCATCAGTACTCCTCTAAGTAACAATAGTGGGGAAAAAATTAAAAAGAAAAAAAAGCATGCCTATCTGGAGGGTTTTGCATTTCTTAAAGCAATGTATTTTCTTAGTTAATCTTAACTGTTGTCTGGAGTTATTCAAGGTTCCACAGAGGAAGAAACATATAGCAAAGGATTGATTATATGTCTACAGTCTCATAATGAAAGTCAAATCCAATGAAGTCTGATAGCATTAGCTGGTATTTATTGGGTATTCATTATAAGGCAGGAACTGATCTGGTAGATATTTTACAGACATTGTTGTTGTTAGGTGCTGCTGAGTTGCTTCTCAATCATAGCAACCCTGCAAACAGCAGATGAAACGTTGTCAGGTCCTGCATAATCCTCACATCTCTGCCGTGTTTGAGCCTGTTGTTGCAGCCACTGTGTCGGTCCATCTAACTGAAGGTCTTCTGTTTTATGACCATCTACTTTACCAAGCATGATATCATTCTGCAGTGGCTGCTTCCTCTTGATAATGTACATGATGTTAAATCTCACCATCCATGCTTCTAAAGAGCATGCTGGCTGTAACATTTTCCCAGACAGGCTTGTTTGTTTTTCTGGCAGTCCATGGTATGCTCAATGTTCTCCACAGATGAAGTAATTCAAAGGCATCAATTCTTCTTTGGTCTTCCTTATTCTCTGTCCAGATACTGTATAGCTATAAATAGGAAGAGACTGTAAGTATCATGGCTTGGGTCAAGAGCACCTTAGGCTTCAAAGTGACATCTTTGCTTTTTAAATTAACATGTTGTAGAGGCCTTTTGCAGCAGATTTGCCCAGTGTAATATGTCATTTGATTTCTTGACTGTTGCCTCCATGGGTGTTGATTACGGATACAAGTAAAAAGAAATTCTTGTCAACTTCAGTGTTTTCTCCTTTTATCATGATGTTGCTAATTGAACCAGTTCTGAGGACCTTTGTTTTCTTCCCGTTGAGGTGCAATCTATACTGAAAGCTGTAGTCTTTGATCTTCATCAGTATTTCAGTTGTTCCTCACTTTCAGCAAGCAAAGTTGTGTCGTGTCATCTGAACAAAGCGCACTGTTAATGTGCCTTCCTCCACTCCTGATGCCATGTTCTTCTTCATACAGTGAGCTACAGTTGCTAACCAAAAGGTTGGCAGTTTGAATCCACCAGCCACTCCTTGGAAACCCTATTGGGGGGTTCTACTCTCTCCTATTCAGGATCACAATGAGTTGGAATCAACTCAACAGCAACGGATTTCTTAGCTACCCATATTTTTTCTTTTTTGTTAATTTTATCATTCAGTGCACAAATTACAAAGCACCAAGATAGTACAAAGACTCAGATAAGATAAGAATGAATACTACCTAGAGATGATGTCATTACTGAGAAGACTTTGTATCATCCCTCTGGGGATCTACCGTGATTGTAATTTTGTTTGTGTAAAGGATAATTCCATATGTTAAGTGAGAGCAGTTTGTGGCTTCATTGTTGTTTAAAACTGTGCATGTGGTAAAAGAATGTGAATAGCTAAAGTAAGTGAGCACTCATTCCTTTTAAGCATTGTTACATAAATTGTACTCAGTCTTCCTGTTCTTTAGAACCCTGTCAAGACTCATGGGACATAGATATTCCACCCAATTTTTATGCCTCTGACGTTCTTTGAAAAGGGGTTAGCCCAATTTAAAAACATTTGGCTTCATGGTGGGCATCTTTTGAAACTCATGAAACTCAAAACTCCTGAATGCGAACTGCATTTTTGTGTTGACTTAGGTAATACCTCCTGGATGTGTGAATTCTCTAAAGTTTGGGCAGCTTTGCCTTGCCTTTACTTCTGTGAGATAAGCCTTGTACCTAAGTTTCTGTTTAACTGGGTTCTCATGATATAATGTACTTACAGCAAGAATAGGCTATTGTCAGTGTCCAGTCATAGTGGCCATTTTCTCCTTTATGCCAGTCATTGTTTTCAAGTGTTATTGCCTCTTTTCTTTTCTTGTTTCTGAACAGTGAATTACGGCTTTCCAATAAGGAATAACATAATATGGTGCTACTTTTCAAGAAATTGAAACTCTCATATATTACATTTATCTCACATTCAATCTTATGGTCCAATCATTGTTTCTTTATGTAGCAGGTAGAACACACCACCGTGAACAGTTCTCTGGTACTCTAGGACAGCTCTTTCTGCTTCTTAGCTGTTAGTGTTGTTCTGTTATAATGAAGAACACATAAAAGTTTGACACCAAATGCATTGCTGTCAAGTCAATTCTAACTCATAAAGACCCTAGGACAGAGTACAGCTGCCCCATAGGGATTCCAGGAAGCTACTGGGGGATGAAAAATGCCCACTGTTTGGTTAGCAATCTGAACTCTTAAATACTGCATTACCAGGGCTCCCAAAGAATACATAGTAGTGATTTTGTGAGATTCAATTTCCTTTTTTGTTCATTTTGCCTCTAAGTACTGCTTCTGCATTAGTGAACAGTGCATTGTAAGAGTACTTTTCCTGAGGTTAAAAAATTCCCTGGCTTTATTTATTTGCTCAGTAAGAATTGCTTTTTCAAATAAAGGAAAATGACTGCACTAAGTTTTGAAAAGTTTGAGAAATAATAAAAATGCTAAGAAGACTGAATTAAAATTCATTGCAGTCAGTGTCAGGTATCTTCATGTTTTACATCACATTCTGTGAATTTTCAAGAATTAAATGTTTTAAAAAGATTTTAGCATGGGCTCATATCGGCAGAGCTTACATTGTCCAGAGACCACTGAGATATAGGTGATTCCAGATTAAAGTGTATCAAAATCTATAACCTGTGATGAAAATTCAGAATTGGTTCTTTGAACAATATGCCTCATCAATGAAAACGCATAGTATCAAAAATTTCAAAGGAGAAAATTCAATCTCAAAGGGTCTTGAAATGATAGAAAACAGAAAGACAAAACTTATTTCCCTAGTTCTGCTGCAGTTCGCGTTCCATATATGAGTTATATTCCGTGTAGCAGATTGTACTGAGAAAGTCATAGAAGAAAGTAAGCAATGTAAGGTAGTAGCTTCATATTGGGAAATCACATCTTGCCACGATAGTATGGAGGCATCTGGTTGTCTGGGATAGCTTTGATGGAGATTCTACCCTTGCAGTTTTAGTGCCAAGTAGCAGATGGCAGCAGCAGTGGGATTTCTTCTAGAAGAGCTCCGTGGTGTGGCTGGGTGATTCTTCTTATGTTTTTGTTCCTGATTCTGTAGCAATCAGGTCTTGTCCTCTGACCTTCCCGAATATTCTATCTGTTACTAAATATCCCTTAATAAATCTGTAGCTAGAGTCTTCTGTTGTCTGTAAGTAAGAATTTTGACCAATAATAGTATTGTTGAACCTTGAAAACACTATGCTGAGTAAAATAAGTCAGTCACAATGAAACGAATACTGTATGATTCCATTTATATAAAATATCTAGGAGAGGCAAGTGTACAGAGACTAAAGTTTGTTAGTAGATAATAAGGGTGTATGATAGAGAAGGGAAAAAGAAGACTCACTGCTAGAAAAGCTGAGTCTGTACCATAGTGATGAGAAAATTTGAAAATGGAAAATGCAATGGTCGAACAACATGATTAATAAAAAAAAAACGCATTGCCGTCACATCAGCTCTGACTACTGATGACTCTATAGAATAGAGTAGAACTGCCCCATAGGGTTTCCAGGGAGTAGCTGATGAATTCGAACTGCCAACATTTTGGTTAGCAGCTAAGCTCTTAACCACTGTGTAACCAGGGCTCCAAGTTGCTGTATTGTACACTTGAACAATGGTAAAATGGCAATTGGTTACATACATATTTACCAAAGTTAATTTTTTTTTAATGGTGATGGAATTGATGAGTCAAGGGCGCAAAAAAATTCTGATTAAATAAAATACTTTTTATGCAAATGAGATCATTTTAAATATGAAAATTTTATACTTTTTTGCTTAATAATGTACTGTAAACAGAGCTATATAATGATTTTTTTTTCCTTTAAAAAGTTAGAATTAATTTTCCTACAGTAAAATGCATAGACTTTGGCTGAATGGTTAGCTAAATTTTGACAACTATGTGACTCACACCTCTACGTGATCAGGAATATGTCCATCACCCCAACAAGTTCTCTGATGTCCCTTCAGAGTCTCTCCTACCACTTACAGGCCATACCACTTCTGATTCCTACTAGGAGGGATTAGTTTTCCCTGATGGAAAACTCTGTATCAGTAGAATCATGCAGTAATAAGACACATTTGTGCATGATGCTTGTCAGCTAATATTATGTTTCTAAGTTTCATCCATGTTACAGTGTATATCATTAACTTCTCCGGTTTTACTGGTGAATTTTATGAATATGCCACAGTTTTATTAACCATTCTCCCGTGGGTGGACATTTGGGTTTCTTCCATCTTTGGCTACTGTGAATGAGCTTATTTTAGTCATCTAGTGTCACTGTATCAGAGATATCACAGAGTGGATAGCTTTAACAAAGGAAAGTTTATTTTTACACAGTCCAGTAGGCTGTAAATCCAAATTCAGGATGTCTGGTCCAGAGGAAGGTATCTCTGTTGTCAGCTCCGGAGGAAAGTCCTTGTGTTGTATCCATCTTTGTTCAGGAAGCATGTTGGTGCCAGTATCTCAGGTCTGAAGGACTTGCTCTTCTCCCAGTGCTGCTTTCTTGATAGTGTGAGGTTCTTAGATCTCTCTCCAGATTTTTCGCTTTATAGCTCAAGAGACCACCTCAAGGTACGAAACAAACTTATACACTGAATCTTGCTCTACCAACACAACTGCTGCCCATCCACCCTTATTAACTCCATAGAGGCAGGGATTCCAGCATGGAGTAAGACAACATAATACTGCTAACCATGGCACAGCCAAATTGTTACAGATTTTTTAGGGAACACATTCAATCCAAGACAGAACTGTTATAAACTTTTTTTGTACAAGTCTTTTTATTGACATACATTTTTATTTCTCTAACTTAAGTACCTAGGAGCAGAATTTTTGGAAGATAGAGTAGATGAACATTTAACACTGGAACAAACATTCAAACTATTTTCTAATACAGTTGTACCATTTTTCAGTCTAACAAAATTTGAGAGTCCCGGTTATCCCATATCTCACTGGTATTTGATATTTTCAGTGTTTTTAACTTTAATAATTTTAGAGGGAATATTTTTGTATAAGATATTAGGTAGGAAACAAATAGATCTGTTCTGGAAGAAGTACAACCAGACTGCTCCTTGGAAGTAAAGATGGCAAGACTACATCTTACATACTTTGGACATGTTGTCAGGAAAAATCAGTCCCTGGAGAAGGACGTCATCTTGGTAGAGTGGAGGGTCAGCAAAAAAGAGGAAGACCCTCCACAGGACGGATCAACACAGTGGCCGCAACAATGGGCTTAAGCATAAAAACAATTGTGGACATGGCACAAGACCAGGCAGTGTTTTATTCTGTTGTTCGTAGGGTCGCTATGAATTAGAACTGACTGGACAGCACCTAACGACAACAACACGAGGTAGGAATCATAAGTTAGGCAGTGTAAGTTGTCAAATTGTTCTTTTTCAGCATTTACTGTAGATCCTGTGTACTCCCTCATAATTTCTTAGAATTGCCTTGTTAATTTCTAAAAATCTTGCTCAAGTATTTTTATTTTGAAGTTTTAGAAACAGAACAAGAGGACACTACATGGCTTAAAGTCAGGAAAGGTGTGTGTCAAGGCTGCATCTTTCACTACACCTTTTCAATCTGTATTCCAAGCAAATAATCGAGAACCTGGGCTATATGAAGGACGTGGTGCCAGAACTGGAGGAAGACTCATTAATCGCCTGTGATGATAGCACATCCTTGCTTGCTGAAAGTAAAGAGGACTGAAACACTTACTGATGGAGATCCATGGACTTCAGTACATGTTGTTCCTCACCATCAAGAAAACAAGAATCTTCACAACTGTAACAATAATCAGCATAATGATAAACAGAGAAAAGATTGATGTTGTCAAGGATTTATCATTTTACTTGATTCTACAATCAACATCCATGGAAGCAGCAGTCAAGAAATCTAAAGGTGCATTGCACTGGGAAAATCTGCTGCAAAGACCTCTTTATAGTGTTGTAAAGCAAAGACGTCACCATGAAGACTAAAACCTGCCTGACCCAACCCGTGGTATTTTTCATTGCGTCATGTGCACATGAAAGCTGGATGATGAATGAATAAGATAGAAGAATTTATGCCTTGAATTATGGTATCAGATAAGAATATTGACTATGCGATGGACTGCCAAAAGAATGAACAGATGTGTCTTGGAAGAAGTACAACTAGAGTGCTCCTCAGAAGTAAGAATGGTGAGATTACATCTTAGATACTTTGGACACATTGTCAGAAGGAATCAGTTCCTGGAGAAGGAAACCATACTTGGTAGAGCAGAAAGTCAGTAGAAAAGAGGGAAACCCTCAACAAGGTGAGCTGACACATTGGCTGCAGCAGTGGGCTCTAGCAACAGTTACGACCACATAGAGGACTGGGTAGTGTTTCAGTCCATTGTCCATAGGGCCGCTGTGAATGGTAACAAACTCTGTGGCACCTAATAACCACAACAACAACCTTATAGATGAGTCCTGCCTTCCTAACATAACTGCCTCTAATTCTGCTTCCTTAGCATCATAGAGGTGCAATTTACCACACCTAAGGAAATAACCAGATGAGGAAATGATGGGAACTCATACATTACTGGAAATAATGTCATATTAGACAATTTGACAGATATTTGGACAACACAGTTCAATCCATGACACAATATATATTGATATATCTCCCCCTTATTTATTACTCTTCTTTGCTTGTTCTGTAGATTTTTAGTTTACAAGCTTTGTAAACCTTTCACTAAATTTATTCATGCATAATTTATGTCTTATATGATTGCAAATATTCTTTTTAATTTTATTTTCTAACTATTCTCAGTAATGGATAGAAATACCTTTGATTTTTACATCCTATAACCTTGCAAAGTTCATTTATTTCTTGTTTCTTCATCTGTGGAATTCTTATGATTTTCTACATAAAAATGATATTAGCTGAGGATAAAGACAATTCCACTTCTTCCTTTCTAAACATTTATGCCTTTGCATATATGTCTTTCATCTCTCTTTCTTGACTTATTGCAGTAGCTAAGATTTGAAATATAACATTGAAAAAAAACTGGTGAGAAGCGATATCTGCTTTCTTCCTGAAATAGGAGGAAGTGACTTAAGGTTTACATCAAGTATCGTGTAGCTAAGGTTTTTTGTTTGTTTGTTTTCTACATCTTTTTCATGTATAATTCAATAAAACCAATGATATCACTGTCATGCAAGCATTACCAATATTCATTGCCAAATTTTCCATCCTTATAGACAAAAACTCAGTGCTACCTGAACTTTTTTTTTCCCCTTCCTTCATCTCTTTTGCCCTGGTAACCACTCTAATTTCTATACATTTGTCCATAGTAGGTTTTTCATATTAGTGAAATCATACAATATTTGTCCTTTTGTAATTGACTAATATAACTCAACAATAAGGTTTTTAAGGTTCATCCAGCTTGTGGTCTGTATCACGAGTTCCTTTCTTTTCCTTGCAGAGTAATATTCCATGTATGCCTATGCCACGTTTCATTTATCACTTCATTTGTTGATGAACATTTTGGTTGTTTCCACATTTTAGCTGTTGTGAATAGTGCTGCAGTGAACACTGGTGTGAGTGTGTTTTCCTCACTGCTTTCAAAGCTCTTGGGTATATAAGCAAGAGTGACATTGCTGGATCATGTGGTAGCTTTATATTTAACTCTCTGAGTAGCAGTCATACCATTTTTCAGAGTGGCTGTATGATTTTCATCCTCATCAATGATGGATGAGGATTTTAATTTCTCAACATCCTACCTGAGAGTTTTCAAAGATGGCCTTTGAATTAAGAGAGTTATGGAAGTGTGGGTATCTTAGTTACCTAGTGCTGCTAAGACAAACTTATTCTCTCATAGTTTAGGAGACTAGAAGTCCACATTCAAAGTGATAGCTGTAGAAGCTGGCTCTAAGAGAAGGTCCTTGTCATCAATCTTCTCCTGCTTCAGGAGCATATCTCAATGCAGGAATCCTGAATCCAAAAGTCTTGTGCTCCTGGCTCTTATTTGTGGTAATGAGGTCCTTCTGTCTGTGATTTTCTTCTCTCTGTTGTATCACAAAAGAAGTTGACTCAAGATACAACTTAATCTTACAGATTGAACCCTGCCTCACTGACATAACTGTCTAAATCTTGCCTGATTAATATGATAGAAGTAAGATTTACAAGATTCAGGAAAATCACATCAGGTGATGAAATGCTGAGCCATCTCACAATACTGGCAATCATGGCATAGCCATGTTAACACATATTTTGCAGAGATGCAATTTAATCCGTAACAGGAAGAGACACAACAACCAGTCTTGGGAAAGCTGGGAAAGGTTGATCACATAAATGGTGTTTACAAGAAAAATGAAAAGAATTAGGCAGACTAGTGAGTAGAAGGAACAGAGAGGCAGCTTCGGGTCTTTTCAACCAAAGTGAAATAGACTTAACTAAAAGATTTTATTGTATTATCGTATTTACTTGCTCTGTTTTCTTTTAATTACTTATTTACAATTAGAAACAGTTATGCTGTTTTTAAAAACTCATCTATATATACTTGTCTGCTTTTCCTAAGTCACAACTTTCAGAATTAAACATTTGAGGTCAAATGCACAGATATTTACATTTTTAAGGAAATGAAATGGTTAAATTCTCTCTGGATGATTGTATCAATCTGCATTTCTACCAGCAGGCTTTGAGAGTGATAAGTTTTATATTCCAGGAGTATTTAGAATTGTTGCAATCTCTGCATCCTCATCTGTCCTATTGCACCATTACTGAAACCATCTGAGATCTGTCTTCCCAAATTTCCTAGAAAGGTCCTAGTCTTAAATGGAGTCTACCAAAATTCCCTTAGAGCACCATTCTTGACCTGTGAGGCAAATCACCTTTCCTGCCAAGACAACTCCTGCGTAGTCACCCAATTTCACCAGTGGAGCTTCTCCATTATTCTTTGCTCTGTCACTCTGCTGAACATTACTATTGGTCCCTGCTCTGATAGTCTCCTTGGAATGTCAGTGTTCTACAAAATGAGGCTTCTGCTTTAATGTGAAACATCTCATCTTAAGGACTAAAGACTTGCCCATGGACCCCATGCCTGTGTCTGTAGCCATCCTGGAAATCACTGAAAAACTTCCATATGCCAGGTGTTTCTCTCTATTTCTACATATATTCACCTTGCAATCAACATCATTGTGTTCCGTTTATTATTAGAGAAGTTCCACACAGGCCACCCCAAAGCTGAAGGATTTTACTTATATCCACACTTTTAAAATAGCCTAAAACTTTCATATCATAAAAATCCTGATTGCAATGTATAGAACTCATTTTTACAGCCTCAGTCATACCAGAGATATTCATGCATATTGAATACAGAATAAAAATTTTCAAGACAGAATGACCTTAATTTGAACACAGTTTTCAATTCTGTACTACAATAAAGAATTTCTTTACTGGTTGTAGACAATCTATCAGATAAAGAAATCCTCTTTTACTGAAATTTTTCGACTTACTGTTTTACAAAAACCTAACCCATCCATTCCATGTAAGGAATAAAAATAACCCTCAGTGAGAACAGTTCCAAAAAAAGGTTATATTTGGCTTGAATTTACATACTTAGTGAATAAAAGCATATATTTGCACTTTGTTTTCTTATTTTAAAGGCACAATGCTTACAACACATCGTAAATCAATGAGAAAGGGTGCTTATATCAAGTCCGCCCATCAGCAAAGTTTTCTATGAAATACAGCTACGCACATGCTGTATTTCTCAAAAACCTCTAAGTTGCCCACAGAGGAGACAAGCAGTATGTCCAGCTTCAGTCGAGATAAAAAAACCAAATCTATTAACTATCAAGTTGATTCTGACTCATAGAGGCCCTAGAAAAGAGAGTAGAACTGCCTCCTAGGGTTACCTAGGAGTGCCTGGTGAATTTAAACTGCTGACCTTTTGGTTAGCAGCCAAACTCTTAACTACTACACCACCAGGGTTTCCGGTTGCCATCAAGTCAACTTCAATTCATAGCACATTGACATTACTGAGCTGTTTGTACAGTACTGCCAATGTAAGTGCATGGTGGTAAGTTTATGAACTTAATTGTCAGACCTCGTACATGCAGCCACCATGAATTCTAGTCAACTAGAAGAGAACTAGTTTTTAATTATTTCAAGCAACATTCATTGCTCAGGGTTGAATATGTTTTAATGAACAGATACTGACGATTCTGATTCCAACTTCCTCTCACTTCCGTACCTACTTTGCCTCAGAGAAATATGACATGCTTTAAAAAAATCAGCAAGGAAATTATTTTTTTAAAAAACTCTCCATTTTAGTGCCACCAGTCTCTCTCTTTCTCTCCCTCTCTCTCACACACACATATACCTCACACATGCAGCCCCACACATCTACATGCAACATGAAAGTCTCTATTGACGAGTTCTTACGAGTATCACAGGCAACAGGAGTAAAATATGACTGCACAGGATACAGGATGGAACCCTGCCAGTTTCCTCTGAAACTATCTAGTGACCTTTTCTCATCAGAAGATATCGACCAAAACACTTCTCTAGAGAGGAGTGTTTTAGTTACCTAGTACTGCTCCAACAGAAAATACTATGAGTGGAAGTCTTTATGAAGAGATATTTTATCGACAGTCCAGTAAATCACAAATTCATTTATGAATCACAAGTCCATTCAGTAACAGGAGTTATCACAATCCAGTAGCCTGAGTCCAAATCCAGTGAGAGCATTTTGGCATGGGAACCTCAGGCCCAAAGGATGTTCTCTGCTCTTGGTGCTGCTTCTTGGTGGTACGAGGTTCCTAGGTCCCCATGCTCACTTCTCTCCCTTATATCCCACAGCTGGTGACTTGAGTCCTGCCTCACCAGCACAACTGCTGCCCATTCTCCATCATCAATATCACAGAGACAGGATTCACAACACATGGGAGGAACGGCACTATACTGGAACTCATAGTGAAGTCAAATCAATACATACTTGTTTGGGGGACACGATGCAATCCATGACAGGGTGTTTGCTGTTTTCTTGCATTTTTTTTTCACCAAAGCAACTTGAAATGTGAAGTGGAAACCTGTTTCGACTTTTCTGACCAGGGAACGTGAAAATACACTACTAATTATTCTGTTAACTTTGGCCATAGCCTAGCCATACCTGCATGTCCCTTATCAAATGTCATTTCCTTCATCAAAACATTTTGTTTCCTTAGCAAACGTTAGGACTCTCAGTTTAATCTTCCTAACCCTTGTTCTCTCTCTGCAGGTGCCTTATGTAATTTATAATGTTATTATAACTGTTGGTTTTTACATGTAAGTTTTGTTTAATTTCTTAGTAGACTACCTACTATGTAGTAAGCTCTGCACTAAGCATTTTCTATGCATAAACACATTATAGTCTACTGTCTTTAGGGATTAAAACTGTGGCATTGCCCTTGACTTCCGTCTTCTCTCATAGCTCACAGTCTTTCAGGAAATTTCATTGACTCTACTGCTAATATGTAATCCACCCACTTTCCGTCACCTCCTCTGCTACTGTTGCAGCTCAAACCACCAATTTCTCTTGGCTTAACGACTGCAACAGATTCCTAATTTCTCGCCTTTTGCCGTTGCCCTCACTCTTGCTTCACTCTCTTTTCAACATTGTAAGAGTCAGATTATGTCACTCCTCTATGGAGCTCTGCTAGCTTCAAAGGAAAGTCAAGATACATACAACGGTCATCAAGATGCTGCACACTCTGATCCTTCCCTCCCACCCTCTATCAGACCTCAGCTTCTAAACCTCCTGTCCCTTACCCGTGTCAAGCACACTGGCCTTCTTGCTATTCCTTTAGCATACTAGACTTGCTTATTCCTCATAGCTTGAATACGGCTGCTTGAACTTTCTCTCTGAAGTGCTCTTTCCAGGACATAAAATGGCAATTGTTCCTCACCTCCTTAAGATTTCTGCTTAAATGTGACTTTCTTTATGATGCCTGCCCCAGCTACCTTCCCACTCCTTATTCCTGATTCTTTCTATCCTATTCTACTTTCTAAAAATCAAATCATTTATCACATAGTATTCAATAAACTTCTTTACTATGTCTATTTTTTATTTTCTATTTTCCTTTACTGTGATGTAAGCCACATGAGGGCACTTTTTTTCCAACTGCAATCGAATCAGCTCTGATTCATGGCAACACCATGTGTGTCAGAGTGATTCCATAGGGTTTCAATGATTAATTTTGTTCAGAAATAGATCACCAGGTCTTTCTTCCAAGATTCTCTGGGTGGACTTCAATTCCAACCTTTCAATTAGCAGTCAAGGGCATTAACCATCTGTATCACCCAGGGACTTTTGTGGGAAGATTACTTTGCCTATTACTTCACCAGTATATGTTGTCTTTGTCACTGCCTGCTTTTAAGTTGATTCTGAAATATAGTGACCCTATGGGACAGAGTAGAACTACTCATAGAGTTTGCCATGCTGTGATCTTTATGGGAGCAGACTGCCAAGTCTTTTCTTCCATAGAGTGACTGTTGGGTTTCAACTGCCAACCCCTTGGTTAGCAGCAAAGTGCTTAAGGATTGTGCCATCAACTTTTCTTCACTAGTTATACTAAATGCCTATGACATTCTTTGATCTGTTCTAGAAGAAGTACAACTAGAATGTTCCTTGGAAGCCAAGATGGCAAGACTGCATCTCACACAGTTTGGACGTGTTGTCAGGAAGGATCAGTTACGGAGAAGGACATCATGCTTGGTAGAGTGGAGGGTCAGTGGAAAAGAGGAAGACCCCCTGATGAGAAGGATTCACACAGTGGCTGCAACAACAGGTTTAAGCATAAAAACAATTGTGTACATGGCACAAGACTGAGCAGTGCACTATGGTGAGTACTGTAGTGCACTACTGGTAAAGTAATAGGCAAAGTAATCTTCCCACAGAAGTCCCTGGGTGATACAGATGGTTAATGCCCTTGACTGCTAACTGAAAGGTTGGAATTGAAGTCCACCCAGAGAATCTTGGAAGAAAGGCCTGGTGATCTATTTCTAAACAAAATTAATCATTGTTATGCATAGTGTTGCTATGAGCTGGAACCAACCTGATGGCACCACCAACAACAACAACATGACATTCTTTGGCATAGACTACGCACTTTATAAACATTTGACAGTGGAATGGATTAAACTATTTAATCATTTCAATTAAGAGAGAAACTCTTATAATCACCTAAGGAGGTACTTGACTCATCTACTCACAGCTGTTTGCAAAGTGAGGAGCCAAGTGCAGGTTTGTCTAATTCCTGAGGTCAGACCTTTACTCCCAACTCCCACTCCATTTCACATCTTTAATACTATTACGTGATCTCCTTGAGGGTAGGGATAGCATTTGCCCAACATATCTTGAAACTTTATCCTGATACATATAGTCCTTTGCACACAATAGGTGCTCAATAAACATTTGTATAATTATACTTGATCTGCCTTTCCCAAGCAACAAGGCCATGTTTGCTGCAGTGTTCTTCCTGTTGTAGGGCCTTTAACACCTGCCATAGAACACACAGTGCAAATGCAGAAGGTGCCCTAGAAATAATCTAAACAAGGTGAAGCCCAGTGGGGTGCAGGACAATGTCAAGGTCTTTGAAGCTAGTCAGAGGAAGAGGTAGGACTAATTTTCTCATTGTCACTTATTTTCATAAATATGTTTATATCTACGCAATTAGAGGATACATGGAGGACAAATATGTACCTGACCCAAGCCATGATACTTTCAGTTGCCTCACACATATGTAAAAGGTGGGCAATGAAGAAGGAAGACTGAAGAAGAACTGATGCCTTTGAATTAAGGTGATGGTGAAGAATATTGAATACACAGTGGACTTTCAGAAGAACACACAGTGGACTTTCAGAAGAACACACAAATCTGTCTTGTAAGTATAACCAGAATGTTCCTTGGAAGCCAGGATGGCAAGATTTCATTTCACATACTTTGGAAAGGTTATCAAGAGGGACCAGTCCTGGGAAAAGGATATCATGCTTTGTAAGATAGTGTGTCAAAAAAGAGAAAACAGAAAGACCCTCAATGAGATATATTAATACAGTAGCTACAACAATGGGCTCCAACACAGCAACTATTGTGAGGATGACACAGGCCTAGTAGTCATTGTTATTGTACACGTGATAACTATGAGTCAGAACCTACTCCATGCAACCAAAGAACAACTACCACAATATACAATTAGAGTGCAAAAGTATGAAGGTAGGTGTTGTGTTTGTCTCTTTTGTAGGTCGTGCAGCAAAATTGTCACAATGGTAGGCATACCCAAACCCAAACCACCAAATCTGTGGCCATTGAGTGGATTTCGAATCATGGTGACATTGTATGTTATGGAGTAGAACTGTTGCATAGGTTTTCTTGGCTGTAGACTTCACGCAAGCTGATCACCAGCTTTTTCTTCCATATCACTACCAGGTAAGTTTAAACTACCAGATTCTAGTTTAGGAGTCAAGCTCAAACCACCGTGCCACTGAAAGCTCTCTAGGTAAATACTATGGGTATTCAGTAAATACTTGTTTATCCCCACTGGACAAAAGCTGGACCAGTGCTAACTGTAAGACCAATGCAGTTTACCTGGCTGGTCAGGCAGAGATCAAGAAGGGACATAACAAATGAAACGGCCTCACTCAGATAATTAATAAGCAATCGATTCCAACTCTGGAAGGGTTCACAGCTTCTTAGATTGAGTTGGAAATTAAACAGAATTTGGAAGATTTTTCAATCAACCTTCTCCATGGGATTCATTTTAGTTTAAGAAGAAAAAACAACAAGGCCTTGAGCATGACCAGTGGTTCCTTGATCAATTCCTTCTATGTCCCTGTTGTAAAAACAAAACAACAAATTATACTAATTCTTAGTTTGGTGAAATGATTTTCAGCAGCGTGGGCAGATAGTGACAGCACCAGTAACCACAGATCCATCATCCCACAAAGCCCAGGCTCACAACACTGCAGCCAATCTGCCTTATAAAGCATTGTCAGGAAACTGTGGCCCTCACAGAGCTGAACTGAAAACCTGTTAAATAATTTAAAGTGTGCATTTACATCCAAAGAACTTTCCCTCCATTTCTGCATGCAGTGTGAGAATCCGAGCATCAATTCTCATGATTGATAAATAAGATATGGCTTGATAATATGTGATTTTTTTGGCTCTTTATTTTTTGCTTCTAATGGATAACTTCTGACTTCTGTAAAAACAGGCAATTTGCTCTAGGTACAAGTTAATCTCACAGGCCTTTCTGATGATAACTTACTCATAGGTAGATCTTCCTTGCTTAATATTAACATGTTTTCTCGAGAGTTGCAATTCTAAAATAGGAGCAAGCAAATCAAATTAAATCATAAAGATGGAACATAGGGGGAAAAAGGCATTAAAAAAGAAGGCGAGGGAGCCTGGCCCTAGTCTGAACTCTGCCATTCCTTTGAGCCATTGTGCTTTTGCAAGAAAGGGCTATTTTGTGGTGACCGAAGCACACCCAAGGACTGCTGGGTCTGACATGAATTAATATAATAGCTTGAATTTACATCATACGAAGACCCCACAAGCTTCTTTATCCATCATTCATTTATTTTAAAAAAGTACTAGTTCTATATAACACTCTGTGCAAGTTTTGAAGTAAATATAGTAATAAACAAGATAGACCCAGGTTTCTCTTGGGGAGCTTAAGTTTAGTGAGAGAGATAAACTCTGAACAGACTGTTATACAGCATTATATAAATTCATCTATGACATGGAAAGTATAGGGCACTTATACCAATCTCAAGCTCAAAACATGGGGGCAGTGATGGTTTGGTAGCAGAATTCTCACCTTCCATGTGGGAGACTCTAGTGTACTTCCCAGCCATTGCACCTCACACCCAGCCACCACTCAGCTGTCATGGAGGTTTGCCTGCTGACACAACGTGGAACAGGTTTCAGTGAAGTGTCCAGACAAATATGGTCTAGGAAGAAGGGCCTGGAGATCTACTTCCAAAAATCAGCAAATGAAAACATTATGGATCACAACAGTTCAATCGACAGTCAATCAGGGCTGACAGAGAACAGGGAAGCATTTCATTCTTTGTGCAGAGATCACCATGAGTCAGCAGCTGACTCAGTGGCAGCTAAGGACAACAGTGGCAGAACTCAGAAGCCTTCCCTCTAGGAGATACATCCATATGGGGAATGAATAGGTAAAGAGAAATTGGCCAGGTCAAAAGGAGAGAAAGAGCATTTCAAGAGGCATGTATATGCTTACACAAAAGCTCGGTGTTGAGATGGAATCTGGCATGCTTGAGGAACAGGATAGGACTCAGGGCAGCTTTGTACCCACATACCCTTAGTGGACAGAGCAGTTTTATTGGGCAAAAATGGAAGTGTTTATTTCCATTGGATTTAGGTACCTAAGCTAGACATGATTAGAGAATCTTTGAGAGAAATTTAATTTTCCCTGTTTATATAAGTTCCAGGATTAAAATTTCCTGATGATCTCCCATCACATGTAGACTAAAATCGTTGACCTCTGAAGGTCTTCAGGATCAAGTCCTGCTTTCCTCTGACAGCAACTCCTGTCAGTCTCCTTCCTATCACCAGGCTCCAGCACAACCTTGCAAGGGCTAGTCCAGTCTCATGGTCTCGGAATCTACGAGTTTCCTCAGCTTTTATCACTATTCCCTAGGATTTCACACGTAGCAGAATTCTTCTCAGCTTTCAGATCTCAGCTCCAAACTTTATTCTCCTTTCCATTTTCTTCACAGCTTCCCATCACTATCTGGATCTACTCTATTTTTTTGTTTGTTTGTTTCTTTGCTTTCTAAACCCCTCATTAGCATTAAAGGTCAATGAGAGCACTTTGGCAATAAGCTTTTAACACTTATTTTTGAAAATATAAATTTGACACTTTGGTGAAATAATCTTTAGCTTAACTTTCTTTAAGATTCTAAAAAGCAGAGCATTAAGTCAATCCTGACTCATGGTGATTCTGCAAGGCATGGTAGAACAGCCCCCAAACCAAACACTGCCCAGTGCTGAACCATACCTACAATAGTTGGTATGCTTGACCCCGCTGTCGCAGCCTCTGTGTCAGTCCAGCTTGGTGGGGGTCTTCCTCCTTTTCATTCACCTTGTACTTTACCAAGCACAATGTCATTCTCCAGGAACTGATCCATCTTGACAACATGTCCAAAGTATGTAAAATGTAGTCTTGCCGTTCTTCTAAAGAGTCTTCTGGTTGTACTTCTTCCGAGACAGATCTGTTCACTCATTTGGCAGGCCATGGTGTAATATAGTATTCTTCTCTAACATCACAATTTATGGGTATCAATTCATCATCTGTCTTTTTATTCACTGTTCAGTTTTCACATGCCTAAGATGTGACTGAAAACACCATGGCTCGTATCAGGCCCACCTTAGTCATCAAGGTGATATCTTTGATTTCCAGCACTTTAAAGAAGTCTTTTGTAGCTGATTTGCCCAATGTAATGCAAGTTTTGAGTTCTTGACTGCTGCTACCACTGGTGCTGATTGTGGATACAAGTAAACTGAAATTTTCGACAAGCACAGTCTTCTTTCCATTTATCTTGATGTTGTTTATCGGCTCATTTGTGAGGATTTTTGTTTTCTTGACATTAAGGTATAGTCCGTACTAAAAGCTGTGGTATTTGTTCTCCATCAGTAAGTGATGCAAATCCTCATGACTTTCAGCAAGTACCGTTGTATCATCTGCATAATGTAGGTTGTTGATGGGTCTTCCTCCAGTCCTGATGTCATGTGCTTCATATAGTCAACCTTCTTGGAATATTTGCTTGGCATACAGATTTAGTAGGTGTGATGAAAGGATACAACCTTCGTGCACACCTTTCCTGACTTTAAACTATGCACTGTTCTCCTGTTTTGTTTGAAGGACTGCCTCTTGATCCATGTACAGATTTTTCGGGAGCATAATTAAATGTTTGGGAATTTCAGTTCTCCACAATCTTCTCCATAACTTTTTTATGATTCATACAGTTGAATGCCTTCACATAGTCAATAAAACACAAGTAAACATTGTTATGGTATTATTTGCTTTCAGCCAAGATCCATCTGACATCAACAATGATAACCCTGGTGCCATGTCTTCTTCTGAATCTGGACTAATTTCAGGCAGTTGCCTGTTGGTATACTGCTGCAGCCACTTTTGAATGCTCTCTAACAAAACTTTACTTGTATTTGATATTAATGATACTGTTCAGTAGTTTTCACATTCACGTGGATGACCTTTCCTAGAAATAGGAATAAATGAATCTCTTCCAGTCAGTTGGCCAGGTAGGTGTCCTCCAAATTTCTTGGCCTAGACAAGTGGGCACATCTCAACTGATGTTCTGTCAATTCCTGGAGCCTTGTTTTTCACTAATGCCCTTAATACAGCTTCGACTTCGTCCTTCAGTACCATCAGTTCCTGATCACATGCTACCTCCTTGAACAGTGACTATTCATTTTGGTATAATGACTCCGTGTATTCCTTTCATCTTCTCTTCATGATTCCTGAGTAGCTGAATACATTCCCTGTAGAATCCTTCACTACTGAAACTTGAGGTTTGAATTATATCCTCACTTGTGTCAGCCTGAGAAATGCAGAACATTTTCTTTCCTTTTGACTTTCTATCTCCAGCTTTTTGCACATGTTATTATAATACTTTGCCTTCTCGAGCCACCTCTGAAATCTGTTCAATTGTTTTTATTTTATATTTATTCCTCTTACTTTAGCTATTTGAGAGTTTCTGAGTCTCTTCTGACATCCAATTTGGCCTTTTCTTTCTTTCACGTCTTTTTCAGGGATTTCTTGCATCCTTCATGTATGGTATCTTTTCTATCACTCCATAACTCATCCTGTCTTGGGTCATTGGTGTTCAAGGAATCTAATCAATTCTTGAGATGGTTTCTAAACTCAAGGTTATATTTTAGCTATCATGGACTTTTCTAATTTAGTTTGAGCTTGTATACGGGCAAATGATGGTCTATGCTACAACTGGCACCTGGCATTGTTCTGACTGATGACATTGAACTTTACTGTTGTCTCTTTCCACAGATGTAGTTGATTTGATTCTTGTATTTTCCATCTAACGGGGTTCGTGTGTATAGTCAGTGCTTATGTCAGTGAAAAAAGATATTTGCTATAAAGTTGTTGCTCTTGTGAGATTCCATCATGTGATCTCTAGCATTATTTCTATCAGTAAGGCCATATTTTCCAACTACCAAGCCTTCTTTAGTTCTAACTTTTGATTTCTAATCACTAGTAATTATCAATGCATTCTGACTGCATGTTAGATCAATTTCAGACAGCAGAAGCTGCTAAAGTCTTCAATTTCTTCATCTTGGGCCTTAGTGGTTGGTGCGTAAATTTGAATAATAGTCGTATTAACTGGCTTTCCTTGTAGGCATATGGATAATATCCTATCGCTGACAGTACTGTATTGCAGGATAGGTCTTGAAATGTTCTTTGAATGATGAATGCAGTGCAATCCTTCTTTACGTTGTCATTCCCAGCACAGCAGACCATATGACTGTCCAATTCAAAATGGCCCATACCAGTCTACTTGAGCTCACTGATGTTTAGGGTATTAATCTTTATGTTTTCCATTTCATTTTTGACAATTTCAAGTTTTCCTAGATTCATACTATTACATTCCATGTTTCAATTATTAATGAATTGTTTTAGTCATCTAGTGTTGCTATAACAGAAATGCCAGAATGGATATCTTTAATACAGAGAAATGTGTTCTGTCTCAGTCCAACAGGCTACAAGTCCAAGTTCAGACCATCAGCTGTAGGGGACATCTTTCTCTGTTGGATCTGTAAGAAAGTCCTTGTAGTTAATCTTTGCCTGAGCTGGGAGTTCTGAGTTACAAGGACCCCAAGTCATTTTCAAAGCATGCAGGCTGCTCTTGGCTTTACTTCTTGATAGTATGGGGTCTCCAACTCTGCTTGCTTCCCTTTCCTTTATAGTCCAAAAGATTGCCTCAGGGCACAATACAATCTTACACACTGAGTCCCTTTCCACCAGCAAAACTGGTGCCCATCCTCCTTCATTAACATCATGGAGGCAGGGTTTCAAGCAGATAGGAACATCACCCAGTACAAGGATTCATGACCTAGTCAAATGGCTACTTTTGGGGGGAAGATAACAATTCAGTCCATGTCATGGATATTTGCAGCTGTTTCTTTTCATTTTGAGTGGTGCCATATTAGCAAATAAAGGTCCTGAAAGCAAGACTCCATCCAAGCCATTAAGTCAACTCTGCTTCGAGGAGGCAGCTCTTCTCCTGTCATCTTTCAAGGGCCTTTCCACCTCAGGGGCTCCATACTCTTACACTATATAAGACAATGTTTCATCTTTATTCTTAATTTTTTGCTGGCCAATTCTTTTCAGAGACAGACTGCCAGGTCCTTCTTCCTAGTCTCTTAGTCTGGAAGCTCAGCTGAAACCTGTCTGCCATGAGTGACCCTGGTCACATCTGAATACTGGTGGCATAGCTTCCAGCATCGCAGTGACACACAAGCCCTCACAAGATGACAAATTGACAGACACATGGAGAATCTCAAGAAGACTATTAATTCATGTTCTGTCTATCAACAGAACTACCTGGCTATGTGAAAGAACATGTGCTTAACACAATTTTTAATTGTGTTGTTTGCTGCCATCAAATCAGGCCCTAACTCATGGTGACTCCATTCACAATGGGATCAGACCACTGTGATCCGTAGGATTTTAGTTGACTTATTTTTGGAAGTAAGCCCCTAAATTTGTCTTCCTAATCTATCTTAGTCTGGGAGATCCCCTGAAATCTGTTTAGTATCGTAGCACCACGCAAACTTCCACTGGCAGATGAATAGTGGCTACTCATGAGGTGCACTGACCAGGAATCAAACCAGTGAGTCCTACATAGGTGAGAATTCTACCACACAACCACCACTGCCCTCTCGTAAATCACAGAGGGCTACTAAAGTAATTCTACTGGGTATAAACAAGATCTTAAACATTTTCCTTTTGGCCTGGTTGGCTATTTATTTATTTATTTTATAGTTTTGTTTTATGCTTGGCTACTTTGTCAGGAAATTCATGTCTCCAGTATAGTAAGCAGTAAGGAGAGAGCCATGATTTAAACAGTGTCCTAGGCAAGCCATCACAAGGTGGTGGAAAAACACTGCTGTGAGACAGTCTGATTGCATAGCTGCAGAACCACTCCAGAATTATGCCTATTTTTTGGTTGAAGGAAAATTTTTCAAGCCTGTAGTAGAGTGGGTAAACAGGAAAAATGCAATTTTTAGAGTAAAACGAAAATTGGTTCCAACCTTAACATTTTGCTTATTATTTGTAAAGTGGATGAATAAATATAGTAAAAATTAAAAGATTATCATGAAGATTACCTGACATATATAAAAGCATGTATGCCTAGGTTGTTGTTAGGTGCCAATCAGTTGATTCTGACTCATTGTGACCTTATAGAACACGGTAGAACTACCCCATTGGTTTTACAAAGGGCAACTGATGGATTTAAACTGCCAATCTTTTGGTTAGAAGCTGAGTTCTTAACTACTATGCCCTCAAGGCCCTTTATACATAGTAGGTGGTCAAAAAAGACAACTAAAAATAGGTGGTGGTAATGGTTATGTCAAAGTGGGTTCAGTGCTATGTCTGCTAACAAAAAGGTCACCAATCCCAGTCCTCCAGGTGCTTCTTGGAAACACTGTAGGCAGCTCAACTCTGTCCTATAGGTTGGCTATGAGTAGGGAAATGACGGCAGTGGGTTTGGTTTGGTTTTGGTTTAATGGTTACACAGCATAACTGCAATTAATGTAAATAAATTTTACATATAAAAATTGTTAAAATGGTAGATCTCTTGTTGTACAGTTACCACAGTAAAATTGAGCCCTTAGTGGTTCAATGTTAGAATGCTCTCCTTCCATGATAGAAACCCAGGTTTGATTCCTGGCCAGTGTAACCCATGAGCAGCCAACAGTCACCTGTCAGTGGAGACCTGGCTGTTACTTTGATGCTGAATAGGTTTCAGTTGCATTTTGAGGCTAATATGGATCACAACAGTCTGATCCGCAGCTGCCCATGGGGATGATGTGGGACTAGGTGGCAATGTATTCTATTATGCTTAGGATCACCACGGGTCAGAGGCAGATCTGATAGCAACTAAGAGCATCAACCACAATAAAAAAAATTATATATGTTTTTACTTATACATACTGAATTTTTTTAATTATTACTGATGTCACAATAAAATTTAAATGCTGAGCATAGCTTTTTATACCAATGCCACACCATGTCAACAGACTCGGTGATCAATTTAACCACACATTACACTAACTAACACTTGGAAAGGAACAATTGAGTTGTAATGAGGGCTGAAAAATAAGTTTTAGTCTCCAAATGAAACTATTTTAGAAGCCCCTGGAGTCAGTAGCTCTGGACAGTAGCTTGAGAATTCATGCTTTCTCCATATACCTTGATATTATAGTTATCCAAGGAAGAGAAGATACTGTTGAAGGAAAGGCAGAGTTTGGCCAGAGTGGTCCAGCCAAGAATGATTAGGTCTACCAACTTTAAAAAGAGACTGTGTTTCCTGTGTCCTGTCGATATCAAGGTCTGTGTAATGAGTGTCCCTATAGCTCCTGTAACAAATGACCTGGCTGTTTCGCGGTATTGTCCTTCCCTTGGTAAAAACTTGATTACTAGGTCATTGCTATTTATTAACTTACTTTCTGTACTCTTTTTGAAATCTGTTTCTTAAGAAGGTCTAATCTGTTTGCAGGATCTTAAAACCAGGATGTTGGGACAGAGAGAGCAATGTTAGTCTGGCACCCTTCCCTTCCTTAAAACCTCAACTTGGGGTTCCTTCAAGGAGCTCTTTCTAGCCACTTCTGCCGACTCTTAGAATTGATTGATATGCATTCTAGAATAGAAAAGTCAGTGTCTGTAATTCTGCAACAACTGTTTTATGTGTTTATGGTGATTGGTTGGTATGTATATTACACATAGTATATATATGTGTGTGTATATGTGGTATAAATAGCACAAATATGCTATATTCTAAGGAGCTTATTTGAAAAATAAGCCAACACTTTTAGAAGAAAGCTATGTCATCTTTCTAAATGTTTGAAATTTCTGACAAGACCAGTGCCTTAGTTATCCAGTGCTGCTGTAACAGACATACGACAAGCGGGTGGCTTTAAAAAACGGAAGTTTCTTCTCTCATATAGTGTAGTTGGCTGGAAGTCTGTATTCTGGACGATAGATTCAGGAAGGACTTTTTTGCTATGTCATCTCTGGAAGAAGATCTTTGCCCTCAATCTTCCCCAAGACTAGGATCTTCTGAGTACAGGAAAAGGACACACGCTGCTCCCGGTGCTGCTTTCTTGGTGGCATGAGGTCCCCAGCTCTGCTCGCTTCCCTTTTAGCTCTTGTAAGATAAAAGATAATAAAAGTCACAACCTTGTGGACACTCCCCTTACACTGAATCAGGGCTACGACCTGAGCACATGTGTTAAATCTCGCCCTAATATTCTTGAACAGAATCTAATCTTGTCTCTTTAGCCACAGGCAGAGCATAGGATTTACAACACACAGAAAAGTGAAAATCACAAAGCGGAGGACAACTACACAACACTGGCAATCATGGCCTAACCAAACAGATCCTTTTTAAGGGGGAACATGATTCTATCCAGGGCAACTATTTTTAAATGAGATACTGTTTGATCAATTGTTTTCTGGAGAGTGGAAAATTCCTAGGAGCTGAGGACACAGAAGAACATAAGACATAGCTCCTGCTGTTAGGAAATCCTGCCCTTTAGAGATGACAGAGCAGAAAACAGATAATCTCTTTCTAAAGTGAAGAGTTAGAACACAGAGTGGTGGGAGCAAAGAAAAGGGAGGTGGCACTCAATCCAGATGAGGGCCTGGGGTTAACTGTGAGTTATGGGCTACCTGATGGGATGGGAAAACCCACTGTATGATAGAGAAACCCTTCATAGCATGCGATGTCTGAAAGCACATGGGAAATAGGATTAGGAGACAAAGACAAGACAGTAGGATAAGGGATGAAATCTGAGTCCCTGGTTCTACGGAGAAAAAAAAAGAAAGTGGGGGGAGGAACTTAAGTCAGAGTCATCTACCTGGGAGACAATTTCTTCTCTGTTTTGATTTTGAAGAAGGCATGATCAAAGGAAGGAACTGATAGGGAGTACAAATAAGGTCCTATCACTTACACAGCAGAATCAGCACTTAATGAAGTCTACTGCCCGTGGGAACAGGCAAAGGAACTTTGCAATAGACATCAGCAGAATGACAGAAAGCCTGGAAGAAAACTATGGCTCTAAGATTCAAAGAGCCAAAAGAAGTGCTCAAGACCGGGTGCCTCCAAAGCTTCAAGCACCTGCAGAAGCTCTTTAAATCACAGAATGTCTCTGATCCTGAGGAGGAAAAGGCAGGAAGGAGCTTCATCAGACTTCAGTTAAAAAGAAATGGAACAGCGAAAGCAGCAGACTCTTAGATATACACTTCAATTGAATAGTTCTTTTTGTTTTCAAGTAGTATTACATTTTTCACATCATACTTGTTGATGTTTACCAGATTTCTCATATAAAACTTACTTTGTTTAGTGAAGCAGAAGTGGTAGTGGGACCTTTCCATGCCATTAGCGCCCACAAACATGGTAAATGCTCCTAAGGACCAGCAGACTTCATGTAAAAAGTGTGGCAAATACCAAGCCCACAAATCACACAGCACTAGAAAGGCAAGGATTCTCTGTATGCCCTGGGAAAGTAGCATTATGACAGGAAGCAGAGCGGACATGATGGACAGGCTAAGAAAATGTTCTGGAAGGAGGCTAAAACTACCGGAAAGATTGTATTGAGTCTTGAATGCGTTGAGTAGAGCTGCAAATATAAGAGACTATTGGCTGTTAAGAGATGCAAGCACTTGGAACTGGAAAGAGATTTTAAACAAAAGAGGAAGGGTCAGTGATCTATTTCCAAGTCTTATCTTCTGTTTTACAATGAAGAAAATAAAATCTTGAGATTATATTTTTTAAAACAACAGAGTTATATGGTTGTGGGAAGGTCTTCTTTGGACTTGGGCCTAGGGAGATTTGTCCTTGTAGGGGCTGAGATTCATGAGCAACTCTGGGAACATCTAGCTATAATTGCTTTGATCTTCAGAATAAAAAAAAAATCTCTAGTGGAATGAATTGTTTGGGCTTGACTACCAACTCAAAGGTTGGCAATTCAAGCCTACCCAGTGGTGTCATGAAAGAAAGGTTTAGCAATCTAATTCTCTAGAGAGTATAGCCAAGAAAATGTTATGGAGCAGTTTTATGTAACATGTAGGCTTGTTATGAGTTGGTATCGACACCCGGGTCCTTGCAAATCTCTGAAATAAAGCTAATTTGTGATTGGAAATGTCACTGGGACTCTTTGGTTAGAAAAAGAAAAGCAGCATAGAAACTAGTAAACAAAATTATACATGAATATACAAAAATATGAATGTAAAGAAAACCCAACTATTCATAAGTAGACTAATAAATGACATCATAAATGGAGAAAAAAAATGAAATTGTCTAAGATTTCATTCTACTTGGATCAATGTCCATGAAAGAAATAGCTAACAAATTGAAGTATGTATTTCACTGGATAAATCTCCTGCAGAAGAGTTTGTTTTTTTTTTTTAAGCCAAGATGTCATTTTGACAAGCAAAGTGTGCCTAACCTAAGTCATGTCTTTTCAAAGGCTGCATAGTCAGATAAAAGCTGAACAACGAAAAATGAAGACTGAAGAACTGATGCATTTGAAATACAGTGTTGGTGAAGGATACTGACTGGAAATATAACTGAGTGCTCTTAAGGAAAGAGGATAGTGAGACATCAGCTCAGAGTCCCAGGGAAAACTGACCACTAGAAAAGGTCCTCCTATTTAGCAGACTCAACCAAAATGAAGCAAACACTACTGAACTGGACAAACACAGTAGTCACAACGATGCGCTCCAATGTATTAACATTACGAATATGATACTAGACCAGGTAATGTTTTGTTCTGTTATACGCAGGGCTGCTGTGACTTGGAGCACACTCAGTCAGCTAACAGTAACATACACACGTTCACACACACGTAACATTCTATGTCAGCTTCTTTATTTTCACTCTAAAACTTTTAATCAGGCAGGTAAAAGACATTCTTCTGCGTCAGTCCCTCTGTTTTAAAAAAATGAACACTTGTGACCTAGTGGGACAATAATCGATTAGTCAAGAATCAAAATTCTTAAAATGTCCCAACAGTTTTTGTTTGCTTGTTTCCTGTCCCTCTAAGTTTTTTGACTGATTCTTGAGAGTCTGTGGACTGTCAACAGACAACACCTTCAGACTTATAAAGAACAACTTGATTTTTTTTTTCTTATTTGTTTTAACACATTGAGTTGAAAGTCGATTCTTTTGTATTCTTTTGGTTCGACATTGAATGTTGATGGCATTTGAAAGTATGGAAAGGAACTCTGGGAAATAGAACAACAAACTGGGAAGCAGCTGGGTAGCTGTAATTGTCAGGCCTGCTGCTTACAATGAAAGTTATCACAGAACCATCAAGTCTTTGAGCAATAAATCAAGGATATTAGGCTTGTTATGTGACCGCCTGTAGGATTTTAAGGAATTAAAAATAATAAGACATACTAACAAAGGGTCTTCACTTGGTCTTAAGGTTTCCTGGTTGTCTAAGCTCTCTTCTATATATTTTTTGCACAAATCTGATGCTCAATATTTGAATAAAACATAATTTGAGTGGGAATTCCTATTAATGACCAATATTCTTTTAAAGAGTCTATTTTCCACTGTCATGCTACTCCCGTTACGTACAGACTTTCTAATGTAGTAAAAAAATCTGCAACTTTACGTGTCCATGGTGATTAATACTTTTGAAACTCAATAGACATGACTGTGTATAATTTGCATATATGGCAATTTGACCAACTACGTTTTCTGATTATCTTAAAAGTGTATAGAGAATATAGTTTCAAAAATACCTAATTTCACAGTTTTCAGACCTCCACCTATACCTTACCTCCTACTCTTCTAAAACAAAGCCTTTGGGGCTAGACAAGAGGATAGTTGTAATCCAAGAGGGAAAGCTCATTACAAAGGCTTGTGTTTCAAGGATCATGGTTTTGAAACCAACTCAGAGGTGCAAACAGCTCCTTGAGTTTCACACCAACTGAATAAAAATACTTCTAATTAGAGCTAATTTACTCAAAATTATGTAAAGAAAGGACCTCTTTTAGCTATGGGTAGAATGTAACTTTTTAAAGGTTTGTAAACTTCGGGATTTAAGGGCTTCTCACTGGATGAGCTGTGGATTAGAACAAAGATCAGTTTTAAGGCCAAGGGAGAATATCAACAGAAAAAAAGAAATCTCCCAGAAAGAAATAAAACCTTGCCTGCTTTGTGCCATCCAGCACTGCCTATGCCTAAGTCACTTTGTTTCAAGCCATAGTCTCTGTCAAACAGTATTGCAGAGACAGCCAGATGGCAATAGTCTCTGTAGAATTTACAGCTATCATGAAATGCTATCCTTGCTGCCAGGCTCAAATTACTATAGTTGGTGTCATGGATTGAATTGTGTCCCCCCCAGAAATACGCACAGCAGTTTGGCTGGGCTGTAACTGCCAGTATTGAGTGATTGCCCTCCATTTTGTGATTTTCCCACACTATAAATGATAATCTCTGCCTGTGGGTAGTAGATGGGATTATGTTAAAGAGGATTAGGGTGGGACTACAACACCCTTACTAAGGGAGTTTCCGTGGAGTGTGGCTTGCACCACCTTTTATCCTTTCATCAGAAACTGAGCCAAGAGTTCTGAACCTCATACCATCAAGAAAGCAGCACCTGAAGTTCCTGTGTGAAGATGCTCCCTGACCAAAGGCTGATGCAACACAAGGATCTTCCTCCAGAGCTGACCAAGAGGGAAAGCCTTCCCCTGGAGCAGACACCCTGAATTCAGACATGTAGCCTATTGGACTGTGTAAGAATAAACTTTTCTTTGCGACAACCATCCACTCGTAATTCTCTTACAGCAGCACAAGATGACTAAGAATTAGACAGCTGGTAAGCAAAGTTCTGGATGGGTATCACTGCAGAAAAGAGGCAGCGATCCTATATCCTGAAAACACTGTTTGTCCTATCCAAGTCCAGAAATGTTTAGTGAGCATGAACTCTGTGCTACACTCAAAAAGAAACAGAGAACAATGAAATTTGGGCCCATGATTCTCCCCATTGCAAGGAATTCCTACCATTTTAAATATTCCTTAATTTCAGAGTAAAAGTTGACTGATGCCATACATACATACACACACGCAAATACACACCGAAATCCCTCTCTGTCATCTTTCTGTAATTTCAGCCTCGGACAAAGACTGAAGAAGCCAGTTGCTGTTGAATTGAATCCAACTCATAGTGGCCCCATGTGTGTCAGAGTAGAACTGTGCTCCAAACAGTATGCAATGGCCCGTTTGTCAGAATTAGAGCACCAGGCCTTTCTTCTGATGTACCTCTGAGTAGACCAAACCTTCCAACCTTTCCGTTAGCAGCTGAGTGTATCAATCATTTACAACCCCAGGAACTCCATGTATAATAGTCCTTTTTTCTCCGGAACTGTAGACCTGAGATACAGCTTTAAATGCTTGAATACTTTTAAACTGAAGCAGTGACTAAAAGAAATGAAACACTGAGCATAGGCTAAGCAGATTACAAAATGGTAAAATCTCAGAGTCAGAGGCAATTTGGGAGTTACCTAGTAACTCTAAATCACATAAGCTTGAAGGTAAGCTGTCACTGAAATGAATCAGATCACCGGCACATTTAGAATTCTTCTGTGTGACTGTAACAAAATACATTCATCAGCTACTAGTTAATTAAAAGAAAATATGCTTTGTTGCCAGAAAGCTGGATTACTTGGCAGTGAGCGACAGCATTGATCAGAGTACTTTTCATTAGATCTTCCTAGGGAGGAATGATTGCAATTGATCAATAAAGACAAAACGCATGGAGCTGACAGCTATTTGTTGGTAGGGGGAGATAAGCAGCTACCAGGGCTTCCTCACTGCATCTACGCTTTGTGGTTCTTATTTGCTGTCTAGTCACCAACTCAGTGTAGTGGATTAAGTGCTACGTCTGCTAACCAAAAGGTCGCCAGTTCAAATCCACCAGGTGCTTCTTGGAAACTGTATGGTGCAGTTCTTCTCTGACGTCTACAGTCGCTATGAGTCGGACCCAACTAGATGGCAGTGGGTTTTTCTGGGTTAATCACCAACTCATGGCAACCTCATATACAATGGGGCCCTGGTAGCACAGTGGTTAAGAGCTCAGCTGCTAACCAAAAGATCCACAGTTTGAATTCACTAGTCACTTCTCTGGGACTGTTTCTATGCTGTCCTATGGGGTTGCTATTAGTTAGAATAAACTTTATGGCGATGGGCTTGGGGCCACATTTCACAAATATATGCTTGGTCCTATACCATCCTCATGATGGTAGGCACTGGTTCCTTGTTGTGGCCACTTGTGTCTTTTGACTAACTTCCAACCTGTGTGACTCATCTCCCAACATCGTACTTGACTGAATTCCGCAGGGTTTGGACCAGCTAATTTTCAGAAGTAGATTGCCACATCTTTCTTTCTAGTCTTAGTCTTGAAGCTCCACTGAAACCCATCCACTGTGTGTGGCTCTACTGGCACTTGAAATACCAGTGGCATAGCTTCCAGCATCAAAACAACACACAAGCCACGGTGGTGAGACATACTGAGATGGGTAATGTTGTTAGGTTATGTAAAAAAGAAACCAAACCCACTGCCATCTAATCAATTCTGACTCAGAGGGACCTTGTAGGTCAAAGTAGAACTGCCCCATGGAGTTTCCAAAGAGCATCTGGTGAAGTTGAACTGCTGACCTTTTGGTTAGCAGACATAGTACTTAATCACTATGTCACCAGGGTTTCCATTAGGCTGTTAGGTGCCTTTAAATCAGTTCCAACCTACAGCGACCCTTGTAAAAACAGGACAAAACACTGCCTGGTCCTGCGCCATTCTCTCAGTCCTTGCTGTGATGGAGCTCATCTCTGCAGCCACTGTGTTAGACCATCTCATTGAGAGTGATCCTCTTTGTCATTGACTCTTTACCTTATCACACTTGGTGTCCTTCTCTAAGAACTTCTCTTTCCTGATAACACATCCAAGGTGTGTGAGAAGAAGTCTTTCACCAACCTCTCTTCTAATGAGCATTCTGGTTGTACTTCTTTCAGAAGGCAGATTTGTTCATTCTTCTGGAAGTCTATAGCCAAAGCCAAGTGCCGTCAATATTCTTCATTATCACCATGTTTCAAAGTCGTCAATTCTTCTTTGGTCTTCCTTATTCATTCTCGAGTTTCTGCATGCATGTGAAGCAATTGAAAATATCTTATTATATTTATTCATTTATTATTATTATCATGTGGGTCAAGCACATCTTAGTCTTCAGAGTGACATCTTGACTTTTTAACATTTTAAAGAGGTTTTTTGTAACGGATTTGCCCGATTTTTTGACCGCTGCTTCTATGGATGTTGACAGTAAACCCAAGTAAAATGAAATCTTTGGCAACTTCAGTGGTTTCTGCATTCATCATGGTGTTGCTTATCTGTCCAACTGTGAGCATTTTTGTTTTCTTTAAGGTGTAGTCCATACTGAAAGTCATGGTCTTTTATTTTCATCAGTAAATGCTTCAAGTCCTCTTCACTTTGAGCAAGTCAGTTTGTATCAACTACATTAGGGACCAAGACTGTGACCCCCTATGTTAGCCTGTCCTAAATCTACCAAAATTCAGTGTAGATTTAGCTTCCTCTTGACAGCACTGGGCTGGGTCCCTTTTGTTCAAATTTCTAACTTCTGGTAGTCTTTGGAATCTGCCTGTACTTCGTCCAATGTAACTCAATCTTTGCTTCCGCCTGTTATCTCACCACTTTCCCTCCTGGGGGAAAAAAAAAATGCCCAGATTCCTTCACTGTCCCTGAGCTAACACTATCATGTTGTTTCCAGATACAGCAATTTTTAATGAAGTTTTGGGATAACAGAGATTTTAAAGCACAGTAGTTTGGTAAAAACAATAAATCGGAATAGCTTACTTGGCAGTCTTAAATTTCATGTCCTTTCTTGTGATGGAGAATTTTTCTTTTTTCCCATCATCCTGCAAAGTTTCTCAAGCTCTTCTAATTTCCATCTTTCTTGTTTTCATCCCTTTCCGCTCTCATTCTCTCTCCACCTCTACGTTCTACAGAGCTACTGTGGATAACAAGTTTTGTGAGACTTGATTATATAGAGCGTCACTGTTAGCCCATGTCCTAGAGGAAGGCCAGCTCCTTCTATTGCCAAAAATACTCATGATGGTGCTTATCCTAACAAAAGAGAACTACCCTACCTAATAGGAATTTTACCTTCTTCTAAGGCCAAGAGACTCATGTTGTGAAATTAGTTTCAAAATAATGTGTTGTCCCTGCTTATAAACCTATCCGTTCATTCACTATACAGCGGCTCAGTGCCTACTTTATAAGCCATCAGGCTAGACTTTGAGAGTTATGAAAATTGGTGTAAATTACTCAATCAGATATTACAAGATCAGTTGTGCAAAAATGTATATTTTCTTATATCTACCAGGTTATGAGTATCTCATGCTGTTGTTAGGCACTGTCAAGTTGGTTGACTCACAGCAACTCTATGAACAACAGAATGAAACACTGCCCACCCCCCCCCATCTTGCACCGTGTTCACAACCATTTTTATGCTTAAGCCCATCCTTGCAGCCACTGTGTCCATACTTCTTGTTGAGGGTCTTCATCTTTTTTGCTGACCCTCCACTCTACTGACCATGAGGTCCTTATTGAGGAACTGGTCCTTCCTGACAACACGTCAAAAGTATGTAAGCCGCAGTCTTGCCTTCTTTGATTTCAAGGGGCAATCTGGTTGTACTTCTTCCAAAACAGAGCTGTTTGTTCTTTCGGCAGTCCATGGTACATTCAATATACTCCTTCAGCACCACAATTTGAAAGCATCAATTCTTCTTCTGTCCCTTGTTTACTGTCCAGCTTTCACATGTGTTGAATATCTCATACATGGCATTTATAATCTTCTTATTTTGGATGGAGTTCCTGAGTGGTACGAAGAGTTAGCAGCCTCAGCTGCTAACCAAAAAGTTAGAGGTTCAAGTCCATTCAGAGGTCCCTTGGAAGAAAGCCCTGGAAATTAACTCCCCCCAAAAAGGAAAAATCAGCCAATTGAAACCTCATGAGGCACATTTGTACTATGACATCTGGGATCACTAGAAGTGGAGTCAACTCACTGGTAACTTTTTTGTTTTTTGCTTGTTTGCTTGATTTGTTTTGGGTTTGGTTTGATTTTAGATAATGACTGGTTGGACACTGGTTATTAAAAGTTAACTGGTTTATTTTCGAAATAACAAAACCTTTGCCTACTGCTAGCTGTTTTTATCCTCTTAGACTCTCAGACACAGCTTTAACAAACTTGAAAAGTATTATCTCATTGTAACATAAGCTCAAGTCTAAGAGAGAACACAAATCTATTTCTGAGACTTGGAATTTTCACAGAAGACCACAATGAAACTTTCTGACCATATACTTTTATTGTATGGAGAACTTCATTACATCCTCGATTCGAATTATTTGGTTTTTGAGTATTTAAATACTGGTTTTAAGAAACTTTTAAGGAATAAGTACAAGGTAAGGGGCCTGAAATACCAATATAATATTTCTCCCAAGGAATCGAATTTGCACTACTTAACATGTATGCCACCTTGGAAGTATAGCGTGGGCTTTTGTTTGTTTGTTTTGGTAAATGTTATCATGTCAAATGTGCCCTTTGTAATAATAACAACCCCAGAACCCTTTTTGGAGGAACACCATAATAATTTTCTTGGTTTACTGTGTATGTTAGTCATGACCCAAATGAGGGAGAGGTGGTGGGTTTTGTATCAGCTGAGTCAGAACAAACCTCACAGCCTGGGAAAATTATACTTTGTCATAATGCTATCTGAAATGAAATTTCCAGGTGTCTACACTGAGTGGGGTGAGTCATAACTTGGGCACTGCATTCAAGGTCCTGAATGCCCATTGCTAAGTACAATACATCCTACCTCATGCTCAGCAACGGTCAGGCTTCGTGCCATACTGTTATCTTCCATTTCTTTCTACCACATGCCAGGTTAATCTGCTCTCAGAAGGTGTTCTCCCTCCTGGAATGATTTCATGTATTGTTGTTCCAAAGAAAGTGAGACAAAGAAGAGCATTGGAATGCAAAATTCAGCTTTAAAAATGATTGCAAGGGGGAAAATGACATGTAATAGCAAAAAAGAAGCCTTGGCTCAGATGTCTTAGAATACCTTTCTGATTCATTTTGCCTGATTGGCTTTCTCTCAAAATGAAATCAAGGGTAGTGCTCTCTAAGTTTAGCAATGCTCCAAATTCCAATGGGCTTCCCTATGGGATTTTTGGAGCAGAGCTGGTTTTAGCAAATTGTGGCGCAGGTAAATTTTGGCTTAGTGTGGATACATCTCGCTGCTCCATGTTGCCTTCTCTTCCTCCCAAGGGACCCTTCTTCAAAGGCTTCAAGAGTCAAAAGAAACTTAAATGTGAGTTTTCAGATACTCTGACATTTTGTGTCACAGACCTTGCAGGGACCAGATTGTGTTGAGTAGAATATAAAAACCAAACCAGACTCATTGCTGTTGAGTCAACTGCAACTCACAGTGACCCTACAGTTGGAGCTACACTCATAAAATGAGGAGATCCTCAGTGGCACAAACAACTCAATCCTGGAGTGTTACTTAAAAATTTGCAGATTTGAACTCATCAAGAAGTACCATGGAAGAAAGATCTGGTGATCTATTTCTGAAAGACCATGTTCTTGAAAACTCTGTAGAATGCAGTCTTGCCCTGAAACACACAGGACAACCCTGAGTCAGAACTGACTCATTGGGAACTGGTTTAAATTTGTTTGTTTGGGAGGTTGGTTGGTTACACATAGAATGAGTTGCACTGGTGGGTCAGTGGCTCAATTTTCACCTTTTATGTGGAAGAACCTGGTTTGATCCCTGGCCAATTCGTAGGCAGCCAGCATCCTTCTGTTAGTTGAGGCTTGAGCGTTGTTGCTATGATGCTCAACAGGTTTCAGTTGAGCTTCCAGACTAATGTGAACTAGGAAGAAAGAACTGGCAGTCGGCTTCCACAAATAGCCAGTGACAGCCCCATGTATTGCCATGTCCCCATCCGCAGAGGATGGGGTAGTAGTTTGTTCCATTGTGCATGGGATCACTACGGGTCTCACATCACTATGAATCAAGGGCTCAACTGGGTATAAGCCAACAAAAACAGCATACTCAGGATGGTCCTGTTTGGAAGACCCACACAACAGTTTTGCAGCATTTTCTCTACTCCTTCTCTCCACCTATTTATATTCAATCTATATTTTCTTTATTAATGAAGGTTTAAGTGTGATGATCTTTTCAGCATGTGTCTACTGTGTGCCAGGCACAGTGTTTTCTACATACAGTATTTTATTTAATCTTCAACAATTAATATTCATGAACATTTAAGGTTCATAACAACCTCATGAAGTGGGTATTATCACATCTGCTTTACAAATCAGGAAGTTGATGTTCAGAGAAACTATATACATTTGCACTAGGTTTTTGATGGTCTTATTTCTGACTTGAACTCGCATCTTTGTGAACTCCAGAAGTGCACTCTTTCCAATACCTCACTTCATCTCCCATCCAGCTGAGGACAGACAAGAAGTTGTCATGAGGTACCACTTTAAATCTTCTTGTTAAATCTTCTTGTCTTGGCTGCTGTCAAGTTGATTCTGACTCGTAGCAACCCCGTAGGACAGAGTAGAACTGCCCCGCAGTTTCCAAGGAGCGCCAGGTAGATTTGAGTTGCTGCCTTTTGCTAGACCTCCAGAACTTCCCTTCCTCTTCTATTCTTTCTGCTACTCTCACTCCAGCTTGCATTCACTCTGCATGAAAAAGCTGAGCCCATCATCTAAATAACCACAACCCTGATGGACTGCAATCTTTCTTACATCATCTCTCTGTGAAGAGATGAAATAGTAGGCACAATGTGAAGGAGAAATGCACTGGAATTACTTGGGAGTATTTTGCTCCTAGGAGAGGGCATCTCATAAAAATTATAAGTACAATTAAAAAAAAAAAAACATCACTAATGAGTCAATTGCAATTCATACCAACCCTATAAGACAGAGTAGACCTGCCTCATAGAGTTTTTGAGGAGCAGATGGTGGACTTGAACTACTGACCTTTCAGTTCAGCTCTTAAGCACCATGCAACCAGGGTTCTGTGAGTGCAACGGTGATGCTGAATTTCATCGTAAGTCAGAAACCATTAATCTAACATGATTCCTCTCCCCTGTACCCAACTCCCACTTTTACTTACTGAGGAAAGAAAAAGGAAAGGAGGAAGGGAGGGAATAAGGAAAGGAGGATCCTATCGTACTGGTACAACAAAACAGAATCATGATAAATGCTACGGAGTTAATAAGTTCCCAGTAGTATCACCCTGCCCTGCACTGGGCATGATGGATAGGACACGGGAAAGTGCCATCAGTTGAGACCTTGAGAAAACTTCATTTCGTTGTCTCTGGTTACTCGGCTCTATTTTTTAGAAGGTCTGCAACATGATAAATAGGATAATAAATTTGTTGACCTCACCACTAGCAAATTACTAGAACACAAAATCTATCTACTGGAAGATATGATCTTTTAAAACCTGCTTCAGAACATTATTTCAGTGACAGCAGATGTGTCTGGACCGTGATTCAAGATTAAGATAAACACAGTTAATTCCAGTGCAACCTACCTTTTTGATTAACTGTGTTTGAGTTTGGAGGATAAAAGCTCTCTGAAAGAGAAGATTTTGGTTTGTAAGCACTCAAGATCTAGAAGATTGTCTTGATCATTGCATGGATTTGGTTCAGTGGACAACCTGTTATTTAAGTTTCTTTAAAGTAAGTATAACATTTGCTATCTTGGCATCAGAGATTTGAAGATCCATGACCCCTAGAAGAATCTAGGAATACAAACAGTCAAAACCTATTTTTTAAATAATGTACAGTGAAAGCTGTGAGGCCTGGAAACTGTTTAAGGTGCAAACCTACCAAAGCGAAAATGCAAATATTTTTCATGAAAATGAGTGATAGAAAAGTGCTAAGATTTCACCCTGTCAAAGGTAAAAAACCTGGAGTCCTAGGGAAAAAAAAAAAAAAAAGAGGTCTCATCTCATCCCAGCTCTCACAACTTTTGCTGTATAGATTCCAAAGTGAACTGTTTTTTGAGTCCAACATCAGCAGATTTTTTGGAAGTTAGTGTCTCTCACCAGTTTGCCTCTCTCCGTTGAATTCTCTGATTTTCTTAGATGAAAAGTTCCTTAAAGAGACCCATCTTGCTTAAAAAGGCTTCACTAAAGAAGAACTAGGGGATAACATGAGCCCTCTATCCAAAAACCAAACCCACTGTCATCAAGCCAGTTCTGACTCATAACAGCCTTTTAGGACAGAGTAGGATTGCCCTATAGAGTTTCCAAGGAGCACCTGGTGGATCTGAACTTCTGATCTTTTGGTTAGCAGCTGTAGAAGTTAACCACTACACCATCAGAGTTTCTGAGCCCAATGTGAAAAATAACCACTACTTTCAAGTTGGTTCCAGCTCATAGTGACCCTAGAGGTTAGAGTAGAACTGCCCCATAGAGTTTCCAAGGAGCACCCGGCAGATTTGAACTATTGACCTTTTGGTTAGCAAACATAGCTTTTAACCCTCTGTGCCACCTACCATCTTCTACTTTGCTGTCTTGTGATTGATGCTACTAAATATCCTGTATACCCTTCTGTGGTTCCTGTCCACTAATGTGATGCAGTTAGTGGAGCCACATATGGCTGTTTACTCTGTTAAGGCCACAGGAGAATCTCTCTTACTTTGAATGTCTCTGACCTCTTTTAAAGGCTCGTATTATTAGGTCAATCAAAGTATATCCCATTTTGAATAACTCAAAGTAAACTAATTAGGGATTTTATTTTCTATCAACAAAACATTTCCTATCATGTGGTATAGGGACATAATAATGGGCATAACATCCCATCTTATTCATAACTATGGGGAATACAGTATATGTGGTGTGTATACCAGCAGGTAGAAATCTCGGGGGCATCTTAGAATTCTGCTTGAGGAGTGTCTGGGAAGGGAGAAACCTGCAATTTCGTTTAGTAAAATAAACTGCCAATTGGTAGATGACAGCAGAACACACTGGAAAATATTTTTATTCACATAAGGGAAATTTGTTAAGCAGCAATAGAATTCTAACACACATTCCATCACTTCATATACTTACATCCATAAGAGGGACTCAGTATGGTAACTCAGTTGCATGAAATTGTAGTCCAAGCTAGACAGAAGAACAGATATCATCTGTCCCAGTCTCTTCCTTATACAAATGAAAAAGTTAAGAACTAGACAGAAGGAGGTTCCATACAAAATGAAGACTAGATCCAGATTGTTGCTGTCAGTTGCCATCAAATTGATTCCAGCTCATGGTGACCACAGGTGTCCACACATGAACTTCTCCGTAGAGTTTTCAAGACTCTAACCTCTGGAGGCAACTCTCGAGGCCCATCTTCAGAGGCATCTTTGGGTGAGTTCAACTGGTCAAGCTTTCAGTTAGTAGTAAAGCACTGACCTATTTGCATCACCTGGGGAGTCCAGAATCCAGGTCACTCAAAACCAGTTTTTTTTCTTTCTCATGTGGTTGTTGTCATTAGATGTTACAGAGTCAGTTTCAACTCCCAGCAATGCTTTACACAACTGAGCAAAGCCCTCCTGTGTCCTGCACCGTCCTGTCATTGCTATGTTTGAGTCCGTTGTTGCATCCACTGTGTCAGTTCATCTTAGCAGTGATCTTCTTCCTTTTCTCTGACCTTCTACTTTCCCAAGTATGATGTCCTTCTCCAAGACATGGCCCTACTGACGACATGTCTAAAATATGAGAAACAGAGTCCAGCCAGCCTTGCTTCTAATTCTGGTTGTACTTCTAAGACAGATACGTTCATTCTTTTTTGCAATACATGATACATTCATTATTCTTCACTAACACCCAAATTCAAATGTATCAGTTTCTCTTGTGTCTTCTTTTTGTGTTTTCCAGCTTTCAGATGCACGTACAGTGACCGAAAATACCATGGTCAGGTGTATCTTAGTCTCCAAGTGACATCTTTGCTTTTAAACACTTTAAGATCTTTTGCAGTGGATTTGCCCAGTACAATAAATCTATTGATTTCCTGACTGCTGTTTCTGTGTGTGTTGATTGTGGATATGAATAGAGTGAATTCCTTAATGATTTCAATATTTTTCCCATCACGATGTTGCTCACTGGTCCAGTTGTGAGGAGTTGTGTTTTCTTTGCATTGAGGTAGAACCTGTGCTAAAGGCTGTGAGCTTTGATCTTCATCAGAAAGTGCTTTGAACCATCTTCACTTTCAACAAACAAGGTTGCGTTTTTCTTGTGAACTACAAGTTGTTAATAAGTCTTCCCCCAATCCTGATGCCCATGAGTCTTCCCCTGATCCTGATGCCCATGAGTCTTCCCCTGATCCTGATGCCCACTTCTCCTTCATATACTCTAACTTCTCACATTATTTGCTCACCGTACAAATTGAATAAATATGGTGAAAGGATACAACCTTGACACACACATTTTCTGATTTTAAACCTTGCAGTATCTTCTTCTTTGCCCTCTGGTGACTGCTTTCTGATCCATATACAGGTTCCTCGTGACCACAGACAGGTGTTCTAGAATTGCCTTGTTCACAATGTTATCCATAATTTGTTATCTATATGATCAAATAAGACACAGGTTAATATCTTTCTGGTAGTCTCTGCTTTCAGTTAAATACAGTGTATAACAAAGACTTGCCCCAGGAACATTTATTTCTCCATATAGTGTTTTCTTTCATTGAACATAAACTCTTTTCCTACTGAAGTACTGCCAGTGATTTAAAAAAGAAAACAAAATGTAAATTTGAGCAAAAAAAAAAAAAAAAAAAAAGTACAAGAAGCCATACACCTAGATCATCGTAGTGGCTTGATGATTTCATGTGTTAAAAGATTCCATGAGCCTAAGTTGTAACAGGGGCAGTTAACAATGTACTTTTATATACAAGCTGGATTCCGACTGTATCTTGGAACACATTCAGTTACATCCAATGCTGTTTGTAGGTTCAATACAGTGGGAGATACTCTTTTAGGAAAATGTTCTGAAATATGGTCAGCACTTGCAAATGTTAATCTGGATTATTTGTAACAGCCTGTAAATAACTGCTTTGAAAAAAACAAGTATTTAGACACATTAATTTGCCAGGTGCTTCTGTTACTGTTATTTTGACTTACAAAATCAGTCAGAGAATCAATTTCCTTCAGTTACACTCCATTTTGAAATAAGAAAATAGTGTCATACTTCGTATGTGTCAACTTTGATTAATTATGAAAAACTATGCTTGTGTAGAGCAAAATAATTATAGTCAGTGATTTTGCAGACAGCGTGCCAAGGGATGAGCAGAAAATTTTATACTAATATTTTTTTAACATACCATTTATCTCATTAAGTAGCATTAGTGCATTGCCTTATGTTTTACTAAGTGTTGGAGAAGATGATCAACATGAGAATTGCTCATGTTTCCAAAGCTGTGTGTTCTAGAAGTTCTCTAAATTTTGATGGATGAGATTCTTCCTTTCTGGGAACATAACAATCCACCTATACAGAGTCAATATGTGATAGTTTGTAGGTAGCTGGAGGTTGGCCCTGGTGACATATTGCTTAAGTGCTATGGCTGCTAGCCAGAAGGTCAGCAGTTCAAATCCACCACCTGCTCCTTGGAAACTCTATGGGGCAACTCTACTCTGCCTATAAGGTAGCTACAAGTTGGAATCAACTCAACAGCAGCAGATTGTTTGCAGGGGAAGAGGGGTTGGGTGGTCTGGTAACTGCAAGTCTACACAGGGAGATACTCAAAATATTTAACCCCTAGAATGGGACAAGCCTTCCTGTAAAGACTTATCAGTGCCCACTGGTAAAAGTCACCTATGCATTTGTCAGTTTGTCATACCTTGGGGGCTTTTGTGTTGCTGTTATGCTAGAGGCTATGCCACCAGTATTTAACTGCCACCAGAATCACCCACAGTGGACTGCCTTCAGTTGAGCTTCTCAATTAAGACAGATTACAAAAGTGGACCACCAGGCTACTTCTGAAAAGAATTAGCCAGTGAAAACTTCTTGAACAGCAGAGGAATATTGCCTGATGCAGTGTTCGAAGATGAGCCCCTTAGCTTGGAAGGCACACAAAAGATGACTGGGGAAGAGCTGCCCCCTAAAAGTAGAGTCAGTCTTAATGTCATGAATTGAGTCAAGTTTTCAGGACCTTCATTTGCTGATGTGGCATGACTCAAAATGAGAAGAAACAGCTGCAAACATCTACTAATAACCTAAAAGTGGAATGTACAAAATCTGAATCCAGAAAAATTGAAAATTATAAAAAACTGAAATGAAACACATGAACATTGATATCCTAGACACTGGTGAGCTGAAATGGACTGGTACTCAGTGCTTTGAGTTGGACAATCATATGGTCCATGATGCTAGGAGCAACAGCTTGAAGAGGGGTGGCATTGGATTCATCATCAAAAAGAATATGTCAAGATCTATTCTGAAGGGCAATGTCTACACGAACCACTAAGTCAAAAATTAGGAAAATAAAGATTTTCATCAACCTCTGCAGTCTGAGACTGATCAAACACACAATCAAGGTGCATTGATAATTACTGGTGACTGGAATACAAAGGTTGGAAGCAAAAAAGGATTAGTAGTTGGCATACATGGCCTCGGTGATAGAAATGATACCAGAGACTACATTACAGAATTTTATGAGACCAATAGTTTTTCATTGCAAATAATGGTTTTCAACAACATAGACAGTCACTATGCATGTGGACACTGCCAGTCAGAATACACAGGAATGAAATCAACTACATGTATGGAAACAGACCAGTGAAAAGCTCATAGCAGCAGTCAGAACAATGCCAGAGGCTAACTGCCAAACGGATCATCAATTGCTCATAGACAAATTGATACTGAAGCTGTAGAACATTGGCCCACAGGAGCCAAAGTACAATCTTGAGTATATCACACCTGAATACAGAGATCCTTTCAAGAACAGAACGTTAATACTGAAGACCAGATAAGTTGTGGAAAGAAGGTAAGAAGAAAGCAATAGGTTATTAGAAAGACAAGAAAAGACAAAAATTAATGCCAGAAAAGACTCTGAAACTTGCTCCCGAAGCCCAGCTAGCAAATGGAAGACATGTAGAAGTAAAGTGAATAAACAGAAGATTTCAAAGAGTGACCTGAGAAGACAAAGTCAAGTATTATAATGACATGTGCAAAGAACTAGAATTAGAAAATCAAAAGGAAAAAACATAATTGACATTTCTCAGGCTGAAAGAACTGAAGAAAGAACTCAAGCCTCAGGTTGCAATACTGAAGGATTCTACAGGTAAAATATTAAATGATGCAGGGAGCATCAAAAAAAGATGGAAGAAATATACATAGATGCTGTACCAAAAATAACAAATAGAGGTTCAATCATTTCAAGAGGTAGTGTGTGTTTAGGAAACAATGATGCTGAAGGAATAGCTCTATCTTGGTCATCTGGTACTACTCTAACAGAAATACCAGAAGTGGCTAGCCTTAACAAAACCCACCCACTACCATCAAGTCGGATACAGTCCAGAAGTCTGAATTCATGGTGTCAAACTCCAGGCCAACATACTCTGTCTGTGTCAGCTCTGGAAGAAGGAAATTGTGTTGTCTCAGTCTTTCTTTTGTCTGGGAGCATCTCTGCACAGGTACCTCAGGTCCAAGGGATGCACTCTGCTCCCAGTGCTGCTTTCTTGGTGGTACAAGATTCTCAACTCTCTGCTCACTTCTCTATCCTTGTATATCCTATAGGATAAAAGGTGGTATAAACCAAACTCCAGGGAAACTCCCTTTGTGTGTTACAGTCCCACCCTGATCCTCTTTAGCATAATCTATTCTATTAATCCCGGGCAGAAATTAGAATTTACAGCATAGGAAAATCTCAAAGTACAAGACAATAACACAATACTGGAAATATTGGCCCAAACAAATTGTTGCACACATTTTTGGGGGGACACAATTCTGTCCATGGCAAGGTCTAAGCTACACTGAAGGTAATGGTGATAAGCAAGACTCAGGAATCGATGGAACACTAATTGAGATGTTTCATCGAATGAATGCAGTGCTGGAAGTGCTCACTCATCTATGCCAAGAAATTTGCAAGACAGCTATTTGTCCAATGAACTGGAAAAGACTCATATTTGTGCCTACTCCAAAGAAAGGTGATCCAACCAAATATAGAAATTATCGAAGAATATTATTAACATCACAGGCAAGTAAAATTTTGCTGAAGATCATTCAAAAACAGTTGAGACAGTACATCCACAGCGAACTGCTGGAAGATCAAGCCAGATTCAGAAATGGACATGGAACTAAAGATATCATTGTTCGTATCAGATGAATCATGGCTGAAAGCAGAAAATACCAGAAAGATGTTTACTTGCATTTTCTTGACTCTACAAAGGCATTTGGCTGGGTATATCATAACAGGTTATGGATAATAGTTCGAAAGAATGGGAATTCAAGAACACTTAATTGTCCTCATGAGGAACCCATACATAAATCAAGAGGTAGCTGTGTTATCACAAAAAGGGACACTGGATGTCCTAAAGTCAAGAAAGGTGAGCATCAGAATTGACTCCTTTTTACCATACTTATTTAATGTGTCTGATGAGCAAATATTCTGAGAAGAAGAACATGGCTTTACGTAAATGATACGCTCTTGCTGAAATTGAAGAGGACTTGAAGCACGTACAGAAAACCTGGTGGTGTAGTGGGATAAGTGCTACGTAGGCTAACCAAAAGGTCGGCAGTTCAAATCTGCTGTGTACTCCTTGGAAACTCTATGTGGCAGTTCTAATCTGACCTCTAGGATTGCTGTGAGTCAGACTTGACTCAATGACAGCAGGGTTTGGGGGTCTGAAGCACTGACTGATGAAGGCCAAAGACCACAGCGCTTAGTATGGATTCTACCTCAACATAAAGGAAACGAAAGTCCTCAGATGGACCAGTAACCAACATCATGATAAATGGAGAGAAGATAGAAGTTATTGTTTCATTTCACTTAGCTCTACAGTGAACACCCATGAAAGCCAAAAAGAAAAAAAAAAAAATTCAAAGCCACTGCCTTCGAGTGGATTCCAACTCACAGTGACCCTAGATGTCAGAGTAGAATTGTTCTATCAAGTTTCGAAGGAGCACCTGGCAGATTTGAACTGCTTACCTTCTGGTTAGCAGACAAAACATTTAACCACTAAGCCACAGGGTTTTCCACCCATGAAGGCAGCATTCAAGAAATCAAAGGACATATTGCATTGGGCAAATATGCTACAAAAGACTTCTTTAAGGTGTTAAAGAGCAAAGATGTCACATGGAGAATTAAGGTGTGCCTCACCAAAACCATGATATTTACAGTTGCCTTATTTGCGTGTGAAAGCTGGGCAGTGAATAAGGAAGATGGAGGAAGAATTGACGTCTTTGAGTTGTGATGCTAGTGAAAAATTTTGAATATACTGTGGACTGCCAGAAGAAGGAATGAATCTGTCTTAGAAGAAATATAGCCACAATGCTCCTTAGAAGAGAAGACAAGATTTTGTCTCATGCAAAGTCTTATAATTGAGTGCACAAACTTAATTGGTCAACAAAGTACTGCATATCTCGTTGCAGAGTACCATCATGGTCACCTTTAAGGTACTCCCCTTGGGAAGCTGTACACTGGTGCCAGCACCCAATCCACACTGAAAAGCAGTTTTGGAACTCTTTCTGGAATGGCCATGGTGCACACTGGCACCATGGCAAGTTTGCAGACTTAATTGTATAGCTGTCTGATGGGTGAAAGGCCTGGCAATATACTTCAAAAAAGCATCCATTGAAAACCCTTTGGAGGCCACTTCTACTTTGACCCATATAAAGTCACAAGTAGCAGTCTGTGGGAAATTCTTCTTCAGCAGAAAAATTAAACGATTGCCCATAGGCTGCAAGGAATATTGTCAGGATTCTGAAAGCTCTGTCAACCCAGAGGAGCAGTGGAAGCATTTGCTATTATGTTCCCACCAGCAGCATCTAAATGCGTCTTCATCACACATCTCAGAGTTTCAGAATCCTCCATTACTTACTTGTTCATGTTGGATTTAAGGTTCAGGGGGAGACAGTTCATACATCTTGCTAATGGATCAGATCTGGGTGCTTAAAATAAGGCCCAACATATAGCACATTCTTAGTACACACTGGGCCTACTCTGTGTTGGACACTTATAAAAGCAAATTATATTTATTAAGTCCTTTAATCCTTTCAACAACCCAATTAAATGATACTGGTCGTGTTCCAACTTGATGGCAGTGGGTTGGTGGTTGGGTGGGTGGTGTTCTCATTTTATGGTCATGGTAATCAAAGCACAGATCATTTAAGTAATGTGTCCAAAATAACACACACACACGCACCCACGCATGCACGCACGCACACACACACGCACACACAAGAAACTCACTCCCATTCAGTTGATTCCAACCCACAGTGACCCAATAGGACAGAGTAGAACTGCCCCATAGGGTTTCCAAGGAGTGCCCGGAGGATTTGGTTAGCAGTCGTAGCACTGAACCCCTGCGCTACCAGGGTTTCTGAGAAAACACAGCTAGAAACAAAGACAGTCAGACTTGAGCCCAGACATGCTGACCTCAGGGCTTCTGCTCTCACGACCGTGCATGGTGTATCCTGACAGAAAATGCCAGGGAAAGGACATTAAAAATATGAGCATCTTCAGTAATTCTATCTAAAATCTGGACATTCAAATGAGTGGAGTTGAGTGAATCCTGTCGGTAAAGAGGAGGAATCAGGAAGGAGCACACGGAGCTTTACCAACAGCATCACTGCAGAATTACCCCAGTGCCTCAGCCACATTAGACCTGACAGCAAGCTAAACACTTCAGTCCCTACCACTTGATATCACTTTGAACTGATTTATATTCACATCTACCCAGAAAGAAATGATGCTGAGCCAGGAACCAGGAGACAGCAATAATAGTGGTTATGATTCACTACTTGCTTTTTTTTTTTTTTAATTTTTATTTAACATAACTGAGTGAAAATGTACATTCACGTATAAATTTACATGCCCCCCTATATGCAGCTTCCACTGCTCTCCCTGTCCGGTGACTGCACACTATTCCTCTCTGCTCCATACATGTCTCATCCTCCCAACAACCTCCTTTCCCCTCCTCTCCGTCCACTCCCCTTCCTCCAGCCAGAGGTCAGCAGGATGATATCCTGTAGATGTATAGAACCACAAAGTGCTTCCAATATATGGTCACTCTGCATTGCCAAGTCCAATCCATTCCTGTCCAAAGAGTGGACCTTTGTTATAATTTATGGGAAAGGGCAGCATCAGGGCCGGGAGCCATGCTCTCAGAGGAACCCCCAAACCGCTGGACCATCAGTTGAGGTCTTTTAGTGGAGATTTCAGGATATACCCCTTTTTATTCTTGTGTTGCCAGTGAGACTCCTCTCTGTGAGCTCCATCATGGCTATCACTGGTGGTGGCCGGGCACCATCCAGTTCTTCCGGTCCCAAGTCGATGTAGGCACCCACTCTTGTGGGTCTCTCTGTCTTCTCGGTTGTCTTTACCGCATGTCATTTTGGTCCTTGGTGAGCATCCGTTCCTGCTGAGTTGGGACCATTTGCTGTGTCCTCGGATGGCAGCTTGGCGGCTTTTAAGACCCCAGACGCCACTCACCAATGCGGGGTGCAGAGAGCCCTCTTAGCAAAGCGCTAGTTGTTCCAATTGGCCTGGAATTCGCCTAAGAGCATGGTCCCCCACCCCCTGCCCCAGCTACTCTATCCTTGCAGTATTGAGTCAAGATTGAAGGAGTATTCAACTTATGCTGAAGTCCACTTAATGTTGTTCTTGTTTCTAATGTGTGCTATCACCGCTTTCTTCCAACTAGATTTCTAGTAACTATCTAAACTAAGCCTTCCCCCCTCCCCCTCCCTCCCTCCCCTCCTTTGCAGCTGTCAGTCTTTTCTTCTATACACAAGTCTGTTTTTGAGGTCTTATCATAGAGGTCTCATACAGTATTTGTCCCTTTGTTGCTGACTACTTTCACTCAACATAAAGTCTTCCAGTTGAAACCAGGTTATGAGACGTTTCCTGGAATCATCGTTATTCTTTATCATTGCGTAGTGCTCCATTGAGTATATGTACCATAGTTTACCTATCCATTCTTCTATTGTTGGGCATCGATTTACTACTTGCTTTATGCCATCGCTGGGTCTGGCAATATTCCTGCACCCTTTTACCTAATTCTCACAACAGGATGGACCACATGCTATGGGATTCCGACTCATGGCGACCCAACATGTTGCAGATTATAACTTTTCTTTAGGGTTTTCTTGTCTGTCATCTTTATGGAAGCAGATTGCCAGGTGTTTCTTCCTTTGCACTCCTAAGTCGGTTCACACCACTGGTCTTTAAGTTAATTGTTGCTCTTAGTTCCCCTCAAGTCTTTTCTGACTCGTGGCGACCCCGAGTATTAAAGAGTAAAACTGCTCCACAACGTTTTCTCAGATGCAGTCTTAAAGGAAACTAATCACCAGGGTTTTTCTCTCATGATACCACTGGGAGAATTTGAACCACTGACTTTTAGGTTGGTGCAAGTGCAAACTGGTTCTTCCACTTGGGGACCATTGTGGTTGTTGCTGTGTGCCACCAAGTTGATTCCTGTAGGGCACCGCAGAATTGTTCTGTAGGGTTTCCTAGGCTGTAATCTTCACAGAAGTGAAGCATCAGGCCTTTTCTCCCATAGAGCTGCTGGGATGATCAAACTACCAAGCCTTCAGTGAGAAGCTGAATATCTAACTGCTGTAACACGACAGTTCTTCTAGGGACTTTTAGTCCAGTGCAAACTTATTTCTCCCCATAACATGGTGTGTGTGCTAAAACTCTGAGACTAAGGAATTCTACCACCGGTAGGGAAGAAGTTTGAACCCAGATCTACCTGACTACACAGGTCGTGTTCTGTCAGTGACATTGAAAGTTCAAATACCACCATTGCCTTTCACTGACAGTGTGATTTTGACCAAATTCCTTAGCAGTGCCTAGCTTGGCCATCTATTATTAACATGGGATAAGAGTAAGAAGCAATTCACTGTGAAGCTGCCTCTGATTTGTATCCAGAACCACACTCCACAGGGTTTTCAGTGGCTGATTTTTCAGAGGCAGACAGCATTTCTTCCCAGGTACCTCTCTTGGACCCCAACTGTCCTATTTTTGTTAGCTGACTATGTTAACCACTTATAACACACAGTTATTCCAAATAATAATATTCCATTATTCAGTCTGTCCTGCCTTTCTCAGAGCTGTTGTACAATCTATGTAAACAAACATGCAAGTATACGTAAAATGACCAGCTTAGTCAGGTTAAAATGTCTATATTTCCCTGCTATCCTACCTCCTCATTCCACATAGTCTACAAAATAAATATATGAAGTCTGACAATCAAGATCATGAACTCATCCTAGAAGAAGTGTTAGGTGCCTTGTTGCTAAATATCAGTACTTTCACCTTCGAAGTCCTCCCCTTGGGAAGCTATGCACTGACATCAGTGCCTAGTCCACCCTTCAGAGAAATTTTGGAACTCTTTTTCTGAAATGGCCATCAGAGCTGTTGTTGTATTACCCTTGATGTCCTGAATGTCATCCAAATGTCTTCCTTTCAACATTTCCTTTATCTTCGGGTAAAGAAAAAGGTCATTGGGGGCAAGATCAGGTGACTTGGGGGGGATATTCCAATACAGTTATTAATTCTTTTTTCCTGGCTAAAAGTCTCTCACAGACAACTATACATCTAAGTCTGTGAACTTGTCACCATGCCACAGTGTGCAATGGCCATTCTAGAAAGAGTTCCAAAACTGCTTTGAAGGGTGGGCTAGGCACTGGCATCAGTGTACAAATTCCCAAGTGGAGTACTTCAAAGGTGATTACAGTGATATTCAGCAATGAGGTATGTAGCACTCAGAACAATTAAGTTCATGGACTTACTCATTGGACCTCATATAAATCACAAAGTCCAAAACATAAATAAAATCTACAATGAAAACAGGTTTTTGTTAATTTTCTGACTGTAAAATTACGTATATATTTATTAAAGCTGAACTTGGCCCCTATCAAGTGGATGCCCAGCGAGCCCACAAAATTTGCCCGTTAGAGGTGGTTTGTAAATGGTGAAGTGCTATGGAAAGGTCAGGGATAACTTTCATGTTGTTACTTGTATCACTCTGCACCTAACTGCCTTCATAACCAGCTCACAAATCACTGCAGAGCTCAGAGCTATTGCATCATGTTAGCTCAGCATCCTGAGGAGCCCGGTAATGAAATGGTTAAGCACTTACTGCTAGCTAGGCTGCTAATGCTAGTTTGAAGCTACCAGCCACTCCGCAGAAGAAAAGTCCTGACAGTCTGCTCCCATAGAGATTACAACCATGAAAACCCAATGAGACAGTTCTACTCTGTCCTGTGGGATCACCATGTGTCAGAATCAACTTGATGACAACTCTTGCCCAAGGAACGTTCCAGACTTTCAAAGACTGAATTAGGTGCCTCTTCTTCATCTTTCCTTATCAGCCTATATTTATGTTCTTTATAGCCCATCATAAGTGTCATGCATTGAACTGTGTCCCCCCAAACTGTGGGTGGTCATGTGGGTGGGTCATGATTACTAATATTTTGTGATTGTCCTCCGCTTTGTGATTTTCTTAGGCTATGTGTTACACGATTAGTATGGGACTGTAAATCTGTTCATAAGGTCACCTCCCAGCTCTAGCATAAAGGGTATTTCCCTAGAGTATGGCTTGCACCATCCTTTGTCCTTTCATCCTACAAGAGATGAAAGGAAAGAGAAGCAAGCAGAAAACTGGGAACCTCATACAATCAAGAAAGCAGCACTGAGAGTACAGTGCATCCTTCCGACCTGAGGTTCCTGTGCCAAGATGCTCCTTAAACAAAGACTGATGCAACACAAGGCCTTTCCTTGTGACGGACGGAAAGCCTTCCCCTGGAGCAGACACCCTGAATTCAGACTTCTAGCCTGTCGCACTGTATAAGAATAAACTTTCTTTTGTTAAAGCCACCTCCTTTGTGATATTTCTGTTAGAGCAGCATTGGCTGACTAAAACATTAAGACTTTGAATAGATGAAATATAGAGCAGTAGAAAGGAAGACCATCCTCCTGCTAATTTCATTGCCAGAATCTGACAAAAGAATTCGATCAGACTCAGTACTCTGAGACCCAGCAAAGGGAAAGAAATGTATGGCTAGAAGCCTGCGCACACAATTGGCTCTGCCTCCATGATCAGGGTCACCGAGAACTGCCCTGCTAACTAATCTTTACCTATGAGTTTGTAGACTCACCCTCTGGGGAGTGAATTGAAAGGGGGGATTCAGAGGGCAGAGTCTGTTTTATGCCTTGGCTATCCAGAGTCTGCATTGAAATCCATCACAACCAGGTACACACTAGCACACCTTAATGGAACAAAATCTCACTAAAAAAGTCAAAGGAGCAAAGAGACTATTTAATTTCCGGGGTAGAAGACTAGGCTGAGTGGGAACACAGACAGGAAAAGTTCCCAAGGCACTCTGACTCAGGCAAAGTGAGAGACCTGTTGGTTTCAAGCTGCTGTCATAAGTGGAGACAAGAACAATCACTCAGGAGACCTGACAGTGACTCCAGCGGATGCTCAGTCTTGCCCCCAGCTAGAGACCAACTGTGAGATTCTAGTGAGGGAATGGGTAGACAGAAGGTGGTGTTGTGTATAGAAACTGCTTTTCCTGGGAGTGTCCCTGATGCAGTGTGGGAAAGAGAGAGTGATGGACTCCAAGCAGAAAATGGAATTGCATGATGAGAATTTCTGGGTTGTCTCTCTGGTGCCATATGTGGCAATGGAAACGTTAAGAGCTTGAAGGACCCTGAGTACAAAGGAAATGGGAATTCAGGAAGAAGGAACAAGAGAATGATACGTTTTATACTTTATAAAAGTGTGAGTCCTAGGATCTGAATGTCATTTTTATTAAAGTGTTACTTGTGAATATTTTCAATAGTTAAAGAGTACGACTACATGTAAAAAATAATAACGATATGTAAGGCTATATCGGCAAGATATCAACCTTGGTAATCAACTCTCAAGGATTAATCAGAACCAAAAGATTCACAATAAGTAATGAAACAGGTTATTCTGTAAATGATAACATCAGAGCAACCAAAGTGGGAATAAACAGTGTAGGTATAGAACTTTCAAATGTGGGGTAAGATAAGGCAATACCAAGTACTAGAAGACTGGCTCAAACCTAGGGAAACAAGGATAAACTTCAAGTTAGCTACAAAGAAAGTTAAAAAAAAATTACTCATCAAAACAAAGAAGAAAAACATAAAGTCTCAGCAAACACAAAATTCACAAAAGCAACAGACTTTTTTTTTTTTTTTTCTGAATCCACAAACAAAAAGAATTCAGCACAGGAGAATAAAAGAAATACAGGAAACATCAGCACCACAAATAAACAAGTAAATAGACAGGTACATGGGTAAATAGATAAATAAAATACACTACAAAATGACAGCAATAAGCCCTCATACCTATCAATAATTAGATTGAACGTAATTGAGCTAATGCATCCATAAAGAGACAGAGAGTGAAAATCTAGAGGAAACTGAGAAATCTCTAGAAACATGTTACTTACTTGAACTACCACAAAATAATGTTGAAAATCTGAACAGACTGATAATAAGAAAAGAGACTGCTAATATAATAGTTAGAAATAGAAATATTTTAAAAACTCCCAACAACAACAACAAAAGCCTTAGATCGGATGGCTTCACTGGAGAATTCTACCAAATAAATACTCAGAACAGAACTCACACGAGTACTACTCAAATTATTTCAGAACATAGAAAAGAAAGGGACACTTCCAAATTCATTCTATAAAGTCAGTATAACCCTGATACTAAAACCAAGCAAATACCATAAGAAAAGATAATTACAGCTCAATACATTTCATGAATATAAGATGCAAATATTCTCAGCAAAAGTGTAGCTAAAAGAATTCAGCATCATGTCAAAAAATAATGCACCACAACCAAGTAGAATTCATACCAGGAATGCTATAATGGTTCAACATCAGAAAATCCATTAATGTCATCTACCACATAAATAAAATAAAAGAATCACATGGTCATCTCCGTTGTCTCAGAAAGGCATTTGACAAAGTCCAACACACATTCCTAAAAAAAAAAAACCTCTCATACAGTATTCGTCCTTTTGCTGCTGCCTACTTTCACTCAACATAATGTTTGCTAATTGAAACCAGATTATGAGACGCTTCCTAAAATCATCATTGTTCTTTATCATTGCATACTGTTCCATTGAATATATATACACCATAATTTACCTATCCATTCCTCTGTTGTTGGGCATCTGGGTTGATTCCATCTTTTTGTTATTGTGGACTGTGCTGCAAAAAACATTCATGTGCATGTATCTGTTGGTGTGAATGCCCTTGATTCTGCAGTATGAGACCCCTACAATAAGAACTTAAAAACAGACTCATGCATAGAAGAAAAGACTCTTTGATGGCTGTAAGGGTAGGGAGGGAGGTAGGGTGAGGGGGAAATGACCTAGATTAGATAGTTGATAGAAATTTGGTTGGGCGAGATCAGTGACAGCACACACTGGAAAGATCAATATTAATCGGACTTCAACATGATATAATTGCTTCTCCCATCTTAAACCAATATTGCAAGGACAGAGTAGTTGGGGTAGCCAGGGACCATGCTTTCAGGGGACATCAATGCCAATTGGCATAACTAGCCTGTTGCTAAGATAGTCTTCTGTACTTCATACTGGAGAGTGGCGTCTGAGGTCTTAAAAGCTGCCAAGCTGCCATCTGAGGTATACCAAATGGTCCCAACTCAGCAGGAATGGATGATCATCAAGGACCAAAATGACATGGTGGAAAGAGAACTCAGAAGACAGAGAGACCCATGTGAATGGGTGACTATATCTACATGTTACCAGAAGAACTGGATGGTGCACAGCCACCACCAGTGATAGCCATGATGGGGCTCACAAAGTTGAGTCTCACTGGCAACACCAGAATGAAAAGGGGTGCTCCCTGAGATATCCACTAAAAGATGGTAATTGATGGTCCAGGGACCTGGGGGTTGTCCTGGGAACATGGCCCCTGACCCCGATGCTGCCCCCATCCATAAATCATAATGGAGGCCAACTCTTCGGACTGGAATGGATTGGACTTGGTGATACAGAGTGAGCATACCATGTGTGCACTTTATGGTTTCATGCATCTATAGGATTTCATCCTGCTGACCTCTTACTGGAGGCTGAGGAAAGGCAGGAGAGGAGGGGATAGGAGATTATTAGGAGGATATGACAGATATAGAAAAAAGAGTAAGAATGTGCTGTCATCAGGCAGGGAGAGCAGTGGGAGCTGCATGTAGGCAGGCATGTAAATTTATATGGGATTGTACATTTTCACTTAATTATGACAATAAAAAAAAAGTTTAAAAAAACCTGTTAGAAAACAAATATTGAAGAGAAATTCCTCAGCATAATAAAGAGCATCTACACAAAACTAACGGCATCATCATTCTTAGTGGAGAAAGAACAGGAACAAAACACGGATGTCCTTTATCACCACTCCTATTTAACATTGTGCTGAAAGTCCTAGCTAGAGCAATAAGACAAAAAAAGAAATAAAGAACATTCAAATTGGTAAGGAAGAAGTGAAACTGTCCCTATTTGTGGATGATATGACACTATATATAGAAAACCCAGAAGATTCCATGAGAAAACTACTGGAACTAATAGAGATTCAGCAGAGTAGCAAGGTAGAAGAGAACGTACAAAAATCACATAACAACAAAGATATAAGGAAACCAATAGCATTTATAATTGCCCCTAAAAAATAAAATCCTTAGGAATAAATCTAACCAAGGATGTAAAAGACCTGTACAAAGAAATTAAAAGAAATCTACACAAATGGAAAAACATACCTTGCGCATGAATAGGAAGACCCAACGTTGTAAAAATGTCAATTCTACCTAAAGCAAACTACAAATACAATGCAATCCTAATCCAAATGCCAACAGTATTCTTTAAAGAGATGGAAAAAAACAACTAATCATTAACTTTATAAAGAAAGAGAAGAGGCACAGGATAAGTAAAATACTACTGAAGAAGAATAAAGTAGGAGGAATCCCAATACTTGACCTCAGAATCTACTATACAACTCTGATGCTCAGAACAACCAAAATGTGCATCAAAAAATGAATAGGTATAAACAATGGTACATAAACACAATGGGCTACTATGCAATGATAAAGAATAATACTGCATCAGTGAAGCATCTCACAACATGGATGAATCTGGAGGCCATTATACTGAGTGAAATAAGTCAATTGCAAAAAGGACAAATATCATATGAGGCTATTACTGTAAAGACTCATGCAAAGGTTTACACACAAAAATCAACAGTCTTAGGTGGTTGTGAGGGAGGGGAGAGGTGGAAATGGAAAAGCACTAGACAATGGATGAGAGGTAACTCTGGAGAAGAGTAAGACAGTACATGATGCTGGTGAAACCAGCACAGACTGTCCAAGGCAAAATCATATAAGGTCCGCACATCCAGACTTGCTGAGGGACAGAATTACTGGGTTAAGGGCTGAACAGACCATGATCTCAGGGAACATTTAGCTCAATTTGCATAACATAGTTTATAAAGAAAATGTTCTACATTCTACTTTAGTGAGTAGCATCTGGGTTCTTAAAATCTAAGATATTCCACTGGGTTCACCCCATCGGAAACAAGAACGAAGAAAACCAAAGACATAAGGGAAAGACTAGTCCAAAGGACTAACGGGTCACAACCACCATAGCCCCTACCAGACTGAGTCCAGCACAGCCAGGTGGTGCCTGGTTGCCACCACTGACTACTCTGACAGTGATCACACAAGAGAGTCCCAAACAGAGCTGGAGGAATATAAAACAAAATTCTAACAAAAAAAGGAAAGACCAGACTTCTTGCCCCACTAGACACAGAGAAATCCTAAGAGCATGGGCCCTGGACACCCTTTTAGTTCAGTAATGAAGTCACTCCTGAGGTTCACCATCCTGTCAAAGACTAGACAGACCCACCAAACAAAATGAGACCAAAAGAGCACACTAGCCCAGGGGCAAGGGAGCAAGGACTAGAATTCAGGAGGGACAAGAAAGCTGGTAGTAGGGAACCAAAGGAGAAAAGGGAGAACGTTGGCATGTGGGGTTGGTAACTAGCGTTACAGAACAGTGCGTGTACTGACTGCTTAATAAGAAGCTAGTTTGTCTTGTAAAACCCATTACTCTCAAGTGAATTCAGACTCACAGAGACCCTATAGGACAGAGCATAAGTGCCCCACAGAGTTTCCAAGGAGTGGCTGGCAGACTGAACTGCCAACCTTTTGGTTAGCAACTGTAGCTCTTAACTGCTATGCCACCAGGATTTCTTTGTTCTGTAAGCATTCCTTTAAAGTACAATAATAAAAAATAATAATAATTTAATAAATATAAAATAATAGTCTCATTTTCTGTCTCTTTTTGTTCTTCTTGATCTCCACAGTCATTATTTTCAACTTTAGCTGTTTCTTCTGATACTTACCACCTAATTTCAAAATATAGGTACCTGGGTGTTGGGAAGGATTAACACATTCAGCTACTAACCCAGAGCCTGTTGGTCTGAGTCCACATGAAGATGCATTGGAAGGTAGAGCTGGTGATCTACTTCAGATGGATCAGCCATTGAAAACCCTGTGCAGTACACTTCTCTGACACAACTGATCTCACCACAAGTCAGATTTGACTCAATGGTAACTAGTTTTTTGGTTTAATTTCAATATATCTGCCTTATTCTCTATTGATTTTACATTTCAGACATGATCTAATTTTCAGTTTTCTTCTAATAAGGAAGACAGTGATTTTGTTTGCTCAGTGTTCTCTGTGTTGATCATGACTGTATCCTTGAACTCTTTGGTGGAGCCTCAAGACGTTTGTCAATAAGGTCAAACATCTGCCTTTTTTTCTTAGAAATATCTTAGTGGAGTCCCATCTTCCCGCTCTACAGTAGAACAAGTCTCCCACTCCCTTTGGCCAATTGCGTGAAGCCATAAGAAACCTCCCCCTTGCAACCACTTCTCTTCTCTAGTCAGTTACCACTGAGAACACCTGACTCGTGATTTTTCAGAAGTAGATGGACCAGTCTTTCCTCTGAGGCACTTCTACATGAATGCAGACCTCCAGGCTTTTGAGTTAACAGCTGAGAACATTTGGGGTCAACTTGATGACAACTGGTCAGGTTTCTAGAAAACTCTGATTTTCTGAATTTCATGGTTTCTCATTTGCTCCATCGTCTGAACAAGAGATCGTTGAAAATCAATCTGTTGATGTCTTGTGTGTCTGAAAATCTTATTCCACCTCAGACTTGACCTTTAATTTGACAATGTAATTTCAGGCAGAAATAGTTTTCTTCAGGAGCATGAAAGCATTTCTCTATTTTCTTCTAACCACCGATGCTTCTGTTTCCAAGACTGACCCCGTTATCATTCCTGGTCATATGTGACCTGCTGCTTTTTTCTTGTCTGGAAGCTTTTAGAACTCTCTCGTCAGTGCTGTTTAGCATTTTTCCTGATATGGCTCTGTTTTCCTTCCTTCAACCAGGTATGGAATAGGCTCTTCTAATCTGGAAATTTACAGTCTTCCATGAAAGGAAGTTATTTCTTTGTTCCATGGATCATTAACTGAAAAATGACAAAAATTTCATTTATAGCCCTTTTGAGTTCTAATCTCAGAAGTGATATTTGAGGTTGTACTCCACTGGTGTCTTCATTCTCTAGTGCTCTATGATGGAACTGTCACAAGTGAGTTTCTTTAAAGAACAGAAATTTATTTTCCTACAATTCTGGAGGCTAAAAGTCCAAATCAGGATCCTAACCATGTCAATTTCTTCCCTGTCAGCAGCTCTGGGCATTCCTTGGTTTCTTGGCCGTCTTCACATGGCATCATCTATCTTTCCTTTTGTGTGTGCTTCTACCTCTCTGTCTATGCTACCCTTTATATAACTCAGAAGTGATTAGGTTTAGGCTCTACCCTACACTAGTATGACCTCAAATGATTAACTACCTAACATTACATTCACAGATACGTGTTTTTTAAAAAGTTGTCATGGAGTCAATTGTGACAAATCTGACTCATGACAACCCCATTGTGCCCAACTAGAACTGTGCTCCACAGAATTTTCAGTGACTGAGTCTTCAGAAGTAGATCGCAGGGTCTTTCTTCAAGGTGCCTCTGGGTGGAACCGAACGTTCAACTTTTTGGTTAGCAGCTGAAAGCATTACCCATTTACACCACCCAGCAACATCCACAAGTATAGAGTCTTAGAATCTCAGATGCATTTTGCAGGGACATAGTTCAATACATAACAATTGGCTCAAGGCTAGTCAGTTATTTAAGTCCCCTCTCAAGTGGAGGGGATTATATGAGAATGTAAATACCAAGTGGCAGGATCACAGGGGCGGGTTGTGCAACTTAGATGCTGCCTACCACATGTTGCTTAGAAACAACAGACAAGAGTCATAAACTCTTTACCTCATCTGGTTCTCAAGAGAGGCGTTATTACCTAGCAGACAAACAAGGCCTTGGAACCCTGGTGACTCAGTAATTAAGAACTCAGCTGCTAAACAAAAGGTTAGCAGTTCAACTCTATCTGCCATTCCTGGGAAACCCTATGAGGCAGTTATACTCTGTCCTATAAGGTCACTTTGAGTCAGAATCAGCTAGACTGATTCAGCAGCAGGTAGACAAGAGCTCAGTTTCCATGTAGAGGATTTTCCTGAGAGTCTTCTAAAAGAAGATAGATGTCAGGGGAGGAGGGAAAAAATAATTTCTTTTCTTTTCCATATATATGAATGTTATAACACCTGTTGAAAGATGATAAAAGATTTTAAAAAAGTATGACTACAATCTAGTAAAATTTTCATATGTTTATGGTGCTATGGAAGAGTTTTGGGGGCTTTTTCCACCTTGAATAACATGTACAACAATCCGATGACACGACCTTAATCTGGGAACGGTATTAATAAAAAAAAGTCACCAATAGTAAAATTAAGATAAAAATTAATCAATCAATTCAAATAAAATACACATTTGTGTTAATAGTTAAGTTGCATAAGGATAAAAGGCTACTTCTTCAAAATTATACAAATCAATGGATAAAAATTCCCCTTCACTTTACCAACAGAGACATTTATTTCAAAAGCAATTGCCAAAGCCAAGTGCCGTTGAGTTGGATCCGACTCACGGCGATCCTAGGGGTCAGGGTAGAACTGACCCCCAGAGTATTCAAGGAGCACCTGGTGGCAATTATTGAGACCTAAATGCAGTTATTTCATTTCTTAAAGAAGAGCTCAAAACCCTGAGAATTAAAAGTGAGTATCTGGGGATGTTTCCGTGAGCATGACTTCATCACTTCCAACACGGAGAACATTCAGGTAGGTTATCCCGCATGTAACACAGACAATCTAGTCGACTTGAGTTTTTCTCTGTCTTAAATCGATCATTACAACCGCAGCATAAACTAGCTTTTTCCCAAGCATTTCTTGTATGATAGATTAATTGTTACAAGTCCCCAAACTCTGGATACATTATCTTTTGAGGCTATTCAGTGGATAGCTAAACAGTTGTTCTCGCTACCAGCTCTGTATCTGTGCTATAAATGTGCTGTGCTTCACATTAGTCTCCCAAACAATATTGTAAGTTGCCATTGATTTTTACGTGCAACATGGGAGCTATTTTCAGCTCAATCAAAGGTGAACAAATATGATATTTTATTTAAGTGAGTTAGTAATTGGTTGGACAATAAACCAGTTCCCGTTATCAAATTCTACTCAAACTCAAAGCTACAAAAATTGACCAGGTCAGAAGCAGTTGTACAGGGGATCCTGATCATGCTGTTAAGTGAAACCTGCCTTACATCCTGATGGAATATGTTGTTATTCCTTGGTGTATTTTTCAAATTAGTGCTAAAATGTTACTACAAAATGTATATGGCTTAAATATATACAAAGAGTTACTTTAAAAATAAAATTCTCATTTTTAAAAAGATATTTTTCAGCCTCCTGTTATTTTCTACTACTGTTCTAGATATGGTAAGAGAGACAGTAGTGACATGAGATTAAAAAAAAAAAAAATGAAACCTGTTGCCACTGAGTTGATTCTGACTTATAGCAACCCCATAGTGACAGCAGATAGAATACAAAAACACATTGATGACACACAACACATGCAAGAGGGCTCAACAGTTGAAGCTTGTTGCTGCTCACGCCCTACACACATATTCCTCTAGACTATCTAACCTTAGAGGCAAAATTCATGTTCTATTCCTTTTATCATCAGTTCCTGACAGAGTGCCTGAAACATGGTTGATGCTTAAAAGATGGTTGTCATGGATTGAATTGTGTCCCCCGAAAGCATGTGTAGCAACTTAGTTAGGCCATGACTCCCAGTATTTTGCGATGCTCCTATATGCTTTAAACCTGACTCTCACATTAATGAGGGATGGTGGGCAGCAGTTGTGTTGGTGAGGCGGAACTCAATGGGTATGATTGTATTCTGCCTTAAGGTTGTTTCTTGAGATGTAAAGGAACGGGAAGCAAGCTGTGAGTAGAAGACCTCATACCACCAAGAAAGCAGTGCCAGGAGCAGGGCACACCCTTTGGAAAGGAGTCAGCATCCTTGAGCCTCAGAAGATCCCAGTTGTCATGGATTGAATTGTGTCCTCCCAAAAATAGATGTAGCCATGTGGCTGAGCCATGATTCCCAATATCTTATGATTGTTCTCCGTTTTGTGATTTCCCTATGCCGTATGTTGAAGGATTAGGGTGTGACTGTAAATCCCTTCATAGGATCACCTCTGTGCTCCACTGTGAAGGAAGTTTCCCTGGAGCATGGCTTGCATCACCTTCTATCCTTTCATCCTACAAGAGATAAAAGGAAAGGAAAGCAAGCAGATAGTTGGGACCCTCACACCATCAAGAAAGCAGCACCAGGAGTAGAGCCCATCCTTCAGACCTGAGGTTCCTGTGCCAAGATGCCCCCTGAACAAACACAAATGCAACACAAGGACTTTCCTGCAGAGCCAACCAGGGAGAGGTCCTTCCCCTAGAGCGGACTTCTTGAATTTGAACTTGTAACCTACCGAGCTGTGTAAGGATAAACTTTTATTTGCTAAAGCCATCCACTCTGTGGTATTTCTGTTACAGCAGCATTGTTGTTGTTATTGTTAGGTGCCCATTGAGTTGGTTCCAACTCATAGCAACCCTATGGGCAACAGAAGGAAACACTGCTCAGTCTTGTGCCATGTCTACAATCGTTTTTATGCTTAATCAGCAGCAGTCCAGTGGAAGATTGGCAACAAGGACCTTCCTCTGGAGCCAACAGAGAGAAGACTTTTCCTGAATTTGTAGCTTACTGAACGGTGACAGAATAAAATTTCTCTTTCTAACGCCATCTACTTGTGGTATTTCTTTTATAGCAGTGCCAGATGACTAAAACAATAGTTAAAGGATTAATGAATCAGTAAGTATATTAATAAATGAATCTCTCAGTGAACTAGATGCCTGCCACAGGCAGTTATGGAAGTTAGACAGAGGAAGATAATCTTAAAGGCTACAGAGCTAAGGAAAAGATTTATAAAAAGATAGCCTCTACTGAAGTCTTGGAAAATTTAAAAAAAAAAAAAAATTGGTTGTTTACAAAAAAGACATGGATAACACAGCTGAGTTGTTTGTATAGAAAATAACTATACAAGGATGGAAAAAAAAACAAAAAATAAACAAAACCCAGTGCTCTCAAGTTAATTCCAAACATAGCACCCTATAGGATTGAGTGGGCCCATCCCATAGGGTTTCTAAGTTGTCATCTTTACAGAAGCAGACTGCTACATCTTTTGCCTAAGGTGTAGCTAGTGGATTTGAACTACCAACCTTTCAGTTAGTAGCCTAGCATTTAACGACTGTGCCACAAAGACTCTTACAGGTTTGGATAACATCCCAAAGTATTCATGTCCTTTCTGAAACCTCAGAATACTACGTATTTGAGAAAGTCATTGGAGATAGAAGGTCTGACAATTAAGTTTGTGAACTTGTCACCATGTACTTACACTGGCCACACTGTACAAAAAAACTCAGTAAGACTTCATAATATTGGTATATCGGTGTCTCACAGCATGTTGACACATGGTGGTGTCTTGCTGAGTAGCGTTCATTGTTGTTGGTGCATGTTTTGTGTGCCATCATAAGAATGTCAGAACTTGAATTAAAGTAATGAACAAACATTAAATTTATTGTTAAACTTGACAAGAGTGGAAATAAATTAGGGATATGTTAGTCCAAGTTTATGGGAATAATGTCATGAAGAAAATAACAGTGTAGAAATGGATTAACATTTTTCTGAGGGAAGAGAAAGTATCATTCATGAAGAGAGGTCAGAGAAGCCAGTAATGAGCAGAACTGATGAAAACATTGTAAAACTTCATCAAATTGTGTGTCCAAATCACAGGCTGACTGTGAGGAGCATAGTAGACCAAGTCGACATTGATAGAGAAACAGGAAATCTTGGCATAAGAAAGGTATTTGCAAAAATGATCCCAAAGGAGCTCACCAATGAACAAAAGCAAAGGAGAATCAAAGTTTGCCAAGATCTTTTAGAGAGGCAAGATGATGTTTTGGGCCATGCTAATACTAGTGATGAAACATGGATGTCACCAATATGACCCTGAAACAAAGCATCAAAGTGCACAATGGAAGTCATCCAATTCTCCACTGCAAAAAAAGTACCATCAGTCCAAATCAAGAGTCACACTACTGTTGCCAACTTTTTTTGATATCAGAGGGACTGTTTGTTATAAATTTTTACCAGCTGGACAAACAATTAACCAAATTTACTATTTGGAAGTGCTGAAAAGGCTGCGTGGAAAAGATACACAAAAACAGCCTGAGCTTTTCACCAACAACTACTGGCTCTAGCATCATGACAACACACCAGCTCAAACAGCATTGCCTGTGAAGAAGTTTTATCCAGGAAACCAATAACTGTATTAGAACTCTCTCCTTACTTACCTGATCTGGCCCCCAGTGACTTTTCTATTTATGCTAAGATAAAGGAAACATTGAGAGGAAGATATTTTGATGACATTCAGGGCATCAAGGGTAATACAACAACAGCTCTGATGGCCACTCCAGAAAAAGAGATCCAAAACTGCTTTGAAGGGTGGGCTACATGCTGGTGCTGATTCATAGCTTTCCAAGGAGGTTATTTTAAAGTTAACCATTGTGATATTCAGCACTGAAGTATGTAGCATGTTTTCTAAAGTGAGTTCGTGAACTGAATTGTCAGAACTCGTAGAATTACTAAAGATGAGATAATACTAGAGTAGGGCAGGGTCTTTCTCCGACATAACTAGTCCTTATAAGAAGTCACAGTAACATAGAAACAGAGAGAAGACAGCCACGTGAAGATGAAGACGGAGATCAGAGTCATGTTACCACAAGCCAAAGACTCCTTGGAGCTACCAGAAGCTGGGACAGACAAGGAAAGCTCTTTCTCTAAACGTTTCGGGAGACAATAGTCCTGCCTACTCAGTAAATTTGGACTTCTGGCCTCCAGAATATGAGAGGATAAATTTCTCTTGTTCTAACCACTTGGCGGTAATTTTTTATGGCAGCCCAAGGAAGCTAATACAACGCTGCTCACTGTCTTCCAGTCACCAAATCCATCTCCTCCGTCATTGTCTTTTATGATCTTATCACTTGCTTCAAGTGAGTTCTGGTGGCACAATTCATGAGCACTGGACTGCCAACAGGAGGACCGGCAGTTCAAAGCCAACCAACTGCTCTGCAGGACAAAGACTGGTGATCTGCATCTTTAAAGTTTACAGTCTAGAAAATCCACTGAGAGGTCTTTATTCTGTCATGCGGGGTCACTAGGAATAAAAAATTGGCTCCATGGAGCCTAGTAAAAACAACATCGTTTCCTTTACAACTAAAAAATGGTAGCATAGAGCAGTAGTACAAGGCCTCTGGAGCTAAGTTTCTTGGGCTGGGTGGGAATCCTGGTTTTCCCTTTCTTAGCTGTGTGAATAACCAGTTTATTGAACCCATCTCAATTTTATCATCTATGTAATAAACCTGCTGCTGTCAAGTCAATTCTGGCTCACAGCAACCCCACAGGACAGAGTAGAAACTGCTTCTTAGAATTTCTGAGGAGTGTCCAGTGGTTTCAAACTACCAGTCTTTTGGTTAGCAGACATAGCTGTTATCCACTACATCATCTATGTAATCCCAAAACCAAACCACTGCTGTTGAGTTGGGTCCGACTCATAGCGACCCTAGAGGTCAGAGTAGAACTGCCCCATAGAGTTTCCAAGGAGTGCCTGGAGGATTCGAACCGCTGACCTTCTGGTTAGCAGATGTAGCGCTTAGCTCTCTATGCCACCAGCGTTTCCTGTTTATGTAATATGAACACTAAAAGAATTTATCTAAAAGATTGTTAATGAGGATTGCATGAGATAGGACAGGACAGTGCTTAGAGCAGTCCTTAGCACACTGTGTTAAATAAGTTGCAGAGACTTCTGGCAGAGATAGCCAGCTCTCCACTAAAAGTTGAATCTTTTGGGTGGCACAGTTAACACCCCGGGCTACTAATGAAAGGTTGGATGTTCAAGGCTACCTAGAGGAACTGCTAAAGAAAGACCTGGCAGTCTACTTCCTAATGACCAGTCACTGAAAACCAAATGGAGTACAGTTCTACTCTGACACTGATGAAGTCGCTGAGCATGAAAGTTGATTCAAAAGCAAGTGGTTCTCCCATAGTATGTTTCCGTGATTAGGAAGAGGCTTTCAGCGAAAGACATTTCTGAAAAAAACATTTCCCAGCCTTTCTGCATTTAGAAGTGATAAGGTAATTAGTAGTTACTCATTAAGTGTGAGCAGAAGTGCTGAGGTCACTTTCAGGACAAGGTAGTTAAAATGCATATATGTCTTCTCAAAGCCCCCTTTTGTTCCTTCTCTCAGATAAGGGGACCAGTCCTACAACCAATAACAGCAAGAGACTGTAGAGTAATTTACAACCAGCAAGAATCAGTTAAAACACACCCTGCCATTGTAATTAGGGAACTGTCATCAGGATTGCCTTCAGCTGGGAACCATGTCTAGCAAAGCTTACCAATCTTTCGGTTTTGCTTTCTCACTGAATGAGACAGAACACAAAAACCACAGTGTTTATTTGTGTGGCAGGAAAAGTCTTGAAGTCAATACAGTTAGAGAAACACATCTGGTGAATCATCACACCAATACAATTGGCATTATGGATCTTTTTCTTGGAGAGGAGGCTTCCTTTGAAAAGATGGTAACACTGCCCAAACTTAGATTGGCCTTAATAGAAACACCCCACTTTGAAGCATCCTTCAAGAATGCGCATTGTGCCAGCCAAGTGCCATCGAGTCAGATCCGACTCATCATACTGCCAACTAAAATACACCCGATACGAATAGCAAGGTTTTATGGAAATCATGTGACCCAGAAATGGACAAATTATAAAATTGAAATAGCGTCTTTATCAATGTCATCCTCTCCAAAGTTGCTGATATTCCTTCTGAAACGTTTCAGAGAATATTGCACCTTATCATTCTCCTCCCAAATCAACCAGATGGAGCTACTGATATTTCTTGGTTGTTATTGTTTTTAGTTGCCATTGTGTCAGCTCCAACACAAATTCTGAATAATAGAACAAAGTGTCACCTGATCCTGTGCCACCTTCACCCTCTTTGGTATATGTGAGTCCATTGTCGTAGCTATTGTGACAGTATGTCTCATTGAGGGTTCGTCTTACTTTTCCTGATCCTCTGCTTTACCAAACATAATGTCTTTTATTAATTGCATGGAGCCCTGGCAAGGCAGTGGTTAACTACTGTTTGCTAACTGAAAGTTCAGCAGTTCATATCCCCCAGCTGTTCCCTGGGAGGCTTCACATAAAAATTCTTGGTACTCCCTGTAGACGTTGTAGCTCTCCTATCTGAAAACATCTTTTTTTCTGCTTGACGAAGAAATTGTGTTGGGAGGTTTCCTAGCTTTGTTCTGAAGTCACAGACAACCAGCAATCCTAAAGTGTAGCCTATTGCCTTGAAAGCAGGCATTTTCATCTAAGTTTTGAGTTGAAGCCTCTGCAAGTGGTTTGGTTAGGAAATGAAACAGAGCACAAAGATGTTTTCTGCACAGATGCTCCCTGGCACACAGTGAGACTAGTTTTTAAGGGCTTGATTGAAATTCGGGCAGAAGTTGCATGTTTTTTATGAGAAAAGTAAATCATATTCTCAGAACAGTCTGATTCACAGTTCGCTTATATCTTGGTGCAGTTGGCAGCTATTCGGGTACTTAAGAATGAGATAAATCAAGTCATTGAAAGTGCTGCAGTCATCTATGTGAATGCTGCCAGACAGTTGTGAATTCCCCTGGCCAGCCTGCCATATTGGGAGAAGAGACTAGAGTCAGAAATTTGTGACAACTTCCCAGTGCAGGAGGAAGCTTTTCATTAGGCTAAAGTAAAAAAAATATATAAAATCAAGTCAATTTGTCAGAAGTCTGCAGACATTCAGAAATACAAAAGTCATCTGAAAATTACTTTTGCTGAGATGAAAAAAGGGCCTATAATTCTTTTCTTGCAAACATACCTAGCATCAGTGATGAAACTTATGGCAAAGATAATCTTCATTGATTTGAGAACAAAGGAAATGAAATTATGATTTCAAACTCAAAAGAAGGACCCTTGGAAATACAAATTTGGTGTTTTAGGAAACAAACAACCTTCATGTAACAAAGATTATAATAAGAATGAATATTCAATTTACCTCTCATATCTTTGTAAGGCAGGCTTTCAGCACCTGTTTCTATGAAAATAGAAATAGAAAATAAAAGTAAAAATGAGATGGATATGGAAGATGGCCTGTACATTGTTGTTTCAACAGGCACTCTACAATCTCACAAGCCTATTAAAATCAAACAGAGCAAAACTGATATTAGCACAATTAGGCTGCTTTCAATCTTTTCCTTTCTTTTTTTTTGTGATAGTGAGTATAATTTTTGTAAGAATAAAACTGGGAGTTAAAAAGAATTACAATGTTAAAATGTTACTTGTTTTCTCTGCTGTGAAACAAATGCCTATTGAATCACTTTCATTGTGTTGTAGGAACAGAACAAGGCTCTGAAGAAATGCATTCCAAGTATCTAGCTGGATTCCAGACTCAATAGGGCACCGTCACTGCTATGCATTTACCATCTTCCCCCTTTGGAATGAGAGTGTCTGTTGCAGTTATCCTATCCTATCTTAAAGCAATGTTGTATACTGGTTGTGTTATGAGCAATTAACTTATCTCTTTCGTTAATAGATTTTCAGATCTAGAAGAACTGTGAGCCAGGCACTCTATCTACACCTAAACCCGATTTAAATGTTGAGGTCTTTGACTTGATACTCCAGAGGATGAGACTTTCCCAGTGGTCTGAAAGTGAGTGAGCTTACAAGTGTTTTAGTTGATGCATTGAGTTGTCTCTGACTCACAGAGATCCCAAATATAAAATTCACGGTTGTCAAGTTGATTCTGACTCACTGAAGCCCTGTAGGATAGAGTATAACTGCCTCATAGGGTTTCCAAGGAACAGCTGGTAGCTTTCAACTGCCAAACTTTTGTTTAGCAGCTGAGCTCTTAACTGCTGTACCTGCACTACCTTCGCAATCACTGACATGTTTTAGTCCAACTGGATAATATTCTCTTCTTATCTTTACGGCTTCATTTACTACTTTTAGGTGGTAGATAGCCAGACCTTTCATCTTAGTGTGTCTTAATATGAAATCTTCACTGACATCTGTCCACCATGGGTATTTGAAACACTGAAGGTGCAGCTTCCAACATCACAGTAACATACAAACTATCACTGTATGACAAACTGACAGAGAGGTGGTAGAGTTTGCAAACAGAGGGATAAAAATAATTTGTTGCCAGAGACCAGAATAAAAAGGTTGTATCAACATACCCCAAATATATTGCTCTGCCTCCCATGGAGAAAACCATGCTTAGTTCTCTTGGAACACTCACTCTGAGGCAAGTCAGCTACTAGATACAATGCCAATTACATTTAAACATCCTATAAAGGCCAAAGTTGGCATTCTGATCGATGGACCAGTTGAGCTCCCAGTCAATGACGAACAACAGCTTCCAGTCACGTGAGGAACCATCCTGTAAGTCCAGTCCTGTTAAACGTTCTGATGTCTACCATCTCTTAGTAACTTCAGGAAAACCCCAAGTAAGAATAGCACACTGAATCCTTCGCAAACTCCTTACTCACAAAATTGTGACCAAAATAAAATGAGTGTTTTAAGCCACTTGGTTCTGGGATAGTTTTTCAACTAAGTGATAGTAACTGAAACAGATGACAACAGAAAATGCCTCTACTAATTAATTTAAAAAAGGAAACAAGGCATTGGAACAATAAATGGGCTTCACGGAGTCAAACGACCAAAAGTCAAACCAAGGCACATCCCAAGATCCAGGGATCTAAAATCACTCGGCAGTCGAATCTCAGTCCTACTTCTGGAATAAGTTATTACCAATTTTTTGTTTTCATCTTTGCCTCCTTCACTTTAATATTTAATGTCGCTGATTGATCTAACTTTTGGACACGTGTCAATAAGTTGGAAAGGAAGAGTAACTATATCTTTAATCCCACTGTCTAAGGTAGAGAGTAGCCATGAGTCAGCATACACTCAATGGCAATGGGTTTGGGTTTGGGTTTGGGTTTAAGGTATTTATTGACATTATAAAAAGTGGTTATAGCTGAGTTGACTCCACCTCACGGAGGGCCTCAGTGTGTCAGGGTTTATGATGATTTATTTTTTAGAAGTAGATCTGAGGCACCTCTAGGTAAACTTGAACTTCCAAATTTGATTAAACACCAAGCACCATCAGACATTTTCACCACTCAGAGACTCTGTTATAATGCTGTATAACAGTCAATAATGAAATCTCAGTGGCATACAATAATAAGCATTTATTGCATATGCATCTAAGACTAGCCCAGGGGCAGCTAGGTAGCTCTGCTTATCTGAGGTAGAACTGCTCTCAGATCTAGGAGTTAGCTGGTTGTTGATCTTCAGATGGCTTCATCTCCATGTATGCCTGTCCCCTCATCCGTCATCTACCATCAGATTTATCCAATTGTGCCCTCGTGGCTTCATCTCCATGTGTGTCTGTCTACTTGTTTCTCATTTACCATCATTAGTCCAGCCATGCCCCTGTGATGAAGAGAAAGACGCAAGAGACAGGGCCAAAATTCTTAAGGTCTCTTTAGGCCATGGCACAAAAGTGACACACTCCACAGTCACTCCATTCTACAGTGCCAACCAAAGGGAGGGAAAAATACATGGCTTTGCTTCTGTGAGAGAAACTGCTTAGTGTCATGACAAGGAGCAGGGAGATGGAGAAGAATAAAATGCTCGGCCATCAGTACAATTTCCCACTGAGCTAGACTGTACACAATAGAGGAAAGGAAACTTGCCAAAAGAAACTGAATTCTCCAAAAGCAAGTTTAAATTAACACTGAGAGCCAATTATAAAAACAAACTTTACACAAAATGGAGCTCTCCTGGTTCAGTGGTTAAGTATTTAGCTGTTAACCAAAAGGTTGAGAGTTTGAATCCACCAGTCATTTTTTTAGAAACCATGTGGGCCAGTTCTACTGTATCCTATAGAGTGTCTATGAGGAAGAATTGACTCACCTACAACAGCTTTGGATTTGATTCCACACAAACACTGAGTTTGTTAACAAGTGTGTTTAGGTGTGTTTCTTAGTGAGAAATCTAATACCACAATCAACGTCTATACAAGCAGCAGCCAAGAAATCAAACCTGTTGCATAGGACCTCTTTAAAGTCTTGAAAAGAAAGGATATCACTTTAAGGACAAAGGTGCACCTTACCCAAGCCAGGATATTTTCAGTTGACTCACATGAGACAACTGGACAAGGAATAAAGAAGACCAAAGAACTGATGCCTCTGAATTACGGTGTTGGTAAAAATATTGGATACACCATTAACTGCCATAAGAATGAACAAATCTGATCTCCAGCATCATTTCTGTCACCAACATTATATTTTCTAAATATTAGTCCTCCCTGTTTGTTTCCAGCTTCTCATGCCAGTCACCAGTACTAATCAATACGTCTTGATGGTATGTTTAATCAATTTCAGACTACAGAAGTTGGTAAAAACCTTTAATGTCTTCATCTTTGGCCTTAGTGGTTGGTGAGTAAATCTGAAGAATAGTCCCATTAACTAGATTTTCTTGTAAGTATATGAATATTATCCCATCACTGACAGTATTTTACTTCAGGATAGATCTTGAAAGGTTATTTTTGACAATGAATCTAATGCCATACGTCTCTAATGTATTTTTCTTGGGATAATACATCCTGTGGTTGACTGATTCAAAATGGCCAAGACTAGTCCACTTCAGCTCACTAACATCTGGGAGGAAACCCTGGTGATTCTGTTCTATGGCTGCTAATCAAAAGGTCGTCAGTTTGAATCCACTAAGCACCACCTTGGAAACTCTGTGGAGCAGTTCTACTCTGTCCTATAGGGTTGCTATGAGTCAGAGTCAACTTGAAGGCAGTGGATTAATGCCTAGGATATCAGTGCTTATATGGTCCATCTCATTTTGGGAAATTTCCAGTTTTCCTAGATTTATACATCATACATTCTATGTTCCAATTATTAATGGGTGTTTTCAGCTGTTTCTTTTCTTTTCGACTGTACCACATCAGCAAATGAAGGTTCCAAAAGCTTGACTCCAGCTGTATCATTAAGATCTGTTCTCCTTTGAGGAGACATCTCTTCTTCAACTGTATTTTGAGTGGCTTCCAACCTGAGGGCCTCTTCTTCTGGCATTATATCAGACAATGTTCTGCTGCTATTAGGGTTTTCACTGGTTTTTGTTTGTTTGTTTGTCTGTCTCCAGATGTAGACAACTAGGACCTTGTTCCTAGTCTGTCTTAGTCTGAAAACTTAGCTGAAGCCTGTCTACCTCAGATGGCCCTGCTGGTGTTTGAAACACCAGTGGCATGCCTTTCAACGTCACAGCAAAACACAGGCCACCACAGTACAATAAACTGACAGAAGCTGTGGGTGCTTACTCATCTATGTCTGGAAATTTGAAAAATAGCTACCTGGCCACATGGACTAGAAAAGTCCACATTTGCACACATTCCAAAAAATAGCGATCCACCAGAATGTGGAAATTATTGAACAATATCACTAATAACACACAACTAAAATTTTGCTGAACATCATTCAAAAGCAGCTACAGCATTGATAGGGAACAGCCAGAAATTCAAATCAGATTCAGAAGAGGACATGTAATCAGGGACATCATTGCTGATGGCAGGTGGAGCTTGGCTGAAAAGAAGGGGATACTAGACTATGCAAAGGCATTTGACTGTGTGGATCAAAACAAGTTAGAGATAACATTGTGCAGAATGAAAATTTCAGAACACTTAATTGTGCTCATGAAGTATCTGTACAGAGATCAAAAGGCAGTCACTCAAACAGAATGAGAAGATATAGCATGGTTTAAAATCATGAAAGGTATGATTCAGATTTGTATCATTTCATCATAGTTCAAATCTGTATGCCAACCATGTTGATAAATTTTACCAAGATGAAGGTCTAACATGAGTGATACAGTGAGGGAATCTGGGAACTAAGAAAGGGGAGGGAAAAGAAAGAAACTGTTTTACAAATACCCTAACAGAGGAGAAATACATTTTTTGCCTGTGGAGAAGCAGACTTCATCTTCACTAGTGGAACACATCCAAGTATTCTTTCGTCTAGCCTAGGAAGAAGCCTGAAGACACAGGATATGAGTGTCTTTAAAGGTTCAATGGTTATTCAAAGTAATTATGCTATCATTTTATATCTGGAAGAAATTTATATTTATGTCCATTCCAAAGGAAGGTGATCCAACCAACTGTGGTGATTATTGAAAAATATCATTAAAATTGCACTCCAGTAAAATTTTGCTGAAGATCATTCAAAAGCAGCAGCAGCAGCTGAGTAACAGGGAACTGCCAAAAATTCAAGCCAGATACAGAAGAGGCCACGGAACCACGGGTGTCATTGTTACTATCAGACAGATCCTGGCTAAAAGCAGAGAATTCTAGAAACATGCTTACCTGTGTTTTATTGACTAGGCAAAGGTATTTGACTGTGTAGATTATAGCAAATTCGAGACAACATTGCGAAGAACTGGAATTCTAGAACACTGAATTGTGCTCATGGGGTGTTTGTACAGAGATCAAGAGGCAGTCATTTGAACAGAACGAGGGGATACCATATAGCTTAAAATCAGGAAAGTCATGTTTCAGCGTTGTATCCATTCACCATATTTATTCAATCTGTATGCTGAGCACATAACCCAAGAAACTGGACTATATGAAGAATAACAGGACGTTAGGGTTGGAGGCAGAACCATTAACAACCTGCACTATGAATATGACACAACCTTGCTTGTTAAAAATGGAGGAGGATTTGAAGAACCTACTGATGAACATCAAAGATATAGTCTTTAGTGTATGTATGTAAAGTGTGTAAATTACGTATGTAAAGTATGGACTACACTTTAGCATAAAGAAAATAAAAATCCTCACAGTTAGACCCATAAGCAAAATTATTATCAATGGAGAAACGATTGAAGTTAGCAAGGATTTTGTTTTACTTGGATCCACAGTTAACCCCTGTGGAAATCAAAAGAGCATTGTATTGAGCAAATCTGCTGCAAAGGACCTCTTTAAGTGTTAAAAAGGAAAGGTTTCTCTTCTCCTTGAAGATTAAGGTACATCTCATCCAAGCCATGCTGTTTTCAATCACTTCCTGTGAAAGGTGGATAATGAATAGAGAAGACCAAACAAAAAATGACACCTTTGAATTACAGTGTTGGCAAAGAATATTGAATATACCATTGACTGCCAAAAGAATGAACAGATCTGTCTTAGAAGAAGTATAGCTAGAATATTCCTTAGAAGCCAAGTACGGCAAGACTTCATCTCATATGCTTTGGACATGTTGTCAAGAGAGATCAGTCCCTGGAAAAAGATATCATGCTTTGTAAGGTGGAGGGTCATCAAAAAAGAGGCAGACCCTTAACGAGATGAACTGACACAGTGGCTGCAACAGTGGGTTCAAGTGTCACTGAGACTGCAGGCCTGGCTCCAGACCTGGCAGCGTTTCCTTTTGCTGTACACAGGATCACTGTGAGTCAGAACTGACATGAAGGTATCTAACAACAACAACAACATTATTTATTCATTTGCTTCTTTCTTAAGTTTCTGGACTCTATCTTCATAAATGACAACCAAAGTGTCTTCAAGAATTAACACAGCAGGTCTGTTGTCATTAGATTTATTTGCTGTTTTAAAAGCTGTTATTTTATCTACATCAGAAAACCACCAAAGAATCTTGTGAGAGGCAAGACAGTTTCCCTATTGTTATATGTCCTCCCCACCCCACCCCCAGAAAAAAGACAGTGTGCCATGTTCAGGGAAGTAAATGGAATAAAGCAGATCTTTCTTGAGCCTCTACTACAACTGTCACTCTGCTGAACATTATATACAAGTTATCTTTAGAAAGACAATGCCTCCATCAGCCTACTCATGTTAGAGCCACACTGTGTTGACTACAGTTGTTATTCTTTCCATCTCAACCTCAAAGCTCTCACCTCTGAAAGATCAAATCCCTGGACAAGTCATAGGTCTACTGAGATAATAGCTGTGAAAATAAAATGTGAAAAGTATGAAGCCTTTACATGACAGATTATTAATGCCCAACAATTTGTAGACTTTTCATTATTAGTCAATCCGACGGCACTTGGCTTGGCTATTGCTATTAAAAGACATAAATATTTTAAAATACAAATTTGAATATCTAAGAATGTCTTTCAAAATGACATATTTTCAGAACTTTATTGTGGGAAACAAAATGGCAACAGATCACAAAAGAAAAGCACATTAATGTGATAAAGAGTAAAATCAAGAGTTAGAAGCATTTCTAGACTTAACTTTCAGCACTCATATTAAAAAGCCAGCCACTGCCATGGAGTCCATTCCGACTCATAGAGACCCTATAGAACACAGAAGAACTGACTGTCGCAGAGAGTTTCCAAGGAGTACCTGGCAGATTTGAACTGCTGACCTTTTGGTTAGCAGACATAGCACTTACCCACTATACCACAAGAGTTTCCGCCCTCTATTACCAATATCTTTTAAAATCAGCAAAGGATTGTTTCTCCCTCACCTGTGGGGTAAAAGATGGCTTTCATTCCAAACGATGAGTGAGCTTTCTAGGAGTTTACTGTGTGGGCTGTTACTTTTGTGCATGTGTATATGTAAACATAATTTTTTATCATTCTCTTTTAATGATTTTTTTATTAAACTTTACTTGAAAGTATACAGAGTAAATTAACTTTGCACTAAACAGTCAATACACACATTGTTTTGTGACATTGGCTGTCAACCCCATGCTGCATCAACAATCTCTCCTTCTCCACCCCAAGTTCCTCGTTTCTATTTGTCCTGTTTTCCTGTCCCTTCCTGTCTTCCTCCTCTTTGCCTTTGGTCTGGTGTCTATTCATCTCTTCTCCACGAGCTGAACTATGAAGCACATTCCTCATGTGTGTTGCTGTTGATCCTGTAGACCAGTCTAATCTTTGGCTGAAGAGTGAACCCCAGGAGTGACTTCATTACTGAGTTACAGCAGTGTCCAGGGGCCAGACTCAATAGAGATTTGTCCAATTTCTGTCAGCCCAGTAAGCCCAGTCTTTTGTGTGTGTGTATGAATTTGAATTTTTATCTATATTTTTCCCCTGCTCTATCCAGTACCTTCTATTGTGATCCCTGCCAGAGCAGTCAGTGATAGTGACCAGTCGCCACCTGGTTGTCCTGGGCTCAGTCAGGGTAGTGGAGGTTATAGGTGTTGTGGTCCATTAGCCCTCTGGACAAGTATTTCCACTGTGTACTTGGCCTTCTATCCCTTTTGTTCCAGTTGGGATGGAGCCAGTAGCTGTATCTTAGATGGACACTTGTAGGCTTTTAAGACCCCAGATGCTGCTCACCACAATCAGTGGTAAAACATTTTCTTTGTAGACTGTGTTATGCAAATTGCGCTAGACTGTGCCCCTCAACCAGGTACCTCAGTCTCTCAGGATGTTTGAGTTCGTCTGTGAAGCATCTGTGACTTTGCCTGGTCAAGTTGTAAAATCAGTGACAGTTTCTAAATGTGTCTTTTAAAGTCTAAAGATTCTCCACAATAAATTTTATGGAAATTTTTACTTTGCTTAAGCTGATAAAGAGTCATATTGGATAGACGAAATATCTCTAGAGAAAGAAAATCAAATTACATGCAGTATGAACTTCAGATTTACCGACGGCAAAATCAAATCTGACTTGTCTACAATAATTACAAGTCATGGAGCTGAATTTAGAATTACCAAAGTTTTGACTTTAGAGTCTCCTTAAAGCTCTGTTCTTAAAAAAAAAAAAAAAAAGGTGGAACCTATAGTTATCCACACAACATGACTTTCTAAAATATGACTCGTCAATTTTTGAAAGACTCCATACTGATTACATCCAACAAATCTCCCTAAATTTTATGTGCATTGTCCCAGGGAGGGTGTTATTTACCTACAAAGCAATGACTTTAAAATGCAATAGAAAAAGACCAAGAAATCTTGCTTGTCATTTCTCCAGTAACAAATGGTGTGAGAAGAATGAATGATTATTTCAGTCAGAACTCCTAGTTAAGGTCTGGGATATCCAGAAAGAAAAGCCAAAGCTGAGAATGAGTGTTTCATCTCTATTTTATTTTCATATAGCCAGAGTTTACAATTTCACCTGTTTGCAGAAAATATTTACACCCTACACAATAATTTTTATGATAATATCTTTAAAACTGAATTCAAACAATCAAAAACAGAATGAGGAAGGATACATGTACCTCTGTCTTTGAGCTTCCTGTCAACCAAGGTGAAGAGAGGAAGAAGACGATACAGATTACGTATACCATATGTGTCTTATTAAGTAAACAGTATATCAGTTCCTCAAAAGAGTTTTTTTTTTTTTTTTGTGGGACGGGGGTGGGGTGGTGCTAAATTCTTCAAAGGTATGACAGAAAAACTTGGTCTTTCTCTTATGAAATGTCAGACTTTTGCTTTCCTTTCTTTATGCCACAGGCACACACCTACAATCTATCTTCTTAAAGTCTTCCATTGGCAACTCTATCACTTGGGATGTTTCCCCACCAAGAATGACTGTAAGTGAAAACAGAACACAGTCATAGCTCTTCCATTCCTTGCTGTTATATTATATAAAGAATCGATCACTACAAATAAAATAAACATGGAAAATAAAAAAGCTTCAAAATCAAACAAAGCTCTGAGCAAAAAATGGTTTCTGTTTTCGAAGACCTGACTCCATGCTGAGACAGTATCTGAAATACCACATAATTTCTTCCTGTCCTTTAATTACTGAGTTAGGAATTCACTCATCCCTCCATCAAACACCTATGAGGAAATAGCTGTCATTTGACTGCCCTTACTCTTCTCCTAGTCTACTCTGAGCTGCATGGGTAGGAATCCCTGCCAATCAGTTTCCAAGGTCCCCTTGCCATTTGCCTTCAGGCTGAAGAGCACAGGAGACTGAAGGCTAGAAGGATGAATGCAACCAATATATTTCTCAGCTGTTTCTTTGCTTCCAGCAGAGTCTTCACAATGGTTATATCTACTGTGGCCCCAGCTCCGTGGACCCAGTTCCCACCTTGTAGTCCTGCCACAGTCTTATTTCCATGAGTACCTCCATCTCTCTTTGCTGTTTCAGCTCCAGGGTTATTAGCAGCTTCCCAGAGTTGCAAATCTTGTGAACTTGTCGCCTTCTGGTTGCTCTTCTAAATGCTTTTATAGCTGCCTATATTAGGTTTCTTTTACTAAATTATCTAGCATGAGCTTGCTTTCAGGCCAAATCCTTCCATGTAATGGAGGATATGTTTATTCTTTGTTCATAAAAGGTCTCATCCAGAGTCAGTGATCTACACGGTGTTGACAGATTGCACATTTCAACTTCTGGTAGCAGAGTCATTGTAGCTATCAGCAAAACTTTTCGAAAGTCAATGAGACTCTCAGGAAGCTTCCAAGATCCATTTCTAGAACCTTGTGTTTGTGTCTGAGCAGTGCCGGTATTGAAGATTGTCTGAGCTAACCATAATCTCCAATTACATGATCCTCCAAGGTATACACAACTTAATATTCTCAACTTCAGGTAAAGTGATATGCAACAGTAGCTCTAAGCTTCATTTTCACCCCTAGAAAGTCTGCTTCTCCAAATCCTTCCTTTGTGGAAATTCTGGAGACCTCACTATATTTGGATGATGAACAAGATAACTACACCACTAATTTGGAAATTTTTAAAAATCTTTTTCCCAAAGTCTGTTTCTTCTGGGTCTTTCTTGTTTACATCAATGGCAATTCCAGTCTGTTTTTCCTGAGGTTCTAACCCCTAGTGTTACCATTAAAATTCTTTCTTTCACACCCAACTTTAAACCAATCAGCAAGATCCATTAATAAGACATCTCACCACCCCTTTTATCTCAACCTAGTTCAAACCACCATTATCTCCTGCTTCACTTTCAGTGGCCTCCACACTTATTGCTCTGCCTCTATTCTTGAACCCCTGTAATCCGCTCAAACATAACTAACATCATCAAAATTTTCCTCTGCTTGACACTCCCAAGTAGCTCCTCAATATACTCAGAGATATACCAAATCATTATTACAGAATCCAACAGATGTTGCATGACCTGGCTTCTCTGTCTCCTCTCTGGCCTTGTTGCCTACCACTCTCCAGATCTTTCTAATCCTGTTCCAGCAGAATAGGTGTCTTCACTGATCTTCAAACAAGCAAGAAAGCTCTTGTCTCAAAAATCCAGCCATTTCTTTTGCCAGATGCTTTTGTCTGAGTTATTCTACTCCAAGTATCTCCCTCCCTTATGTCTTTACTGAAAAGTTGTCTTCAAAGCAAAGTGTCCTTCACATCTAAGTATTCAATAGCAATATCCCACACCCACCTCTATCATTTTTACTTTTTTCCGCTTCATTCTTTTTCAAAGTACTTACGGACATTGGATGTATTTATTCTTTTAACTGAGTACTTTTTGCTCTCTCTACCTAGTACATAAACTCTGTGAGCTCAGCATCAGTTTTGTCTGCTGTTGCATCCCCAGTGCCTGGAATGGGACCTAGCATCTATTAGTTATTCAATAAGCACTTTGAATAAGTAAATTGGTCTTCAGGAGAATGCTACCTAAATCAATAAAATAACAGAGACACAAAAATGTGATTATTCAGTAGAACATAAAAATTAGGTGGGGATGTATTTCCTAAATGCCCTTAATATCTCTCTTCCCAGCCTCAGATAAGCTCAAATTCCTATAAAGACTGGTTTCTGTGAAGTGATAGTATCTTCTGTTCCAAATTTACTTCCTGTCCTCTGAGTGGGGTTCTTGTACTCCTTCTTGGCCTTTCCAAGTTTTTCCTTTTGTTCTGTTTCTACCACTTACACAGCTTGGATATGACTGCCTGTCTTATTTAAGGCTTGGACCCTAGTGCTGTCATTCATACCATGCTCTGCTCCATATTTGTGTCTTGAGGGCAAATCATACTCCCATCCTCATGCCTCATTACAACCTTGCAAATAACAGGCTTTAGTGGTAGTCTAGGACTCCCACTATTTGAACAAAGAAAAGGATAAGAATGAAGACCATACCATTGAATAATCAAAGTAAAAATAAGAATAAAATTACCTATATAGAACCTACAATGGTAGTCATTATTGTTTTTGTGGAGTATCTAAGGCTCTAGCTTGTGTTAAGGAATCTCTAAGTAGAGAAAACGTTTAAGTGTTCAGCTGCTAACCAAAAGGCTGGTGATTCAAACCCACCCAGAAGTGCCTCAGAAGAAAAACCTGGCAGTCTGCTTCTGAAAGACCATAGCCATGACAATCCTATAATTCTTTTCTGCACCACATGGGGTTACCATGTGTGAGAACTCACTTAACAGTAATGGATAAACTTTTGTTCAGCTCCATGAAGACACAGAATCATATGCCCCTAAATATAAGGCATGTTATTTGGGTAATTTAATGGGATTTCCAAATAAAGATTAGAACTGGATTTTGTCACAAAGTCTACACATAAACCTAGCTGGGCTCCCCACTTCTTCCACCTACCTGTAGCTTCAAGCTCCTGAAAGTGAATAGACCACTACACTTCAGAAGAGTCACTAAGAAGGTCAGAGAAGGCAAAAGGGAGTCAAGGAGAACTCACCCAACTGTTTACAAATAGAAACCTGCATAGGAATTGTGTTTCCTGTAGATAAAGGAAAGAAGAAAGGGAGAAAAGGAGGGAAGGAGGGTGGAGGGAGGGAGGGAGAGGGAGGAAAGAAATTATGGAAACGAAGCAGGGAAAGAGTGAGGATGAGGCACACAGTGAAGATTTAATAGTCTTAACTGTTGCCCCAAGGACCTTTTGGTGGTCTATCAACCCTTTCTTACGTAATGTTTTTACAGGCATAAGACTGCATACATGGGAATATCAAGGAAACTAATTATATTGAAACACAGCTATCAAAATATTTTTAAATACCAAGTTTGTGATGGATATTTGCGCTTCTCCAATATTCCATTAAATAACAATTTACAAGGGCAGGTCTGGCAACTACACTGTAACACTGAGGAGCATAAACAATATTTTGAGGTGTCAGTAACAATCATAATGCAATGGAAAAGAATATATGACTTATTGATAAGAAGTGCTACTGCTAGTACTACCTATGTGGCTGTTAGTACTGAGAGATGCTGCCCAAATTCACAACTGACAAACTCGACAAACTTCCAGGAGAGGTTAATGAAATTAAAGACATAATTTTGTTTCCTATCTAAGTTCACAGAACCTTGGAACTCTATTCATCAATTACTTATGGGTCAGCGGACTCTGGTAGCAGAGCTTCTGTAAGAAAATATAAATCCAATGAACAAAAGAAAATTTCCAAGCGTGTCTCACACTAAGACCAACCAGAGAAAGCAGATGGAGTATTTGCTCAAAGAATTTCCTTTGTATTACTGTATCCATAAAATAGTCCAATATTCCAAAACTCTACACTTCTTAAAAAGGATAGAAATCACAGCTTTGCTACTTGAAGGATGAATCACTTATAACTGGCCAGTTCAGTTAGTTTCAGAATTGCCATCACGAGGCTAATCGTGGACTGCATTCCTACAACTGATAGTTTTCCTAGTTGCAAATATTTTTACTTCTGTTTATTTCTTTATTTGTTTGCTCCAATCTATAAAATGGGACCCTAGCCCATCTGTTTGTCATACTGGGGTGGCTTGCATGTTGCTTGGATGCAGAAAACTATGCTACAGGGGTTCCAAATACTAGCAATATCACCCATGGTAGTTAGGTTACAGTAAAGCTTCCAGACTGAGACTGAAAAGAAAGTTCTGGAAATCTGTTTCCAAAAATTAGTCAATTAAAACTCTTTGGGTTACAAAAGAATGTTGTGATACAGTGCCGGGTGATGAGCTCCCTAGGTTGGCAGGCACTCAGGTTACACAGGGCCTACAACAATGGACCCAGGCAGACAAGTGCTCTTAAGGATGGCCCACTACTGAGTAAGGTTTTGTTCTGTTCTGCATGGGGTCAGCATGAGTAAACACGAGCTCAACAGCAACTAACAACATAGTTATCACGGGAACAAGACGTGTAGCTTGCAAGGGTTGTTGTTCCTGGCACATATTAAGTGAATTCTTAAAATAAGGGCTGTTTTCTTACCTTCACTTTACTCTGTGAACATCAGCTAGGTGTCTAACAAGATCTATGCTTCTAACTAAGGGAAATAAAAATGTGAGAATTGATTGAAGCAAACCCATCATCAGGTCTGAAAAAAAAGTCAAGATATAAGGTTTTTTTCAATTACACTGGACATATCATTCCTAAATGCTGATACGTTATCTTTTTGGAGAAGTTAATTTTCATAAGGTTCACCCTTATTTTTCTAAATAGAAAATTATGTTTAGGTTTTTAATACAAATCACTTATATCCAAAGAGATCTTTAAAAATGCTGACAAGAGCTTCTAGAAACACTTCAATTCTAAGGTTGAATCAGCTCCAGCATTATTAAAATAATGGAAGGAAGAGATACGCTGAAGAACTACTTTCCTGCGTCTCAGATTGGTACAAGCCTTTTGAAGTCAGGGAGGGGAAATAAACTCAGGAGCATGAGGATAATTCTCATTTGGCAAGGGAATTTCCTTGAGGCTGGACACAATACCCTGAAAGTATTAATGGATTTGTGAGTTACATCACTGTGGTTTGGGAATAATTTTAAAGCTCAGCAAAATGCAAAATTAATTTTTGATATTTTTGCTCCAGGGTCTTCTTCAAACTTTTGCTTGCCTTCTGCTCTCCCTTTATTAAATATTTGTTCTTTCTTTTTCTTGGGGGCATGTTGTTCCTCTTTCCAAATGTTTTTTCTTTGTTCATTCATACTCAAATTCACTCTTTAAAATATTTATGGAGTCCTTCGAATGTGCCAAACACAGTGATAGGAACATGGACTACAAAATGGAATATCAACAGACTCCATAGCTCAAAAAATCAAAGTCTGTTGACATGAAGTCAATTCTAACTCATGAAAACACCATTTGTTACAGAGTCAAATTGTTCCACGGGGTGTTGTTGGTTGTAATCTTTACAGAAGCAGATCACCAGATCTTTCTTCCATAGTGCTCTGGGTGAGTCAATTGTGAACCATTTACATCACCCAGAGATTTCATACAGAAGAGTTCAGCTGACCCCAAACAAAGGAAACTGCAGAAGCTCAGGACAGCGCCAATCAAGAAGTACTGTAGGCACAGTTTGCGGTATTGGCCCTGATGACGGGAGAGTGACCCTCCACTGGAGAAGCCAGGGAGGGCTTCCGAGAGGGAAGAAATACTGAAAACGAGATGTGACAGATTATCACTAAAGGCAAGAAGATGGGAGGGGAAAAGGCCTGGACTAAGTCAAAAAATGGTGATGAAATGAGGACATTGAGGGAAGGAAAACAGTTTGGGAGGGCTGGAGCACAAACGCAGCAGAGCAGGAGGTACTGAAGAGCTGTCTGCAGACTTGGAGAGGAAGTGACAAGTCCCGAGGCCAGGTGCACCGAGCAAAGACATTTTCACTGAAAACATGATGCAAAGAGAGCTCAATCCATGCTTTTGCAGCCAGCAGGCTGCTGGGGCAGTCAGTCTACAAAATAGCCCACTAAGCCAGTTCTACTCTGTGCTACAGGGTTGCTGTAAGTCGGACCTGCCTCGAAGGCCGTGGGTGGCTAACCACAGACTTCACAAGAGTCAGAACCTTGCTCTCGAATCAGTGCAGCAGTGATTGAAGGACTGGAAAGCTTCCCATGCTGCTTGTAGCATGGTGGTGAGCAGTTTGGGCTCCAGATCCTGATCGTGTCTATTGCAGTTCTGGCTCTTCCTGCCTCTTAGCTTCTGTGTGATCTGGAGAAAAACACTGAATGGCTCTGACCCTGTTTTCTCAACTGTAAAATGGGGATGATAATAAACGAATCTATTCCGGAAGGCCTAAATCAGGAGTACACACCACAAGAATGAGCAGAGAATAAACCCAAATGAAACCCTCTATCATTCAGTCGATTCTGACTTACAGTGACCCTATAGGACAGAGTAAAACCATCCCATATCGTTTCTAAGAAGTGTCTGGTGCATTCAAACCGTCAACTCTTTTCTTAGCAGCCACAGCAGTTAACCACTATGCCAAGAGGGTCTCCACTCAATAAATATTGCTGCAGATTTTTTTTGTGTTTGTGGTGTGTGTGTGTGCACGTGTGTTTTGTTTTGTTATTATCTGTCAAGAGATTGCACTTCAGTCAAGGAAAAGCAGAATTTTAAAAGGTTATGTCACAAGCCGGCATTAGAACTACTACACTTGGTGTCAATCATGCTTGTGAAACTACCAATGAAAAAACCTAGACTTGGCATTTGAATTCTCTCTGTCTCTCTCTCACATACACCGCCTCCCACCCCCTCTACACCAAAACAAATTTATAAGTAGTAAAAGTAATAAATCTATCCCAATGTGAACTAGCTTAACAAAGTACTTAATTACAAAATTTGCCACATACTTATGTAAACATCTTAACACCACGGTGGATAGACTCAACGGCACTTGGCTTTGGCTGGATCTTTTCTCCAGTATTTCAATGAAAACAGAAAAAACATAAGTGTCATAATTGTTAAGATCTTCTAAATATTTTATAGCTTCAGTTCAACAAGTTCATTTTAGGCTTTTTTGTTTTAATTGGCAACTGTTTTATTTGCCTCTCTTTACATAAAACATGTCCAAGAAATGCATTACTCAAAGTAATTTCATTACTGGAATAATGCTCATTAACATATTTGTGAAGTTCTGTGGTTTTATATAATTTGCATTTGTTCAACAGCTTCCTGGGATAAAGCCATTTCAATTTTCATGGCAGTAAACACTGTAAAACACTTTGTCCACCTTTACTTTTTACAGATGAGTTGTGGTTTTTCACAATGAAAGGTCTGTTGTAACTCACAGCTCCTCCTGTCTCTCCTCTTTTGTCTTTTCCTTCTTGCCCTAGTTCTCAAGGTTGCAGCCTTCCCTCTAATTTATATCCCTGCTATGCAGTATCTGAGGAAACCCTGGTGGTGTAGTGGTTAAATGCTACATCTGCTAACCAAAAGGTCAGCCGTTCAAATCCTCCAGGGTTTCCTTGGACACTCCTATAGAGCATTCTTCCCTGTCCTATAGGGTTGCTATGAGTCAGAATCAACTCGACAGCACTGGCTTTACCAAGGATCTGCTCGTTTCCTTCTTCCCCCAAATTGTTGGTAGAGTGGTGTGTTGTACCTCTTTTCTTTGCTCTTGTCTCCAACTTCTTCACACGGTTGAAGCCCTTCACATGAAAGTCTCCATTACTGATCACTAGGGGGAACATAAAAGGAAAGCCAGAATAATGGGTAGGAGAAAGGGATGGCATTTTCTGAATTTTATAAAAAATTTGTTGTGGTCTCCTTATCTAGAGACTTGGACTCTCTTCTGAGAGAATTGCTACAAGTTTGTTCTCCTTTCCTTTCTCTATCTTCATTCCCCAAGTAAATGTAATACCTCTCATCCCTATTCCCTGCCCTCAAGAGAAAGATATTGGGACCCATTTTTCTTAAAGGTCCTCTTACTAGCCCTGGACCTGAAGTAGTGTTTGGTAGCATTGGAAGGATAGTAGATAATCAGCCTTTTTGAGGTTCTTCAGAGAAGAGTGATAGTCACTTCAAAGGAACCTCTCTCTAAGACCAAAATGGAACGCCTTCCCACATTTCTTCAAACAAACATTTGCTTCTCACTCAATTTAACTTTATACACTGTTTCTTCTTTGATTAGAATCATTTCTCCTAAGACTTCCATCTTCTCCCCTCTTTTTCCCTGTGTCATGGACTTAGTCTAGTCTATTCCACTAACAGGGGCCACTAGTTCTGTTTAGGTGAATGATTTAATCTCCTTTTCTTCACTGAAAGCAAACTGAGAGCACAAGAAAGGCCCAGGCGTGGTATGTTTTCCAGGGGGCCTATCCACACAAGGTGGAGTCGGTAGAATTCCACAGGAGGCCTGATGGTTTCCAATCTTTCAAAGACATTATCTGCAAAAACCAAATCCAGTCAAAGACCCCATCAATCCCCAGACACAGGAGGGCATGCGTCACCTCTAGCTCTTTGCTGGGAAGCATATTTTCTCAGTTTTGTCAAGTGTAATGTGTATATGAACAAACCTTCTGGCAAGGAAATGAAGTCAGTTTCTCTGCTACATAGGAGATGAACACTGTTTTGTCCTTACAATACTATTTCTTGGTCTTCCTTGCCATTTTCTCCCATTCCCCTGCCTTTTATCCTTCCCTCTCTGCCTTCACTGCAGTACTTTTTCCTCTGTTCTCTCCATACATGCTAAGCCTCCAAGATATATTCCCATTCTCGTCTTAGCACACATTTCTTCTTCTTGATACCATTTACTTCATAATTTGAAATTCCCCTAACAAAAGATGCTTAATTCTCAGTCTGCAGCTCTAAACGTCATTGCAACCTCAGACCGGCCAGTGCAACGGCCTGCATTGTCTTCACTATCACTTTTGATCTGGGGTAGAAGGCCTATTGTTAAGTAATATACTGAGTTATTATTATCCTTGAACTTGCCCTATAGTATAAATACCCATAGGAAATTATTTTTAAACAATGAATTACAGATTATGTAAATGAATTATGTGAAAATGTATTTGTCTATAGATATATAAGGGATAGCAACTACTAAGAATTGAATTGCATCCTCCCAAAATAAACATTTGAATTTTAACCCCTATGCTTATGGATATGATCCCATCTGGAAATAAGATTTTCTTTGTTGTATTAAGATTGGTTTGGTCATCTAGAGCTGTTGTAACAGAAATATTACAAGTGGATGATTTTAAGAAAGAGAAGTTTATTCTCCCAGTCCAGCAGGCAGGAGATGTGAATTCAGGACATCACCTCCAAGGGGAAAACTGCCTCTCTGTGTCAGTTCTGGAGGAATGTCCTTCTCTCCAGTCTTCCCTTGGTCTGGGAGCATCTCAGCACAGGAACTTCAGATCCTAAGGTTGTTCTCTGCTCCCAGCTCTGCTTTCTTGATGGTGTCAGGTTCCCATGTTTCTCAGCACACTTCTTACATTTCTTTTATATCTCAAAATAAATTAGCTTAAGACACTATCTAGTCTTACAGACCTCATCAATATAACTGCCACCAATCCATCTTATCAAATTATAGTAAGAGAATTTACTACACGTAAGAAAGTCTCATCGAATGACATAATGGTGGGCAATCATAAAATACTGGAATCACGGCACAGCCAAACTGATTACACAATTTTGATGGGAAGACATAATTCAATTTGTGACCAAACGATACCAGCATAGGATGTGTCTTAAACCAATGACTTTTGAAATATAAAAAGAGCAGATTAGACATAGTGAGAACAAAGTACAAACTGGAGAAAGATAGAGGCCACACGGAGATCTACAAGGAACAGAAGTTCAAACAGACAGTTATCTTCCAACACAGCCTTCCAGAGAGAAGGGCTTTGCCTAGAGCTGGAGCCAGTAATTCATACATCTAGCCTCCTAAGCTTGAGAACATAAATGCCTGTTCTTTAAAGCCATCCATGTATGGAATTCCTGTTACTGTAGCACTAAGAAACTAAGGTACCCAACCAACCAACCCTCATTTGTTTCTAACTCATGACAGTCCCAGGTACATCAGAGGAAGAACTGCTCTCCACAATGTTTTGAATGAGTATTGTCTTTCAGCAAGGAGCCCTGGTGGCACGGTGGTTAGGTATTAGCCGCTAACTAAAAAGTCAGAAGTTTGAACTTACCAGGCATTCTGCCAAAGAAAGATGTGGTAACCTGCTTCCTAAAAATTACAGCCTTGGAAGGTCTAAGAGGCAGTTCAACCTTGGCCGATAGGGTCACTGATAATAGTAATCAACTTGACAGTGACGGGTAACGGAATTATCCTTCAGAAGTAGCTCATCAGGCCTTCTTTCAAGCCACATCTGGATAACAGTTGAACTACTAACCCTTCAGTTGGTAACTGAGTGCTTAGCCGTTCACACCACCCAGGGCTTCACATACAATGGATAATATATACTTACAGATAATATATAGTGGCTAAGGGCTGCGGCTGCTAACCAAAACATCAGCTGTTCAGATCTGCCAGGTACTCCTTAGAAACTCCGTGGGGCAGTTCTACTCTCTCTTTAGGGTCACTATGAGTCAGAATCAACTGGAAAGCAGAGAATTTTTGACACCTAGTAGGAAACCCTGGTGGTGTAGTAGTTAAGTGCTATGTCTGCAAACCAAAAAAATGTCAGTTTGAATCCTCCAGACACTCCTCAGAAACTCTACCAGGCAGGTCTGCTCTAACCTACAGAGTCACTATGGGTCAGAATCAAGTCAAAGGCAGTGGCCTCAGGTTTTTGGTTTTTTTTTTAGAATACCTAATAGATACAGTGAAACGTACCTTTAAATCACAAACTTTACAACCAGAGAATCTGACCCTGCCTATTTCCTCCATTAAGCGTGAGCTCGCAAGCAAATCATTGCAATAATTGTCATTTTCTTACAGAATTGTGTGACAGTTAAATGAGTGAATATATATAAAGTTCTTAGAGGAGTTCCTGTTATCTCATAATCATTACCTACGATTATTACTTTTCTTTGTATCTTCCACAATCTACTGTAATTACCTCCCAGGTGGTGGCAGTTTTAGACCCATGTTCTGGTTCGTCAACACCTCACCCAGAAGTAGGGCTCGTGGTAGACCCTCAACAATACTAAATTAATGATAAATGAATAAACAAGTGGAAGGGAGAAGAAGAAAGCATAAAATTTGAACTAAGAAAAATGGGCTTTATGGACCAGCCAACTCTGAAACAAGATGACACAAATGACAGACTATTAGATGGTAACCACAGGAAGGAATTTGCTTTGTGAGATCTTGCTCTTATTTTGAAAAGAATTTTCTTGTCCAAGTTTTGTCTTCTGATTTAGAATTAAAATTAGTATAGAATAATGAGAAAGGGTACGTAACAAAACCTTCCTCAGGGCAACAGCTAATGGAGCACACTAAAAAATAAAATAAAATAAGTTAAAACTAGGACCTAAAAACCGCTTACTTAGAGTGTCTCCTCACTTCGTTTTATTTTACCCAACTCAGTTCCTGTTATATTATCATAACTGTAGCCAGTATTTTCCAAGTTAAAAAGTGAACGATAAGCCAAGAAATTATTAGAAATAATTTCTTAGAAGTAGATCCCCAAGTCTTAATCAGAAGGTGTGATGGACTCTAGATGGACTTGAACTTCCAGCCTTTTAGTTAGCTGCCAAGTGCATTAACCATTTATACTACCCAGGATATCTTCTATCTACATGGTATATTCTAAATATGATTTCTCACCATCTCTAATCCAGTAACGTGAAGTCAGAGTTACTGTGATAGTTGCCTACTGATGCCCATTCCCACCTTTAGTCTTTACTCTTTATTTTCCATATAGCAGCTGGAGCTCTCTTTTTCTTTTTCTTTCTTTTTTCCTTTATGCTTTGATAAAGTTTACAGCTCGTTAATTTCTCATACAAAAATTTATACAGATTTTGTGACATTAGTTGTAACCTCCACAACGTGAGCAGACTCCTGCTTTCTACCCCAGGTTCCCTGTGTCCATACAGCCAGTTCCTGTCCCTGCCTGCTTTCTCAGCCTTCCTTTAGACAGGAGCTGCACACTTGGCCTTGTATGTATGATTGAGCTAAGACACACATTCCTCATGTGTATTATTTTTTCTATTGTAATCCTGTCTAATCTTCATCTGGAGTGTTTGGGAATAGTTTCAGTTCTTGGTTAAGAAAGCATACAGGGTCTACAGCTCTGGAGGTTCTTCCAGTCTCTGTCAGACCATTCTGTTGCTGTTGTTAGGTGCCGTTGAGTCAATTCCAACTCATAGCGACCCTGTGAACAGCAGAACGAAACACTGCCCTGTCTTGCGCCATGTCCATGATCATTTTTATGCTTAAGCCCATTGTTGCGGCCACTGTGTCAATCCCTCTCATCGAGGGTCTTCCTCTTCTTCGCTGACCCTCCACCCTACCAACCATGATGTCTTTCTCCAGGAACTTATCTTTTCTGACAACATGTTCAAAGTATGTAAGATGTAGTCTTGCCATCTTTGCTTCCAAGAAGCACACTGGTTGCACTTCTTCCAGAACAGGTCTCTTTGTTCTTTCAGCAGTCCATGGTACATTCAACATTCTTCTCCAACGCTATGATTCAAAGCCATCAAGTCTTCTTCTGTCTTCTTTGTTCATGATCCAGCTTTCACACACATACGATGCGATTGAAAATACCCTTGCTTGGGTCAGGTGAATTTTGGTCTTCAAGGTGGCATCCTTACTTTTGAAGACTTTGAAGAGGTCCTTTGTAGCAGATTCTCCTAATGCAATGCATCTTTTGATTTCTTGACTGCTGCTTCCAAGGGTGTTGATTGTGACCCAAGTAAAATGAAATCCTTGACAACCTCAATCCTTTCTCCATTTATGACAGTGTTGCTTATTGGTGCAGCTATGAGGATTTTTGTTTTCCTGATGATGAGGTGCAATCCATAGTGAAGGCTGTGGTCCTTGATCTTCGTCAGTAAATGTCTCAAATCTTTTTCTTTTCCAGCCAGTAAGGTGGTGTCATCTGCATAACGCAGGCTGTTAATGAGTCGTCCTCCAATTCTGTTTATAATCCAGTTTCTAGGATTATTTGCTTGAAATACAGATTAAAAAGATATGTGTGAAAGGATACAACCCTAATGCATGCCTTTCCTGACTTTAAAGCATGTAGTGTCCCATGGTTCTGTTCACATGACTGCCTCTTGATCCATACACAGATTCCTTAAGAGCACAATTAGGTGTTCCATTAAGTTTGGTCTTTTTATGTGAACTTGAGTTCTGCTGTATAATTCTTCCTTGTTTCATTTGGGGCTATCTGTTGTATTCCTTGTCAGAGGGGTCATTGTTGATAGTCTGACACTATCTAGTTCTTCTGGTCTCAGGCTGATGGAGTCTCTGGCTTAAATAGTACTAACATCTGTTCAGCTCATGTTTTCCTTATGACTTCTTTTTTTTTTCCTTTCTCCTTTGCTGCAAGTGAGATGGGATTGATTGATGCTTCCTAGGTAGCAACTCTCAAGCTTTTAAGACCACAGACACCACTCATCAAAGTGGGATGTAGAATATTTTCTTACACTTTTTTAGACCAATTAAAGTAGATACCAGGTCTAACAATTAAGTTCATGAACTCATCCTAGAAAAATTGCTACATACCTCATTGCTGAATATCACTACAGTACTCTCCTTGGGAAGCCGTGCACTGGTGCCTGTGCCTAGTTAACCCTTCAAAGCAATTTAAACTCTTTTTCTGAAATGACCATTAAAGCTGTCATCGGATTACCCCTGATGTCCTGAATGTCCTCAAAATGTCTTCCTTTCAATATTTCCTTTATCTTTGGGTAAAGAAAAAAGTTATTGGCAGGGAGATCAGGTGAGCACATATGTTCCAATAGTTCCAATACAGTTATTTGCTTACTGGCTAAAAACTCACTCACACACACAAACGTGTGAGCTGGTACATTATAAGGATGTAAGACCAGTGAGCTGTTGATAAAAAGCTGAAGTTGTTTTCATCTTAACTGTTTCAAGCAGCTTTTTCATCACTTCCAAATAGTAAACTTGGTTAACTGTCCAGTTGGTACAAATTCAGAAAGAACAATCCCTTTGATATAAAAAATGGTTAGCAACATCACTGTGACTCTTGATTTGGACTGATGGAATTTTTTTGGTGATGGGGAACTGGCTGACTTCCGTTGTACACTTCCGTTGTACATCTTACCTCTCCAAAATGACTTGCCAAACTTCAATTCTCATTTATTTTTGTTCATAGGTGAGCTCCTTTGAGACCATTTTTGTATACATCTTTCTCATGCCAAGATTTTCAGTTAAGATCTTCCTAACCGAAGATGTGTTGTAGCCGGGCAGGGAAAGCAGTGGGAGCTGCATATAGGTGAGCACGCAAATTTATATGGGAATGTACATTTTCATTCAATCACAATTAAAAAAAAAAAAAGATCTTCCTGTTTCTCTACAGTTGTTTATTTGGTCCACTATGCTACTCTGACAATTTTGATGCACAACTCCACTAATTTTTGCAATGTTTTCTTCAGTTCTGCTCATTACTTGCCATCCTGACCTCCCTTCATCAGTGATGCTTTCTCTTCCCTCGGGAAAACATTTAATCCATTTGTACACTGCCATTTTCTTCATGGCATTATCCCCATAAACTTGAATTAACATGTCTCTGATTTTACTTTCACTCTTGCCAAGTTCAACAAGAAATTTAATGTTTGTTTATTGCTCTAATTCAAGCTCTGACATTGTTGTGAAGGCATACAAAAACACACAACAACAATAATGAATGCCACTCAGCAAGATACTGCCACACATCAAGGTGAACTCAACTGTGAGACGCTGATAAACCAAGGTTATGAAACCATACTGAGTTGTTTGTACAGTGCTGCTGACATAAGCGCTTGGTGGTAAGTTCATGACATTAATTGTCAGACCTTATATTTTTAAAATAAGATTTTATTATTAGGTTTACACAGCAGCTTAAGTTCAGTGACACTGGTTACATTTTTCACAACTCATGAACTCTCTCACTGTTTCTGTTTTGGTTACTCCATTTGCCTTCATCTAGTTTCGCTGCTGCCTTAAATTTTTATCTTTGTTTTCAAGTAATAGTGACCACTTGGTCTCATAGAGAAGATATTTTTAAAAATCACAGAACTCAAGCATGATTTTCTTTATTTTTTGAGCCAATCTTTTATTTAGCTAAAAAGTGATCCCAGAGGCTAGCTTTCATTCCAGGTTTTAAAAGTATCTCAGAGCAATAGCCTCAGGGGAATTCTCTAGTTTCAACCAGTCATTTGAGTGTGGTCATTGTTGTTATTTTTAAGAATACAACATTCTCTTCCATATTTTCTCTCCTTTTACGAAGGTCCATCTATTGTGTCCTTGGTAAGACATAATTTTAAGGTTTAATTATCTACAGAATCATCATTTACAGTTCCGTGGATCACTTTAACATCACCTTACTTGATATGGTCTTGTAACTACCACCAAAAGATTGCGCATTATTGTTGTTGGGGGCCATCGAGCTGGATCCAAGTCTAAGTGACCCTGTGCACAAAAGAATGAAACACTGCCCAGTCCTCACACTTGTTTCCATGCTTGAGCCCATTGTTAACAGCTTTGTGGTGGTCCTTCCTCTTTTCACTGACCCTTTATTTTACCAAATGGGATGTCCTTTTCCAGTGACTTATCACTCCTAACAACAAACACGTCTGCTGTATGTAAGATGTAGTCCCTTGATTGTTGTTTCTAAGGAACACTCTGGTTATACTTCTTCCAAGACAGAGTTGTTCAATCTTTTGGCAGTCCGTTGTACATTCAAAATTCTTTGCCAACACCAAAATTCAAAGGCATCAGTTTTTCAGTTTTCCTTATTCATTGGAATATAGATGAAGATTTTACATGTAAATGAGGTGACTGAAAATATCATGGCTTGAGTCAAGCTCACCTTAGTCTTTAAGTTAATGTATTTGGTTTTTAACACTTTAAAGAGGTCTTCTGCAGCTGATTTGACTAATACAATGCATTTTTTGATTTCTGGATTGCTGCCTCTCTGGGTGTTGGTTGCGGATTGAAATAAAACAAAATCATTGACAACCTCAATTTTTGTTCCATTTATCACTATGTTGTTTATTGGTCCAGTTGTGAAGATTTCTCACAAAGGCTGTAGCCTTTGATTTTTATCAGTGTTTCAAGTGCTCTTCACTTTTAGCAAGGAACACATGTCAGATGCATAACACAAGTTGTTAAAAGTCTTCCTCCAATCCTGATGCCACACTTTTCTTTATGTAGTCTATCTTCTCAGATTATTTTCTCAGTATACAGATTGAATATATATGGTGAAAAGATACAACACTGACACACAGCTTTCCTGACATTAAATCATGCAGTGCTCTCTTATTCTGTTCAAATGACTACCTCATAATCCATGTACAGATTCCTCCTAAGCACAATGAAATGTTCTGGAATTCCCAATCTCTGTAGTTGTCCATAATTTGTTATGATTCACACAGTTGAATGCCTTAGCATAATCAACACACATGTAAACATCTTTTTGATAGGCTCTGCTTTTAGCCAGGATTCATCAGACATCAGAATATCCCCTGTCTCACATCGTCTTCCGAGTGCAGCCTAAATTATTGGCAGTTCCCTGTCGATATACTGTTGCAGCTGCCTTTGAATGATCTTGAGCAACATTTTCCTTGTGTATGATATTAATGACATTATTTGGTAATTTCCACATTTGATTGTATCACATTTCTTGTGAATATGCATAAATACGGATCTTTTCCAGCTTTCTTGGCATAAATGAGTGAATATTGCTCAGGTTTCATCTGTTTATCGAAACATCTCAGTCGTTGCTCCATCAGTTCCTAAAGCTTTGTTTTTATCAGTGCCTTCAATGCAAGTTCAATTGCTTCCTTCAGTACTATCAGTTCTTGATCACGTGTTACCTCCCGAAATGGTTGAACATTGACCAGTTCTTTTTGGTACAGGGACTCTGTATATTCCTTCCATCTTTTGATACTTCCTGAGTCATTTAATATTTTCCCCATAGAATCTTTCAGTATTGAAAGAGGCTTGACTTTTTTCTTCAGTTCTTCCAGCTTAGGAAAAGCTGAGTGTGTTGTTTCCTTTTGCTTTTCTATCTCCAGCTATCTGCACATGTTATCATAATACTTTCCCTTGTCTTTTCAAGCTGCCCTTAGAAATCTTACGTTCTGCCTTTTACCTCATCTTTTTTTCCTTTTGCTTTAGCTACTTGATGTTCAAGACCTAGTTTCAGAGTCTCTTTTGACATCCATATAGGCCTTTTCTTTGTCTCTTGTCTTTTAATGACCTTTTACTTTCTTCATATATAGGGACCTTGATGTCATTCCACAACTTGTCTGATTTTTGGTCATTAGTGTTCAATGCATCAAATTTATTCTTCAGATCATCTCTAAATTCAAACGGGATATATTTAAGGTCATCCTTTGGCTTTGGTGGACTTGTCTGAATTATATTCAGTTTCAACTTGAACTTGAAGATGGACAATTAATGATCTAATCTGTAGTCAGCTCCCAGTCTTTTTCTGACCAATGATATTCAGTCTTTCCACTATATCTTTCCACAAATATAGTCAAATTGATCCCTGTGTATTCCATCTGTTGGGGTCCATGTGCATAGTTGCTGTTTATGTCTGTGAAAAAACGTAGTCATTGGTCATGCAAAATTCAGTCATGTGATCGCTGGCATCATTTCTATCACCAAGGCCACATTTTCCAACTACCAATTCTTCGTTTCCAGCTTTCACTCTCCAATCACCAGTAATTATGAGTGCATTCTGATTGCTTGTTCAATCAGTTTCAGATTGCAGAAGATGGTAAAAATCTTCAGTTTCTTCATCTTTGGCCTTGGTGGTTGATTCATGAATTTGAACAATAGTTTTATTAACTAGTCTCCCTCGTAGGCACGTTATCCTATTACTAACAGCATTGTACTTCAGGATAGATCCTGAAATTTTCTTTTTCACAATGAATGCAAAGTCTTCCCTCTTCAAGTTGCTATTCCCATTGTAGTAGACTGTGTGATTGTTCAATTTCAAATGGCTGATAGCAGTTCATTTTAATTCATGAGTGTCTAACATATGGATCTTTATACATTCTATTTCATTTTTGATGATTTCTAGTTTTCCTAGATCCATAATTCATAATTCCATGTTTTAATTATTAATGGATGTTTGCAGTTGTTTTTTTCTCATTTTGAATCACATCACATCAGCAAAAGAATATTCTGAAAGCTTGAATTCATTCACGCCATTAAGGTTGACTCTACTCTGAAGAGGCAGCTCTTCCCAAGCTGTATTCTAAGTGCCTTCCAACCTGAGGGGTTCATCTTCTGGCACTGTATCAGACAATGGTATCCTGCTATTCATAAAGTTTTCACTATCTAATTTTTTTTAGAAGTAGACAGTCAGTTCCTTCTTTCTAATCAGTCTTAGCCCAGAAGCTCAGCTGAAACATGCCTACCATAGGTGATTCTCCTGGTATTGACTGCCAGTGATAGCTTCCAGCACCACAGCAAGACACAAGCCCCCACAATACAAACACACTTAGAGACATATGGAGGCATAACTTGGTAGACTATGAAAATAAGGTACTTGTGGCCCAGGAAGGGAATTGGACAACTTGTTAATAATTCAGATAAAATGCATGGCATCCTTGTGGGAGTGGGGCCATCCAAATAAGGTGAATGGGATCCTAAGGAAGTGATTGGTCAGTTTCACTACCCCACTGCTGGCTTAAGATGAGCCATCCCAGAAGTGGAAATGGGGGTCCTCATTACCCTGAGATGCCGATAGGAGAGCAGAATGCATCCTTTGGACCCAAAGTCCCTGCACTGGGAACCTCCTAGACCCAGGAGGCAGAGAGTGATAGAGCTGTAACACCAGAGACAATGCAAGATGGGGCAAGAAGGAGTGACAGAGAAACGGTGCAACAGAACCAGGAGACAAGACTGTGCAATGAGTTTCCTAGTTCACAGAGCAAGACAGTTACAGTGTGTGTGCCACTCCACAGAGCAAGAAAGCTGAGCACCCTCAGGCAGGAGGCTTGCTGGCAAAGTGGGGTGCCCCTGGGGCAATTATTAGCAGAGCTAAATTGCTTTATAACACTTGCCTAGGCAGGGAAGAGGCCAGGCTGAGAGCCCATGAGACTGAGGGCCAAGGAGGGGCCTGCCTGTGGTCATGGCTGAGAAGCTGTCCTGAATGAAGAACTGTATTCTAAGTCATTCCCGATACTGAATTGTAACCTGTTACTAACATACCCCATGCCTGGGGGTGAGTATAGTCTGTGCATTCTTTGCGGCCATAAAACAAAACCCAAACCTTTTGCTGTGGAGTCGAGTCAGAACTGCCCCCTAGAGTTTCCAAGGAGCACCTGGTAGCTTCGAAGTGCTAACCTCTTGTGTAGCAACCATAGCATTTAACCACTACACCAATAGAGACTCCCTATGTAGGCATAGCAAGGAACTACTCTACCCAGCAGAGAAACAGAGAGTGATGGCAGCAGGTACAGCTGGTGTCAGAATTGGTGAAAACTGAGGAAAGAGGAGGCCTGTCCGATCTTTACTTCACAGCAGTCAGCCTTGGACTGTTGATACTGAAATGATTCTCCTTCCCACTTGCAAAGTTGGAGGGTGAGGTCTAGAGCACACTATGTTCATACTTCCTCGAAATACTGGTGGCACTGTGGTTAAGTGCTACCTCTGCTAACCAAAGGGTGGTCAGCAGTTTGAATCCACCAGGCACTCTTTGGAAACTCCCGGGGGCAGTCTACTCTGTCCTGCAGGGTTGCTATGAGTCAGAGTTGACTAGACAGTTTTTCTCTTCTTTGATTTTTTAAATTTTTTTATTTTTTGTGGTTTTTTCTCCACTTGGTTCAGGACCTTGGACAAAGTTCTTGTTTACCTTAAATGCACAGTCTGGTCACCTTTCAGTTTTCTCCTACATCTTTTTTAAGCTTTGTATTCTTGCTTTGTATTTGTCCTTTGTATAAACCCTCTGTTTATTTTTATCTGCAAGCCTGTTAACCAGCTTTTACCTTTTAGCAAAGACATTTTGAGGTAAACCTAAAATTAAGCAGTACGTTGGCAGAGTTCTGCAGACAGGAGATATAAATAACTGTATCTCAGTTTTTTTTTTAATACTCTCATTTTTACTTGTTTTGGGCTGATGAATTTAGAACACACACAAACTCTATTGGTAATAAGTATACTAATCAGCAAATGTGAAAGATTTCCTTTAATAAGTCATATGTCAGCAAAGATATGAGCTAGAGAAGTGAAACAGTAGTACTTATCACTAACACTAATACTTAGTAAGGAGTAATGTTTCTACAGTTCTGTAAAGTTTACAAAAAAATACTTTCCAATATATTATTAAATTGTCTCTCAGAACAACTTAAAAGGTAAATTATTACTCTCACTTTATATCTGAATAAACTGGAGTTTAGAGAGAAATGACTTACTTAGACTGTAAGTAGCTTTATATTGAAAAATATTTTTCCACCCAGCATGTCTTTCTCTCATGTATAATTTCAATCACTCTCCATGTCTTTTCAGTGGGGTTACCATGTCTGCTAATCTGTACAAATTCAAGTTTTAGAAGAAATGATCTCAGCCTATTTAATGAGAGAACTCCATTCCCCATCCATAGCAATTAGTTTAGGGATTCAAGCTTGAAAAATCAAATGGAAATACAATTTTTTTCTCTGTAGAAATAAGCTACAGGGACAAACTAAACTGAAGCTATTTCTTGCCAATTTCCTGGGTCAAATCTGGATAATACCTTCAAAGAGAGAAGAAAGTTGACCAACAGAAGCAGAGCGAGAGAGATTTAAGTCACTAAATTTCACTTATTTGCCAAACCAAGCTTGAACTAGATTTCTGACCAAGAGTCCTGGCCAATTTGCTTTAAAAAACCAAACCAAACCCACTGCCATCGAGTTGGGTCTGACTCACAGCAATCCTATAGGTCAGAGTAGAATTGCTCCACAGAGTTTCCAAGGAGCACTTGGTAGATATGAACTGCTGACCTTTTGGTTAGCAGATGTAGCACTTAACCACTAGGTCACCAGGGTGCCCCCAATTTAGACTATACTAACTAAAATCCAGGTCCTCAATACTCAAACTTCTTTCTTTTCACTATGAAATTCTATTAACTCAAGCAGTCATATCCCTCTAGGATTATAAATCCCCATGCCACAGGCTTACTTTTTATCATCTTCCATGCTTTGGTGTCACAAATAGATGATTTGAAGACCTACTCTGTAACCAGCTCTGTCATCTTGGACTAGTTATTCAACTTGGAAACTCAAGAGAGTCATTATAATCAAAATAACAATAGAATCTATCTTATTAAATTGTTTGTTACTGTTGTTAAACGTCATCCAATCCGTCTGACTCATAGCAGCCTTATGTACAACAGAGCAAAACACTGCCTTGTCCTGCAACACCCTCACAATCGTTGCTATGTTTGAGACCATTGTTGCAACCAGTGCATGAGCCCATCTCCCGGAGGGCTGCCTTCTTTTTGCTGACACTCTACTTCACCAAGCATGATGTCCTTCTCAAGGGACTGGTCCCTCCTGATGACATGTCCAAAGTAAGCAAGACAAAGTGTCACTATTGTCTCTTCTAAAGAGCATTCTCACTATACTTCCAATACAAATTTGTTCATTCTTCTGACAGTTCGTGGGATATTCAACATTCTTCACCAATGCCATAACCCTTAGACATCATTTCTTCTTCTGTGTTCTGTGTTAATCGTCCAGCTTTCATATGCATGTGAGACAACTGACCATACTAAGTCTTGTATTTGGTGCATCTTAGTTCTCAAAGTGACATCTTTGGTTTTTAAACACTTTAAAGAGGTTTCTGTAGCAGACTGCCCAGTACAATACATCATTTGATTTGACTGCTGCTTTTATAGGCACTAACTGTGGAACCAAGTAAACTGAAATCCTTGACAACTTCAGTTTGTCTCCGTTTATTGCAATGTTGCTCATTGGTCAGGATGTAAGAATTTTGTTTTTTAGTTGTTTTCTTTTTTTTTTAAGTTTTTAAACTTTTTAACTTTTGTTTTTCTTTAAGCCTCCGAAGCCTGTGGTCTTTGATCTTCAGTAAGTACACTTAGTCCTCTTCACTTTCACCAAGTAAGGTTATTTCATCTGCATATCAAAGGCTGTTAATGAGTCCTTCTCCAATCAGGGACAGATCGCCCAATAAGTAAGGTAGCACATGCTTGGGGCATCAACAAACCAGAGGAAGCAGCTGTCCCAAGCAATGGCCCACAGATACCAAGCAGGCAAGACACAAAGAAAGCAAATACACAGCAGAAGGGAAGTAGTAGAACACTAAACAAAATTGATATTGTTTTATAAATTTTGCATGTGATAACATTATATTTTCCCTTTTCATTTCCAGCTGATTGGGTCAACCATGTAAGAATGCACAACAGCACTATAATGAGGTGATCTGTCACTGGTCCCATGCACAGCAAACCAAGACATGTGTTGAAATGAAGCACACCTTTGTGTTTGTGTCAGCAACACTGGTGCCACAGAGGTTAAGGGCTACAGCTGCCGACCAGAAGGTCAGCAGTGCACAGCCTCTAGATCCTCTAGATCCACTCCTTAAAGACTCTATGGGGCCATTCTACTCTCTACTATAGGTTTTCTATGAGCCAGAGTGGACTCATTTGCAGTAGGTTTGCACTGTATTTTTATGATTCTACTTGTGACAGTTCTTGTACGACAAATGAATGAAATTATATCATACTGCCTCACAAGTACTATTTCTTTACTATCTCACACCTGAAGAGCAAAATTACATTTCCCACATTATTTTTTTTAATTACTAATTTTGAAACGTTAATTTTTGTGTGACTATCCAAGTTCAAATATAAATTTTCCTTTTAAAATTTTACTCGTTTTATAAATTTTCTTTATTTTTGATTATACAAACTCATTTGTCTTACTCAAGCTAAATTAAAAAAGTTACACTATTTTATATTTAGAGAAAATTAAATGGCAAAAACTAAGTTGAATGTAAAAACAAAAGCTCACAGAAGATGTAAAGAGATCAATTTTGTAAATTCCTAAAGAAAAATTCCAAATTAATTTCATTTTTAAAAAATAATGAATAAGAAGAGACTTCTTCCACTGAACATTTGAGTTTAATGGGTACAAATTGTTTGACAAGCAATATTGAAATTACTAATAGCAAAACAAATACAGCAGAACTTGTTCCCAAACACCTGTGCAGAACTTCTTCCAAATTCTGTGTTCATCCTGTACTGCAGTAAAAAATAATGGTGTAGCACTTGAAGCTGTTTTAGAATCTAAACTTTCTGCACTGGCAGATGCTATAAATAACAGAAATATAGATCATGCTTGTAGAATAACTTTTCTACTAATAATGTAAATTATCAGATCAAAAGAGGACCAAGTAACTGTCATTATCACAGTGGACCATTTGACAATTTGTGTCAAAAATTTCTGGGTGCTAAACAAACAAAATCATGAAGCTAGACTATATTTTTAAGGTACAAAGAAAGTTGAAAGTTGTAAGAGGGAGTGGCTTCTGTATGAGCACTGTATATTGCTTTGTCTACAAAGTAATCAATCTCAAATAATTTAATTCTCAGTTTACTATAGATCAATTTAGTGATTACTGACACTCAAATATGATGAAAAATAAAAACATAATCACTGAGATTATATGTTGCCATATTTCAACCAAAGACATTCTTTTGGTTTAATTCATCAGCTAGCAACAAATTAATGAAGAATGTCAGTATTGAAAAGCAATTTGGCAACATTCTACTGCTGTCATTGTAACAATCACTGAATATAGACTATCATTCCAAGGAAGAAATGAGGTATTTGGGTCCTTACAAAATGGAAATTGGGAGAGAATTACCTGAACTTTTTGCTATTTTGAACCATTTTTAGCAGGTTATACATCAAAATATGGCAACACAGGAAAGGACAACCCATTGTATAAGTCTAAAACAGTGTGTGAAGAATTAATAAACTTAATAAGCATCTTAGGCTCGTTCTCTAAAGAAGCAAAACCAATGCAGTATTAGACAGAAATTTACATGAAGAAAATGGCTTATGTAGTTGCATACACTGTAAAGTCCCAAATCCATGGGTCATAGTGGATGCTTCTCCTGACTCATGTAGCTGCAGGTGCTGGTGAATCCAAGACGGGAAGGTCAGGTAATAGGCTTCTGGCTCACAGGCTATGGAGGCCAATAAGCCCAAGATCAACGGATAAGACAGCAGGGAAGCTGCCAGCTCAAGTCCTAAGAACCAGAGGTCAGATCAACAGGAGCCAGCTGCAGGATCCAGAGTGAGTGAAAGGAGTAAGCCTTACCAGAAAGACTCTATCAGAAGCCGGCCACAACCCCAGGGAAACTCCCTTTCAGCTTACTGGCTGCTCACAACAGATCTCATCATGGAGATGATCATATTATATCAGATCTCACCACGGAGGTGATCAGATCATGAAAAGCTGCCAAACTGCATTGTAACTGCCAAACCACTGAGAATCACGTCCCAGCCATGCTGGTACTCCACCTTAACCATCACAATAAGTGATGAAGTTCAATCAATTATTTTCAGTGAAATAAGTTTAGCTTGATGTTTCAGTTTGTATACTATACTCTTGATTTTTCTCATACATATCAGCTAAATAAAATTCTACACTCAGATCCTAGATGTCTTAGAAAATATTGCCAGATCACACACAAAAATGAGATACCAAAAGAGAAGCTGAAAATATTACCAACAAAATGCAAACACCAGAGTGTATATTTAGGTGGCTTCTATAAAATAACATATTACAGCATTTTTATCAGATGAATCAAGCTCTCCAAAGTTTAGAAGTAAATTGATGGGTAAGCACAGATCTTGCCAGGCATTAACAAGGTATCTATATAATTTAAGACAGGTTTTAAAATTTTAAAAACACAAATACTAATTATCAAGCAGTTCATGTCACAAAAGCATTAGAATGAAAGAAGTATTCTAGAAGCATCACTGAGTACCAGAGATCAATTTTGCATAACCACATACTACCCCATGATCAAAACATTGAGTCTTACATGAAGAGAGGAGCCAAAGTATATGAGGTTCACTCAAATAAATTCTAGTTATTAATCAGTGTGAATACACCTGATGAACAATGCATGAAGATGTTCAAGAAATTAGTGCAAATTTATCTCAATGACTTAAATACACACTTTTATGGAGAAATGCTACAACTTCGTTCTTACATGAGAACTAAGTTTCCAGATTCAGGAAAGACAAATTTTCCATGTAGGTATCCATCCATGATCCCATAATAGAGGATAAAACACACTCCCAATGTTGAAATTGCTTTATGGATAATTCACTTTAACGATCACAGACACACAACAGAAAGTTCATTTGTGTCCCTAAAGAGTTGTAAACATCCTCAGCGTATGAGGTCTGACAATTAAGTCCAGAAAATTAACTGTTCTAAGTGTCACATAACTCAGTACTGAATATCACTACAGTCATCTTTGAAGCAGTACCTTTTTGGGATGCTATGCACTGACACTAGCGCCTCGTCCACCCTAAAAAGCAACTCTGGAACTCTTTCTGGAGTGGCCATTGCACACAGTGGCATGTTGGCAAGTTCACAAACTTAATTGTACAGTTGTCTGTGAGGGAGTTTTTAGCTCGTCAACAAATAAACTTATTGGAACACCACCCTACTCACTTGATCTGGCCCCAGTGACCTTTCTCTTTACCTGAAGATAAAGGAAAGTTTAAAAGGAAGACATTTTGATGATATTCAGGACATCAAGAGTAATATGACAACAGCTCTGATAGCCATTCCAGAGAGTTCCAAAATTGCTTTGAAGGGTGGACCAGGCAATGGCATCAGTGCACAGCTTCCCAAGGGGGTGCTTTGAAGACAATCACAGTGATATTCAGCAATGAGGTATGCAGCACTTTTTCTAGGATGAGTGCATGAACTTAACTGGCACTCCTCATATATATACAAGTATATATACATAAACATACTTTAGCTACTTTAGAGTTGATATGAGAGCTCAATAACATTTTTTAGACACTGCTGAAACAACAAAACTCACTGCCTTACTGTAGAATATGTGGAATATTCTTTGTGTGGAAGATATAGTCTATGGAAAAATCTCAAGAGCCAGCATCCAATATAAGTTTTATAATGTAGTTCATCCCATTCTGCTAAAATAACATATGCCACTTTTGCATTCAATTGCCAGAAGTTGTAAGAAGTTACAACATCAATAGTTAAGACACACACACATATATGTACACAAATATCTAAGTACTTCAGGTCCACATCACTTTCAGCAAGGAAGGTTGTGTTATCTCATAAAACAAGTTGTTAATGAGTCTTCTTCCAATCCTGATGCCACATTCTTCTACATATAGTCCAGTTTCTCAGATTTTTTTGTTCAGCATACATATTATATAGGTATGATGAAAGGATACAACCCTGATGCACCCATCTCTTGACTTTAAACCACATGACACCTCCTTGTTCTGTTCCAATGACTGCCTCTTTATCTGTGTACAAGTTCCTCATGAGGACAATTAAATGTTCTGGAACTCCCATTCTTTGCAATGCTATTCATAATCTGTTACGATCCACGCAGTTGAAGGCCTACACGTAGTCACCTCAACATGTAGAAAGCAAAAACCCATACAAACTGGCCAGCAAGTAACAGCATGACAGAGGAAAGATTGAAGCCATCAAGGTTTCCATTTTACTTGGATCCGTAATCAATACCCATGGAAGCTACAATAAAGAAATCATAAGATGTATTGCATAGGGAAAATATGCAACGTAAGACCTCTTGAAGGTGTTAAAAAGCAGTCACCTTGAAGACTCAAGTAAGCCTGATCCAAACCCGGATGCTTTCAGTTGCCTCGTATGCATACAAAAGCTCGTTGATGAATAAGGATGACTGAAGAACTGACGTCTTTGAGCTGGGGCATTGGTGAAGAATATTGAATATACCATAAAATGTCAAAAGAATGAACAAATCTGTCTTTGAAGTACATCCAGAATGTTCCTTAGAAGAAAGGGTAGCAAGACGATGCCTCACAAACTTTGGACACAGTCTCAGATAGGATCAGTCCCTGGAAAAGCACACCATGGTTGGTACAGCTGAGGGTCAGTAAAAAAGAGGAAGACTTTCTATGAGATGCATTGATACAGTGGCTGCAACAATAGGCCTTTGCATAGTTAGTAAACCACAGATGAACATCTTTCTTGTGTGATCTGCTTTCCACCGTGATCTGTCTGCCATCGCAGTGATGTTCCTAGTTCTACAACCTAGTCAAAATCCAGCTTGAATTTCTGGCAGCTCCCTGTTGAGATACAGCTGCCACAGTTTTTGAATGATCTGCAGCAAAAATTTACTTGTGTGTGATATTAATGATACTATTTGATAATATCTAAATTCTGTTGGATCAACTTTGCTTGTGATAGACACAAACACGCTGGCCAAGTAGCTGTCTTCCAAATGTCTTGGCACATATAAGTGAGCAATTCCAGTGTTACTTCCATTTGTTAAAACATCTCAGTTGATACTGTGTTAAATCCTGCAGTCTTGTTTTTCTGCCAGCGCATTCAGTGACGTTTGAACTTCTTCCTTCAGTACCATTGTTTCTTGAATATATACTGTCTCATGAAATGGTTGAACACCCACCAATTCTTTTGGTCCAGTGATTCTGTGTATTCCTTCTGTATTCTTTTGATGCATCCTGTGTCATTCAATACTTTTCCATTGAATCTTTTAATGTTACAACTTGAGGCTTGAATTTTTTCTGCAGTTCTGTCTGCTTGAGAAATGACGAGCATCTTCTCTTGATTTTCTAACTCCAGGTGTTTGCACACTTCATTATCTCAAACTTAGTGCTGTACCTTCATATAGATCTTTAAAAATCATCTGTTGATATTTTTTCTTTCTTTTTTACTTTATCACTTCCATTTGCTTTAGCTACTCTACCGTTGAAGAGCAATTTTCAGAGTCTTTTCTGACATTCATTTTGGTCTCCCCCCCTTCTCTCTTTTTGGTGACCTTTTTCTTTCTTCATTTTTGATATCCTTGATGTCATCCTACAACTTGACTTGTCTTCAGTCAGTGTATTCACTGTATCACATGTATTCTTGAGATGGTCTCTGAATTCTGGCAGGAAATACTCAGGGTTGTACTTTAGCTTTCATGGATTACTTTTAATTTTCTGCGACATCAACTTGAACTGGTATATGAGCAACTGATTGGCTGTTTCACTGGAGGCCTTTGGCCTTGATCTAACTGATGTCAAGCTTCTCCATCATCTCTTTCCACACTTGTAGTCAATTTGATTTATGTGTAGTCCATCTGGCAACGTCTTTGTGTATAGTCTGTTTATGTTGTTGAAAAAGATATTCCCAATAAATATATTGTTGATCTATCAAAATTCTATCATGTAATCTTCTGCATCATGTGTTATCACTAAGGTGGTTGTTTCTAACTACAGATCCTGTTTCTTTGTTTCTGATTTTCACATTCCAAACCCAGCAAACCAAACCACTGCTGTTGATTCCAATTCATAGCGACCCTGTAGGACAGAGTAGAACTGCCTCATAGATTTTCCAAGGAGCATCTGGTAGATTCAAACTACTAACCAGTTGGTTAGCAGCCATAGCACTAAACCACTGTGCCACTAGGGTTTCCAATCACAAGTAATTATCAAGGCGCCCTGATTGTACTTTCGATCAAATTCAGACTGTGGAAGTCAGTAAAAATCTTTCATTTTTGGTCTTAATGGTTAGTGTGTTACTTTGGATAGTAGTCTTATAACTGGTTTTCTTTGTAGGCATACAGATATTATTCCACCAGTGACAGCACTGTACCTTAAAGTAGATCTTGAAATGTTCTTTTAGACAATGAATGCAATGTTATTCCTCTTCAAGCTGTCATTCCCAGCATAGCAGACAATATGCCTAAGATATTGATAGTTATGCATTCCATTTCATTTTTGAGAATTTCCAATTTTTATAGATTCATATATCATACATTCCAAATTGTAGTTATTACTTGATGCTTGTAACTGTTTTTTCTCATTTTGAGTCATGCCACATCAGCAAACGAAGGTCCAGAGGCTTGGCACCATCCACATCATCAAAGTGGGCTCTGCTTTATGTTTTGAATCCCTTCCAACCTGAGGGGCCAATCTACCAGCCCTGTATCAGACAATGTTCTTCTGCCATTCATAAGATTTTTACTGGCTAATTCTTTTTGGAAGTAGACTGCTGGGCCCTTCTTCCCAGTCTGTCTTAGTTGGGGAGCTTGTCTGGAACCTGTCTGCCATCAGTCACCCTGCTGGTATTTGAATACCAGTGCCATAGTTTCCAGCATCACAGAAACATGCATGCCTCCACAGTATGACAAATGTCCAGACATGAGGGGAAAAGGGGTATAACTGGCAATGTTAATAGCTATTTTGACTGGGGACACGAATATACAGGGTATACTTTAGCATTCTCTATTCTTTTGTATGTGTTTGAACTCTCTGGTATACATATAAATATATACATAATTTATATACATAGAAAAATCTACTACCATTAAGTCAATTCCGACTTCATAGCAACCCTATAGGACAGTGTGGAACTGCTCCTTTGAGTTGCTACCTGGAGATTCAAACTGCTGACCTTTTGGTTAGCAGATGTAGCACTTAACCGCTACACCACCAAAGTTTCCAGAGACAGACAGATAGATAGATTGATAGATGATAAACAGATAGATATAGATATATATAAATTATTTCCCAAGCCTTCGGAGAATCTTGTTTTTAAATAATCCTACAGTGAATCCTATAAAAGCCAGAACTGACAGGACTGTCTTCATTTTCTCAGTCTCAGAAGTCTTCCACCATTGACAGGGTGTAGTCTCACCACTTTCCTATCACTCTAAATAGACAGGGTCGCTATGAGTGAGAATCAACTTGAAGGCAACAGGTTTGGGTTGGGTATTTTCTCTGATGGGATTCTGCCTTACAGAAGTTGCAGCTTTGATGACCTAGACGTCAGTGCTCCTTTGGGTCTTAACTAGGGCCTAAATAAATTGGGACAAATTTCCCCAGTCACATCCAAAGGCACGGACTAATTCCACTCACTCTGGGTCTGTGTTTTTCAGATGCGCCTCGTTAAAGCTAATGAAAATGTCACAGATACTAATGAACAGCCAGCCCTCTGTAACTCCCCAGACAACCAGCCAAGGTACCTACGGAGACTTGGAAATCAACTGTAGCCTGGTGACAAACCCACTCAAGATAGCCTGAATGTAGGAGAGCTTGCTGGACTGCGAACATTCTCTAAGGCATAGCAGAGGGAGAATGATGTACAAAAGCCTCGGGAAAATGGCCCAAGATAGCAGAGCCAATTAACCATCTGAATTGCCTCTTAGACCATTGGAAACAAAGAGCTGTAATTACTTCTCATCTTGAACATTACCCTTCCTTGAAATCTTGGGAAATGAGCTGGGAGCAGTCTGAGGCAGCTTTGTAAATGAGAAGAGGAAGACAAGTTCTGTTTGTCTCAACCTCAATAGCCCAGGATGGATCTGTTAGTGACTCACAATTTGAAGAACAAGAATATGAACAATGGAAGGCAAAGAGGTTGGTGTTTGGGAAGCTTTTTTCAGCTTGTGAAGAAGCTCCTTGACTTTGAGGAGTCTCCTCCTGTGCGTCAGGCCAGCTGCTCTGCCTTTCTTTTCTTTCCCCTTCCCGTAATTCTCCCAGAGGAATCTGTTCAGCTTCAAGACATGAGAAGACTTGCTCTGAACTGGATTTGCATCTCTCATTGAGTCTATTTTAAGCTTTCTTTTGAGAAGCTAATGGCCATCTCTAGTCATTTTCCCATTTTCAGCCATTGATTACATCTCTTCTGGAGACTCCTAGGAGGGCGCGTTTCTCCCCCGAGGCTCCTGTTTGACACAGGCAGGCACTCTCCACTCTCCCCAGTAGAAATCATTTGGCAAAACAGTGTTTGCTAGAACTTTGTCCTCATCCTTTAGCCTTTTCAAAACTTTTTCTCATCTCATTGACACAAACAAGCCTCTCTCCCTAGAGTACCGTCGGGCGCAGCACCGGGTAGGCTCTCCTTGAAGTCGTGGTCCTGACTTCTCAAGCCTTTCATGACTGGCTTCTTCCTCCCCCCCGACCCTCCTTCTCTTCATTCCCTACCTGCCAGGCCCTACAACATGCCAACCTCATCATGTTCTTACTGAGAGACTCCGTGCTCGTGTTCCATTTCCCTGAGGTAACTCTTGCTCTAGCCAGCATCATCTACCTGCCTCCTCCCTGTCATTCATTTCTCAGCCGAAAAGCCACCCCCCAGAGACAACTTCCCTGACTAAAAAATAAAACTAAAAGTTGCTATCAAGCCATTCCAACTCACGGTAATCCCGTGTGTGGCAGAGTAGAACTGTGCTTCACAGGGTTTCCACTGGCTGACTTTGCTGAAGTAGATCACCAGACCTTTCTTCCACTGTGCTTCTGGATGAATTCTAACCACCAACCCTTGAAGAAGCACCCAAGAGTATAACTGACTGTATCACCGAGGGACCTTCAGTGACTACTCAAACTAAACTAGCTACCTTGTCACTTTAGATTATATCATTTCATCTTAATTGTCTTAAGAAGCACTTTTGATTATGATTTTTTTGTCTGCATTTTCCATGAATCTTTCTTTTTTTTTATCTCTCTTTTTTTGTCTGTTTTTTGCTTTGTCTCTTGGACAGTTCTGAGTATTAGAGATTTGAATCCTGTATCAGGTAGTTTTAGTACATTTTCTTCTACTGGAAAGTTATCTAGTGTTTTCTTCTGAACACTTACCAGAACCATCCTGTCATATATTTCATGTTTTGATATCTTCTGTTGTCTTCAGGACATTCAGTAGTCATATTCTTTGAGTGTTGATTGTAGATTTGTTTCATCCTGACTTTTTGTTCTATTTGGTTTTGTCTGAGAAGGCCAGCTGTGTGTTCTCAGACATCTGCTTGTCTGTGGACACAATACTTTTCACCTCCTTGTCCAGTGAGCAGAAATCCTGGTGGCACAGTGGTTAAGTGCTATATCTGCTGTCCAAAACGATGACAGCTCAAATCTGCCAGGGGCTTCTTAGAAGTTCTATGGGGCGCTTCTACTCTGTTCTATAGGGTTGCTATGGGTTGGAATTGACTCAACGGCAGTGGATTTTGGTGTCCAGCAAACAGGGCTAGTAGTTCATCTATGGTGCAGCAGGTCATGTCCATATTAAAGGGAAGGGCTAGGCTGGGTTATTTGTGGCACCTATTAGAGCTAACTGGGCAAGCCCTGAATAAGTACAGGGCAGGTTCCAGGAAGCCATGCCTGTGTTGCTCAGAGGTGTGATGTTTACCACACGGTACAGGTAGGCAGGAAGGGTTGGGGGGGTGGAACTGTGATGTATGGATCTAAAATAGGTAAGAGTATGGGAAAGAAAAGAGAGAGGAGAGAAAACCAGGAGCCAAAAAACAAACAAAAGAGTGCTAAGAGAGCTCTTGCCACTGTAGTAGAGAGACAAGAAATGGAGAAAAATTAAAGGAAAAAGAGGAAATAAGTAAACAAAAATTAGGAGAAAAGAAAGAAAAGCCTCCAGGGGTCCCACTAGCACAGCTGTGAAGACCTGGGTAGTGGCTCTCAGGCCTCTACACGTAGTCTGGTTAAAATGGACAGAGATGTCACATAGTGCGAGGTATTCAGGAGATGAGAAACAAAGGTAAGTACAGAGAAATGAGAAACTGAGAAATGAAGAAAGACAAAAAAGGCACAACGAGAAAAGTATATACTCCAGGGATCCTTCCAATGCAGCTGCACAGACCAGGCAAGTAGCTTCCAAGCCCAACAGCGCAGCCTGGATAGAAGCAGCACTCAACCTGAGAAAAGAAAACAAAGACACAAACAAAACAACAACCCCCCTAAAGGCCTGGGGGAATCCCACCAGGGTAGGCAACACAAACCAAGAAAGTAATTCTCCAGTGGAGCACTGTTGCACAGCCTTTCAGAAAGAATCAGATACCACGTGGAGCCAGGTGTTAAAGAGAAAGAAGGGTGAGCAGTCGAGAGAAAGGGGAGACACTGACAGAAGCCACACCGGCAATGGCGTTGGAATGGCGCCGAGAGAGTTCAGCAGTGTGAGCAGGGCAAATCCAAGTGACACAGAGCCCAAATCAGTGTCACCTAGCTAACAGACTGCAACCAGAGGGAAGTGACAGAGGCTAGACGGAGGGGGAAGGGGAGGGTAGGAAAACACATCCCTGGTTACTGGGTGCTCTGTCTCCTGCTGGGAGCTCCATGAATCTGTATTTCTGTACTCCTGGTGTGTTTTTCTCCAACTAGAATCCAACCAAGATGGAGAATCCGTGCTGCATTAGCTGGTTGGGAACTCTGCACCTACCTGTCTCTCTTTGCTCACTGTTCTCAGTTGTTTCCTATTCCATTCAGTGATCTGTTGCATTATCTATCTGTTCATTTGATGCTTAGGGTTCCAGAATAGACATTTGTGTCTCTTTTACTTAGTTTTTTTTTTTCAGATTTCTGCTGCAGAAGGGCAGCGTGGTGTTTCTGTCCATAGTGTCTAGTTAGCTCCACCACCAAATTATCTGATATTTTTGTTTGCTGGCTCCATTACCCCCCACCAGGATAGAAGCTCTGTGGGGAAAGATACCTTATTTTTCTTGCTCACTGAATGTCCATGGTGTCTGAAACTGTGTGTTGCATACAATAAGTGCATAATAAATCTTGTTGAATTGTTCTCATTCTATGTTCCTACCAACCCTGTGAGTAGACATTATTATCCCCTTTTAACAAAGGAATAAGCAGAGATTTAGAGTTAGATAGTGTTTCCAAGATCATCCAAGTCTAGTAAGGGGCAGATTTCAGAATCCCATTTAAGGCTGACTCTATCCCCTTTTGCAGTCAGGACTATGTGACCTCAGACAAGATGGGTAAAAAAAAAAAAATGTGTCTATAATCTTCTGCAGTACTCATTCACTCCAGCTCTAGTTGGGGTAATTTTGCTTCAAACCTGGAATATGTGGCCTAGTCAATAAAACCAAACCCACTGCCGTCAAAATGATTCTGACTCATAGCAACCCTACAGGATAGAGTAGAACTGCACTATAGGGTTTCCAAGGCTACAGATCTTTGCAAAAGCCAACTGTCATTCTCCTTGGAAAGGCTGCTGGATTTGAACCACCAAACTTTTGGTGAGTGGCCAAGTGCTTTAACCACTATATCACCAAGGCTTCTGTGTGACCTGGAAAGAATCTTCAAAAATGTCACCATCTTATCAGCTCTGAATCCTGGCAACCTTGCGTCAGAGTAGAACAATGCTCCATAAGGTTTTCAATGGCAGATTTTCCTGAAGTAGCTCACCAAGCCTTTCTTTCTGAGGTGTTTCTGAATCTACTGGAACCACCAATGTTTCCATTAGCAGCAAACATGTTAACCATTTGCACCACCAAGGGACCCTAGAATGGGTCTTAGGGATCATCTGACATTCATACATTGTACTAGGAAACAAGCCAACCCGAAGGCAAACACTTCAAACTTCAAACTGAGCTCCCTTGACCCTCCCATCATGCCATGGGGCCATCACACATAACTGTGGAAGTGGTGCCTGCTCAGAGGTACTGGATGGGGAGCATGTCCAGGCTGTGTACCCCTAAGTGTCTGCATGTGCCTGCCCAGTGGGAGCACCTTCTCCCTGTGCCACCATCAGCCAGTGCAGTTCAGTCAATTCTGATTCCTGCTGACCCCCTACAGAGTTTCTGGGAAAGCATGGATTTGAACTACTGACCTTTTTTGGTTAGTAGTTGTAGTTCTTAACCATTATACCACCAGGCTGCCCATGTAGCATGTGATTAAACTGCTTGCCATCTCTTTCTGCATTTGCTTCCATAGAGAATCTCATTTCAAGAAATAAGCCCTTTCTAGCCTTCTGGACACCAAAAATATTCAGAAGACTAGCTGAAGATAAATGAAAAGTTATTCACCCCCAAGAGAGGAATTGCTTTCCCTCTGGTAGTCGCTGACTCATCACTTCTCGTCTTAATTAATAGAGGAAACTAAATGTGAGATATTACAACTAAGAACCACTCGGGAGTTCACAAACATGAAACTCTATTAAGCAGTGAGTGCTTGGGTTTATGCCTTTCCTCTGCCCCATGCTTTTCACTCTCCTTTAGAACACACTTAGCCAAAATCAAATCTCCCTGAGGAGCTCTGGATAGCTGATGAATAAGAAAATAAGAGGCTTAGCCTAGGAATCTTTCAATTCAATAAGGCAAGAGAAGAGTCTAGAAGCAAATGTGACAGCATGCTTACAACACTGATTTTTTTAGTGGTGGGCTAGGGGTGGGGAGTGAGTTTTTGTTTCTTCTGTGTATTTCTGTAGTGATTTCTTCTAGGAAGCAGGTATTGCTTTGCACAGATAAACAACTATATTTAAAAGAAGTAGTAGAAGAAGAAGAAGACGATGGAGAAAGTGAAACAGGAAGCTACTGCTGTAGATAACTGCTCCCTGTCGGGTTGGGAGCGGCATGCAGGGTTGGCTTCAGCAATCTGAGCAGGAAAGGTACTCTGATTTAAAGCATTTGCCAGTGAAAGCGGGAATAAGACTGGGCATCCTTCCCTTGTGACAGCAGGACCCAGAGCTGGGGAAAAGAAAACCAGAACCAAAAGAGAGAATGCTTTTTATAAGCACCTTTGATCTGGATTACAGGCACATGGCTCTGTTTGAAAAGAGGCGTCACTGGGCTGAGCCTCAATACCTTCTGGAAGGTGGCCAAGGCCAGCAGGCCACTCACATGTGACGTGCCTGTTTGCTTTCTTTCTGCTGAACTTTGCCTTCTTCTGTAAAATAGGTCACCAGGGAAGCAGCCCCAGAAAGCATTCAGAGATAAATCTCCAAGAAGAGTGTGTTGAAATGAAATTAAAAAGCCTAAAAAAAGCCAGAAAAGATGAGAGGAACTACTCTCTTGTGCACTTAAAGATGTGAAGAAAGCGAGGAGAAAGGCATCGCAGCACTTCTTGCGTCAGCTTTTAAAAACTCTACATGTAAATTTTTTCTTCCCCTAATCCTTAGCAGCACCACTTACCAAGAAAGTCGAAAAGTGGAGCTCCTTTCACTCAGCTATGCTGGGAACTATTTCCACTTTCTCCTGAGCTTCCAAAGTAGGTGGAGCTCAATACACTGAACGCAATGCCAGCTTCGGTTTCATGCTGCTTGCAAACCACCCTTGGGTTCTAGGAAAATCCTGGTGCATCTAGCATCTACTGAATGTTTTGGAAGGCAGAGTTTTGCTGGAGAAGCAAGTCCAGGGCCAGAATTGGCATTAAAAGACAGGTGCATTTCATGCATAACCACCATTTGTCTATCAGTGGAAGCCTGCATATTGCTATGATGCTAACCAGGTTCCAGTGAAAGTTCCAAAATAACATGCAGCTAGGAAGAAAGGCCTGGTGATCTACTTCCAAAAGTCAGCCAATGAAACCTCTGTGGATCACAAGACTCTGATCTGCAACCAACCATGGAGATGGTGCAGGTCTAGGTAGTGTCTCATTTCATTGTACATGAGGCCACTAAGAATAGGGGGTCTACTTGACAGTGGTGAACAACATCATCAACAAAAGCCAGAGGTGAGGAGCCAGGAAAAAAGAGATGGGGAAAGCTAGAATCTTTCCTCAAAGCAGAATACAGTTCCACAGAGCTGTCTCTATTCAAGTGCTGGCGCTAAGAGGTTTAACAGGTTTTGCAGTGATTAAAAAATTCTTGTCCAGGGACTGATTCAAAACTGCCTTGGCAGGGGAGTTTAGGTGAGTTTTGCAGATAGCAGTTTTGCACAACTCAACAGAAGGAGAAGACAGTCAGGGCCAGACAAAATGCATGGATTTAGGAGATCTGTTTCTTCATTTCTTTTGAGAAATTTTATGTACAATTTGGACCATTGGAAATACCCCAAAACCAAACCAAACTCATTACTGTGGAATCAATTCTAACTCAGAATGACCTATAGGATGGAGCAGAATTGCTCCACAGAGTTTCCTGGTAGATTCGAACTGCTGACCTTCGGGTTAGTGGCCATTAACACTTAGCTACTACACCATCAGGGTTTTCTTTGCAAATAGTGTAGGGGTCAGAAGTAGATGCTCATTTAACCTCTTAACCTCCTAGAGAATTTACAGTCAACAAAGGAACCGTTGATCATATAGGCAGATAAATAAATGAAAATTAGAACTACAGGGATGTAAGAAGTCCCTGGGTGGGACTAACAGTTAATACACTTGGCTACTAAACAAAAATAGGAGGTTCAAGTCTTGAAGGCAGTTAGTGCCTCAGAAGAAAAGCCTGGGGATTGACTTGCAAAACAATTAACCCTTTACAACCCTTTAGAGCACAGTTCTACTCTGACACGGGATCTCCATGAATCAGACTAGCCTCGATGGTAACTGCTTTTGGTTTTGGTTTTAAGTGGTAAGATGCACTGGAGCTTAAAAACATTAATATGTGCTAGCCATCCCTTCTGAGCCCTGAATCATTTGAAGAATAGAATGGTCCAGCAGATGGAGACTCATAAAACCTGGCCTGGAGTATGCAGGAAGGTGTGCAGCAACAGTGCCTGCTGTGCTATAGCTCTCTTGAAGGAATGTTGAGCTGCACAAGAGATAAGCAGGTGTGCAAAGGAAAAAGAACTGCACTGATAAGCCCCAGCCAGAAAATTCACTCCTCTCCCTGTAAAGGGGAGTAAGAACCAGGCTAGAGGCCAGGACTATTCAGAAAAGTTCCTTCTCCTGGATTTCAAGGGTTCTCTCTCCTACATTCTAGATTTCTGGGTGGTACAAATGTGTCATGCTCTATTACTGTCATGCAGAGAATTGTGTCCCCCCAAAATATGGGCTGCAAATTCTAACCCTGTCTATGTGGATATAATCTCATTTGGGAATAGGGTCTTCTTTCTTAAGTTAATGAGATCATATCCGCATAGGCTATGTTGTAAGCAAATCACTTTTTAGGAACAAAAGAGGCAGATTATGCATTGGGGAAATAATAAGTGGGGAAGACAGACACCACATGAAGATCACAAGGAACTGCAAACCAGAAGATGAAGAATCAAAGATCTTCACCCAGTGGCAAAAGAAAGAGAGACTTCTAGAGCCAGTGTCCTGAATTCAGACTTCTAGTCTCCTAAACAGTGAGAAAAGAAATTGCTGTTTGTTAAAGCCACCCACTTGTGGTATTTCTGGTATAGAGGCACTAACCAAGCCCAGTGCTGTCAAGTTGATTCTGACTCATAGTGACCGTATCAGATAGAGTAGAACTGCCCTACAGAGTTTCCAAGGAGCACCTAGTAGACTTGAAACACAGAACTTTCAATTAGCAGCACTAAGCAACTACTTATCAAAAGGTTTGGCAGTTCCAACCCACTCAGCAGTGCCACTAAAGAAAGGCCTGGTGATCTGCTTCCAAAAGATTACAATCAAGAAAATTCTTCAGAACTCGGTTTTACTCTGTAACACAAGGGGTCTAGCTCATCTAGAACTGACTCAGTGGCAATGGACTTAACTTTGGTTTTGTTTTTCCCTTATAACCCCTGTATTTTTATTTTCTGTGTACAATGAATTTGACCATTGTGCCTATGATCAACCAGAGCATCAGTGATCATCTAAAGAAGGTTCAGCAATCTGTTTGTGCCATCTGGCTCCTGCCTTCATAAATTCAGAGCTCCACATCAGCTGCAGTTTCTTTGAGTTTGCTCCTGGATACCCAGGAGGCACTAAGACTTTAGATCATTCTCTGCCCTATTTTTCTTACAGATTAAGTTATATTCCCTAAACTATGTACTGATAGCCTTCTGCCTGTAAATATGATCCTGTTTGGAAATTGGATTTTCTTGGCTATATTTATTAGGTCATACCTTTGTAGGGTGGGTTCAAAATCGAATCACTTCTGAGTTATAAAAAAAGGAGAATGGACACAGAAACACACAGGAAGAAGAGGATGATAGGCAATAGAAGCTGACTCATTTACAAGGACTGCTGGCAGCTACCAGAAACCAAAACCGTCAAGGAAGCCCTTCTCCCTATAGCCTCACTCTGAATTCTGATTTTCTGCCTGCTGGCCAGTGAGAAAATAAATATCTGTTCTTTAAAGTTACTCATTTGTCATATTTGTGTTACAGCAGCACTAGGTAGCCCAGACAACTTCTCCAGTATCTTATCCCAAATTTTGTTCATCTATCTATGAAATCTTCATCCTTCATGGGTAAAACCACTCTTTAGGTGTTAGAATAACAAAACCAAAGTACTAAAGCCAACACTGTAGTAATTAACAAAGTCACAGCCCAACTCTGGCCACCTGTGGGGAAGGGACCCAGAGGAGCTCATAAACAAAGCCTCCTTATCCACATGGATGGCTACAAATCTGTACTGATAGTCTCCTCCCTTGGCCCTGAATGCAGTTCAAAATAACAGCCTTTCTGAAGCCCTCCTCCGACTAGAAGCTCTTCTGCAAGAGTTTTCTGTAGCACACACAGAGCTTACTTGCAGTTTGATCTCTTGGCCCAGAGACTTGGCAGAGAAATAGTGCCAGAGCTAGAAATAATTGCTCTGTTTCCTAGTCTCTGAGGGCCATGAACTTGGAAACACTGTCTTTTCCTTATAATTCATTTCTTCACAGCATCTCCTCTTGAAGGACCTACAAGGCCCACATACACCTGCTGTGTGAACAACACACAGTGTGAATTGGTCCACCATCTAGTAATATGAATAGTTCAAGTGTGCACTCGTATGCAGTGTAATAGAGTAAGCTACACAGGGAGAACTACTACACCACAGTGTGGTTGTGTGAACTGTCTGCAAAGTAGTTGTGTGAATTACGAAATGGGTTAGCTAGTATACAGTATAGTGGTGTGACGCACACAGTCTTAGCTACTATGCAGTATAGCAGTGTTAACTGCACAAATGTGCAATGCTATACAGTGTAGTGGCATCAACTATTTGGGTGAAGAATTATCACACAGTGTAGTAATGTGAAGTGCGAGGTGTAAACTAGCACATGGTACAACAGTGTTAACTCTGCACGGTAAGAACTATACAGAGAGCAGTGGTATGAATTATGGTGTGATCTGGTACGTGGCATAGCACTGTGAGCCATGCATAGTGTAAACTACAGAGAGAATAGTAGTATGAATCACACACTGTTAACTAGTACAAAGAAGACAGAAGAAGAACTAATGCCTTTGAATCGTGGTGTTGGAGAACAATAGTTAATGTATCATGGACCACCAAAAGAACAAACAGATCTATTCTGGAAGAAGTACAACCAGAGAGCTCCTTGGAAGCAAAGATGGCAAGACTGTGTCTTAACATCCTTTGGACATGTTGTCCGGAAGGATCAGTTCCTGGGGAAGGCCATCATGCTTGGTACAGTGGTGGGTCAGTGAAAAAGAGGAAGACCCTCAATGAGATGGACTGACACAGTGGCCTCAACAACGGGCTTAAGCACAAAAACGATTGTGAACACAGTGCAAGACGGGGCAGGGCTACATTCTGTTATGCACGGGGTCACTGTGAGTCGGAAGTGACTCGACGGCACCTAATAATGACAACAACAGCTAGTACACAATGCAGCAGTGTTAACTCTGCACACTGTGAGCTATGTGGAGAGTAGAACTGCTCCACGGAGTCTCCAAGGAGCATCTGGCACATCTGAACTGCCAACATTTTGGTTAGCAGGGGTAGCACTTAAGCATTATGCCACCAGGGCATATCATATTCATTATTTCTGCCATGTAGTCTGTTTTACTACATACTTACAGAAAATGCTTTTTTTAATTTTTTCTCATATAAATTAATAATATCCATGGAATTACAGGTTTTCTGTGTTTATATACTATCTAAAAACAGATCATATACCACCAGGAACACCCCTTTTGAAACCCAGAGTATAGAAACTTACTAAAGGAGTTTCTTCCTAGCCAGTGAGGGGAGGCCATGCAAATAAACATAGGACCAGTACCAGTCTTAGCAGACCTTCTGGACACCAATCTAAAGCCACTAATTCAGGGTCCATTGAACCTCTAAAGGAGGACCTATCACCCACAATAAATATATATCTATATGAACATGGCTTTAAAAAAATCAAGCATATACAATATGTGCCTCCTTAAAAAGCTAAAAATAGAAGTACCATGCCATCCGGTAATTCTGTTCCTGTGAATATATCCTAAAGAATTAAGAGCTGCCACACGAATAGACATATGCATATCCATTTTGACTGCTGCTCTATTCACAATAGCAAAAATACGAAAACAACCTGAGTGTTTATCAAGAGATGAATGCATAAACAGTATATGGTACATACAGAATGCCACATAATGATAAAGATCAATGATGAATCCGTGAGACATTTTACAACATGGATAAATTTGGAGGAAATTATGCTGAATGCAATAAGTCAATCACAAAAGGAGAAGTATATGTGATTACTGTTATAAAAATGCAAGGAAAGCTTTAATCATGGAAAACAACAATTTCTGGTGGTAATGAGGGTGGGGGTGTGGGGAACTGCAAACTAGATAGTAGACAAATTTTAGCTTTGGTGGAGGGAAAGACAACACACAATACAGGCGAAATCAGTACAACTTCCCTTACCGTCTGTCAGTTTGTCAGATTGTGGGGGCCTGATTGCTGCTGTGATGCTAGAAGCTATGCCACTGATATGTAGGTACCAGCAGGGTCACCCATGGTGGACATGTTTGCGTTGAACTTCCAGATTAAAACAGATTAGGAAGAAGGACCCAGCAGTGTGCTTCTGTAAAGAATTAGCCAGTGAAAACCTTATGAATAGCAGTGTAACGTTGTCAGATATAGTGCCAGAAAATGAGCCCCCAGGTTGGAAGGCACTCAGAAGACAACTGAGGAAGAGTGTCTTCCCAAAGTAGAGTCAACCTTAATGATATGGATGGAGTAAAGCCTTCAGGACCCTCATTTGCTGATGTGACACCACTCAAAATGAGAAGAAACAACTGCAAACATCCACTAGTAACGAGAATGTGAAATGTACACAGTATGAATCTGGGAAAATTGGAATCTGTCAAAAAGGAAAGGAAATTCATAAGCATCAACATCCTAGACATTAGTGAGCTGAAGTGGACAGTATTTGGTCACATTGAATTGTATAATCATATGGTATACTATGCCAGGAACAAAAACTTAAACAGGAATGGTGTTACATTCTTTGTCAAAAAGAACATTTCAAGATCTGTCCTGAAGTACAATGCTGTCAGTGATAGGATAATATCCATATGCCTACAAAGAAGTCCAGTCCAATATGACTATTATTTGAATGTACACCAACAACTAAGGCCAAAGATGAAGAAACTGAAGATTTTTGCCAGCTTGTGCAGTCCAAAATTGATTGAACATGCAGTCAGGATGCATCAATAATTCCTGTTGACTGGAATGCAAAAGCTGGAAACAAAGAAGCATCAGCAGTTGGAAAATACGGCCTTGGTGACAGACATGATGTCGGAGATTGAATGACAGAATTTTGCAAGAGCAACAACTTCTTTATTGCAAATACCTTTTTTCACCAACATAAATGGTGATTACACATGCTGGACGGAATGCTCAAGGATAAAATCGACTGCATTTGTGGAAAGAGTTGATGGAAAGGCTCAATATCAGTCCAGTATTATCAGTCAGAAGAAGACCAGGTACTGACCGCAGCACAGATCATCAATTGCTTATATGCAAGTTCAAGTTGAAAGTGAAGAAAATTAGATCAAGTCTACTAGAGCCAAAGTATGACCTTGAGTATATTGCACCTCAGTTGGGAGACTTTCTCAATAATAGATTCGATGCGCTGAACACTAAAGACCAAAGACCAGATGAATTGTGAAGTGACATCAAAGACATCATCCATGAAGAAAGCAAGAGGTTATTAAAAAGACAGGAAAGAAAGAAAAGATCAAACTAGATGTCAGAAGAGGCTCTGAAACTTGCTATTAAATGTAGAGCAGCTAAAGCGAAAGGAATGATAAAGTAAAAGTACTGACCAGAAGATTTCAAACGGTGGCTCAAGAAAACAAAATAAAGTACTATAACGACATATGCAAAGAGCTGGAATAGAAAACCAAAAAGCAAGAAGATACTCTACATTTCTTAAGCTGAAGGAACTGAAGAAAAAAAAAATTGAAGCCTTGAGTTATAATAGTGAAGGATTCAAAAGGAAAATTATTAAATGATTCAGGAAGCATCAAAAAAAGATGAAAGGAATACACAGTCCTTATACCAGAAAGATGTGATTGATAGTCAACAATTAAAGAGGCAGCATATCATCAGAAACTGATAGTACTGAAGGAAGAAGTAGAAGTTATATAGAAGGTGAAAAACAAGGCTCCAGGAATTGATGGAATGTCAACAGAGATGTTTCAACAAACAGACGCAGCACTGGAAGTGCTCATTCATCTATGCCAAGGAATTTGGAGGACAGCTACCTGGCCAACCAACTGAAAGCGGTCCATATTTATGCTTATTCCAAAGAAAGGTGATCCAGCTGAAAGCAGAAATTACCAAAAAAATCATTAAAGTGACATGAAAGTAAAATTTTACAGAAGATCATTCAAAAGCAACTGCAACAGTTTTTTGATAGGGAACTGCCAGAAATTCAAGCTAGATTCAGAAGAGGACATGGAACTAGGGACATCAATGCTGCTGTCAGATGAATCTTGGCTGAAAGCAGAGGATACCAAAGACATGTTTACCTGTGTTTCATCAACTGTGCAAAGGCATTCAACTATGCAGATCTTAACAAATTATGGATAACATTGTGGAGAATATGAATTCCAGAACACTTAATTGTGCTCATGAGGAATATGTATATGGATCAAGAGGCAGTCATGTAAACAGAACTAGGGGCTACTGCATGGTTTAAAGTCAGGAAAGGTAGGCATTTTGGTCGTATCCTTTTACTATACCTATTCAATCTGTAAGTTGAGCAAATAATCCACGAAGCTGGAATGTACAAAGAAGAATGAGGCACCAGGACTGGAGGATGACTCATTAACAGCCTGTGTCACACAGATGATACAACTCTGCTTGCTGGAAGTGAAGAGGATTTGAAACACTTTCTGATGAAGCTCAAAGGTCTCAGACTTTAGTATGGATTTTACCTCAACACCAAGAAACCAAAGATGCTCACGACTGGACCAGTAAGCAACATCTTCAAAATTGGAGGAAGGGCTGAAGTTGTCAACGATTTCATTTTACTTGGTTCCATAATCAATGCCCATGGAAATAGCACTCAAGAAATCAAAAGATGCATTGCATTGGGAAAATGTGCTGCCAAGGACCTCTTTAGAGTGTTGAAAATTAAAGATGCCACCTTGAAGACTAGGATGTGCCTGCCCCGAGCCATAGTGTCTTCAATTGCGCCTCATATGCATGCAGAAATGAATAGCGAAGACAGAAGAAGAACTGAAGCCCTTAAATCATGGTGTTGGAGAAAAATATTTAATATATCATGGACTGCCAAAAGAACAAATAGATCTGTTCTGGAAGAAGTACAGTCAGACTGCTCCTTAGAAACAAAGATGGCAAGCCTGCATCTTACATACTTTTGACATGTTGTCAGGAAGGATCAGTCCCTGGAGAAGGACATCATGCTTGGTAGAGTGGAGGTTGGTGAAGAAGAGGAAGACCCTCGACGAGACGGACTGACACAGTGACAACAACAATGGGCTTAAGCATAAAAATGATTGCAGACGTGGTGCACGACCGGCAGTGTTTTGTTCTGTTTTGCATAGGGTCACTATGAGTCAGAACCAACTCCGTGGCACCTAACAACAACAACAATATATTCACATTCTTCTAAGCAAACCATTCTCCCTGGGGCTAATAAGAGGCTGCTGACGTCTTACCCTGTTTACTGACAATATTAAAATACATTTTACCTCATGATACCTCATATCCTGCTTCCTTTGCCATCTCCTCACTTCTGACCCTTTGTCTGGTGTCAGCGTCACCCATTTAATCTGATGATACCGTTGTGTCTGTTCTTCTGAGACAACAATGTGTACTTGCCACAGGACTTTGACAGATGATTGAGTTTTAGGTATTCCATCTGTGTATTGTCGATCTTAGGGGTCACTGAGTTAGTTTCCATTCACAGCAACCTCATGTATAACAGAACGAAACACTGCTTGGCCCTGTACCATCTTCCCAGTAGTAGGTATGTTTGAGATCATCATTGCAGCAACCATGCCTGTCCATCTAGCGGAGGGTCTTTCTCTTTTTCACTGCTCCTCTACTTTACCAAGCATTATATCCTTCTCCGAGGACTAATCTTTCCTGAATTCATGTTCAAAATACATGTGTGAGACAGTCATCCTCCTTGCCATTCTAAGGAGCATTCTGACATACTTAATTCCAAGACACGTTTGTCCCTTCTTCTGGCAGTCTGCGGCATATTCAGTATTTTTCATTAGCACCATGATTCAAAAGCATCAGTTCTTCTAATAATTGTAATAGGAGTAATATAGAAAAAGAAATCTCCAAGGGTGAGGCAAAGACGCCTAGTTTTTAAGCAAAGATGTTTGTGTTTTTAAGCCATTCAGGCCCTACAAAACCCTGATTTACATTTCCTCATCTCCCACCAGTCTTCTGCTTGATCACTCAGCTTCTGCCACAATAGCTTCCTAGAAGTTTCTAGAGCATGTTGTCACCTCTGGGCATTTATGTATGCAGTTCCTTCTGCTTAGAGTGCTCCTCCCTCAGGTATCTGCATGACCTGCTTCACCGTTCCTTCATCTTTGTGTTCAGCTATCATTCTCCCAGTAAAGTGGTCACGGACCACCCCATTTAAAATGTAGAATTTTAAATTTCCTAGGGCTACCATAACAAAGTTCATAAATAGGGTAGCTTAAAACAACTAAAATGTATTCTCTCATAATTCCAGATGCTAAAAGTTTGAAATCAAGGTGTCAATACGGTTGGTTCCCTCTCAGGGTTCTGGGGAAGAGAATCTGTTCCATGCCAGTCTTTTAGCTTCCTGTGGAGACCAGTGATCCTTGGTGTTCCCTGCCTTATAGATGCATCAATTCATTCTCGACTAGTCATCACATAGCCTTCTCCCGTGAGTCTGTATATGTGTCTCTTCTCATTGTATAAAGAAAGACAATAGGTTACGTTGGATTAAGACTCATGTTAATCACCTCATCTTAGAATTTAGAATGATGACTTCATCACTACATCTGCAAAGAAACTATTTCCAGCTAAGTTCATGTTTGCAGGTACCAGCGGTTAGGACCCAATCAGATCTTTTGTTGGGGGGGACACAATCCAACCTATAACATACCCACTCATACTTACAATCACCCCTCTCTATTTTATTCCTTAGCATTTATAACTATCTGTTATATGATATGGAAACCCTGGTGGCGTAGCAGATAAGAGTTACAGCTGCTAACCAAAAAGAATGGCAGTTAGAACTCACCAGGCTCTCCTGGGAAACCCTGTAGAGCAGTTCTACTCAGTCCTGTAGGGTTGCTATGTGTTAGAGTTGACTCATGGTAATGAATTTGGTTTTTGAGTCACACTAGATAGTCTAGTAACAATGATCTTGCTTATTGCTCCCCCCTCTGCATTCCAGAGCCTAGAGCAGTGCCTGGTTCATGTTGAATACTCAATACATATTTGTTGAACAAGCAAATAAATGACACAGTAATGAAAAGCTGAGACAGGAGGCAAAAATCAGTGAGAATACTAGATGTATGAGGGCATATATTTTTCTTTTTGTTCACCGATAGATTCAAAACATCTAGAATAATACTGGTGGTGTAATAACACCAAAGGAAATATTTTGTTGAATAAGAACAGGAGAAATTGTAACATAACTGCTGAGCAAAAATGAAATGGCCACCATTAGTCACAGAAGTGGCATACATATTCACGCTCAGATTTCTACTCCTCAAATGTTACAGGACTGTTTACAGAGACTACACAGATGCCTGGGTGGAGCAGTGGTTTCCATTCAACTACTGCTGAAGGTTGGTGGTTTGAATGTGTCCAACAGTGCCATAGAAGAAAAGTCTAGCAATCTAATTCTGCACAAATCACAGCCCAGAAAGTCCTATGGAGCAGTTTCATCCTGTAACACATGGGTCATCACAAGTTGAAATGAAGCATGTCATCATGAGTTGAAATCAACTCAATGACACTGGGTTTCATTTGGGGCATCAAGGCTATTACTTCAGGCATTGGTTTTGTACTGTAACCAAGACTCAAGTAAACTGTGGCTTAAGCTAGAGAATCACACATCATCAGCTAGATTTTATGTCTCACATCATAGTTTAGCCTGGTGTGGCAACTCTACTTTCTTGTCTGTGAAGGCCTGAATACTTTCCATTTTCTTACTCGGCTATCATTAGGATGTGACCCTAATCGCTTTGTTCTAAAACAGCTCACTGCCTTGTCTACAAAGCAGACAGAAAGGGAAAGAAGATGCCATATTGCTCTCTTAAAATACATATCCTAAAATGATACCCATCACTTTTGCTCATATCTTATTGACCAGAATTCAATCCCATGGTCACACTTAGCTGCAAGTTAGTCTGTGAAATGTAATCTTTATTCTGGGAAGCTATAAATCCAAGCTTCTATTATTATAAAGGACTCCCTAAGTGATGTAAATGGTTAATGCACTCAGCTACTAACTGAAAAATTACAGATTTGTGATCACCCAGTGATGCCTTGGAAGAAAGACCCAGCAATCTATTTCCTAAAAATCAGGCACTGAAAACCCTGTGGCACACAGTCCTGCTCTGACATGTGTGGGTTTGCCATGACTCAAAATCAACTAGATGGAACTTATTTATTTGTTTATTTATTTTTACTAAGCTCCTTGGAAACTCTATGGAGCAATTCTACTCTGTTCTACAGTGTTGCTATAAGATGGAATAGATTCAACAGCAGTGAGTGTCGGGGATTTTTTGGTTTACTATTATTATAAAATTGTGAAGTGAACAGATCTGGAGGATAACTGGCAGTCTGTGATACAGCTTATATTTTTTAAAACAATAATTTAGAATCAAGATTGAACTTGCGTCAATCTTCAACAAGTGTGTCATGGGTACATCAGACAAAAAAAACTCACTGCTGTAGAGTCAATTCTGACTCATAGCAACCCTATAGGACAAAGCAGAATTGCCTGTTAGGGTTTCCAAGGAGCAACTGGTGGACTGGCTTTTTGGATAGTAGTCAAAGTCTTACTACTACACCACCAAGACACCAGTGGGTACACAAGGAGCTGGTACACTATTTTATCTTCCTGAATATATTTGAATATAGTTTGAAAATTTCATAATAATGAGCTTTTTAAAAATTAGCTGCATAAGCATATATTAGGAGATTTCTGTCTGTATTAGAATTGAGAAGTGGAATTTAGCAAGACTCACTGTGTTATCAAAGGATACATAGAGGTTATAGGATTTATAGGGCTTTGCAGGACAGCTGGAGAGTTAGAGAGCTCAGTGGTACTGCACAGCCTTTATCTGAGCCAGGTGACAAAACAAAAACAGAAACAAAAAAACTTCCCTGATTAATTCTTTGACATTTCTCAAAATGCATTATGCTGGAGGCTCCAGGGAGGACACAGTTACCTGAACCAAGGACCCTGTTTCTGAGAGATAATGTCTGATTCAAGCTATTCCAAGCAATGCCCTGTCCCATCCCATCCCTCCTCTGAGAGTCTACCATGAGGTCAGCACACAAGTCTGCCATGCCAACCAGTTCTGTTCCAACCTCCAAAAAAAGAGAATTAGATATTGTGGTAAAAAAAATTTTTAAGGGCATTATAAAAAAAACCTTAATCATTCTAGAATTTGCTGTTGAAATGTTCCCTTTCCTCTTACAATTTTTTAAGCTAATCCCTAACTATGAACTCTTTTTTTTTTTTTTTTAACATAACTGAGTGAAAATGTACATTCACGTATAAATTTACATGCCCACCTATATGCAGCTTCCACTGCTCTCCCTGTCCGGTAACTGCACACTATTCCTCTCTGCTCCATACATGTCTCATCCTCCCAACAACCTCCTTTGATTCACAAGTAGAACCTGTCATCTTGCAAATGATACAGCATTTTAAACTTCAAAGTCATGATGGGAGCAACACTTCTCAGAGACTGACTCATTAGTTTCCAAGTCTAGTCCAAATTCTCACACTCATAAGCTTTGGAACCTTGGAAATGTCACTTGTGAGCAGCGAGGTCTGTTTTCTGTGTGTATAAAATAAGGGAAACAACACATCTTCTAAAACCAATCTGTCATGAAGAATGCATCAAAAAAGAAGCAGATGTGATATCTAAATACAAACTTTTTTTCAAGTTTGTATTCCGGCTGAAGTGTTATCTTCATAGGGAACCATAGTTTTCCCTTAAGTTCTATCAGTGTTTTCATAGAGACCCTAGCACTACAGAACAAAACATTGCCTGATGCTGCACCATTGTCATGATCATTGCCATGCTTGAACCCATTACCTGCAGTCAGTCCATCTCATTGAGGGTCTTCCTCTTTTTGGCTGACTCTCTTCTTTACCAAGTATGATGTTCTTCTCCAGGGACTCAACCCTCTTGACAACATGTTCAAAGTCAGTGAAATGAAGGTTTGCCATTCTCAGTTCTGAGGAGCATTCTGAACATACCTTCTCCAAGTCAAATTTGTTTGTTTTCCTGGTAGCCGTGGTACAGTGAATATTTTTGACCAACACCATTATTATAAGTCATATGTTGCTCTTTGGCTTTCCTTATTCATTGTGCAGCTTTTGCATGAATATGAAGTGATTGAATATACCATGGCTTGGGTCAGACACAACTTAGTCCTCTAGGTGACATCTTTACTTTTCAACATTTTGAAGAGGTCTTTTGCTGCAGGTTTGCCGAGTACAACGTGTCTTTTGATTTTTTGACTGCTGCTTCCACGGGTACTGTCTGTAGATGCAAGCAAAATGAAATCCTTGACCACCTCAATCTCTTCTCCATTTATCATGATGTTGCTTGCCGGTCCAGTGAGTTTTTGTTTTGTTTATGTTGAGGTATACTCCATACTGAATGATACAGTCTTTGATCTTCTTCAGTGAGTGTTTCAAGTCCTCTTCACTTTCAGCCAGCAAGATTGTATCATCTGCATAACATTGATTGTTACTGAGTCTTCCTCTAATCCTCATGCCCTGTTCTTCTTCGTATAGTCCATATCTCATACTAGTTGCTCAACATATAGATTGAATAGGTATGGTGAAAGGACATAACCAAGACACACACCTCCTGCATAGAAGGGGCGAATTCTACTGGTAAACTACCTCTTCTTTATCTAAAACATCTTCTTTGTTCTAAAACATCAGCCTTCATTTTCCATTTCCTTTGTGTTATTCTCTGCTCATTAGATCTCAGCTATGTAATGGCTGGGTTCCCACTTCCTAGTGAGATTTTGATGCAGTGGCTTTTCAGGATCTTACCTGTAGCCATCTCTCCAGAGTGCAAGTCCATGACACTGGACTGGGGGATAACTTTTTTAAAGGTATTAAACTCCTAGTCATCTTCTTCTCTGATTCTGAGCCATTATTCTTGGATAAAGCTAGTTTCTTAGTTCTTCCTTCCTTTACCAAAAGTCTGCATCAGGAGTTGCTTCTGCCATTTATACACATGGACTCACCCCATCACTCTTCTCTGTATGCCTGGCACTTAAGGGTTCAAGGAAGAACACAGCTCTGTCCAAATCTGAGTTAGCTGTCACATTTTTTTCTTGAATTCCTATGTCTGCAAGTGATTATCTCTTCTCTCTACCTTACGTGAAGAAGGAAATACCATGGGAAAGAGAGCTAGTTCAATTGCTCAGCTTACTGAGTTTGTCACTTATCAATGTTTATGGACTATTTCTAGAGGCAGAGAGAGCATTATTGGGATCTAGAGGCATAATTAAGTACAATGTGGACTGTGAAATTGACAAAGTCACAATATAATGACTTTTCATGGGAAAAACATTAAGAGGATTTTCACTGGCTCTCTGTTTTCTTTCTTGTTAGATAACTTGTTGCTTCTTCTCAGTTCTCTGCCTTATTTCTAGATCTTAATAAACTCAAAATAGATTGTTTACTGCTTAAAATTTCTTTATTTTAAGCCTTGAGCTAAAAGGGGAGGAGGGTGGGCACAGTCAATCAAACAGACCAAAGCTTTGCTATAAAAAGATTGAAAATTATTCAGGATATTCCAGGCAGAAGATTATTCCAACTTCTAGTTGTATTTTTCAGAAATTAGAGACTTTGCTCAAAATTTAGCTCAGTCTAACCGGCTTCACCTGGATTCATTTACCATAACCAATGAGATTTTATTCTAAAACTCCCAGATTTCTGTTGATTTCTAAGATTAGTAAAAAAAGAAAGAAAAGGTGTTTATTTAATCTTTATGCCAAAAGCAGTTTCATTATCATTTTGAAACTAATGTAAAGAATTCTGCTGAAATATTATACTTTTTTTAGAAAAAAAATGTTTTAAAAGGAATGGAAATAAAGCAACTTGATAAATTATGTTTATAAATAATTCATTTTTTAAGGAAAAATTCAAACAGATGATACACTCATATCATGAATTTGTCCCAAAGAGAAATCACAAGTTTTTCTTTCAAAAGCTGTGGAATAGCAGTTGGCCAGCAACAAATCTTTATTAAATTGCAAACCTCTTGACCTTGAGTCACCAGACTTTCAATTTTCCTCTAAAAGAAGAAAGGGTTAACTTATATCGTATCCATTCTTTTTTCTCCCCAGAGCAGAGGCTCTAGCCTCTGAATTGCTTATCTCAGTGACAAGGCCACAGAAAGCAATGAGAAGCCATACTATAGATACTTTCAACAGCATCTCAAAGCACACCACATACCCATTAAAATATCATTGTGCTCCTCCTGTGTAGATAAGTATGCAGTTTGGTGTGAAAGTGAGAAATTAAATCTCCCTGCAAGTGGCTTTTCCCTAGTTGTTTAATTGTGTCTTGATTTAATTGCAATCTATTCAGTGCAACACAGCTAGGGTAGAAGAAGCTGAACACTGAGGTCCTTGTCAGCACCACTTGTCATGCCATCTTGAATAGAAGAAGCATCTGATGCCCCACTGAAGGGAAGACATGGAAGAGCCTCCACGAACAGAACAGAAAGCAGATCCTCTGTGAGGCACCTTTGATCAAGAACTTGGTCCTTGGCCAGCATTTATCACACCTATACCATTTTGACAGGAGTATATTTTCATCCTTTGAAGGGAGAGTCTCAGCACAGAAAATCAGGCAGATTCATTCAGAATCAAGGTGCATGACTCAAGGTATTTTGGGGATATCAACACTTTAAGGGAATAAGACTACACTAGTAAGAGCTGATTTCCAAGGACAAGTCTGAGTTAGGGAAACACTGTTAGGTATCACTCTCAGTTGCCATCAAGCTAACTTAACTCCCACTCATGGTGACCTGTGTACAGCAGAAAGAAATGCTGCCTCCGTCTTCACAATTGCTGGTGGGCTCCAATTTTGTTGTCATGGCCACTATGGGTTTTAAGTGTCCCTCAACTTTTATCACTACAGCGGACAATATCCTGTGGTTATCCACAGGATTCTCATTGGCTAATTTTCAGGAGTAGATTGTCAGAACTTTCTTCTTGTCCTCTTAGTCTGGAAACAAGCATAACCTCTCAAAATAATCAGAAAAAGAATAGCAGACATCTATGTTTATGTATTTTAAAACAGGAAGAAAGCTCTTAGGAGATATATGGCTAAGAATCTCAAGGCTAAGATTCTTTCTAATCTTAACGAAAGCACAAGATCATATGGAGTATGAATCCAAGGCCTAAGTTTGTTTTCCTGTGCCTCTAACCCCTCAATTATTTATTTTAACCTTTACTACTATATGCACATTTGCCTTAAATACTTTCACAGTAAGGGAGGATGCAGACAACCTAAATAAAGAGAACTCAAATGACTAAATTAATTGAGTCAGATACTGTGCTAGAAGCTGGGACTACAAGGAATAATAAACACAATCCTTGTTTTTACATATTTTCCTGGCCAACAAGTAAGAAACAAACATGTAAAGATATTGCTTCACTCTGACTTGCCCAGTACTATGAAAAGACATGCCCTAAGTGTTATGAAGTCTCAGAATTGGTATAGTTAATCCATCTTGCAAGTTCAAGGTAGACTTCTGAGAAGAGATAATGTCTGAATTGAATCTCAAATTTCAAGTAGGGGAAACCACCTCTAAAACAGAGCTAAGGACCTCCAAATATCCACTGTTAAATCAAACCAATGAAAAAACTGCCAATTATTATCAAAGTCAGCTTAGTCAAAATGCTAAAAATTGACCAAAGACTTGCAACAATCTGAGGACTATTTATCAAGGAAAAACTGCTGAATCTCAGGAAGAATAGTGAGTTGTCTTGAACTGTAACTTACCTAACCCTATCCCTCTAAACCCAGCTAAATAGTAGCCTTGAAAACGAGCTGTCTTATAGCTATGGTAGCTATGAAAACAGCAGAGAAAATATGGGCAGAATGGGTCTGGAGCACTGCAAAAAAAAAAAAAAAAGGCCTATCACCAGAGAATTGTCACAGTTTGACACTTCTGGAAGCTGCCTGGAAAAGCCCCATTCTCAAAATTATCTTCCTTTGCCCTATCTCCGAGCTCCCTCAATGGGAAAAGTTCTATCCCCAGGGCTTTGTCAAAAACCATCAGCAGAGTTACAACGAGTCTCAATTGACTCAAAGGCAAAGGTTTTAAGGTGAGGATATCAGATGCGAAAATAGGAGGCTTCCCAAGAAACCTAAAAGAAAAGTCTTGAGAATGAGATGTCTACAGAGGACATTGAAAAGTTCTGACAGGTTCCTAGAGATGATTCTTCTAAAGAAAGCCTGGGGATCTACTTCAGGAAAATCAGTCATTGAAAGCTCTGTGGACCACAATTTTACTCTGACAAACATGGGATCACAGTGAGTCACAATCAACACAATGGCAACTGGTTTTATATGTGTGTTTATTCAATGAATAGAGTATGCTGTGTCCTCCCTTTCCACCAAAAAAAAAAAAAAAAAAATACATAGCGGTTAGGGAAAAGAAAAAGGGAGGCCAATCAATTTAATGCAAGTACAAGAACATGAATGAAACCAGGAGGTAGAAATGAGCAGGGCGTTTATGAAGAATTATCTGTGGATAGACCATCAAGTGTAGAATGACCAGTATTAGAAAAAGAGAGGGAGTGATCTCAGGAGTCCTAGTATAGAACGCTTTGTACAACAGAAGGAGTAAAGTTAGGGTGCCATTGCAATGCTCTAGGTGAGCAAGCATGAGAATTTATTGACAGTGATGGTAGGGATGCAAGGGATATGTGGAAGGCAAATTACTGGATTTGATGATAGACTAAAAATGAAGAATAAAAGATAGGGAGACATCTAAGGAATTAGGATGACTACCATCTTCGGTTACACTCTTGTTCCTCATTCATCAGTCACACAGGAGAAATAATTCATCCATGAAGTAAAAGATAAACAGACACACTTCTAGTGTGTACTAAGTATAAAATAAAATAAGAATAGCTAAAAACCACAATGGAACTAAAAGAAGTTACTGGGGAAGGAGCTGGGTTACTATATGAACTTGAATCCATATACCTTGGGATGTAATAACCCTAATGCTAAAACAGAGACAGGCCCCATTTTCCACGGGGGATTGAAGTAGGTAGTCAGGACTAATTCTTTACCTGCTTTTCCTAAAATTCCTGGCTTCCTAATGTTTCCTGGCTCAGGCAGGAAATCACACATTACCTTATAGGAACCAATGAGATAAAATCTTTGCAGCTTTGCAGCTTCTTTATAGGAACATTAAACAAGTAGAGGTGGTAGTTTGATGACCCACTGCTCAGGTGACAATTGAGAGCCTCCTGACCTCAATTCTGATTCAGATTTCACTTAACCTGCTCCCAGAGGGATGTCCCACCCCAATGGCCCACATTGTTTCTCCCCGACACTTGTACCCAACCTGGATGTAGCCTCTCCCTTTAAAAACTCTGACCTTGCCTGATAACTTTGGACAGGATTTGAGGACAAAAGTGCTACCTGCCCCTGTGTGCTGGCAACACACAAATAAAACTTTCGATCTTTCATGCAAGCTCCTGTCTCAGAGATTGGCTTTCACAGCAGGTAGCAGGAACCTGGAGTTTTGTCCAGTAATGATGCCTTTCGCTACAAATTTAGTGTATCCACAGTTGGAACAGAAAATACATGACTAGACCAAGGTCCAAATTCTTACTTTCGGGGAATCAAATGGTCATAGAGTTGTAGGAACCTTTCAGTATGGGCAAACTCAAGCTCTTTTTCTCCACAGAAGTTGTTCACCAAGGCTGTATAGGCTTTAGAAGAAAATTCTAGAAGGATGTCCATGAAAAGCAATATCAAGCAACCATGTAACTCCACAGATGTTACTGTCCCAGAAATCCTTATTCAGAAACTCTAGTTAATAAAATATATTAATGTAATTATACATGATTTAGTAACGGACACAACAGTGATCTCTTCTTTATAAGGCTGTACCTAAATAAAACTTTGATTATGTATAAGAAGAAAACTGAAAGAATTAAGTATTGTCAAAAAAAAATTACTGATAGGCTTTTGTTGTTGATTTTTAATTATCCTCATTAAACTGATTTCTCCCAGACCTGACCTTTTGATATTGGTTCATTAATTAGGGATTTGACCTTATGCAAGTCACCCTTTCTGTTTACCTATCAAGTGAAAGAGCTGACTTAGAAAGCCTTTTGATCTTCATTTCAGTTTTAATAATATTTGTGTTTCTGAAATAGGGATTAACATTTACTCACAATCTAATTATGTGTCAGATTCCCCCATCCCTACCATATTAACTACAGCAACTAAACAGCTAATTAAAAAAAAAAAAAAAAAGCTAAACAACAGAGGAAAATATTTCAGTTTAGTTCAAGGAGGGAATTAATTAATTAATGTGGATTTCACAATTGCCTACTTGACTATTACTTTAAAAGGTTCAAGGTAATGTGTCTAGTTATAACCAAATTTGCATTCAAAACACTTTTGGAATGTTGTACATTAAAAAAAAAAATAGGTAAGAAGTTCATTTTTAAACTGCATACTTTTATAGAGTAACTCATAGAATCATGTTTTCTAATAAAAGTGGATGTCTTGTTCTTATAAATCTAAAACTAAATCTGAAGTTTATCTGCATCTATCACATATCTTATAGCCCGGTATAGCCAACAGAGATGTATGCCTCCAAGATTACATACCACAGCTAACCAAAAGTTCATCAGTTCAAATCTACCAGGCACTCCTTGGAAACCATTCAGGACAGCTCTGCTCTGTCTTACAGAGTTGCTATGTATCAGAATTGACTATGGCAAGGGATTTGGTGGGGATCGTGGTTTGTTTGTTTTTTTAATTCCTCTGTTATACCTATCAAACAATAAATGTTCTGCAATAGATGAAAACAATCATTACCTTTATTAAGTTATTAAGTGGAGGTTACACTTTTGTTACTATACAAATTACGTTTAAACAATGACCCATTTGCACATAGATATAAGCATAAATACAGAAGGAGGTAATATAAATATTACATTTCCTCTGGCTTCAACCATGCATAAATGCAATAAATGGGTTTATTGCCACACTCTGGTGTTCAGCTACAATGGAAGATTTAAATTTGAATCATTCTAACTGGCTTTCTCCTCTCAGGTGGCACTCCCTTGACCATCTGCCAATGTGCATGTTTCCTAATATAGGACACTGCTCCTGCTGGCAAATTCATTTGTGAAATTTTCTAGAAGCTGCAGAAAACCTCAGCACAGACTCTAGCCTTCCATTAGAGGTAGTAAACACCTCCAACAATGAATATCACCCATGTTCTTGAAAAATTAAAATATCATTTGGTGTACACCCTTTCTCTGGGCTGAGTCTTCCCTTAGTAACATGCTCTGTGGTTGACTAGTTATTTATTTGAGTCTATTAGGAGATATTTGAAGACAGATGAGCTCAAATAGCATCTTTAAACAAAGCAAAATAGATTTAGATTTCCACAAACATCTGTTAATTTTTCATACACCCTGAATCCATTAAGATAATTCACCTTATGGAGGAACTAGCAAGAAGCTCCCTCTGCAAGACATCAGAGAAGTGAAAATTCAGTTATGCAAATGATTTTCATTTAAATCATGCCCAGTGAACAACAGAAAGAGAAAGCAATTCAAAGTGCATGCTAATCACCTTTGTATCTACACAGCTCTTGGAAAGTCAAGGTCAACAAGGTGAGATTTTTCTGCAGGATTCCCAAGTGACAGGAATTTGAATTTGAGAACAATTCTGGGCTCCTAGAAGTTCCTTTAATTGAATATATTAAACGGATGACTGTCTTCCACTTCTGGAATGTTAGGAAGGTACGGGATATGAAACGGTATTTCATTATTTTTCTCAAATTAGTCAACTTTATTTAGATTAAAAATTGGCTGCAATCATCTTGGTCCTGTGGCTAAAACCAGCACTGGCTCTTTGCAACTAAAGAGGAGATGCTGGCCACTGCTACTTTGCAGCAGCCCGAAGGATCTCTGAGATAGTAAGCAACAACTTTCAACATTTTGTGAGATCTTGGATTCCACTGACCATAACTAAAAAAGTTGATTCCACGGATGAAAATTTGATACCACGGGTCATACCAGTATTTGGGACATCTGAAAGACTTTGCTGTGCTTAGATGGGAAATTCTAGCACACAGCTGTCTTTTAGATGTTCCAAAGACTGGTATTAATAAATTTACCATGTTGTTGTTGGTGGTGGTGTCATCTAATTGATTCTGACTCATAAAGACCTGAAGTATAACAGAATAAAACATTGCTTAGTCCTGCAACATCTTCACAGGATTTGCTACGTTTGTGCCCACTGTGTCAATCTGTCTTCTTTTTCATTGCACTTCCACTTTACAATCATGGTGTCCTTCTCCAGGGACTGGTCCCTCTTGATAACATGTCCAAAGTGAGACCAGGTCATACTACCCTCCCTTCCAAGGAGCATTCCAGTTGTGCTTCCAGAACAGATTTGTCCATTGTCCTGGCAGTCCATAGTACATTCAATATTTTTCACCAATACCGTAATTCAAAGGCGTCAACTCTTCTTCGGTATTTATTCACTGTCCAGCTTCCGCAAGGTGATTGAAAATATCACAACTTGAGTTAGGGGCACCTCAGTCCTCAAACTGATAGCTTTACTTTTTAACACTCTGAAGAGGTCTTTTGCAATACATTTTCTTAATGTAATGGGCCATTTGATTTCTCGACTGCTCTTTCCACGGGTATTGATTGTGGCTCTGAGTAAAATGAAATCCTTGACAACTTCAGTAGCTTCTTAGTTTACTGTAATGCTTGTTACTGGGCCAGTTGTGAAGATTTTTATTTTTTCGATGTTGGGGTATGATAATCCATATTGAGGCTGTGTTCTTTGACCTTTTCCATTAATACTTCCAGCCCTCTGAACTTCCATCAAGCAAGTGTGTATCATCAGCATGCTCCAAGTTGTTATTAAATCCTCCTCCCATCTTGATGCCTCATTCTTGTTCACATAGACTATCTGACCTATTTGAAGGAGGTAAGAGTTATTTGCTCAGCACACAGATTTAATAAGTATGTTGAAAAGAAGCATCTCTGACATACACCTTTCTTGATTTCAAGCCATGCAGCATTCCCCTTACACTGTTCAAACAACTGCCTCTTGGTCCATGTACAGGTTCTACATATATACAATTAAGTGGTCTGAAATTCGTTTTCTTCATCACGTTGCCTATAATTTGTTGTGATATACACAGTGAAATTCCTTTGCACAGTCAATAACATAAGTGAACAAATTTTTACATGTATTTCCACCATTCTCTCTTTTTTTTCTTTATGAGGTTTCTATTTAAAGTGGTTTTAAAATATAAAATATCAGTAGCAAAAATAAACAACTTTTTACATGTATTTCCACCTTCTCTCTCTCTCTCTTTTCCCTCTTTATGAGCTTTCTATTTAGAGTGGTTTTAAAATATTAAGAACCTACATCTGCACTCAGAACTGTACTAGATAGCCAAAATTTAGTCAAGAGGGTCGCTCGTAGTTCAGTACTAAATAGCTCGTTTCCCATGTAGGATACCCAAGTTTGATTTTCATCCAATACATTTCATGCACAGCCACCACCTGTCTGTCAATGAAGGCTTTTGTGTTACTGTGATGCTGAAAATATTTCAGTGAAGCTTTCAGACTAAGTCAGACCAGGAAGAAAGGCCTGGTGATGTACTTCTGAGAATCAGCTAACAAAACCTTATGGATCACAATGACTCAATCTGAAATTGATCATGGAGATGGTGTAGGACTGGGCAGCATTTCATTTTGCTATGTATGGGCTGGCTATGTATGGGTCATCATAAGGCAGGGTCAACACAACAGCAGCTAACAACAGCAACAATTTCATTAAATCTTCAGAACAACATTATGAAACAGAAAATATTTTCTCAAATCTATATTTGAGGAATCTTTGGCTCAGACAGGTTAACTAATTTACTCAGAAAGCAAGTGACAGAGCTGGGATTTGAATCCTCGGCTGAATGAACTCAAAGTCCATTTTGGCTCCAATATACTATTTTTGGCTAGTTGCCATAGCATTTAACTACTATACCACCAGAGTGAGAGACTGGTACTAATTAAGAAAGGCTCATCTGGGAGAAACGCTGAGTGCAAGTGGTGACTGATCAGAACACTGAGAGAAGCAGCAGCACAAGCCACGTGACGGCATGGGGAAGAGAATTCCAAGCCAAAGGGAACAGCCAGTGCAGGTGTGTTTAGCCAGGAATAAGCTCTGTGTAGATGCTTGTGTACTTCCTTAGCCACAGATGAATTTAACCTTTAACCTACTGTTTCTCAAAACAGTGTAGATCTATTTTCAAGAGTCTGAGGATATTTTTTTCCTCCAAATTTGTTGATTTAGTCTTCAAATTTACAAGTTTGTACCCAAAAGAGTGTGATCTATATTAAACAGACACAAAAACAAACTCATTGCTGTTGAGTCAATACGAACTTATACAGATGCTACAGGAAAGAGCAGAACTGCCTCAAGGGGTTTCCAAGACTGTACACCTTTATGGAAGCTGACAGCCACATCTTTCTTGAGCACACTGGCTAGTGGGTTCAAACTGTGAACTTTGGTTAGAAGAGGAGTGCTTAACCACTGAACTACTAGCACCAAAAATAAAGTTGACATAAAATCTATTCTGACTCACAGTGATACCATAGGGCAGCAAAGGACTGTATCCCAAGGTTTTCAAGGATGTCATCTGAACAGTCACCAATTGGCTCTGATCAGTCAGTTTGTCACACTGTGGTGGCTTGCGTGTTGCTGGGATTCTGGAAGATAAATCACCACTGTTTCAAGTAGCATCAGGTTACCCAGTGGTGGAAAAGTTTCAGTGGAGCTTTCAAATTAACACAGACTGGGAAGGGCCTAGCAATCAACTGCTGAAAAACACCAGCCATTGAAAACCTTACGGATATCAGAGGAACGTTGTCTGACATGCCGCTGAAAATGAGCCCCTCTGGTTGGAAAAGACACTCAAAATATGACTGGGGAAGTACAGTCTCTCAAAGTAAGAGTCAACCTTACTGGTGTGCATGGAGTAAAGCTTCTGGAACTTTCATTTGCTGATGTGGAATGACTCAAAATGATTAGAAAAAGCTGCAAATATACACTAACAAACAGAATATGGAATGCAGGAAGTATGAATCACTGAAAATTAGAAGTTGTCAAAAATGAAATGGAAGGCTTGAAGATTGGTATCCAAGATATTAGTGAGCTAAAATGGACTGCTATTGATCACTTTGAATCAGACAGTGATATGATTTAATATGCCAGAAATGAAAAACTGAAAAGGAATGCCTTCATATTCATTGTCAGAAAGAATATTTCAAGATCTGTCCTGAAGTACAATGCTGTCAGTGATAGGACAGTATCCCTACACATACAATGAAGGCCAGTTATAACAACTATTATTTACATTTACACACCAACCACTACGGCCAAAGTTGAAGAATTTGAAGATTGTCAAAATCTGCAGTCTTAAATCAATCAAGCATGTGATCCAGATGCATTAACACTTAACAGTACAAAAGCTAGAAACAAGAAAGAAGGATAACTAGCATGAAAGTATGTTCTTGATGATAAAAGTGATATTAGAGGTTGCATAATAAAGTTTTACAAGACCAATGATGTGCTCATTGGAAATAATCTTTCTTCAATAACATAAATGGAAACTATACATGTGGACTTCTCCAGATGGAATACACAGTAATCAATTCAACAACATATGTGGAAAGAAACAACAGAAAAGCTTGATACGATCAGTAATAACAAAGCCACAGGTCAACTGCAGAATGGAGCATCAGTTGCTCATAAGTCCAACATGAAGAAAATGAAAACAAGTCCATGACAGTCAACTGATAATCTTGAGTGTCATGGGTTGAGTGTCATTGGTTGTCCCCCAAAAAATATGTGTAACCATGTGGCTGGGACATGATTCCCAGTATCTTGTGACTGTCCTCCATTTTGTGGTTTCCCTAAACTGTATGTTAAAGGATTAGGGTGGGGCTATAAATTCCTTCATAGGATTACCTCCCTGCCCTGCGGTAAAGGGAGTTTCCCTGGAGTATGGCTTGCCCCACCGTTAATCCTTTCAGCCTGCAAGATATAAAAGGAAAGAGAAGCAAGCCGAGAACAGGGAACCTCGTAATCATCAAGCAAGCAGCACTGGGAGAAGAGTGCATCCTTCAAACTTGAGGTTCCTGCACCAAGACCCTCCCTGGACAAAGACTGATGCAATACCGGACTTTCCTCCTGAGCCGACAAGGGGAAAGTCTTCCCCTGGAGCGGACATCCTGAATATGGACTTGCAGCCTACCGGACTGTGTAAGAATAAACCTTCCTTTGTTAAAGCCATCCGCTTTGCGGTATTTCTGTTAGAGCAGCCCCTAGCTGACTAAAACATTGAGTGTATCCCGCCCAGATTGAGAGACCATCTAAAGAATAGATTTGAAAATTGAACACTAATGACTGGACACCAAACAAGTTGTGGAATGACATCTAGAATATCATACCCAGCAAGTGCTCATTAAAAACACAGGAAAGATGCTCACCGAGGGCCAAAATGGCATGCGGTAAAGACAATCCAGAAGACAGAGAGACCCACAAGAGTGGGTGCCTACATCGACCTGGGACTGGAAGAACCGGATGGTGCCCGGCCACCACCAGTGATAGCCGTGACGGAGCTCACAGAGAGGAGCCTCACTGGCAACACAAGAATAAAAAGAAGTGCATCATGAGATCTCCACTAAAAGACCTCAATTGATGGTCCAGCGGTTTTGGGGTTCCTCTGAGAGCATGGCCCCCGGCCCTGATGCTGCCTGTTCCCATAAATTATAACAAAGGTCCACTCTTTGGACAGGAATGGAATGGACTTGGCAATGCAGAGTGACCATATATTGGAAGCACTTTATGGTTCTATACATCTATAGGATATCATCTTGCTGACCTCTGGCTGGAGGAAGGGGAGTGGACGGAGAGGAGGGGAAAGGAGACTGTTGGGAGGATGAGACATGTATGGAGCAGAGAGGAATAGTGTGCAGTCATCGGACAGGGAGAGCAGTGGAAGCTGCATATAGGGGGGCATGTAAATTTACATGTGAATGTACATTTTCACTCATGTTAAAAAAAAAAAACAGGAAAGATAAGACAAAAATGGATGTCAGAAGAGATTCTGAAACTTGCCCTTGAACATCAAGCAGCTAAAGCAAAAAGAAGAAACAATGAAGTAAAAGAGCTAAACAGAAGATTTCAAAGGGCAGCTCAAGAAGCCAAAGGAAAATAAATATAATGAAATGTGCAAAGATCTGGAGTTAGAAAATCCAAGGGAAGAACACATAGCATTTCTAAAGCTGAAAGAACTGAAGAAAAAAATCTGAGCTTTGAATCACAATATTGAAAGATTCTGTGGGGGAAAATACTGAACAACAAATGAAGATCAAATTAAGATTTAAGGAACACGTAGTCACGGCACCAAAAACAATTGGTTGATATTCAGCCATTCCAGAAGGTAACTATGATCAAGAGCTAATGGTACTGAATGAAGAAGTCCAAGTTGCAATGAAGGCACTGACAAAAAACAAGTCTCCAGGAATTCACAGAATACAATTGAGATATTTCAATAAAGTGGATACAATGCTGTAAGTATTCATCTATGTCAAGAAAATTGGAAGATAGCTACTTGGCCAGCCATCTAGGGCAGATCCATGCTTCCATCTATTTCAAAGAAAAATGATAAAAACGAATATAGAAAATATCAAATAAATACCATTAATATCACACACAAGTAAAATTTTGCTAATGATACTTTTAAAAAGTTGCAGCTGTTCATTGATAAGCAACTGCACCAGAAATTCAAGACAGATTCAGAATAGAATGTGGAATAAAGATATAATTGCTGATGTTAGACAGATTTTTGTGGAAAGCAGAGAATTCCAGAAACACATTTACTTGTATTTTACTCACTACATAAAAGCATTTGATTGTGTGGAACATAATCAATTTGTACAACACTGTGAAGAAATGGTCTTAGTTACCTAGTGCTGCTATAACAGAAATGCCACCAATATTCAGTTTAGGATGTTAGCACCCAAAATTCAGGTAGTCAGATCAAGGAGAAAGTTTTTTCTATCAGCTTGGGGAGGAGATCCTGGTCTCCTTTCAACAACTATAGGCCAGGCATTCCTTGAATTTCTATGTGTCTTGGCATCAGGTTTCCCCTGTGTCTAGCAGGTTCTCAGTGAAGGCACCCTGGATACAAAAGATGTGCTCCTCTCTCAGCTTTTCTTTTTGGTGGTAGTGAGATTACTACATCTCAGCTTGCTTCTCTCTCCTTTTCTCTCTTGTAAGATAAAAGATGATATAAGTCACATCCCAGGGAAACTCCTCTTACACCATATCAGAGCTTTGACCTGAATCAAGGCACCCCATCTGACTCTAATCCTCATAAACATGACCTAATCCTGCCTCATTATCATAACTGTTTATTCCCAAATGGGACCATAACCACAGGCATAGAGGCTAGAATTTACAGCACATCACCAAATGGAGAATAGCCAGATCACAAAACAGAAGACAGCTACACAATACTGGGAATCATGGCTTAGTCAAGTTGACATATATTTTGGGGTACACAATTCAATCCCTGACAACAAGAATTCTAGAACACTTAATTATGTTCACGTGGAATCAACATATAGACCAAGATGCACTTGGTCAGACATAGTAAGAGGGTACTATATAATCTAAGGAGCCCTGGTGGCACATTTGGAGCCTTGGTGTCACAGTGGTTAAGAGCTATGGCTGCTAACCAAAAGGTCAACAGTTGTATAGGGTAATGTCACTGAGTCAGCATCAACTGGATGGCAACAGGTTTGAATTTTAGTTTGGTTTGCTGGAACAGTTGGTTAACAGCTTGGTTGCTAACCCAAAGTTCAGCAGTTCAAATCTACCAGCCATGCCTTGGAAAGTCTAGGGGGCAATTCTACTTTGTCCTATAGGGTCTCTATGAGTTAGAATCAACTTAATGGCAGTGGGTTTGGGTTTTTGAAATGCTTTGAAATCAGGAAAGACATACATCCAGATATACCCTTCCACTGTATTTATTTAATCTGTATGCTGTATTTAATACATACACTTGTATATAAATCTGTATTTAATCTAATCTATTTATTTTATTTGTTATTTATTTAATCCATATGCTTAACAAATAATCTTTTTCTATGTGAAAAAGAATGCAGCATCAGGACTGGAGGAAGACTCATTAACAACTTGCATTAGGTAGATGACACAGCCTTGCTTGCCAAAAGTACTTAAAGTACTTATTTACGTAGATCAAAACCTACAGCCTTCAGTATAACTTACACCCCAAAATAAAGAAAATAAAAATCCTTACCACTAGACTAATAAACAGTATCATAACAAAGAAAGAAAACATTGAAATTGTCAAGGATTTATTTTTTACTTGCATCCACAATCAATGCCTATAGAATTAGAAATCAAGAAATCAAATGATTCATTGCATTGGGCAAACCTGCTACAAAACCCCACTGCTGTTGAATCAATTCCAAGTTATAGTTACTCTACAAGGTAGAGTAGAACTGCTTCATAGTTTTCAAGCAGATCCTGGTAGATTTGAACTTCCAACCCTTTGATTAGCAGCTGTAATACTTAACCATTATGCCACCAGGGTTTCCTTGCAAAAGACCTCTTCAACGTGTTATAAATAAATAAATACATAAATAGATAAATAAGCAAAGATGTCACTTTGAGGACTAAGATGTGCATGATGGTTTCAGTTGCCTCATAAACATACAAAAGTTGAGCAATGGGTAAGGTGGAACGAAGATTTGATGTGTTTTACGTATGGGTGTTGGCTAGCAGTAGTGAATATACCATCAAATGCCAAAAGAACAAACAATTTCTCTTGGAACAAGTATAGTCACAAAGGACCAATATGTGCACAGCGCCATCATACTTGCTAAAACGGAAGGTCAGCAAAGGAAGACCCTCAAGGAGGATTAACACAGTGAGTACCACAATGGACTCAAACATAGCAAAGATTATGAGGATGACACAAGACCGGGCAGTGTTTAGTTCTGTTGTATATAGAGTCACTATGAGTTTGGAAACAACCCAATGGCACTTGATAACAATCGTTACGGAAGTAGATTGTCTAATCTTTCCCCCATAGAGTAACTAGTAGGTTCAAAGTCCTGTTCTTTTAAACAACAGCTGAGCCACCAGAACTTGTACTGATTCAGACTGGATCTACCAGAACTTTCATCAAGTTGATTAGCAGATGGGAAGAAGTCTAGAACAAAATTAGTCCCCTAGGATGCATCTGCAAAGCCTGGTGGCCTAGTGTTTAAATGCTATGTCTGTTAACCAAAAGGTTGGCAATTTGAATCCACCAGGTGCTCCTTGGAAACTCTATGGAACAATTCTACCCTGCCTTATAGTGTCTCTATGTGTCGACATCAACTCAACATTGTCTTTAGTCAAGATGCATTTGGACAAGTTCAGATACAGATGACATCTTTGAAAACAAACTAACACATAATTTTTAAGGTTTTCCACTTGTATTGGTTTCCTAGGGTTGCTACATTAGAATGCCACAAATTAGGTGGCTTATGAGAATGGAAATGTATTGCATCACACCTTTAGCAGAGAAATTCCAAGCCAATGTTTCCACTGTGCCACACTTCCTTCAGAATTCCTAGGCCAAATCCTTTCTTTTCTATCCCAGTTTCTGAGTTTCCTTGTGTTGTAGATACATCTTCATAAGCATTTCTTCATATGATTCTTTGTGTCTTCTTTTTTTTTTTCACAAGAAAACTACTCACACTGGGTTAGAACCCACCCCACTCCAGTATGATCTCATGTTAACTGACATCTTTAAAGATGCTATTTCAAAATAAGGTCATGTTCACAGCTAGCAGGCTTCAGGACTTCAACATATCTTTTTGGACAGCGCAATTCAATCCATAATGTGATCACTGGATTTAACAGTAGGAATTAAGATTCTGAGGAAAGAGTACAGAGCAATCATCTGGTAAGCCACTAAATGCTTTAATTCCTCTCAGCATTACAAGGCCTCTAGTCTTCTGGCCAAAGGAGAACATGCCAAAAAGTCAGACCCTGTGCAAACCTAATCCTCAGGCTATGTACTGGAAGTCAGCTTCCAAAAACAAGAGGTCTTTGCACTGTAACAAAGAAGAGTTTAGATATTAGAATGGCATTGTGCTCTGGGCAATGCCTAGCTAGCAGGAAAGCAAAGGCTGAGAAAATTGAGTCAAAGGTTCATCAGTAGAGGAGGGACAAAAGTTGGAACAAGAAGCAAGACCTGAAGTCAGCAAAATAGAGTGGAGACTGAAATAGAACCTAAATCTATCTCACATACACTTGAATTGTGATGTTGGCTGGCAATACTGAATTAAAAGGTGCATAAATACACCCTTTACCTTGAAGACTAAAATGTCCTGACCTAACTCATGGTATTTTCAATCACATCATATGCATGTGAAAGCTGGACAGTGAAAAAAGGAAACAGAAGAAGAGCTGATGCCTTTGATTTCTGGTGCTGGAGAAGAATGTTGAACGTATCATTGACTGCCAAAAGAACAAACAGATCTGTTCGGGAAGAAGTACAACCAGAGTGCTCGTTGGAAGCAAAGATGGTAAGACTGCATCTTACATACTTTGGACATATTGTCAGGAAAGATCAGTCCCTGAAGGAGGACATCATGCTTGGCAGGGTGGAAGGTCAGCAAAAAAGAGGAAGACCTTCAACAAGATGGATTGACTCAGTGGCTGCAACAATGAGCTAAAGCATAAAAATGATTGTGGGCATGGCACAAGACTGGGAAGTGTTTCATTCTGTTGTTTATAGGGTCACTATGGTTGGAACTGACTCAACAGCACCTAATGACAACAACAAATACTCCCTGGAAACCCTGGTAGCATAATGGTTAAATGTCACCATTTGCTAACTAAAAGGTCAGCAGTTAGAATCTACCAGGTGCTCTTTGGAAACTCAATGGTGTAGTTTTATTCTGTCTATAGGGCTGCTGTGAACTGTTTAGTTAAGTACATAGCTGCTAACCCAAAGGTGGATGATTCAAAACCACCAGGACTCTTTGGGGACAGACATGGTAGTCCACTTCCGTAGACAGTACAGCCATAGTAACTCTACAGGACATTCTACTACGCCCTATAGGATCACTATGAGTCAGATTTGACTCAACAGCAATGGGTTTTAGTAGCAATTGTGAGGAGAAATAGCTGATGGATTGGCTAATGTGTGAGGAAAAAAGTGAATCAAAGATAAATCCTAAGTTTAGGACCTGTAAGTAGTGAGGCCACTTACAGAGGTGGGACTTTTGGAGGATGAATAGATTTGGTGAAAGCACTTATCAATAGCTGTTTTGGTCCTGTTGAGTTTAAGATATCAACTTCCATGTATAGATGTGAAGTAGACAATTGAATACATGAATGTTGTGCTGTCATTAAGAGCTTTGGGATAAGCCTACAGCTTTGGGTGCCAATGATGTAAATACTAACTTTCCTGACTTTAAACCATGCAGTAAAACATGCAGTCAGGAAAAGTCTAGATGAGGTTATATCCTTTCACCATACTTATTAAATCTGTACACTGAGCAAATAATCCAACAAATTGGACTATACGAAGAACAGAGTATCAGGACTAGAGGAAGACTAATTAACAACCTGAATTATGGAGATAAAATAACCTTGCTTTCTGAAAGTAAAGAGGACTCAAAGCACTTACTGAGGAAGGTCAAGGGCCACAGCCTTCAGTATGGATTATACCTCAACATAAAACAAGAATCTTCACAACTGGACCAATAAGCAACATCAAGATAAATGTTAAAAAAATTGAAGTCAAGAATTTCATTTTACATGGATCCACAATCAACATGCATGGAAGCAGCAATCAAAAAATCAAAACACACATTGCATTGGAAAAATTGGCTGCAAAACCTTTTTAAAGTGTTAAAAAGCAAAGATGTCACTTTGAAGACTAAGTTGTACCTGACCCAAGTTATGGTATTTTCAATCACCTTTTATGCATGTGAAAGCTGACAATGCATAAAAAAGACCAAAGAAGAATTGACCACTTTGAATTACAGTGTTGGAGAAGAGTATTGATTATACCACAGTCTGCAAAGTGAAAGAGCAAATCTGTTTTAGAAGAAGTACAACAAGAATATTCCTTAGAAACAAAGACAGTGAGACTATGTCTCCACTCTTTGGATATGTTGTGTCATGAGGGATCAGTCCTTAGAGAAGGATATCATTCCTGGTAAAGAAGAGAGCCAGAGAAAATTTGGAAGACCCTCAAGGAGATTGATTGACACAGTAGTTGCAACTGTAGGATCAAACATACAGTGTTTTTTCTGTTGTACATAGTGTCGCACTATGAGTCAAAACTGACTCAATGGCACCTAGCAACAAGCCAATCAAAATAACAGGAAGAAAGAGTTAATTTGCTTGTATTAAGTAGACTAGTTTAGTTTATTCTTCAGTAAGAAATAAAACTAAAATCTCATTCTCATGTACTAAAATGTTACTGCTCACTCTTGAACATAGTCATGGGGGAACGGGTGTGGGGTGGGATGGAGCTGAACATTTCTCTGCTCTTTGCAGCGACTCAAAACAGCTCTTTCTATCTTCAGCACAAAGCTGTTTAAGAACATGAAGGTTCATGTTGGGATTGGTGGGGAACGGAATGGAAATTACATAGAGGTCTGAGTGGAATGTACATCAGTTTCACTCATGTCCCTCTGGCTGGGACTCAGTCACATGCTTCCTCTAATTGCAAATTTGGGACCTGACAACGCAGTCTGATGGAAAACATGGGGTTTGGTAAACACATAATATTGTCATTGCAATTGTCCCTACTTCTGATCACCAGATACTTTCTTCCTCCCATACATAGAACCTTCTCATACCTTCCCCACGGAGGCAACCCAAAGACCCAATTTGCATTGAAACTAGCTCAAATCCAGGATTTCTGTGTGATTGTTTAACTTATATCTGGATACGGCTCTTCACAGTACAACAACCTGTGAACTAAACAGACACGTTTTCTTCCCTTCTTCCACATTCAACACACAATGATGAAACATGAACACAATAACCATGTGAACACTTCCATTCTGAAAGTGGAAGACTAGAAATCACTAACAAAAACAATCACTGCTGTTGAATCGATTCTGACTAACAGCAACCCTATAGACAGAGGAACATTGCCCATGAAGTTTCCAAGGAGTGTCCGGCAAATTTGAACTGTCAGCCATCTGGTTAGCAGCAGTAGCACTTAACCATTACTCCACTAAGAAAGTCAATAGTCTATAATAAGGAGACTTTAAGGCTGACTTTAAGGAGATTTTCTACCCTCAAAGAGTAGAAAAGTACTTGAAAAGACCTTGATTCTGTTCTCTTGAGGAAAACCGACTTGTCCTTTAAGATCCTGGGCTTCACAAAGGGATATTTTCTGGACTATTACATATATCTTAAAAAAACAAAAGAAAACGTTGCCATCAAGTTGATTCTAACTAGAGTAACACCACAGAAGAGAACAGAACTGTCCCATGGGCTTCCAAGGAACAGCTAATGGATTCAAATCACCAGCCTTTTGGTTAGCAGTCATAGCCCCTAACTACTGCACCACTAGTCCTTTGGCTACATCTAATATGTATGGGTTTTGTAGGCTGTGCCCTCTTTGAAAGCTGTCCAGCTCTCAGGGCTCATTTTCTGAGCTAGGGTAATTTTAGACTCATCAAACAGGCGTAGGCTTATTTTAGACAAGATACAAGGATTCTTTCTCTGGAGGCAAACTTCTGCAAATAATTAGCATGCTTCTGATTTACTTACTTTCAATTAGATCCATCTGCTTGTAAGTAGACTCAGTTCCTTTGTAGACTTGACACAGACTTCTTGGCTTCTTCACTGCTGTGCCTATCTCAACCCTAAGGCAGCTGCCTTGAGGCTACCTAGCTTGCATGAACAAACCACTTCTTTGCCTCAAGGCTGATCTCTGTCTCAACTAAGAAGCCTTACTGGTTCTTTGGTATGCAAAGCCTTTTTCAATCACAACTCTGTCTTCTTAGGTCTGGCAGTGGTTGATTTTTCCCAAACCTTGATTTGACCCTGCAGGATCTTGATTTTCTATGCCTTATTCTCTTTCATTTCTGCTTATAAAGCGTCCATTTCTTTCCTGAATTGCACCTCTTTTTGTTTATATTTCATTGAGTCTAAAATACCCATTCATTTCTCATTTTAACACCTCTGGGATTGAGCCAGAAACCCTGATGGCATAATGGTTGAGTGCTATGGCTGCTAAACAAAAGGTTGGCAGTCCAAATCTACCACAAAAGATCATGGGGCAGTTCTACTGTGTCCTATAGGGTTACTATGAGTTGGAATCAACTCACTGGCAGTGGGTTTGGTCTTTTGGGTTTACACTGAGTCACATTTTATAACTGATGCAATAACACAATATTACGTCAAACCTTAATTGCTTCTTCTTTTCTTGATACATAAAGATGTATTTTATAATCTATGACATATCATAGTCTATCAATATAGAATTACCTTATAAAATGCAATTAATAAAAACCAACGTAAACCTATTAATATTAGTTTTCATTCTCTATAACTGTAAACTCTCTAGGCATGTAGTCTGCCTTCCATGTCATCACAAGAGTCAGTCTTATCAAACTTTTGCCACCACATACATGGATTTCCAGCCACCTAGCTTTCTACTTTTGCTTTTTTTAATCTAACTGGTAGGCAAACATCATGGCAGCAGTTTATAGTGTGATTTAGTGTTTGGACATCTAGCTTTTCTCCTTGGCTCCAGGAAGTTAACCTGTAAACCTCTGGAAATGCTAGAGTGATTGGAGTGCCTTTGTTATTTACGGTGGGTCCTCTGAACTATACCTATAGTTTATGCTAACGATGTGACTCCTAGTGGGTCTCTCTGGCCACAGAGTATCAACTCATTTTCTAGAAAGGAAGTCAGTAAACACTGAGTTGAAGCACATGGCCAATGGATTAACTAATCATACCTACATAATGAAGTGGAAGAAAAAAGAATTCTGGACACAGGGCTGCAAAATGGTTTGTTCCAATTTGAAACCTTGCTAACAATTTGCATTTCCAGTAAATACTGAATCAGAATCTATAGTTTCACATAATCCCCAGGTGATTCTTATGTATAATCAATTTTGAGAACCACTTGTCTACTAGTGGTTCTCAGAATTGCCCAACCAGCAGAATTAGTATCACCTGGGAACTTGTTAGAAATGCAAATTCTCAGTTCAAGTGAGCTGCCGAAGTTGGCAAACCACTTTTATGCTATCACACTCCAATACCAAGAAAGCAAAATGTCCTAAAGACAGCAGAAGCTTCACCTTGGAAACTTTCCAGACTCAGTCCTATGTGTCTCTTCATTTGGCTGATCTTCATTTGTTTTCTTTCCCTATCATAAATATAACTGTGAGTACAATAGCTTCCAGTGACTTCTCTGAGTCCTGATACATTACCAAATCTTAGGACAGGTTTGGGAAGTCCCCACACTTGAACTGGTGATAGAAGTGTGGGATTATGTGGAATCTACTTGTAATGTCACAGTTCAAATCTAACTCCTTGCAATTAGCGTCAGAAGTCTTGGGAAGACTTAGCAGTCTGGAGGACTGCACACTCAGCCTCACAGATGGACAAACTTCAGGTTATATGCTTGCATTGTTTGGTTTTGCACCTTTTTTTCTGCCCTTCTGTGAGAACAGCTTGTCTTAGACATGGTCTGAGACTTTGGTCTAGTTCACAGGATGAGAGCCATCAAGCAGAGCTGAGCATATATGAAAAGTCATTAAATTTAAAAGATACTAGGCATAGGTGATTTTAGAGACACTTTCTATAAAACATTCAAAGAACAAATAATACTTTTTATGCAAATTTCTTAACTGAAAGAAAGGAAAGCTATAAACTCATTCTATGAATCTACTATAACTGCTATCAAACCTATGGAAGAATAGACAAGAAAATTTATTTAAACCAAACTTATTTAAAAGTATAAATGCAAATATGTAATACATACTAAAAGAATAAGTGCAGCAGTCTGTTAAAAACACATATGCCACAATTAAGCTGTATTAATTCCAGAAAAACAAACATAATTCTTAATTATAAAATCTATTTTTGTAATCACCAAAATGACATATGTAACTAAAATTCATATAGTTACCTCCGTAAGTGCAGAAAAATCCTCTGATGGAAATAATTTTATTGTAAAAACTTCTAAGGAAACTAAAATAGAAGGGAAACTTTTTTTCTTTACAAAGGTTATATACTACCACCACTCCAAAAAAACTCCACATACCATTTCTTTCTTAATGACCAAACTTAAGATGAACTCACTTGGAACACAAATGTCAAACAACTATACATTAAGATGGTTATGAATGCACTAGACTCTAGGTAAAATAAGCAAAAGAGTTGAAAAATAATAGGCAAATGTGGCCTTACCTGCAAAAATATACTTGTACAAATTCTTAGACAATCTACCTACAAACTGTTAGAACAAACAAAAGAGCTGAACAAGGTCTCTTGTTGCAAGATCAGCAAGAAAAGAAAAATAACCTGCCTTTACATAGTTAATAATTAGCAATTGTAATAGAAAAATATTTCATTCATAGTATAAACAAAAAATTTAAGGTACATGGAGATGACTCTGTTGACCCATGGACCCCAAAATGAACAAGGAATAAATCTGAGAAAAGAAATTCAAGACTTTCATGAAAAGAATCACAAACTATTACTAAAGAGAAAACAAAAATTTAAAGACGCTACTCTAAATCAATGAGGAAATAAATATACCATCTTCATGAATACAAAGACTTAATATCTTAAAATAATCAATTTTCCCACAAGTTATCTTAAAGTTGAAGGCAACACAATTTCCAAAATTTCACAAAGCTTTGCTTTGTCACATTATATCATACTGCTTTGGTGGAACATGGCAAGTCAAATGTAGAATTAATGTAGAAAATAATTCTGTGAAACAACTACTTTATCTTTTATCAATAGTCATTACATATTTATGATAACTGAGAAAATGTGGTATTAGTATATGGGGACCTTGTTGTGCAGTGATTGAGTGTTTGGCTACTAACCAAAAGGTTGGCAGTTCAAATTTACCAGCCACTCCTTGGAAATCCTATGGGGATGTTCTGCTCTGTCCTATAGGGTTTCTATGTGCCAGAATCAAGTTGACGGCAACAGATATTTTTGATTTTTGGTATCAGTACATGTACATGGGTGGCATAAACAGTTTGCAATCAGCTACTAACCTAGAAGTTGGTGTTTTGCTGAACCATTAGCAAGTTGTTGTGTTTATTCATGTGTGCATACTAGCTTTCTGTTTTGCTTTGAAATGTTCAAATAAGCTGGTTATGTGTGCTAGTTTGGTTATTGGTTCCTTTGAAGCTCTAACAACCTGTCACCACATGTTTAAAGCTTTTACTAGGCATACAAGCCAGGAGTCCATTTACTTTTCTTGTAAGGATTTAATTCAGGTGTCCAGGTAGTCAGTCACAAAGTGTGAGTTGCAAGTTATCCCCTACAGCCCTAGATGGGTAGAGGGGACTGGTATAGGGGCAAGTATCTAGCTGCATGTGCTCAGACAGACAGGGGCTGGACAGTCCCCCCTAAGTGTCTGTCTGTAAAGAACGCAGGCCATTTATTCCCAAGCCTGGACAAGAGGACTGTTTCTGCCCTGAATTCCTGGCTCAGAGGAGTCAGTAGATTTTTTTTTTTTTTCCTTCCCTTGTTTGTTAAATTTTGTTCCCTCTCCAAGTCTGGAAAACAGCTCACAGTGTACATAAGGAGTCTTACTTCCAGCCCAGTAACAAGTCAGAATACAGAGCCTGACACAGTGTAGAGACGGGTAGGGGAAGTTTGGGGAAAAAGGACAGAAGTTTAGCTTAAAGTACAGTTTTAGATTCATGTGCAGTAAGTTAGACACAAGCCACTTAGCTTTTGATGATCAAGTGCCATTTTTCACTGGTCCTCAAAGTGTGAGTGGACTCCTGGATATTCAGTGTCTCCTGCTGAGGAGGATGCCCTCCAAAACCACTGTTCCACTCACTGTGCAAATTGTAGCTGATTCTCAGATCTGGCCCGTGCTAGATACTTCTGGACCTGCTCTCCCCTCCCTGTGGCTCAGTCTGATTTCTCAACTTTCCTTCTGATGTCCAGGGCTCCTAGAATGTCATAGATAGTTAAATCATTTGTTATTTTGAGTCTTTATTGTGAAACACAAAGTGTCTGACTACTCTACCATCTTGGCCTCACCTCCCACAAAACCATGTTTGTTTTTTCTTTAATTTTACAGAAACATATGACAGTGTGACCACATTTCTAAGACTCTTTCCAGGACTTTGGAAGAGTCCTATGTGAATGATAATTCCCTAAGCTTATGTTTTATTATTTTTTTTAGTAATCCCACCCCTGAATAGGATTCTCTTATGGATACGGTTAACATGCTAGGCTGCTAAACAGAAAGTTAAAGGTTTAAATCCACCCAGAGGTGCCTTCAAAAAACTGCCTGGCAATCTATTTCTGAAAAATCAGGCACTGAAACCTGTTTTGAGCACAGTTCCACGCAGACACACATGGAGTCACTATGACTGGAAACCAACTCAATGGCAGCTGGTAACTGGGTAATCACAGAGTATTTGACTCAGATAGCTATTTAATGTAGGTTAGCTGGAATCATTTGTAAGTGAGATGGACAATGCCTGCATCATGCCTACAAAATAATTAAATCCAGGTAGATTAAAAGCAAATACAAAGACAAAGCTTAACAATATTTAGATGGAAATATAGGAAAATATTTCTATAACCTTACAATAGAAACGAGTTTCTTTTAAAAAATAATAAAAGCATATATTCTAAGGAAAAAAATGTATATAATTTAACTACATTAACCTTTAAGTCTTTCATTGAAAATTTAAACCCTGCATTTTCCCTTTGACTCACACTCAAATGTGTCTGTATTTAGCCCACATGTCCCTTTACCTGACCTCTTTGTCTACCTGCAAGAGTGGGTGGAGAGTGTCACATGCTGTTCTTCTGGAAGTAATTGATACTGGAGAAGGAAACAGACCTGTTCTGGAAGAAGTACAACCAGAGAGTTTCTTGGAAGCAAAGACAGCAACACTGCATCTCACATACTTTGGATATGTTGTCAGGAGGGATCAGTCCCTGGAGAAGGACATCATGCTTTGGAGTGTGGAAGGTCAGCAAAAAAGAGGAAGACCCTCAATGAGATACGTTGCCACAGTGGCCACAATGAGGGGCTAAAGCATATAAATGAATGTAGACATGACTCAGGATCAGTCAGTGTGTTGTTCTGTTGTGTATAGGGTCACTGTGAGTCAGAACCAACTCGATGGCACCTAACAACAACAGCAACATAAGAGAACAGCTGACACCTTGCACTTCCTGTGCAGTGCTGTGACACATCCTGCCTGACTTAAAGTCTTATCTGTATGATAAATGGACATTCACTGGATAGTGCCTGCTAGTGCCTGCTCTAGACAGTATATAATGCAGCAAACAATTGCTTTTTCTAGTCTTGCAGCATTTGCCTCCAAAAAGAAAAAGGTTTGGAATGAGAATTAAAAAACAGAAATATTGGGGGTGTGAGGGTAAAAGTCAGTAAAGGAGAAACACATTGTCGTCTATTTTCACCGTATGGCTACTGTAAATTTAAGAAATTTTTTCCATAATTAAGAACTTTCAATAATCACATTATATTGAATTTTAAGCCTCTATTCAATCATCAAAAAAGAATACAAAATACAAAAAGTAGTAATCAAAACAAATTGTGGCACATTCATGCAATGAAATATTATTCAACAATAAAAAGAAATAAGTTGTCAAGCCACAAAAAGAAATAGAGGACACTTAAATGCATATTGTTAAGGGAAAAAAGCCAGACCGAGAGGACTGCACACTGTATGATTTCAATGATAAAAGAAAACAAAAACCCACTGCTGTCATGCTCATTCTGATTCATAGCGGTCCTGTAACATTCTGGAAAAAGTGAACTTACAGGATGAGTGGTTGCCAGCAGTTTTGAGTGGGGACCAGGTGGTAGCTGGAGTGAATGAGTGCCACATAGGGCAACTTTAAGGCAGTGAAAACAATTCTGCATGATGCTCTTATAGTGGGTAGATGACATTTTATATTTGTCATAATCCACAGGCGCATGGAAACCCTGATGGTGTAGTGGTTAAGTGCTACAACTGTTAATCAAAAGGTCAGCAGTTCAGATCCTCCAGGCACTCCTTGGAAACTCTATGGGGCAGTTTTACTCTGACCTATAGGGTCTCTGTGAGTCTGAATCAACTTGACGGCAGTGGGTTTGGTTTTATAGAACCACGCAACAAAAAGAGTGAACCCTAACATAACTATAGATTTCAGTTAGTAATAATATATCAATATTGATTCATCAATTGTAGCAAGTATACCACACTAATGCAAGGTATTGATACCACACTAATGCAAGTTATTAATAATATGGGGAACTGCACAAGTAGAGGGGGAGAGGACGTCTGTGGCAATTCTATGTACTTTCTATTCAATTTATCTGTAAACCTAAAAGTCCTCCAAAAAATAAAGCCTACCCACCGTCATTGAGCTATGACCCTAGAGGTCAGAGTAGAGCTGTCCCATAGAGTTTCCGAGGAGCACTTGGCAAATTTGAACTGCCAACCTTTTGATTAACAGATTTAACGCTTAACCCACTATGACACAAAGTTTCCAAAATAAAACCTACAAGTTAAAAAATAAAAATCTAAAGATTCATATATTCCAAGTCCCGTAAGAATTTGATTTAATCTAAATCTGTGGCAGCTCCTAGCTGCAGAGTTGGCCTCCACTGCCACTGGACACTGTGCACCATGGAACAAAACGTTGCCTGGTCTGGCCCAGTACGCATGATCGACTGATGGATCAGACCGGGGTGATCCACAGTGTTTTCACTGACTGACTTTTGGACTTCGATTGCCAGGCTGTTCTTCTTAGCCCTCTTTAGTCTGGAGGCTCAGCTGAAACGGGTTCAGTACCACAGCCCAGGCAAGCCTCCATTGACAGCCAGGTAGTGGCTGCACGTGAGATACATTGGCAGAGAATCAAACCTGAGTTTTCTACAATGGAAGACAAGAATTCTACCATTGAACTTCCACTGCCTCCTTCTAGATATTACCAGGTCCCATGTTTGATATCTAGATCCCCTTTGGCTACAAATAGATGAGTTTAACTAAAACAGTTGCAATCATGCTCTTCCCATGTCTCTGCTATTCTAAATCGCTGAGACTGTACAAATGATAACAATAAAGACAGGTTCATGTGCTACTTTCACTGCCACTGTTTCAGGGTGGCAGAGAGTCAGAAAGCTCCAGATTGTCACAGATGCTCTCCTTAAAAGAAAGACCACGTCAGATGCCTCGAATATTTCCTGCTTTCAGCCTGTGCCTTTGACAGCCAGCACGAGTACTACTGTCGCTCGAACTCTGGCAGAAGCACGGGTTTTCCTGGGTCTGTGTCCTTGCACGAGCATTGCCCCTTCTTCGTGCTTCCGTCCCTAAATCTGCTGGCTGTTAGGCAATTACAGCCAGTCCCCTTTTTTTCCAGTTCAAGCTGAGTTGTTTTGGTGCTTCCTTTAATTATCACAACAGGGGGAGGAAATTGGAGTTTAAGCAGGAAAAGACATACATGTAGTGTATTCTGCTGCTTTCTCCTTTTTCTGAGACTCACCATTCTCATTCTTGGTTCAGGAAACCTCAGCAGAGGCCGGCAGGAAATGAGTCCAAATCTTTAGCAGTAGTTCCTACCATTCTCTTTTCGTATCAATTATTAGATGCAGAAGGCAACTCTTGCAGCTCTCCCCATTTCCCATCCCACGTAGTGTATAAACCCCAGATCACCATTTATTATTCATGCAATCAGCAAATACATTGTTAGCACCTGCCAGGCTCTGTGTTAGAGTCTAGGGTTGTAAAGACAGACAGAATATGCCACCCCTCCCCCACCTCCAGTAGGAGACTCAGATTCATGAACAGGGCATCATAGAAGCAACGCTGTTGTTGTGAGGTGCCCTCAAATTGGTAACCCACTCATAAGGACTGTTTTATTCACCTGGTACTGCACTAACAGAAAATACCACAAGTGAATGGTTTCATGAAGAAAAACTTTATTGACACAGTCCAGCAAGCCACAAATCCATTTATGAATTAGAAGTCCATTCAGTAAGGGAATTTATCACTGTCCTGTAGGCTGAGTCCAAATCCAATGAGAGCATCTCAGCACAGAATCCTCAGGTCCAAAGGACGTGCTCTGCTCTCAGTCGTGGCGGTATGAGGCTTCCAACTCTCTAGGCTCACGTCTCTGCTTTATGTCCCACAGCTGGTAACTTGAGTCCTGCCTCACCAGCACAACCGCTGTCCATGCTCCGTCAGTAATATCACAGAGGTAGAATTCACGACACATGGGAGGAACTGCACCATGTTGGGAGTCATAGCCGAGTCAAACCAATGCATACATTTCTGGGGGAGACACAATGCAACCCATGACAGTGACCCTAAGTATCACAGAGAGCAACATTTGGGTCCTGCATCATGCTCACAATCCTGGCTATGCTTCAGCCAATGGTTGCAGCCTCTGTATGCATCCGCCTTGCTGAGAGTATTCTTTCTTTTTGCTGACCCTCTTTTACCAAGCATTTTCCAGGGACTGGTCCCTCCTGATAATGTGTTCAAAGTAAGAAAGACAAAAGTCTCACCTTCCTCACTTGGAAGGAGCATTCTAGCTATATTTCTTCCAAGACAAATTTGTTCATTCTTCTGGCATCTGTAATACACTCAATGTTCTATGCCAACACCGTAATTCCAATGCATCAACTCTTCTTTGGTCTTCCTTACTCATTGTCTGGCTTTCACAGGTATGAGAGGGGACTGAAAACACCATGGCTTGAGTCAGGCAGTCCCCAGAGTAACATCTTGGCTTTTTAACACTCTAAAGTAGTCTTTTGCAGTAAATTCGCCCAATGCAGTGTGTGCTTTGATTTCTTGACTGCTGCTTTCACGGACATTGTTTGTGGATCTAAGTAAAATGAAATCCTTGACAACTTAAACCTTTTCTCCATGGAACCAATACTAAATATGATGATAGGGAGGCTGTTGATGGGAGTTTGGAGATGGAGTGGCTGGCCCACCCTGGAGAAATTAGAGGAGGCTTCCAAGAAGGAATGACACCTGAGCTGGGTCTTATATGAGGAGGAGAAATCCAACTTAAGGAGAAGTAAGACAAGAGACAGCCCAGCCAGGGAATAATGTGCATGAAAATGGGATTTGTCAACCTAGGCAATACTGGCATTTCAAGCCAGATACACTTTCCTGGGTGGTGAAAACGATTTGCACTTGGGTACTAAATGCAAAGTTAGGGTTGGGACCACTCATCTGCACCACTAAAGAAAGCCCTGGCAACGTTCTTCAGTAAAGACCACTGCCTGGAAAACTCTATGGAGCTCAACTGTGCTTTGTAACACTTGGGGACACTGTCAGTTGGAACTGACTCAATGTCAAAGTGTTTTTATGTATTTGTTGTGATGGCTACCCTGTGGTTGTAGGATGTTTTACAGCATCCTTGGCCTCTACCAACAAATGAGAGTAGTAAACCCCCAGTCCAGACAATTAAAAGTATCTCCAAACACGTTGTGCCCTGTAGAGGCAACAGTCCCCACAAGTTAATAAGCAGTCACTAGCAACCACTGCACTGAGGCACAGAGTGAAGAATTAGCATGAGACGTAAGTGCCAAAAATTAGAATCAGGCTGACATAGCCGGACTGTAAGCCACAAAACAGGCTGACTTAGGCTGGAGCTGAACCTGAAGAAGTAAGCAAGAGTTCAATTTGTGAAGACCTTTCATGCCTTTCCAAGTAGCCCTGGTGGTACAATGGTAAGGGTTCAAGTATCAGTCAAAAAGTTGACAGTTCAAACCCAACCTCAGCCTCCATGGGAAACAGACCTGGCAATCTGCTCTTGCAGAGATCACAGCTTAGAAAATCCTACAAAAAAGCAAGTCAAACCCAGTGCCATCAAGTCAATTCTGAGTCATAGTGACACTATAGAACAGTGTAGAGTTTCCAAGCAGCACCTGGTGGATTTGAATGGCCAACCTTTTGGTTAGCACAGGTAGCACTTAATCACTACACCATCAGTTTCTATTCTGTCACATGCCCATGGGGTCTCTATTGTTCAAAAATGGATCTAACAACACCCATCAATAAAAGTTACACATCTTTCATCTCTAGAACACATACTTCACCTAACAAAAAAATTTCCTCTTTTGAAAAATGAAATTAACAATGCTTTCACAGAGCAGTGTGGTGAGGGTTAAATCAGGTCATGTGACATAAAGCCCCTGGCATAGTACTTATCACACCAAAAGCGACTGGATCCCTCTGTCTCCTCCTCAGTTCCTCTGACAAGAGTAAAAACTGGGGTGATGAACTGAAGGGCAGCCAGAGGCTGGAGTTAAGGGTATGGGGTGTCCTTGGGCTATAGGCAGAACAGAGGACTAGATTGCTGGATGGCCTTTCATCCAGCCAATGGACACTGATGTCCTCTGTCCCAGGACTCTACCCTTGCACACTCTCAGCTTATCTCTCTAGAACACCTGGCTCACACATGCTAGTCAGAGGTACTTCTTTGTCTAACATTATCTCAACCTAGCAAACAGCTGCAGTATTCCTTATATAGACATACCAGGTCTTGGAAAAGAAGGAAGCAAACACAAAGACAGACAAAACCTCTGGTCTTCAAGATCTCCATGTGACGGGTAGGGAAAATAGTCTGTCCTCTTCCTTCGGTCGGCAAAATCTTCCTCTCTCTGATCCATCAAGTTCAAACCTCAGCTCAGACCTCAGTGTGGCTCGAAAACCCACACTGGGGGCTACCCAGTCCCAGGCAAAGATTGACTTTTCCTTCTATACACATCCCTTCTGTCGTAAGACTTTTAGCACCTGTCAGCCTGTCATACTACGATGCCTTATCTGTACCCCCAGTGCTGCACACGTTAGTGAGGTCATCCATGGCGGACAGGTTTCAGGGAGAAGAAGAGGGAGATCCTGAAGATATATTTCCAAAAATTAACCAGTGGAAGCCTGTGGATCATAACACAATATTGTTGGATACAGTGCTTGAAGATGAGCCCCCTCAAAACAAAACAAATGCCATCATGTTGATTCTGACTGACAGTGACCCTACAGGACAGAGCAGAACTGCCCCATAGAGTTTCTAAGGAGCACGTGGTAGAGTCAAACTGCCAACCTTTTGGTTAGCAGCTGTGGCACTTAACCACTATGCTACCAGGTTCTCCCCCTAGGTTGCAAGACAGTCAAAATACACAGAAGCCACAACACTGGTCTTAAACCTGCCTATGATCATGAAGACCAAGTGAGACTGAGCAGTGTTTCTTTCCTTGAGTCGCCATGAGTCATAGGTGACTTGACAATGATAACCTCATAACCCTTAGCATGTTGTGTTGCAACTGACTTGTTTGCTGGTTTGTTCACTAATCAATCACTTTAAAGAACTTCTAGGCAAGTGCCCTATGGTCCTCAAATACTTACTGATTGATGTGCAGCTAACACAGTCCAAGTCCACAGTGAGGGTAAGCATACAGAGATTTGAAAAACTTTTCCCTCCCCCGTTTGCCAATGTGTGCATGTGAATTCCATCCCAGCACACAGCTTGTTTTCAGATCATAGACGTTTTTACCAATTGAATTTGCTCTGGGCTGCTATAACAAATTACTATGAACTTGATGGCTTAAAATAATAGTGATTTATTGTTTCACAGCTCTGGAACCCAGAAGTCCAAAAATCAAGGTGTCAACGGGACATTGCTCCCTCCCTCTAGAGACTCTTGGGAAATTCTGTCCTTGGCTCTTCTAGCTTTTGGTGATTGACAGCCTTCCTGGGTTTGTGGCTGCAATGTTTCAACTTCTGCCCTGCTGCCCACATTGCCTCTTGTCTCTTGTGTGTCTCTTATAAGTACACTTGTCCTAGATTTACAGCCCACCTGGATAATCCAGGGATAATCTCTTCTCTCCAAAATCCTTACTTTAATCACACATGCAAATAATCTTTTTCCAAATTAGGTAACACTCTCAGGTTCCAGAGACTAGGGCACGGACAAATCTTTTGGGGGGTAACAATTCAACCCATTACACAATATTTCACCCACCATGCACCATTCAGAAACCCACCTGGCCACCTCTTGAAATTTTTTAGCTTGTTGGAGACCAGTTTCACAGAGAGTTAGACTTAAATAGATGCATGTTGTTTCCAGCTTTATACAGTTATAGTACTTATCTTCTAAGTCTTTCTATTTCCTCTGCAAGGCATAGTAGAAAGACCACTGTGCTCAGAGTTAAGCAGATGAAGCTAAAGCCCTGAATTTGTGCTGTCAAGTCGATTCTGACTCATTGCAACCCTACAGGTCAGAGTAAAACAGTCTGCACAGTTTCGAAGGAGCACCTGGCAGATTTGAACCGTCAAACTTTTGGTTAGCAGACACAGCACTGTACCACTGCACTGCCAGAGTTTCCACCTTTATACAGACCAAAACCAGACCAAACTCAGTGGTGTCAAGTCAAATCCAACTCACACCAACCATACAGAACAGAGTAGAATTGCCCCATAGAGTTTCCAAGGGTGCTTGGTGGATTTGAACTTCCAACCTTCTAGTTAGCAGCCACACTATTTAACCACTAGGTGATCAGGATTTGTCACCTAAATTCTCTGAGCAGCAGTTTGTTTCTTTGCTTGCAAAAAAGAAGGCTTTGGACTAGTTCACGAGTTTATTTACAATTATCCATAGAAACCCTGGTGATGTAGTGGTTAAGGTCTCTTGTGGCTAACAAGAAAGTCAGCAGTTCAAATTCATCAGGCATTCCTTGAAACCATATGGGGCAATTTTACTCCATCCTATAGGGTCCTTGTGAGTCCATACATCTCTCACTTAGCTTTCAAAAAACAGCTGGCAATGTAGTTGATTCTTAGAAAATAGAAAATGGTGATTTAATATGATTATATAATTTTTCCTTGAGCACAGAACAGTCAGTATAAGGTATGGTCTGTGTTTGAACCCAGTCTTAGCTAGACTCCAAAAAAATCTCTCCAATAAACCATGCTACCCATTTCTTCACCCATATCAGGGACAGGAAGCTCTCTATGTTAATTGGAGTAACATTAATAAAAGATGTCACCTGGAATCTAAACTCAAAATACTTTTTGTGCATGTATGTACACACACACACACAGGGGTACATACTAACCTCCATTCACACAGGAGTCTATGAATGATTAATTCATCTCCTTGACACTAAGTGTCTACAAAGCCCTGAGCAGGGGCTGTGTCAGCGTTCTTCCTTCACAGACTTCACTGGTATTTGATGACTTATCAATGCGAAATGATCCCACTGTCAAGGAGGCGGCTTAGGTATGAAAGTTTTTGCAAAGAAAAAACTCTGGATTGTCAACTCAGCTTCAACAGGACAGTGATATCTGTGACAGCTTTGCTTGTCACTGTCGGCTTTTGTCCTGATTTTGTGGGTTGGCAGCCAAAAAGCCAACCCCAGCCTAAGGCCATAGCTGCTGATAAACAGACCCAACAGTAAGAAAACCTGCAAACTGAACAGGTTATTATCTTCACCTGGTAAACAGTCCCTTCATGGAACGCTTAGTTGAAATGCTTTGTCCTCTGTATTGTATTTGTCATAATTCATGCAAGTATTCATTCATACTAAATAAATAATAATTCATCTTACCTTTTTTATTCATGGTGAACCCAGATGAATGCCAGAGATTCTGATCAGCAAGAGTTAGTATATTTATTCTAAGTTAATGTACTTGCATCCCAAAAGCTCCAGCTTCTAGCAACATGGACAACAGTGTTCAAGTCATTAATAGGAGGAGGAAGTCAGACCACGCACAATGGAAAATGTCTGATGGCTGAACTAGGCTAGGCTATGGTGAACAATCTTATGGTCGAACACTACCCTAGTTGTTGCTTTGAAGTAGTTACACATAATTAAGTCAGTTGGCCTTAATTGAAGCAGATTAGCCTCCATTATGTGGGTGGGCCTTATCCAATCAGCTGAAGGTCTTAAGAGCAAAAGGGAGTTTTCCCTAGGGTATATTCTGTTTCTAGACTGTCAACCTGTGTCTTGCTCACTGCTTACTCTTCTATCACCTGACCTACGAATTTTGGGACACAAATCTGTAGGAATCTTTAACCTGTCCCCATGATCTATAGATTTTGGACTTGACAGCTCCCAGCAAGTCTGTGAGCCATTTCCTTTATATATTTTTTTTGTCATTTAATCTCTCTCTCTCTTTTTCTCCAGATATTAGGGAATCAGAAAGTAGTGGGGAGTGGATATCTTGACTTGGGACTCATTAATGGAAAACTAACAAAGTCAATGTTATTTTAAGCTGACGGCTCATGCTGACACCAGGCTTTGTGAACTTTAAGGAGGAAGCTCATGACCACTGTCATGGATTGAACTGTGTTCCCCCAAAAATCTGTGTAGCAATTTAGCTAGGCCATGATTCCTGGTATTGTGTGATGTTCTTCTATGTTGTACTCCTGCCTCTACGTTGTTAATGAGGGTGGGTAAGCGGCAGTTCTCTTGGTCAGGCAGGACTCAATGTGTACGTTTGTTTTGTGCCTTGAGGCAGCTTCTCGAGATATAAAGGAAAGATGCTGGAAGAGAGATTTGGGGATCTCATTCCATCAAGAAAGAAATCAGTTTGGGGAGCTAAACACGTTCTTTGGAAAGGACTTGGGTCCCTGTGCCTCAGAAGTTCCCAGTCCAGGGGAAGACTGACAACAAGGACTTTCCTCTAGAGCCAGCAAAGAAAACCTTTCTGTGGAGCTGACACCCTAAATTTGAACTTTTAGTTTACTGGACTGCAACAAATAAAAATTTCTCTTTTAAAGGCATCTACTTGTGATGTTCTGTTAAAGCAGCACTAGCTGACTAAGAAAACCACCTTAAGAGAAAGCCTTAAGATAAATGGCAAGTTACACCCTTAATTTTCTCAAAAGTCTGGTGACACCAAGGTTATAGTGGCAATTTGCACGTAGAAAGTTTAACTCTGACTTCACCCATGGCCACAAGTACATCCGTAGCCTCTCCAGTCAAGCAATCAGCCAGCCATCTGATCACAATAATCATCATTCTACCTAAACACCCTTAAACACAAATTCCCTCACCTCCTTCACATCTTTGGTCAGTTATCATCTTCTCAGTGTTGATCACTCTGTTTTAAATTACCAGCCCCCGCCATGAAACACCTGACATTCCATAATCTTCTTTCCATTTTCATTTGTCTATAGCATTGATTATATTCTAATAAACTCTACGGTTCACTGATATACCCTGTTTCTTTTTATTTCCTAGCTTGTTTGCTAGGATATAAGCTTCTTGAGAGCAGGGATCTTTGTTGGCTGTAGTCATCAGTGTCTGGTCCATACTGGGCACTGACTAAATATGAATAAATTCATGAACACAAATGTCAGTACACAAAGCTAAATATAGAAGAACTTGATCTATAGAAATGGTGGTTTTAAATTAGATTTATGTTCAGAGAACGGTCTTCTTTGTTTTTTTAGGGTAAGATATCTTTTATTTTTAGTCATAGAAATGACCACCAATAACTTTGAGAGGTCAGTTATAGGGTTCAAAACATCAAGAAAGTATTCCCAGCAAGGCCAGGGTACACCCCATTTTGGGAAACATCTCGTTTAGAGCCCAAGCTCTAAAATCAGCTTCCAAAAATTTAAGTTATGACTTTGTCAGATTTTTAGTTTATGCTTATGATCTAATCTCTCTAGGCCTCAGAGCCTCATTTATAAAATAAGAGTAATAATAATAATCTCAGATTTAAGGAAGGTAATTCAGGAAAAGGGCCTAGTACTGTATCTAACATACAATAAGTACCATTATTAATACACTTTTTAAACTAGATTGTAAAATACTGTCAATTCACCTTGAACTATACATATCGATGTGTATATGAAAAAGTAAACCCAGCTACAAACACCCAACATGCTCATAAAGATTTGTCCCGACACTCCTGAATCATAGTCAGCTGTCTCCTCGACCTGCCCCATCATAGTTCCAACTTGTAAACTGGATTCATTAGTGACAATTATGTTACTGTCACTTTGGTCTCTCTGCCTCCTAACACCACCTCAAGGACTCAGGTCTACGCTATCCATTCCCCCTACTTGGACCACATGTCGGTAGGATGCGTATGCAAGAGCAGACGTCAAGGTCCAAGTCTTGAGGCACTGTTTAACCCTAAGCAAACCAACCCACCTGATTTTTATTCAATACAGACATGTGGAAGCAGCACTAAAACTCAAATGTTGAATCAACCACTTATCTTATTTGATGTTATCAAAGATAATTACTCATTCGTGCATTCACTCAGTGTTTATTGGGCATTGGGTTATGGGTTTAAATATTGACTTTAGTTCCACGATAAAAACACTTAATATACAGAAACAAAGGACTGCTCTGTAAATTAACCCCAAGCCTTGCAATACATTCACTGACATGTAATAGTCTTTCCTAGCACGGTCAGTAGAAACTGAGTGACGGTACATCTTGCTACCTATGAATCACAGCAATAAACTAGCAAAGCAAAAGGCAGATATACTAATTCAGATCAATAGCACTTAATGTTGCTGCAAACTTATTAAATGCCATGTCACACAGCCTTACTCAGGAAGGAAGAATTGCCTAAGGAGTATTAATAAATTTCCAAAATGAAAAATCTCGTATAAGGCCACACCAAACCAAGACATACATCATTTGTTTTACAATTCAAATTTTCAAATATATAAATGGGACAATAAATTTTGAGGGACGTTATTTCCACAGGCAGTAGCATCAGTTCTTCTCACAGAATTCTCTGCTAATGACATCACCAATATGAGGTAAAGAATTGAGCTCTATTTTGATCTATGGAAAAAGTCTGATTTTAGAACCACAGAAATGAATTCTTTCCTTTAATCTTTACACACAAACTTACATGCACATATGTATTTTATTTGTTATAATTAACTTACAACCCCTTTGATTATGACCTTTGCTTCCCTCAGACTCAATTTTTCTAAAGGGCTGTTTGTGAAATGATAGCCACAGCAATGGGGTTTGGTGCACAAAGCTTTATGAATGCTGTTCCTCTCAGCACTCTGATGACATTCAGTGGCATGGACAAGATTGCCGAAGCCAAGACTGAAGCCGCAAGCTTGGAGGAAAAGGTACTTAATTACAGTTTTTGTTCAGAGTCTGAAATTTCCTGGGGCACATCCAAGGTTTTTGCCTCAGCGTAAGCATCTATAAAGCAGGCAAAGTACAATGCTTCACCTGCCTTTCCAAAGGAAATTAGAGCCCACTTCATTTCCCATTCAAGCACTCTGGCTCCAGCATGGTCCGTTACGTGAGAATAATGGCATTTCAAATACTGTTTGAGATCTGGGGGTGAAATTTGCCTTATTGAACAATCATGATTTTTTAAAGATAGAAAAAGAGCAACAGAATTAAGACAAGAGTAATAATAGGTTCTGGCAAACACCGGACATTCTGCAGGTTTCTCTATATACATTATTGTGAATTCTCATTTTGTAAAACAAGCATTATTTTTATTCACACCTGTTAGAGCAGACAAGCTAGTTGTCAAATAATTTGGCAAGTTCCCACATATACCAAATAGTAGAACCTAGGCTTATATTTAGCTCCATCTCTCACTCTTCTGAACCAGCTATGAAATTCTTACAAAATCTGTAGGAACAGGGTGGACTTCCCTGGTTGTTACAGATATGAAATCATCTGTGTGTGTGTGTGTGAGTGTGTGTGTGCGTGTGCGTATACATGTGTATGTCTGCAAAGCAGCAGTGTTCATGCTTGCTTCTTCTCCTTTGTTAGTTGTTTGCTAATTCACAGCAGATCTATGGCCATCTAGGGATCCTTTCACAAAACGCAGGCTTAATCCACTGGCCTCCATGTGTTGCTCACTAGTGAGAATGCCTGTTATTTCTTTTACAAGGATTGTTACCAACCACCCTCTTGTCTCACTCTTTAAGAATCTCCAGTAGTCTTACCCTCTAAAAGCAATACAAGTTGGCATTTTTGAGGACTTTGATTCCATCTTCGATTTGTTGAAATCCTAGCAAAACCTTTCACATTTGAGAATGCGCAATCCAGCCACCATTCACGTGTCATTCCTTCCAACACACTGTACTCTTTCTTAGCACTCAATTTCTGCCCATGCTATTTTCTTAACCTAAAATATCTTTCCCTCTTCACTATCTGGTAAAATTGTAAGACCAAAGTGTGACTGAATATATCGCACCTGAATTTAGGGACCATCTCTAGTAAAGATTTAATGGGTTGAATACTAATGACCAAAGACCAGACAAACTGAGGAATGACATCAAAGACATCATCCATGAAGAAAGGAAGAGGTCATTAAAAAGATGGGAAAGAAAGAAAAGATCCAACTGGATATCAGAAGAGACTCTTAAACTTGCCCTTGAATGCTGAGCAGCTAGAGCATAAGGAAGTAATGACAAAGTAAAAGAACTGAACAGAAGAATACAAAGGCCAGCTCAAGAAGACAAAATAAAGTATTATTATGACATGTGCAAAGAGCTGAAAACAGAAAACCAAAAGAGAAGAAGGCATTCTGAATTTCTCAAGCTGAAAGAACTAAGTAAAAAATGCAAGCCTTGGGTTGCAATAGTGAAGAATTGGTGAGAATACAAAATAAAGCATCAAAATAAGATGAAAGGGACACACAGAGTCATTGTAATAGAAGAAAACTGGTTGGCATTCAGCATTTGAAGAGGCAGCACGTGATCAGGAACTGATGATGCTGAAGGAAGAAATCAAAGCTGCATTAAAGGCATTGGCAAAAAACAAGAATCCAAACATGGATGGAATATCAATTGAGACGCTTTAACAAATGGATACAGTGCTGGAAGTGCTCACTCATTTATGCCAAGAAATTTGGAAGGCAGCTACCAGGCGAACTAACTGGAAAAGATCCATATTTATGCCTGTTCAAAAGAAAAGTGATCCAACTGAATGAGGAAATTACCAAACAGTATCGTTAATATCACGTGCAAGTAAAATGTTGCTCAAGGTCATTCAAAAGTGACTGCAACAGTATATTGACAAGGAACTGACAGAAATTAAAGCCAGATTCAGAAGAGGGTGTTGAACCAGGGATATCACTGCTGATGTCAGATGGATCTCGGCTGAAAGCAGAGAATACTCAAAAGAGGTTTACCTGTGTTTCATTGACTATGCAAAGGCATTCCACTGTGTGGACCACAACAAATTATGGCTGACATTGTAAAGAACAGGAATTCCAGAACACTTAATTGTGCTCACACAGAATCTGTACACGGACCATGAGGCAGTTGTGTGAATAGGACGAGGGGACACTGTGTGGTTTAAAGTCAGGAAAGGTGTACATCAAGGTTATATCCTTTCACCATACATTTTCAATATGTATGGTTAGCAAATAATCTCAGAAACTGGATTATATGAAGAAGAACACACATCGGGATTGGAGGATGACCCATTAACAACTTGCATTATGCAGACAACACCACCTTACATGCTGGAAGTGAAAAAGATTTGAAACGCTTACTGATGAAAATCAAAGACCACAGCCTTCAGTATGGATTGCACCTCAACATCAAGAAAACACAAATCATCACAACTGGACCAGTAAGCAACATCGTGATAAATGGAGAAAGGATGGAAGTTGTCTAGATTTCATTTTACTTGGGTTCACAATCAACACCCATGGAAGCAGTAGTCAAGAAATCAAGACACATTGCACTGGGAAAATCTGTTGCAAAGGACCTCGTTAAGGTATTGAAAAGTAAAGACACCACCTTGAGGACTAAAGTGTTCCTGACCCAAGCCATGGTATTTCAATCATATCATATGCATGTGAAAGCTGGACAGTGAATAAGGAAGACATAAGAATTAATGCCTTTGAAATATGGTGCTGGAGAAAAATATTGAATGTACCATGGACTGTCAAAGAAAAAACAGATCTGTTCTTGACGAAGTACAACCAGAGTGCTCCTTGGAAGCAAGGATGGCGAGACTGCTTCTTACATACTTTAGATACGCTGTCAGGAGGAATCAGTCCCTGCAAAAGGACATCACACTTGATAGAGCATAAGGTCGGAGAAAAAGAGGAAGGCCCTCAATGAGATTAACTGACACAGTGGCCACAATGATAGGCTTAAGCATAAAAACGATTGTGGACATGGTGCAGGTCCAGGCAGTGTTTGATTCTGTTGTGCATAGGGTTGCTATGAGTTGGGCTCAATGCAACAGGAAATAATAATAACACAAGAAGCTCTCTCTGAACTTCCCAGATAGAATTAATCATTTTTTCCCCCTGTGCACTGTAATATGCTTATTTAGTATCCTTTTGCATAGAATTGGTTATATCTCTTCCCCTATTGCCTCTGGTCCCTATGCTCCTGCGTCTTACCTAGAGCTGGGTACATAATAGTACCTCAATAAGCATTTGTCATTTGCATTGACAAATGACCCTGTACTTGTAAACTTTCAGGTAAATGGTGAAAAAACAAGTTTGAACTTCTCTGTAAGGATTTTCTAGAGATAAAATTTTGAAAGATTCAAGAAAAAAAGGCATAGAGACAACTCAGAAGGTGGGCTGGGCAGAAACAAAGGTAAACACAGTAGAGCAAAGATACAGAAATTTCATACAAGCACTGTAAATTTGGTTTAGGTCAAGATTCTTATTTGTAGTCTTTGACAATAATAATAAACACATCTGTAGAATGCTGGGGCAGTTTATAGAATGCTTATCAAAATAATCTTCTGAGACAGAAGATGGCTCCCCTTTGATAACAAAGAAATTGAATCTTGGAAAATTAATCAAAGGATTCATGTAAAAGGCCCTATGATTTGTTAGAGGCTAAGCTGAAACTAGAAGCCTAGGTTTTCTTTTTTTCCTTCATTGTTGTCCAACCTTGTGCTCTTGGTATCACGGCATATACTCATCTGTGTCAATTAGTTGCTTTCAACTGGCCATCACTGCTGGCTTGCACTTGTCCTTTATTATGCTTTTTTTTTTTAATCATCACTTTTTTCAATTCCCTTCAGTTTCTCCCTGAAAGCCCTTGCACAGTCTTTTAGATTGTCACTTTGTGAAGAAGGAGCTCCTGTAAAAAATACCAGGTGCTCTGCTTTGCCTTAAATCATTAAACTCTGAGGCTACAGCACGAAAATACCTATTGGCAGCATATTAGTCTTTTCAAATCCACCTGTTCATGCAGAGAACCACCGCTCTTGGGAGAATCATCCAAAAATATTGACTGTTCTACTTTTAGTGCTCTCTGAGGTACTGGCATTTAGAGCATTTGAAAGAAGAAAGAGAATTCAACAAAAAAAAAATTCTGTTTGCTACTAATGTTTTAGGTCTATTCTTCTGTAGATTCAAATTTCAAGCCAACAAAATTATATTGAATATTGAGTACGGGTGATGACCTGTTCTGGACACTGAAGATTCCCCAGGTTACATGAGGCAGAGTCCTTGCCATCATTTTAGTCTCAAAATAAGGCAGCTATCATACAGTGGGGGATGATGTGACGCATCAATCACAAGGTGAGAAGAGTGGTAATACCACCAATGTATGGTTTCCTGCAGGCCTGTCATACCCACTAACCAGTCTACTCATCTTTTTACCTCTTCCTAGGCAGCATTTCCTTCATTTGTTCAGAACAGCTCAAACATTCGTCACTGTCTCCAAACCTCTTACTTGACTGCCTTGGTCTTCACACTTAGCAAAAACCTTGTCTTCTAACCCTCAGAAAAATTTTAAGATGTTCCTCAACTTTCTTAGCACTGCCAGTCCATCCACTGTGCCAGAACAGACTTCTTCCTTCTCCGCTCTGTTTTCTCATTTCAGTTGAAGTAATGTTTCACCTCCCATTGGTACGCCATCCCCTCTTCCTTTTCCAACCTGACATTACTAAATAGCCTCCATCTCTCCTGCGCAGGAAACGTTTCCAAAAATTCTTGGCTATTTGCTTTAGCAGAGAAACAGAAGCAACGTTGTCTCAACATTTTGGCACCCAAGTCAGAAACCTAGCAGTCTCCATTCTCCTTGTATATACTATCAGTGGCACCAAAGTCAGAAGCCCAAGTCTGACTTGGCACCCAGGTAAGAAACATTATCTTTCCCTTCTCCCTCTGTATACAATCAATACCATATGTGTTGTCTTGGGCTGAATTCTCTAGGAGACCAAAACCAATGAAGTCAAGTCAAGTTCCATCAAGTCAGATCCAAACATATATGTAAATACACAGAGAGAGATTTATTTCAAGGAAACAGCCCATGAAATAGTGGAGGCTGGCAAATCCCAAATCCATGGATCAGGTGGCAAGTTGGAGGCTTCTGCTGATTCATGTGGTTGCAGGGGTTGATGAACCCAAATTCTGCAGGTCAGGTGGCAGGCTGTTGACTCATGCGCTTGTGAAAGAACGCAAATCCAAAATCTGCATGTCAGACAGCAGGCTAGAGGCTTCTCACATCCCAAGAGCCAAAGGTCAGGTGATATGACATGAATACAGGATTGAGAGTGGGAGTGAGTTTTGCCAGAACGACTGTTTATATTCTGGATGCAGGACACACTTCAGGGAAACTTCGCTTCCAACTGATTGCCTTTCACATCAGATCACAAAATGGGAGGTGATTACATGGTATCTGCCAAATCACTGAGAATCGTGCTCTAGCCATGTGGACACACAACGTTAACCATCACACATGTAGCCTGACTATCTTAAACATCTTACGTTCATCATTTCCTGCCAACTCGCTCTCACTGCCTACGTTCAAGCTTATACCTTCTGTTGCAAGTACCATTTCCATAGTCTCCTAATTAGCCATCTTTAGCTCTAGATATTCGTCTCTCTAACCAAAAAGCCTCCATGCTTTCTGTGAACTTTCTGAATCAGAATCTATCACGCCAGTTAGCTGCCTAACATATTTACATGGCTCCCTGTTACCTGCAGAATAAAATTAGACCTCTTTGCACAATGCAAATACCTTTGCCAGACCTGCCTCCCACCTACCTGGACAGCCTTTCTCTCTCTCTCTCTCTCTCTCCCCTCTCAGTATCTCCTTAAACTTATCTATTTCCTCTCTTGTCTCTGTCCTTTTGTGTGTCCTGTCCTTCTTCCTAAACCAATTATTCCTTCTACCTTCTAGTCTTGACAAGTTCTTCTTTCTTGAAGATTCTTTCTGGCAGATTTCCTTGACTTCTTGCTGTAGTCCTTCTTACACGTTCAAACATATCGTGATAGGACAGACAGTGCTATTAAATATTCAGGGAAAACAGAAAATGGAAATGACTTCACTCTTTTAAATATTACTAGTTTTAGGGTTTTTATCTAAACAGAAAGTAATCCTGATGGTACAGTGGTTAAAGCACTTGACTGCTAACTAGAAAGTTGGTGGTTCGAATCCATCATCTGCTCCACAGGAGAAAGATGTGGCAGTCTGCGGCATAAAGATTACAGCCTTGGAAACCCTATGGAGCAGGTCACTATGTGTCAGAACCAACTTGACAGCAATAGGTTTGCTTTTTGTTTTTATCTAAACAGATTCAGTCCAGATGTTTTTGGAACACTTCTTTCAACATTTCGCACTAGATTATTACAGCCTCCACTCATTTTTCTTTTTGATATGAAACTACTATTTGGATGAAACCTCATTTTCATATCAAGAGGGGTTGCTTTGGAATTTCCAGCTGCAAGACACAGCAGATGTTGACGGTCCTGGGGAAAGTGCACTCAAACAAATTTAATCACAAGTCCTTGCATTTCAGTAAAGAAAACCAGATGTTACAGCTGTAGGTCAGGGACAGGTAAACTACAAATAAAGTAAATTATTACATAGACCACATCAGGTATGAAAGCCTTGATTGGGGTTTAAGGTCTTCATTCTGTAGCAGAAAACAAGCAACTCTTTTTCATCAAAAGTGAATAAAGATACACCAACCCCTTGTCTGTATCATGAAAACATCACCCAATCATATATAGTCAGTTTACTAGTGGCCCCATTTGCAAGGACAGATTGTGATTGTTACAGATATGAGTGAAGCTTGGTAAAAACCACATAAGCCCTCAAGCATGTGAACTTGGGAATCCACTTGCCTGAGTTTGGACCCTGACTCAGCTTGGCATGTATACATTGCTTAACTTGTCATGCCTCAGTCTGCTCCTCTACAGTTAAAAAATAACAGTAGCAACTACCTCACTGAGTTGCTGCAGAGATGAAATGATACAACGTACACAAAATTCCCAACACAGATTAGATGCCCGTTAAATGGTATTGATGTTCATCTGATGGTTAAGTGACAAGATCTAACAGAATCTTAAGAGGAAATAGTCTTATCTTTTAGAAGCTTTGCTCCTGTTCTATCCTCTTCTAAAATTTACTCTTACTATTGTTCTTTTAATGGCACCAAAAAAGAAGGACAAAGAAAAAAGAAAAAACACTTCCACCAGCTCCATTCTGATTCACAGGGACCCTATGGGACAGAAAAGGACTTACTCATGGAGTTTCCAAGAAGCACTTTATGGATTTGAACTGCTGGCCTTTTGGTCAGCAGCTTTAGCCATTAGCCACTCTGCTAATGGGCACCCAGAAACCAAATGCGCTGCTGTCGAGTGGGTTCTGACTCATAGTGACCCTATAGGTCAGAGTAGAACTACTCTACAGAGTTTCCAAGCAGCGCCTGGTAGATTTGAACTGCCAACCTTTTGGTTAGCAGACTCACCACTTAACCTACTATGCCACCAGGGTGAGCAGAGCTTTATTTGTGACTAGGCTGCAAAGGGTACTGATTCAATTTTACCATCAAAGATTTTTTGTTAAATCTCAAAGATTTTATTTTTTCTAGTAATTTTAAGAGGTAAATTCAAGTCCCTAGCAATACATTTGTGAAAAAGAGCCCAGCCCAAGACTGGATGAACTTCATCAGTTTTCCACTGGAAGGTTGCCTATTCAGAGTACACAGATATTTCATATCATCACCATGGGCCATTAGGTCATGAAGGAATTCCTTTCTAAAAATTAATGTTGCCTAGGAAAATCTGGTGGCATAGTGTTGCTAACCAAAAAGTCAGCAGTTGAAAACTACCAGGCGCTCCTTAGAATACCTCTACGGGGTAAATCTACGCTGTCCTTTAGGATAGCTATGAGTCAGAATCCACTCGACAGTAGCGGGTGTGGTTTCTGGCTTAGTATATGAATGAAGAAAAATGTTCAGCCTTCGTCAGATATAGAGGTCAATAGGACTTACATTGATGCTTACATAACTGTGGCTCTTACAATACTACAAAGTAACCGGGAAAAAAATGATACTGATATTGATTCTGATTGGGTAGTTTAAAAAAAAAAAAAAGTGATTTTAACCTTTGCCTTTGTAAAATATTTTTTTAAATCATTTACATATCAATGCAAACAAAGGAATCCATCACTAACCAAAATACATGGACAAAGGTAGTCTGAGTTATGGTTATACACGTGGGTGGATAGATATTCATTTATCACATACAAATACAATATTTAAGATGGGATGAAACCAGAAGAAACATTTTCTAGTTTTCTTTTTGTGAGGTTTGGATGGTTTGGGAACACGTGAAATCCATTCTATTAGACTGTGTTTGCAATCTTCTGCTCTATTGTTTTTCTCTAATTTGTTTCATGATATTTTCAGAAGTAAGTACAGTCTCTCAGTTTATAGATTAAAAGAAAGTTGTCAAGAGGAAGGGCCATAGCTTGTGCAGAAATCAGACACTGGATCCAATGCTCTGCAAATACAATCCCAATTAACCCTAATGCAAGTGAAAACTGCTGTGAACCCCATTTTCTAGAAACAAATGAAAGAAGACAGCTAAGAATAAGCACTTTTCACTTCACGGAGCTGCCTCATTTTACAACACTGCTATCTTTAAATTTCATAATGACAGTTCTTTTTTTTTTTTTTTTTCTTTTTCTCTTAACTCTCATTTTCTATTCCCTTAATAGGTTTCACTGTACATCTCCAAGACCTTTCCAGGTTCTTCAGGCTAACTAACACTTTCATCTGTCTTTCTATTGCTCTCATAAATAAGCATATGCACACACTTGACACACACACGCAAACACACACATTTGTTGGAGTATAAACTCAGAATTCCTTGCTCATTCATTCAAGAAATACAGATTGAGCTTATTTGCAGAAGCAGATCACCAGGCCCTTCTTCCTAATCTGTCTTAGTCTGGAAGTGCCACTAAAACCTGTTTGTGACCATGGTAACACTCAAGCCTTCACTGACAGATGGGCAGTTAACATGCGTGAGGTGCATTGGCTAGAAACTGAACCCGTGTCTACCACATAGAAGGTGAGAATTGCATCACTGAACTGCTAGTATCCCTTGAAAATGATAGACTACGTTGGCATCAGGTCAATTCCAATTCATAGTAACCCTGTAGGACAGTAAAATTACACCATAGGGTTTCTTAGGCTGTACTCTTTAAAGAAGCAGATAGCCTCATCTTTTCCCCACAGAGTGGCTGATGGGTTCATACTGCCAATGTTTTGGTAAATGACCAAGAGCTTAACAATTGCATCACCAAGGTTTCTTTGAAAATGATTAACATAATAATAATAATAACAATAATAGGCCTGTTTCCATCAAGTTGATTCTGACTCATAGCAACGCTATAGGACAGAACTGTGCTGCAAGGTTTGCAAAGAGCCCTGGTAGATTTCAATGGCCAACCTTTCAGTTAGCAGCTGAACACTTAACCACTACAAAAAGAAAACCCCAACCAAGTCTGTTCCCATCAAGTCAATTCCAACTCATAGCAACCATATAGGACAGAGTAGAAACACATTATAGAGTTTCCAAGAGTGCCTGGTAGATTTGAACGGGCAATCTTTTGGTTAGCAGCCACAGCAGTTAACTACTACACCACCAGGCTTTCCACTAATATAAAGGAATGCCTAAAAAGACTAGAGAAAGACAGAAAAGAGGATTATCTAGATTAAAATTAAAGGAAGCAGCAGGGCAGGTCCCTGGGTGGCACAAATGGTGTGTGCTCAGCTACTAGCCTGAAGATTGGCAGTTTAAACACACCCAGTGGCACCAGAGAAAAAAGACTTGCTAATCTGGTGGTGTAGTGGGTTAAGTGCTACCACTGCCAACCACAAGGTCAGCAGTTCAAATCCACCAGGTGCTCCTTGAATACTCTAGGGGTCAGTTCTACCCTGGCCCCTAGGGTTGCCATGAGTCGGATCCTACTCGACGGCACTTGGCTTGCTATCTGCTTCCTTAGCAATTACAGCCAATAAAACCCTATGAGGAAGTTCTTCTCCATAACATATGGAGTCACCATGAGTTGGGACTGACTCAACAGCAGTGGATTTAGTTTTTTAGTTTGACAGCCTTAGCCACCCAGGTGCCGTTGTTAAGATATATATTTAAGAAGTCTTCTACAAATAATGAGAAGTTCTTCTACTAACGGTAAATAAATCAATAAAGTGTTATTGGATCCTTTTTCAATAATTCTAGCACTAGAAACACTATTTTTGAAAATCATCTGGATTTGAAGGCTAAATAAACAAGATCCAGAGAGTCAGGTAAGGATATTTTATGGTGTTATTTAGGTGTGGTGATGTCTGGTATAAGTGCATGGCCAATGGGATTAGAAGAATGGATGACTCCAAGAATAATGTATAAGGCTGTGCTACAGACAGAATGGGGGATGAGTACATGTTAGAAGAGAATGTAGAGAAGGAAACAGAGGAGACAATGCAGTAAAAAAAAATTAAAATGAACACAGCACTGATGCTCTAAACCCAGAAGAAGAGATGGATACAAGTTCAGACAGTTGAACTTCATTTGGCAGTGGGGCCTCTGTGGAGAAATGCGCTGTGGTCTTTCAAAACCACGAACCCGGTGCTTGGGTGAAAAGCCTAACAGGAAAAGGGAGTCTAGCGTGGAACAGAAGTGATTGTGCAAGCTACGAAAACAAATGAGCTCTATGGGCAGAGAAGATTCAGAGACAACTCCAAACTCCCAGAAGCCCCCAAAAGTTAACAACAAGTAATTATACCTTAGAAATGGAAAAACAGGATAATTAGACTTCAGATGATAACATTGTCTAAGCCACTGACACCAGAACACTACTGTGATTTTAAATTCCTTGGGAAAATATAATTTTTTTTTTTTAAAGGCTCTTCAGTAAGTCATCCACATTCTAATTTTGCAGTGTAAAGAAGGGTCAACACTGTGGGCTTGGAAGAGGCCAGATTCTGTAATTACCTGACAAATCCTCATGACTTCTAAGAAAATGACTGGTAACTGCCCACAAAGAAAATGAGAAGATGGAAGGTGGTTCATTTACATTACCCTATGAATCACAAAGAAACTTGAAAGATGCAATTAGGAGCAAAAATGGCCCCACACAACTTAAGAAAGATGTATTTTGGTGTTGTCTTTTTTGTTTTGTTTTGCAGATTCTTGAAGCTCTCTATGTTAAAAGCTTTAGTGACAGATAATGAAAATAAACTTTTATTTCTGAGACTGTTACAAATGGTATGGGATTTTCTGATTGACTAGGTGCTATATATATTTGCCACTGTACTCACTAAATTCCATTACAAATAAAATAAGTGATAAGTGGCCATTTAATTTTTTTTATTATGACTGAGTGAAAATGTACCTTTCGTATAAATTTACATGCTCACCTATATATTAAGTGGACTTCAGCATAAGTTGAATACTCCTTCCATCTTAACCCAATATTGCAAGGACAGAGTCGCTGGGGCAGGGGCAGGGACCATGCTCTTAGACAAAATCGAGGCTCATTGGCACAACTAGCATTTTGCTAAGAGGGCTCTCTGCACCCCACATTGGTGAGTGGCAATTTAATTTTTAAAAGTACCAAATAGTGAAGATTTTATTGGGAAGATATAATCTCCACGATAATGTCTGGATGTAGAACCCAACTTTGGCTGACTTACACTTTTGAAAAATTAAAACATGTTCTAAGTGTTAGTAATTGGTCTTAGTTTGACTACATTGAGTGAAGCATATTCCAAACCCGACTCACTGTACCTGCTTATCAGGAGAGTATTCCCAGATGGAACAGCCACAGTGCTGCCAGGGCCTGATGTTTAATTTTCCATTTAACTCAATAGAGTGTAGTTTAAATTATCATTCTACCCTTTGGATCTAACAAGTCTTTAGCTAATTCTAATAACCTTCCCTTTTAAACCATTATTTCATTTAAGAAATATTTAATGATAAGTGGTTAGTGGACAGAAATAAAGCAGAAAATCCTTGATTTTATTAAGTTTATACGGGAGTGTACATACCTGTGTATGTGTGTGGGTATGTGCACATGTATGTACATAAAAGAGGAGAGAAAGAAGTAAAAAGCAAATTGGAAGAAAAAATAAAACATATGGAACACAAAAATTTCAGATGCTGGTAAGTTCCACAAAGAATGAAAAAGAGAGCGAGTTGGTACTGAAGAGGAAGTGATTTCTGAGATCCAGGAAGTCCTCAAAACAGAGGTGACCACATGCATTACAGTATAAAACTGCCCCATAGGTTCTCTCGGCTGTACTCTTTTACGGAAACAGAGTTCTGGGTCTTTCTTCCATGGTTCCTGCTCGGTGGGTCTGAATCGCCAACCTTTAGGCTAGTACACAAATGCAAACTATTTATAACACACAAGGACTTCGGAAAAAACTAGATAGGTTTAAACTCAGGGGAAGGGCCAACAGGATTAACTGAAAGAATGGAATGAAGGAAGAGCTGACTCAGTGATGCTGCTGAGATTTTCAATTTCACAACAAAAAATATTAAGGGAAGACATTTCAGCAGGGGGAGTTTGAGCTGGAGCAGAAAATCAAGAGATTCCTCTCTAATTCCCTGTTTGTTGTGAGCGGGTTCTTTGTTTTCAGTTACCATTGAGTTGATTCGTACTAGGGGTGACCCTACATGTGTCAGAGTACAGCTGTGCTGCATAGGCTTTTCAGTGGCTACTTTTTCCCAATTAGATCACCAGGCCTTTCTTCCAGCGTGCCTCTAAGTGGACTCCAACCTTTCAGTTATAGCTGAGCGTGTTAACAGTTTGCACTGTCCAGGGCCTCCCAGATAATCAGTGGCTTCCTTAAAAGGCTTTAAATTCATCTTCATTGTTACATGTATCATGTTTTATTGTAACTTGTCTCTTTGATAAATTTTGAGTTCCTGTAAAGTAAGGACCCTGTTTTATTAACCTAAGATTCCAGATATTACCGAAGTGTCTGGCACATAATAGGTACTCAAAATAAACTTACTAAAGACATATACAAATTGAAGTAAGAATTTTCAAGTTCAATTACTTCTGTTCTTGGAAAGCACCATTTTGCTTGCCAGCCAAGTGCTGTCGAGTCGGATCTGACTCATGGCGACGTTTGATTAATAAAATATTTTATTCACACTGGAAAATTTAAGCCATATACAACAGAAACAGCTACGGTTGTGATTCAGTAATCCTGGCGGTACAGTGGTTAAGTAGTCTAGCTGCTAACTAAAAAGTCAGTGGTTCAAATCCATCTGCTGCTCCATGGGAGACAGACACAGCAGATGCTCCTATAAGATTACAGTCTTGGAAACCCTAATGAGATATTCTGTTCGGGCCTATAGGGTTGCTGTGAGGCAGAATCAACATGAGGGCACCGGGTTTGGTTATTACTGCAATTTAGATATTTCATGATTAAAAGAAACCTCTATTTAAACATAAGCCAGATTGTCTTTTATAAAGGGAAGAAACAAAATAAGTTGCTTTTGAAGAGAAAGTCTTTGGAACCTCTACAGGTCTTAGGTTAGTCCCTAAGCATTTAGTGGGATTTCAGTACTTATTTACTTAATAAATGGACATGAACTTGATAGAGCATTTTACCTAAAAGCCTTCATTGGTCTATAAAAATGATGTATAGTCAGAATATTTTAGAACAGGCCATTAAAATACTGGGATGATTTAAATTCAATATATTGGGAGACAGAACTGTTGCTATTCATAGGCATTCGTAACTAGTCAAACAATTTTTATGTGAATTAACTACTAAAGAGTGTACTTTCTGGGATGTACAGCATTTGCTACTTCAGTGCTGTATTATCTTGTGTAACCTACTCTTTGTGTTGTTTTTGCCTCACTGGATCTCACATTCATAGGAAAATGAACAGTTTAAGCCATAAAATCCTAGGTGGTCCAGGCAGCAGATTTCAAAGTAATGATATTGGAAAGAAAAAAAAACATTAAGTCTTTTTTTTGATTCATGGGGAAAGGAACTTTAATGTAGCAGGCAGCCTTGATTTTCTTCCTTTCCAATTCTGCGTGTCCTAGAAAACTTCCACTCACAAAAACCATCACCAAAAAACACTGTGAGAAATAATTGTTTGATCATAGTAGATACAACACTGGAAAAAGGGCTGGTCTTTCTTCATTCCCAGCATCACAATAACTAATAGACAAAAGTCTATTTAAAAAATACAAGGGCTAAGATGGAGAAATAGGGCTGATGAAACTATGGTTTCCAGTTGGAAACTTGAGTAAATGTAGGCTGGGAATTCTATGCTTCCTGTTTATCGGAAGGGCTTTCTGGGTGGCACACACAACAAAGACCTTAGCTATTGACTTAATACTTTGTGGCTTGAACTACCACGAAAGAAAGGCTTGACAGTCTGCTCCCAAATATCACAGCCATAAAACCCTATGAGGTTGTCTTGAATCAAAACGGACTCAGTGGCAAGAGGCTTGGTTTTTTCAGTTTTATCTATTATCATCTGACTTGATCATTGTTGGATTAAGATGGATGCAGAAAAGGATGATAACAACAATGATAAAGACATCTTTGCTGTTGTAAGTGACATCAAGTAGGGTCCAATCCTAGAGACGCTATGAACAACAAAGTAAAACCCTGCCCAGTCCTGAACCATGGCCACAAGTGCTGGTATGCTGGAGCCCATTGTTGCAGTCACTGTGTCAGTCCATCTCCTTAAGGGTCATCCTCTTTTTCCCTTAACCCCTACTTTACCAAGAATGATGCCCCTCTGCATGGATTCATCCCTCCTGATAACACGTCCAAACTATGTAAGATGTAGTCTCACCATCTTTGCTTTTAAGGAAGACTGTGGTTGTACTTCTTCCAAGACAGACTGTTTATTATTTTGGCAATCCATGGTATATTCAAAATTCTTCACGAGCACCACAACTCAAAGGCATCAATTATTCTGTCTGCCTTATTCATTGTCCAGCTTTCACATGCGTATGATGCAATAGAAAATACCATGACTTGGGTTAGTCACACCTTAGTCTTCAAGGCGGACGTCTTTGCTTTTCAACACTTTAAAGAAGTCCTTTGCAGCAGATATTCCCAGTGCAATGTCTTTTGATTTCTCGACTGCTGTTTCCATGGTTCTTGATTGTGGAACCAAGCAAAATGAAATCCTGGACAATTTCAATCTTTTCAATCTTTTCTCCACTTATTATTATTATGTTGCTTATTGGTCCAGTTCTACTATGGCCTCTAGGGTCACCGTGAGTCGGATCCGACTCGACGGCACTTGGCTGGTTATTGGTTCAGTAGTGAGGACTTTGTTTTCTTGATGTTGAGATGTAACCCATACTGAAGGCTGTGGTCTTTGATCTTCATCAGTAAATGTTTTAAGCCCCGTTCACTTCCAGTAAGCAAAGTTGTATCATCTACATAGTGTAGGTTGTTAATGAATCTTTATCCAATTCTTGTTACCTGTTCTTCATCATATTAGTCGAGCTTCTCAGATTCCTAGTTCAGCATGCAGACTGAAATGATGAAAAGATATAACCCTACAGGTTTGCTATGAGTCAGTATTGATTCAAATAGCATGTCTTTGCTTTAAACCATGCAGGCGTCTCCTTGTTCAGTCTGAACAACTTCCTCTTGATCCATGTACAGATTCCTCTTGAGCACAGTTAAGTGCTCTGGAATTTCCATTCTCTGCAGTGTTACCATAATTTGTTATGATCCATATAGTTGAATGCCTTTGCATAGTCGATAAAACACAGGTAAACATCTTTCTGGTATTCTTTGCTTTCAGCCACGATCCATCTGACATTAGCAATGATATCCCTGATTTCACATCCTCTTTTATTTCTATGATCTTTTAGCAAACATATTCTCTGTAACATACACATTGCTATAAGCTCCATAGTTGTCGCTGGTTTCCACAATAATCCCATAGAGTACATTATCCTCACCTTACACTCAAGAACCTGTGATTCAGAAATGATTAAGTGACTTACTCAATACCACGTCTGTAAAAAATGACAAAGCCAGCCTCAAGCCCAAGCACATTGGGACCCAAATATACCTACCTGAACCAATGAATAGTGCAACAGCAGGTGACATCAGAGGGACCAGGCAAGAATCAGAATAGAAACATGTCTCTTAACCATATCTGCTAAGGGTTTCACCAGTTTGGAGGAATAAGATGAAGTCACTGAGTGACACAATTAAGCTTCAGCTGCTAACCAAAATGTTGACGGTTCGAATCCACCCAGATAAGCCTTTTCCCAAAGGCCACAACCAGTAAAAATCCTATAAAGCACTCTGAGACCTAAGGAGTCACCTTTTGTTGGCATTAATGCAATGGCAACTGATTAAGGGGAAAGATTTGGGGTTAACCCAACATTGCCATACTGAAAACTAGACATTTAGTAGACTACTCACTATATGTTCTTTATCTACTTGGTATAGCTTCCTTCTAAGGGTGGATTCAATGCTTCTCAACAAATCCTTGCTGTCTCTATAAAGTACCAATTAAATCAACATTGTGAGTATTGCTGATAATTATACGTGAAATGAAGCAATCCATCTGATCGCTGCAGTCAGGATTCTCGGTCCCAGAGGTCCAAACCAGGTGACCAATATCCCTTGGGAAGGTGTTATCTGAACAGGGTCCATTGCTGCCTGGGTGGGACAACTCATTACAATGGCTAAGGTTATCCCTCCACCTTCCAAGAATAATAAAACTTGAAAAATGCACAGCATTTAGCGTCTATGTGTTACAGTTAATAATTTTGTAGAATTGCATTTTATAAAGATATCTCTGGTCCATTTTTGAGACACTCTTCAATTGTGAGCTATGTGACTTTCTCAATGCAGCTGAACTGCAATTATTGCAGTTCACCTATAATCCTTTTAGGGGACTTTCTAGCCATTAAAAATTATTATCATAATTTGTCATTTCTGTGTTTAGTTTCCTGGGTACCCTGGAGCATATAAGAAATCATTCTTAGAAAGTATATAATCATGTTGATAAATAAAGTTTTGAAAACATAGAGAAAAATAATGGAATAAAAAGAAAATCTAAATTTGAATAAGAATGAACATTGGCGGTTAGAACAGAGAGAAAAGGAGCTGGATTTATCAGGAAAGGAAGGATACATAAAAGCCTGGTAATTAATTCTATTGTGAAAACTGGTTAGGGATTGGTGAAGAGTATGTTAGCATTATTGAGCAGCTAATATGTACCTAGCATCATGATAGGCAGTTACTGTAATTTGTCTCAGTCAACCCTTTCAGAGCAGTTACTAGCATTCCATTTTACAGGTGAAAATATTTAAGTTCTAAGAGAATTATTAACTTGACCAATGGTCATATGTCAAATGTGACTCAGATCTGAATATCTTAAAATTATCTCCATTATGGCAGAGAGGAAACATTTCATCATGATCACGAGTATAACCTAAGTAATCAAAGCCATTGACCTTCTCTGTAGTCTCAGGTGTTACCAGGCTTCTTTGGGTTTCAAGAGCCTTTGTAATGTGGCCTTTGTCAGAAAAGTCTTCTCATTCTTTCTTTGGTTAATTTCTAACTTCTCCCTCAAGTTTCAGCTTAAATATCAGTTCCTCAAGAAGTAAAGAGAAGAGGCTCTGAAGGCACGTTGAACCTTCAAAATGGATCAGGTCCCCTCCTACAGCCATCTGCACCTTCGCAAGGTATTAGGATCATTATAGCTGCCGTTGAATCAGCTCTGACTCAATGGCTACCTTATGTATATGACCAAAATGTTGCCTGCACCCACATTACCTTCACAATCAGTGGTGTTTTTCAGTCCATTCTTCTAGCACTATATCTGACAGTATTCTGCTATTATCCGAAGGGCTTACACCGGCTTATTTCTAAAAGAGACCATCAGGCCCTTCTTAAGTCTGTCCTAGTCTGGAAACTCCACTGAACCGTGTCTACCATGGGTGACCCTTTGGAAAGGTGAAGTACCAGTGGCATAGTTTTCAGCATCATAGCAACACGTAAGCCACCACAGTATAACAAACCGACAGATATCCAAGCCCATGCCATCAGGTCAATTTCAACTCATGGTGATCCTACAGAACAAAGTAGAATGGCCCCACAGAGTTTCCAAGGAGCACCTGGTGGATTTGAACCACTGACCTTTTGGTTAGCAGACATAGCACTAAACCATTACACCACCAAGGTTTCCAACTGGTGAATATTAAAATTAGGTTTGGCTGAAAGCTCTGGCTTTTGATTTACTGGTTGCTAAAATCTTCCCTTCCTCCTACCGCTCACCTTTCCATGTGGCGGCCAAAAGCACATATGAACAATTAGGCTTGGGTGGAAAGACAGCATCCTAAATCTGATCGCTACTGCTGCTTGGCTGTCATATTGCCTGACAGAGATTTCAACAGATTCAGGGGAAAGGTTTGAGGACACTATCTTAAATGCTGGTGATTTGCCTCTTTAACTGGTGTACAGAACTCCACTGCACCTCAAATCATGTAGCTCCCTGTCATTTCACATTTCATTCTGCAAGAAGAGAGCCTTGCTGAGCACAGTTAGGTGCCTTTTTGGCTCTTCTTGCAGATTTGCTAACCCTGGCCTGAGATCATCTCTCATATAGGACTTAGCTAACTAATATCGGCAAGTAGAACACACACGAAGATTCTGAAGGTTTTCATTTTGCCTAAAGTTACAGGCTTAGTCAGTAAGCTACATAGCCTGTGTTTGAAGGTTTAACCAAATATTCTGCCTTTTAGCATAACTGGGCCACTAACCTTTGAGCCTACATGTCTACCCGTGTTCTTTGTGGCTTTCCACTTAACCACCAACACGTGTTTAAGTTGTGTTAAGTTCAAGGACTGAATTCAAAGGATCGGATTCTAAATAAGATCAGCAAGTAATCTGGTTGCACTTGCACAGATCTAAAGCAACGGTGGCTTAAAGAAGATGTAACCTGACTTTTGTCTCTTAAACACAATTTCTAAATGGGACAGTGTTTCTGCTCCACTCAAGTCCTCAGAAGCCGGGGTTGCATTCAGCATGCTTTTCCACCACATTTAGGGTATTGCCCATGTCTGCATGGCCCAAAATGATTCACTGCCATACCCACACTCTTAACCAGTGGCAATTGCCCTCTCTTATCTGTAAATATTATTAACCAGAGGAAACTCTGGCACCATAGTGGTTAAGTGCTACAGCTTCTAACAAAAGGTGAGCAGTTTGAATCTACCAGGTGATCCTTGGAAACCCTGTGGGGAGTTCTACTGTGTCCTTTAGGGTTGCTATGGGTTGGAATCTACTGGTCCATTATTTTGATTTTTCGGTTTTCTACCCTATCTACATTGAGATACAAATCAGAATTCATAGCTTTTATTCTCCAGACTAGTGCTTCTTACACTCCCTATAGATCACTGCTATTATCTCCCAAGGTATAAGTATTTCAAGAGTAAAGGGTTTTTGTGATCAAACAATGTAGAGAACACTAAACATTATATAATACTTCTTTGAGACTCGCAAGACACATTGTGATTTTTAAACACAGTGAATCATCCTGCAGTAATAAGTCTGTTTAACCACACTTAGGGAAAAAAAAAAAATTATTCCAGTATTCCTTTGAACAGAAGCTTCTCAGTGTTTTGTGGGACAACAGTGTGCACTGGAAAAACACTACAGAAAAATGCTACATTAAGCAAAAGACATTGAAGATTTTAAGGAGGAATACTTTGTCATCAAAATTATTGAATGTTCAGGGTAGTGACATGAAAGCCTGGAGGGAAGATGTTACGAATGAAGAATTCTAAAGCAACTGATGAAGAGTTTCCAAATGTTTATATTTTCAAAGAAAGAGCAGTAGGGACTTGGACTTCTTCATAATGGGGTAATGAAAGCTGGGACAGAAAACAATTTAAAATTATCTCCTACTACCTTTGGTTAATTATGTTTTGATGCCTACATCGTCCCTTCTTCAAGATCTTAGCAAATAACATTTGATTTTTTTTTTTTGCATCTTCAGCAGATCATCTTTGAAATCTACGCACTGAATTACGGCAGTACGTGCTTAGCCAAAATAGCAGTTGTTCCTCGTGATTCTAACATGCCATACACCCTAATTTACCAAACTAGGGAATAAATGTCAACTTCAGGATGAGGTGCACTTTCAAATGTCTTTCTCTTTGTATTTGTCTTCAGTTTCCAATCTGCCGTAGCTGTGAATATGTACTTTGCTTTTCCTTGTATCAACAGTCTGTCTTTCTAATTCCTTAAATTAAACTAACTTCTCTCCTTTTATTCCTTATTCATTAATTTTGTGGCATTTGTAAGAAAAAGTCTATTTTTTTATTGTACTTTATGTGAAAGTTTACAGAACAGCGTCTTTTTCTCGCTGAGCAGTTAGTACACGTATTGTTTCATGACATTGGCTAACAACCTCACAATAGGACAACACTCTCCCTTTTGAACTCTGGGTTTTACCAGCTTTCCTGCTCCCTCCTGCCTTCCAGTCCTTGTCCCTGGGCTGGCATGCCCGTTAGGTTGTGTTTTGTTTTATGGGCCTGTCCAATCTTTGGCTGAAAGGTAAACCTCAGGAGTGACTTACCCACTGAGTAGACTGAGTGTCTAGGAGCCATCCTCTCAAGGTTTCTCTAGTTTCTATCAGGCCAGCAAGTCTGGTCTTCCTTTCTGAGTTAGAATTTTGTTCTACAGTCTTCTCCAGCTCTGTTGAGGTCCCTCTGCTGTGATTCCTGTCAGAGCCATCAGCGGTGACAGCAAACTCTGGTGGAACTGTGTTCACTCTGGCGGAGGGTGCTATAGACGTGGTCCATTAGCCATTTGGACTAATATTTCCCTTGTTTCTTTAGTTTTCTTCATTTTTTCTTGTTCTCAAAGATGTAAGACCAGTGGATAATCCTAGATGGGCACTCACAGGCCTTTAAGGCCCTAGACACTACCTCACCGAAGTAGAATGCAAAACATTTTCTCTACAAACTATGTTATGCCAATGGAGCTAGATACTCCCCAAGATCACAGTCCCCACAGCCCATTAGCCTAGCAATTTGGTCCCTCAGGGAGTTTGGATGGGTCTTTGGAGCTTCCAAGATCTTGACTTGTACAGGTTGTGCTGGTTTCCCCAGTGTTGTGTACCGTCCAATCCTTCATCAAAGTTACCACTAATCTATTGTCTATCTGGTGTAGTGGTTAAGAGCTACGGCTGCTAATTAAAAGGACAGCACTTCAAATCCACCAGCTGCTCTTCAGAAATTTTGTGGGGCAATTCTCCTCTTACCTATAGGGTCATTATGAATCAGAATTGACTTGATGGCAATGACTTTGTTTCGTTTGTCTATTTAGTGTTTTTCCATCATTCCCCCACCCCTCCTTTGTAGCCACCTAAGATTATTTCTTTTTGTGTGTGTAAACCTTTTCATGAGTAAAAACCCTATTTTAATTTGAATTTTTTTTATTCTAAATTGAATACTGTATTTTTTCATTGACTGTACAGGAATCTATTCAAAGACTTTACTGTGTTTAGACACAGAGCAAGACACCAAGGACATATACCTCAGGTAACCTATTTAAGCATCAGATAAATCTCATAGCATCTTTTCACTTGTATTTATGGAGACTGAGTAGACATTACTCAAAGCAGCTTTCTCACATCAAGCTTGTTACTCATCATTGTTAATAATCTAGAGTACTTACGACTACTATAGAGTCACTAAGAATCAGAATCGACTCAACAGCAACGAGTTTGGTTATCCAGTTGTAATTACAAAATAGACTTTAAGATAATGACAACTAATATTAAATAAGTTTTTTCATCATCTTTCAACATCTTTCTACCAAATTATTGAAAGTCCTGTCATTCATTTCATACACTTTCCCAAAAGAGTTTCAGAACTCAAACCCTAAATTCTTTGCCCACAAACCAGTTACAAAAACAACAAAAAATTACCTTCAAGTTGACAGAATGGAATTGCCCTATAGGATTTCCAAGGAACAGCTGGTGAACAAACTGCTGGCCTTTTGGTGAGCAGTCAAGAGCTCCTAACCATTGTGCCATGAAGAAACCAGTCACAATAAAACCCACTACCATCAAGTTGGATCCAACTCACAGCAACCCTGTAGGTCAGAGTAGAACTGCCCCATAGAGTTTCCAAGGAGGACCTGGAAGACTTTAACTGCCAACATAATAGACCCTGGAAAAGGAGGAAGAAAATACTTTCTTCAGTTCTAGCGCTGACCAGGTTCATCATTTCAATCGTGGCTCTTTTGTAACTTTCTTAAGTCCTCAGTTTAACCTGTCCTAAAAGCCCTTTAGTTAAAATTGAAATTAATTAAAACTCCTGCTTTTCATTTGCATCTGAAGAGTGACTTCAGATCTTCATGTATGTGTTTCTGTGGGTATGTTTATGTCACTGTTGTTGTTGTTGTTGCTAATAGGTACTGTCAAGTTAGTTTTGACTTAAAATGTCCCTGTCTGTGCACAACAGAGTGAAATACTACCCACTCCTGTGCCATCATCACAATCATTGCTGTGTTTGATCCCATTTTTGAAGCCACTGTACATTAATCTGTCTCGTTGAGGGTCATCTCCTTTTTTTGCTGGCCACTCTCTACTTTACCAGACAAGATGGCCTTCTGCACGAAGACACAGGTGATTGCATGGGAGAGTGAAGATACAGTAGTAATAGTCCATCAAGGGGACTGATAGATTTTGCCATCACAGTGGACTTGAGATAAGCAGCACCAGAGGTGAGAGAAAGAAGAGCTTACTATTACCAAGAGGAGAAATCATCAGAAGAGACTCATAGGAGAGACTTACAAGAGAGGGCACAGAGACTGGCCTACAAATGAGAAAATTGAGTACTTTTGAGAAGAGACTAAGTGTGGCCCAGAGATAGGCATGCCTTTGAGCCCAGCAGGGAATAGACTGTCTTGATGGATGAACCCTATCTTTGAGTGTTCCTGAGCCTTAATTGTAACCTGTTCCTTCCCTATAAACTTCACAATTGTGAGTGTGGTCTGGGCATTCTGTATGGCTATTGCAATGAGTTATCAAGCCTGGCAGAGAAGCATAGAGTTCTGTGCTAGAGATGATTGGTATCACTGGTAATGACAGCTGACAGAGACAGAGGGGCCACATCTGACGTCCACCTCTCAGGAGTCAGCTTTGGCCTGTTGATCTTGGTTCTCCTTCCACTTGTGAAGTTAGAGGAGATCAGACACCATCTTCATACCATTTTTATGGAACTGATTTCAAGATTTGACCTATTTCCTCTCCTTCCAGACAACATGAGTTGACGTCTCTTTTTCATGGCTAGGTAAATAGATAAAGATCTTTGTATGTGTGGTTGATCTTATAGAATCTAAATTTGGGTAGGTCAGCTGGAAAAAAAAAAAAAAAACACCTATTTTAGTGCTGATGAGACCCCTGGAAATGTTTCTTCTCTTACCTCTCACTCTCTTTGAGCCATTTGACTCTTACCTGCTTTCTTTCTTTCATTTCAAAGCAGAAGGCAGCAGCAGTGGCAGCTCCTCTGAAATTCTGGCCCTGCTATTTCCTGGACTAATTTATCCTCTCTGCAGCTCTTCACCCCAACTGCTTTTCCCACCTGATGCTTCCTGAGTCACTTTGCTGCAGCAGCCAACACCCGGGGCATTCAGAAAGGCGTTTCTCTCAGAAGCCATGCTGGGCTCCTGTGCTCTCTGAGGTGGTGCCTGTAACTTGGCAAGGGCAGCAGATAACAAATCATAAGTGCCAATTTATGTACGAAGTTTCTGTGATGGCCTGCCATGTTTGACCCTATTCCTTGCCAAACACGCACCATCACAGTTAAAGAAGCACCCAGCAAAGGTCGTGATGCTTATGAGACTGTGAGTTTCTGAGTGAGCAAAGGGAAAATACTGCCAAAAAAACACAACTGAAGATCCCAGATCCCAGAGCCAGCATCCCGGTCAGGGCAGTAGTTCAGAAGATTATCAGTCCTTTCAGGGTTTCATGTTATATCAATAAGAGATTTATTCTCACTAATAAGCACCTTAGTGTGAACTCTACCACCCATCTGTTTGTTTGTGACTCTGGGGAGGCTTGCAGGATGCTCTGATGCTGGAAGCTATACTACCAGCATTTCAAATACCAGCAGGGTCACCTACTATGGACTAATACAGGCTAGGAAGAAAGGTCTGGTAATCTAACTCTGAAAATTAGCCACTGAAAATCTTAAAGCACACAAGAGAATACTGTCTGATCCAAGGCTGGAAGATGAGCCTCCTGGGTTGAGAGGCCCAACAGAAGAGCCACAGTGATGGGCAGGGCAACATTTCATTCTGTTATGCATGAGGTTATCATGAGTCAGAGGCAACTGACAGCAACAACAGGATGAACTAGGTTAGACTGATTTCTTCTAATGCACAGTTATTATCATCTTCACGGAAATAAGAAACATAGTTTAAGAGGGGAGAGAAGAAAAGAACTGTGAAGGTGCAAGACATGTGGGAAGAGGAAATGGAGAAGGATTGGATGAAGCACATCATTAGGAAATGCGGAAAATGGAAATTTCAACAATTTCGGTCTTGAGGAGGCTGTAAAGACCTGGAGTGGGTGGGTATTGAGTAAGGGAGAATCGTGCCATTTTACTATCTCTAAAACCAAAACCAAACCCACTGCTCTTGAGTTGATTCCGACTTATAGAGACCCTATAGGATGAAGTAGAACCACCCCATAGAGTTTCCAGGGAGCTCCTGGTGGATTCAAACTGGCAACCTTTTGATTAACAGCTGTAGCAGTTAACCACTATGATACCAGTGTTTCCAATGTCTCCAGGTGAGGGATATTCAAAATCGAAGCCTCCTGTCTTGTCAGGTTCTCCTTTCCTCACCCGACTTCAGCCCCACAGGCCCACTCGCCACTCGCCGCCTCTCCGGCCTGTTATCACCTGACCTCCCAGCAGGTAACCACATAGCACGTCTCTGACACTTACAGTCTTTACTCAGATGTCACCTTCTCGTGACACCTTCCCCACCCCACTCTATTCCATCTCCCCAAATTCTCTAACCCTTTCCTATCTTATTTGTTTGTCACTTACCACTATTGTTATGAATTAATTTGTGAGCCCTAAAATGATATGCTGAACCCCTAAGTCCTAGTACCTGTGAATGTGGCTTTATTTGGAAATAGGGTCTTTGCAGAGGTAATTAATTGGTCTACATGAGGTCAAACTGGAGTGGGGTAGGCCCTAATCCAATATGACTGGTGTCCTTCAGGAAAAGAAGAGACACAGAGGGAAGACTGCCGTGTGAAGAAGGTACAGAGACTAGAGTGATGCTACCAGCAGCTGGAAAAAACAAGAAAGGATCTTCTCCCAGAGCCTTTGCAGAGAGAATGACCCTATTGATACCCTGAATTTCGGCTTCTAGCCCCCAGAGCTGTGAGAGAATAAATGTCTTGTGTTTTCGGCCCCCTGCACCATGTAATGTGCATTTTCCTCATTTCCTTTACTTACTTTGTGTCTTCTCCACTAGGGGGAGACATTTGTCTCTGTTGGTCATCCTTACAGCTCTTGAGCCTAAAAAATGCCTGGCCTAGAAAAGACTCATTAAGCACGTGTTGACAGAATGACTAAAGCTTCTAATTCTAGCCCAACTGCCAAAGGAACCCATTTGATTTGACTGAATCCTGCTCCTTTCAGAAAATATGGCTTGGCTTCTTTTTTGAATCTTTGTCAAAAGCAAAAGTAAAATCCGAGTTGCCTATTATTAAAACAGTGATGTCACTTTCCTTAGAACCTCAGGGGACCTCTAGACAAACCAAGAGAAGGTGAGGTTTGTTATCAGCATAAAATAACAGACGATAAGGTCTTAAAGCTCCTATTGGCTGGACATTAGACTTCAGGTTGCCTGGTGGTTAGCATCACAAGTGGGCACATGACAGTACCAGAAACAGAATTATCCAGACAACGGTTTACAAAACCGCTAGGCAATAGAATCACAGATGAGGTTTTGGATGCCTGAGTCACATCCACGGAGACTCTGATTCCTCCTCTGAACAAGTTTAGCGGTGATGTCTGTACCCAGATAGGTTGGAGAGCTAGTGAGTTTAGGGGAACAATTTACCCCTATTACTCCACTTGTAATTCCCTCCAGGTAACTCTTTAGTCTAAGAACCACCATAACCTCCCTGGGTGCATGTCTGTGTGTAGGTGTGTCAGGCATAGGAAGCAAAACCTGTGGATACTGCAGGGAAACTGCCAAGGATAAATGTCGCACTTAAAGAAAGTTTAATAACAGCAGGCCCAGTGCCCAGGGAAGTGAGTTGGTTTGGAAAAGTATGAACTATTTATAACATTCCTCTTATGTATAAAGATATTACTAAACAACAAGATTTGAATTGAAATAAAATTAGTTTATAATCTGGGATTTGCCTGTAAAATTGCAGACCTCAATTTTTAAACACAAGGCTGATCCTGGGAAAAATATTCCCCAACAGATATAGCAGGGACATTATGAGCTACTAATGTTGGTTTTCTTGAAATATGGACAGAAAAATGGGTCATATTTCCAAACAATGTCATCACAGCTCAGAAGAGCACCAGAGGACTTGGTTGGCAGTTAAGCTTGGCCACTTGTTTGTAAGTAACTTGTAGAAAGTAACTAAATCTCTCTGGGCCTCAATTTCCACATTTGAAAGAAATAGGGAAAGGCAAGGAATAAAAAGGAACAATAAAAGGAGAGGCTGACTCCTGGGGTAAGGAAGTGAAAGTTCACACACAGAGTGCAGTGTGCAGAAGAGCTCCGGCACGACAAAAGAAAAAAACTGGTTAGGGTCTGACACTGTAAATTCCAGACATTACGGTGACGGTTTTAGGAGCTTGTTTCATATAGATTTGCAAAATGTTGCCTCTTTTAGTTAGTTGGAAACCCTGGTGGCATAGTGAGCAAGTGCTATGGCTGCTAACCCAAATGTCAGCAGTTCAAATCTGCCTGGTGCTCCTTGGAAACTCAGTGGAGCAGTTCTATTCTGTCCTATAGAGTCGCTGTGAGTCAGAATCAAATCAACAGCAATGGATTTGTTGTTTTTTGTTTTTAGTTACTTAAGAAACCCTGGTGGCATAATGGTTAAGTGCTGCAGCTTCTAACGAAAAGGTTGGCAGTTCACATCTACCAGGTGCTCCTTGAAAACTCTATGGGGCAGGTCTACACTGTCCTATAGGTTTGTTAGGAGTGAGAATCAACTTGACAGCAATGTATTTAGTTTGGATTTGGTTAGTTGCCTGAGCAGGTATTTTTCTTTTATGTTTTCCATTTCTCTTTTGGCCCCAAATATGCTTAAATTCATGTGAATTTGTGCATCTCGTTTACACTTCTGAAGGAACTCCACGCTTGGTGTTCCTTGAAATGAAGATACGTATTGCTTGTCTCCAGAAGTTCTATTTGCAGTTTAGGGCAGGAATCTTCTCAGCTGTCTTCAACTCTTCATCCATGTCAGACAGTTTCCTCAAAGCCCATTGTTCAAGCTGAAGGCACCTGCATAACACTGCAAACCACCCCAGCGCTGTTAGCTAATTACTAGTAGAATTCCTCACTTGCAGTTGAAGAAAGTGTGGCACCAACAGATTAAGCAATTTGTCCAAGATCATTAGCTAGTAAGTAACTTATCCAGGATTCAAACTTCAGAATCGCTGGAGAGTCATCAGCAGAGTTATGGCTCTGAGCTGATCTCCTCTCAACTAGGTACTTACCATCATCATGAGCTCAATTCAGCCCATCTCAATTTGTGAATTTGTGTGTCACCCTTCTCTTCTCTCTCTCTGGTCCTTGCAGCTCTAATGTGCATGTGTACTTGGATTTATAAGTCTTGGTTGCCTAGTGCTGTAAATAATCTTTAACAATTACATGAGAGTTTTAGTATAGTGCTAATTTGCCTGATTCCAGAGGTTTAACATGGAAGAATTTGCCAAGACATCATGACGCATCTGTTAGCTCAGAACACTGTTAAGGTCCAAGACATATCTGCCTGATTCCTGCTGCTTCTTCACTGTGCCTTCCATCTTCACCTTCACTTATTCCTTACCCATTGAAACATCATCAATCATGCCTACCATCCAACAGACCCTTGAGCTTGATGATAGTTTTGAACCTCTACACTTCATCTTTATCATTATTGGATACCGTCGTGTCTTTTGTCTGCTTCTAGATCTTCAACTAGTTTCTCTGCACTGCGACACCCTGGCCTTCCATATTAAGAGGATCAGATGACATTTAATACAAGAGCATAGACTCAACTGTGAGGCTTTAAATCAAGATTTGAACATACTCTCATCAAGTTTCAAAACATAGCTTCCAAGACACAAAAATATACCAATTGCTGTCAAGCTGATTCTGACTATTGGGGAAAAAACTAATGCTATGTATTTCCAAAGCATTAAGAAGCTCAAGGATGAAAATGTATCCTCTTTAACTAAATTTTCCCCCTTCATGCCTACTTCAAGTTCAAGGACAACTTTAGGTTATGTAGCTCTGTTCTTTGTCAGCATAAACCAAAAAAAACCAAACCCACTGCTGTCAGTGTACTCAGACGAGTAAGTAGGAAACAAAAACAAACAACAAAAAAACCAAACCCAGGGTCATCAAGTCAACTCCAACTCAGCAGGACAGAGCAGAACTGCTCCACAGAGTGTCCATCACCACTGCTGGATCTGACCTGCTTATCTCTTAGTTAGCAAGTGTAGCTCTCAACCACTAGGTCACCAGGGTTTCCATATAAGTAGGATTAGGATGCTAATAAAGCCAAGCCACTACCTTCCATTTCATTTTGACTCACAGTGATTCTAATAAGATCACATTAAGTGATTACCATCTAAGGAAGGTAATTCAGGGAAGTTGGGTCAGTTAGTTTGTAAATCATGAGGGAGGTATACTACAACCCAGCCATTCTCAAGACCTATCTTCATAAGAGACAATAATCATCATTGGTCTCGATGAGAAAACTCTGGTGGTGTTGTTGTTAAGTGCTCCCTCTGCTAAACAAAAGGTTGGCAGTTCAAGTCCACCAGGGGCTCCTTGGAAACTGTATGGAGCAGTTCTACGTTGTCTTATAGGGTTGCTATGAGTTGGAATCCACTCCACGGCAGTGGCTTTGGTCTGGATGGAAAGTAACAGTTGTCATTAAAATGCTACCTGAAGAAAAGTGGTGTCACGATCTTGTAACTGATTAGACCCCCAGTGACCTGGTTCAGGTTTGGGAGATCCAAGTAGCAAGTCCAGTCTTGTGACAGATGGCAAAGCAGGCTCCCCCTCCCTCAAGGCACAAGGAGGCAATCTTTTTTGGTCGCAAATGGCAGAACAATTCAATTCAGCAAAAGTACCTTCTGGAAAGGGAATACTCTGCAAGTAGAGAAAGAACCCCATACAGATTCTAAGGCTTCTTTTTAGTTTGTTAATAGAGGAGAGTGGTGATCTGCTACTGGTTCCAGCAATTGCATGATGGGTCCCCTCCCGGAGAGGATGGAGATGGGATAGAAACAGGGGCTAGGTCATCTTTAGGTCATCCTTCTGAAGTGGTGTTAACTGCCGGGAGAATTGTTGTATCTGTATCACAACTGCCAGAAAAGAATTATTGTATCTGCAAGTACCTTCTAAAGGGTTGATATGAAGAGATGGTACAGAGCTGCAGTCAGGTTCCCTTGCTCACTGTCAGTGCGACATAAGACTAGGAAAAGGCACAAAACCAATATAAACACCTATGGTTTAAACTTGAGGTACCGCCATATGCTAAATTTGTGATGATTTGCTTAGCTGTGGTCCTGCTGGAGGAAATAAAATGTTGAGCCTGGGAAATAAAGAAACATAACAATGTTTTGTTCATAATGCCTGGAACAATAGAAATATTTGAACCATGAGAATTCAAAAAGTATTCCCTTTCAAAAAAAAAGCACATATGGTATGTTTTCGATGCAACTTAAAAACTTAGAATTTCAAACTGATGGAAATTCAATGTTGGAAATTTTAAGGCAATTTCTAGTCTTATACAACAAATATACATACTCTGTACTTACCATATACATGAACACATTCAATAGAAAATTGTTTGATGGCTTGCTCTGAAAATTAACTTAGTGACAGGACAAATCATATCTCATGTAAAGTTAATTTAATAACAAAGTGTCATGGATTGAATTGTGTCCCCCCAAAAATGTGTGTAGCAATTTGATTGGGCCATGATTTCCAGGATTGTGTGGCTGTCCTCCATTTTGTGATTTTCCTATGTTGCAAATCCTCATCTCTGTCTAAGGTTAATAGGGCACAATTGGATTATGTTAAAAAGAATTAGTGTAGGACCGTAATACTCTTAGAAAAGTCACCTCGCTAACCGAATGAAAAGGGAGTTTCTCTGGGGTGTGGCTTGCACCACTTTTTGTTCTTTTAGCCTATAAGAGATAAAGGGAAAGGGAAATAAGCAGAGAGCTGGGAACCTCATACCACCAAGGAGCAGTGCAGGAGCAGAGTTTATCTTTGGACCCAAGGTTTCTGTGCTGAGATGATCCCAGACACAGGAAAGACCCTGGACCTTCAAAAGGACCTTTCTCCAGAGCAAACAGACAAAGAAAGCCTTACACTGGAGCCAACACCCTGAATTTGGATTTGTAGTCCGCTGGACTGGGAGGAAATCAATTTCTCTTTGTCAAAACCATGCATTTGTGATATTTCTGTTACAGCAGCACTAATTAACTAAGGCAGAGGGCATCCAATGACATTACATTCATCCAAAGCAAAGAAAGAAGGGACATACACTGTGTTACATCTTGAAGAGAAGTTAATATTTTTATAGTTGAAATAAAATAAGCACATCCATTTGATTTGAGTGTATTTTTCACAGGCCAGTGTCTTAGTCCTCTAATGCTGTTATAACAGAAATACCACAAGTGGATGGCTTTAACAAAGAGAAGCTTATTCTCTCAGAATCAAGTAGGCTAGAAGCCCAAATGCAGGGTGTCAGCTTCACAGTAAGGCTTTCTCTTCTGGTGAGCTCTGGAGGAAGGCCCTTGCCATGGGTCTAACCTTGGCCTGGGAGCATCTCAACACAGGAAGCTCAGGTCCAAAGAGTACACTCTACTCCTGTCACTGCTTTCTTGGTGCTATGAGGTCCCCAACTCTCTGATGGCTTCCCTGTCCTCTCTTGCAAGATAAAAGGTGGTGCAGGCCACACCCAAGGGAAATTCACTTTACAAGGGATCAGGGATGTGACTTTAGTTAAGATGTTACAGTCTGTCATGGATGGAATTGTATCCCTCAAAAAATGTGTGTAGCAATTTCGCTCAGCCAGGATTCCTTTATTGTGTGATATTCTTCTGTGTTGTACTTCCTGCCTCTATGATGTTAATGAGGGAGGATGGGCAGAAGTTGTGTTGGTGTGGCAGGACTTATTGTACAAGATTGTTTCCTGCCTTGAGGCAATCTCTTGCAATACAAAAATAAGAGCTAGCAGGGAGAATTGTAGATCTCTTACACCGAGAAGCAGTACCAGGAGCTGGGTGTATCCTTTGAAAAGGACCAGAATCCCTGTGCCTCAGAAGCTTCAGTCTAGAGGAAGGTTGGCAACAAGAACTGTCCTCCAAGGCCAGCAGAGAAGGCCTTCCTCAGTAGATGAGATCCTGAATTCCGACTTTTAGACTACTAAACTGCAACAGACTAGAATTTCTCTTTCTAAAACCATCCACTTGTGCTATTTTCATTACAGCAGCACTAGATGGCTAAGACACAGGTCCACCCCATTCCTCTTTAACCTCATCCAATCTTGCCCAATTAACTACAAGAAGAGATTAGGATTTATAGTGCATACAAAAACTGCAATCACAAAACAGAAGAGAACCACACAATACTGGGAAACATGGCCCAGTCAATTCACAATACACATTTTGAGGGAGACAAAATTTAACCCATGACAGTCAGTTTCCCCAGAAGCAAGTGATTTATCAAGGGAATCCTTACAGCGCTGTGTGTTCTTGAGTTGATTCTAACTCATAGTGACCCTATAGCACAGAGTAGACCTGCCCCATAGGATTACCAAGGCCGTAATCTTCATAGAGGAAACTCTGGTGGTGATGTGGTTAGGTGCTACATCTAACCAAAAGATCAGCAGTTTGGGTGCTCCATGGAAACTCTATGGGGCAGTTCTACTCTGTCCTATAGGGTAGCTATAAGTCAGAATCAACTCAGTGGCAGTGGATTTGGAGTTTGGTTAATCTTTACAGAAGTTGACTGCCATATCTTTCTCCCATAGGGTAGCTGGTAGGTTCAAACCCACGACCTTTTGGCTAGCAGGCTAGTGCTTAACCACTGTGTCACCAGGGCTCCTTATGCTCACAGTAGAAACCAATAAAAGGGTGGAAGACGGAAGGCAATGAAGGAAATGAAACCAAATATGAGAGAGTGAGGGGCATGGGGAGTTGTGTGTTGATCTCAGGCAAAATTCCAAAGAGGGTAACTTCAGCCTGATCCTATAGGGAGGCTCTGGAGTATAAATTATTCCTCAGAGTTGTCCTAATTTGAGGCAAGGGAGCTGGGCTTTAGAGCTCTTGCATCTGGGTCACCCCAGAAACAAGTTTCTACAATGTTCCGTCAAAGCAGGCACTGGAAAACTTAAGGAGGCCTCCAAAAGAACCATTGTCTCTTCCAACTCATGGGAACAAAAGTACATTAAAGTCTAAAGACACATAGGAACAGTAAAAGAGGTTATTAGAAATTTGGATAAAGCATTGACATCATTTATTCCATAATCCTTCAATGATCTTCATTTATTTATTAAAGTAACATCTTACCAAAAGACAAAAGCTATTGCCATCAAGTGGATTCCAGCTCCTAGAGATACCATCTATGTCAGATTAGAACACATTCCATATGGTTTTTTCAATGGTTGATTTTTTTAGAGTAGATCACCAGGTCTTTCTTTAGAAGTAACTGTAGGGACTTTAACCTCCAACTCTTCAGTTAGGAACTGAGCATGCGAACCACTTGCCATGCTCAGGGACTTCAGTTAAAACTTATGCCATTACTATTACTTGTATTGTGTTAAAATATTGAATAAAAGAATTCGCATAAGTCAAACACATAGTATCTTCCCAATATGAAGGAAGCTTAAATGTTTTCTAGATCAATTCAAACTAATGAGCCTTCATTTTTTTGATCAGCATTTTTATTTATCAAATCATAATAAGTATTGGACCTTGTTGAGAAGCCATTTAACACTGTTGTTGACAACACATCACATGAGCTCTGGTTCCTCTGGTTTCCAATTGCATAATTTGGTGCAAATGATTCAATTTCTCCCAGCCTGTCTTTACACATGTGCAAAAATGAGGACAATCACATTGTTTTAAGGATCAAATGAGATAACTTACATGGTTGAGTTAATACAATGCCCGGCACACAGTAATTAAAGCTCTATAATGTTAATAAAATAACAATGGAAATTACTATAACGGTGTACAAGGCAAGGCTCTAACTTCCGTGGTACTGGGTTTGAAAGATGATGGTATGGTCTCTGGCTCAGAGAGCTTACTATCTTAAAGGACAGGCAAGGTATGATGAAAATTTAGCATAGAAAAGATAATACAAAGAAACAGTGTCTGATTGGTGCTGAAGGAGACATATAAAAAAAATAAGCAGATGCCCACAGTTAGACTCTCCTTGCCACTAATAAATTCTCTACACCAACACAAGAGTTCACTTTCTAAAACAGAACTCTAACAGTGACACTGTTCTGTCTTTATGCAGTTGATGAGTTCCTTTTCCCTGCAGAAGAAAGCTCTTTCTTCAGAGCACTCACCCATGGTCTATACACATTTCACACCTCATTGCTGACATCTTCTACTTCAGCGCAGGGTCTATTTCACCAGAACTATCCACAATATAGAAACCCTGGCAGCATAGTGATTAAGTGCTGTGTCTTAAACCAAAAGGTTGGCAGCTCGAACCCACCACGTGCTCCTTGGAAACTCTATGAAGCAGTTCTACTCTGCCCTACAGGGTCTCTGTGAGTCAGAATCAACTCAAGAGCAGTGGATTTGGGTTTTATCCACAATAGAAGGAACCCTCATGGCACAATGGCTAAGCACTCAGCTGCTACTTGAAAGGTCGTTGGTTTGAAAAATAGCCATTCCATGGAAGAAAGATGAGACAGTCTGCTGCATTAAAGATTACAGCCTTGGAAAATGTATGGAGCAATTCTACTCTGCCCTATAGGTCACTATGAGTCAGAACTCACTGGATGGCAATCAGTTTGTTTGTTTGTTTTAATCCACAATATATAATCTCTCCCTCTGCGTTACTGCTCAATAGTTTCATTCTTCTGAAATATCTATTCACCACTTCTAACTATTGAAATTGCTCCATCCTTAGATGTTTATTTCAAATGTCATGTCCTATAGAAAAACTCTGTCTCTTCCATTTATCTCCTCCATTCAAATTACTGCTACCCTGTATCTGCTCTTATGATACATTTGTCTTGTACTGTACTTAATGAGATGCCAGTAGATGTGTACCAGGGAAATGACAAGAGAGAAGAGGTTTGAGCACTGGGTTTAGGTCAGCCCCTGAACAGTAGCTCCCACAGTGTTGGTCTTTTCTATTAGACTGTAAGATTCATGAGATCAAGGATGACACTTTAAATATCAGAGAAGAGTTACAGAGGAAAGAAGAAAATCAGTATGATGTTATATTCTGGAAACTGAGGGAAGGGAACTTCGAGGAAGAGGACAAGTGTACTGTTATTAAAAACTACTAAGAAACTACTAAGAAATCAAGGATAATGACAAATGAAAGAGAAGTGTGCAGGTAAAATCACTGTTAATTTTGGAGAACACAATTTTTTGCAGACATAGAAGAAAATTTACAGTGAAATACAAAACTAGCAGTGTCAGGGTAGTCACTCAAAGAGAATAAATACAAACTACGAGACATGGTAGCCAGTTGTGGGATACTGAGGTTTATATTGTGAGAAAGTAATTTGCAAGTATTTTTACAGCCTGTTTTTAAAAGGATAAAAGGAAATGATTCATTTAAGAGGGCAATTTTGAAAGTGAGAGAGAAAAATCATTTGAAAAGGAGCCAATTTTCTTCCCTAACTATACTTGAAATTCATTACCCTACAATAATCAGTGTGGTTGCGTAATTCCTATAATTATGTGTAAGAATCAAAACCACTCAAATACAAGCTTGACTTTTCTCCAAGATAGCAATTTTCCATTACATGTGTAGTTTCATGTATTTGAACTTCAATAGCAATGTTTATAAAATACTTTATCCTTAGGGAAATTTCCAGCTGGATCTACTCAGGTTCACTGTGGTCTGAAAGGCTGAGTTTTCCCCTTAAAAGTGCCCAAACCCACGCAAGATGAACAGATTTCCTACCCTTTGTTAGGATAGCTTGGGAGTTCTACACTGTTGGAGAGCCAGCAATTATTCATGTAATGCGGAAAGTACAAAGCATGAATCTAGGAAAATTGAAAGTCATCAAAAATGAAATGGAATGTGCATGGATAGATATGCCAGGCATTAGTGAGCTGAAATGGACTGGTACTGGCCATTCTAAATCAGGTAGTCCTATGGCCTATCATGTCAGGAATGACAGCTTACAGAGGAATTGCACCAAATCCATCATCAAAAAGAACATTTCATCAAGATCTATCCTCAAATGTAACACCATCAGTGCTAGGACAATATTCACATGCCTATAAGGAAGACCAGTTAACATGACTATTAGTCAAATTTACACACCAAATACCAAAGACAAAGATGAGGATGCTAAAGATTTTTACCGTCTACAGTCTGAAATTGCTCAAACATATAATCAACGTGCACTGACAATTAGTGCTGATTGGAAAGTTGGCAGTGGAAACAACGGAGGATTGGCGACTAGAAAATTTGAACTTGGTAATAGAAATGATGCGAGAGATTACATGGCAGAATTTTGCAAGAGCAATGACTTCTTCACGACAAATATCTTTTTTAAACAACATAAATGGCAATTATACACATGAATCTCACTAAATGGAAAATACAGGAATCAAATAGATTACATCTGTGGGAAGAGACTGTGGAAAACACATCATTTGTTGGAATAAGACCAGGGATTGACTGCAGACCCAACCATCAAAATTGCTCTCATGCAAGTTCAAGTAGAAGTTGAAGAAAATCAAAATAAGTCTGGGAGAGCCAAAATTCAACCTTAAGTATACCCTGCCTAAATTTGGAGACCATCTCAATAATAGATTTGACATGCTGGACACCAATGACTGAATACCAGATAAGATGTAGGATGACATCAAGGACATCATACATGAAGAAAGCAAAAAAGTTATTTAAAAGACAGGAAAGAAAAAAAAATAAAAGGCCAAAATGAATGTTAAGAAGAAACTATTGCTCCCTCTTGGATGTGGAGCAGCTAATAGAAATGGAAGAAATGAAGAAGTAAAAGAGCTGAAAAGAAGGTTTTAAAGTGCAATTTGAGACAATAAAGTAAAATATTGTAATGAAATGTCCAAATGTCTGGAACTAGAAAGCTGAAAGGAAAGAACATGCTCAGCATTTATTCAAGCTGAAAGAACAGAAGAAAAATTCAGGCTTTGTGCTGCAATTTTGAAGGATTCTACAGACAGAAAAATGTTGAGTAATGCAGGAAGCATCAAAAGCAGATGGAAGGAAAATCAAAAAGAATTACTTGACATTCAAACATTTCAAGGAGTAGCATATGATTGAGAACAGATGGTACTGAAGGAAGAAGTCCAAGCTGCACTGAAGACACTGGAGAAAAACAAGCCTTCTGGAATTGATGGAATACCAATTGAGATGTTTCAACAAACACATGCCGCTCTGGAGCTGCTCACACGTATGCCAAGAAATTTGGAAGACACCTACCTAACCAATCAACTCTATGAGATCCATACTTAGGCTCATCTCAAAGAATGGTGATCCACAGAATGTCAAAATTATCCAACAATATTATTAATATCACATACAAGTAAAATTTTGCTGAAGATCATTTTAAAATGGTTGCAGCATTACACTGACAGGGAAATGCCAGAAATTCAAGCCAGATTCAGAAGAGACTGTGAAACAAAAGTTGTCATTGTTGATGTCAGATGGATCTTGGCTGAAAGCAGAGGATAACAGAAAGATGTTTATCTGTGTCTTATTGACTATGTCAAGTCATTCAACTATATGGATCATAGCAAACTATGGGTAACACTACTAAGAAAGAGAACTTCATAACACTTAGTTGTGCTCCTGAGGGACCTGTATGTAGACCCAGAGACAGCTGTTCAAACAGAGGAAGTGTATACTGCATGTTTTGAAATCAAGAATGGTGTGTCAGGATTATAGTCTTTTACCATTTTTATTCAATCTGTATGCTGAGCAAACAATCTGAGAAACTGGACTGTATGAGGATGAATGGGCCGTCAGGATTTGAGGAAGATTCATTAACAACTTATGACATGCAGATGACACAACACTGCTTGATGAAAGTGAAGAAGTCGTGAAGTATTCATGTTTACTGACGAGGATCAGACTACAGCCTTTAGCCTGTATTATAACTCAACATCAAGAAAACAAAAATCCTCACAACTGGACTGATAAGTGACATCATGATGAATGAAGAAAAGGACTTCATTTTACATGAATCCACAGTCGACACCTGTGGAAGCTGCAGTCAGGAAACCAAACCACGTATTAAATTGGACAGATTTGCTGCAAAAGACCTCTTTCAAGTGTAAAAAAGCAAAGACGTCACTTTGAGGACTAAGGTGCACCTGACCCCGAGCCATGGTGTTTTCAATAGCCTCATGTATGCAAAACCTGCATAATGAATCAGGAAAACCAAGGATGAACTGTTGCCTTTGAATTATGCCCTTGGCATAGAAAATTGAATATACAGTGGACTGCCTAAAAAATAAACAAGTCCATCTTGGAAGAAATATAGCCTGGCCCCTCCTTGGAAGCAAAGATGGTGAGAGTTTGTTTGTCTCACATACTTTAGACACGTCATCGGGAAGGTTCCACTTTTGAAGGGACATCATGATTGGTAAAGTAGAGAGTCAGGGAAAAAGAGGAAGATCCTCAATAAGATGGTTTGACACAGTGGCTGCAATAAGGGCTCACCTATAGCAATGATTGTGTGCATGGCACTGGACCGGGCAGTGTCTCATTCTGTGGTACGAGGGGCCACTATGAGTCAGGACTTACTCAATAGCACCTGACAACTACAGTTTCTTCTCTTACAGGACTCTGCAAATATCTATGATTAAGCACTCTGTAGCTAATGGAAGGATTGGTGATTTGAACCCACCCAGGAGAAACACACTGTAAAAGATCACAGCCAAGAAACCCTACGGAGCTGTTCTAGTCTGCCACATGTGGTCATCTAGGAGACAAACTGATCTTCAGCACCCAACAACAATCTGTTCTGTCATTTCTTTCCTTCCAGAGCCAGTCACTACTCTGCCTTTTTTCTTTCCCCAGCTACAAATAATCAGTCTTACAGGCTACATATGTAACTTATATAATCAGCACAACACATCAAAGAAATATACACATTTTCCCCCTTGTTTTATAGATTTTTTTTAAAAAAAAAAAAACTAAAGCACAGAAAATTTAAATATTTTGCCCAGATGTCTTAGTTACCTAGTGCTGCTGTAACAGAAATACCATAAGTGGATGCTTTAACAAACACAAATTTACTCCTTCACAGTCTTGTTATTTGTTGTTAGGTGCCGGCTTTAGTCATCTAGTGCTGTTATAATAGAAATACCACAGGTGGATGGCTTTAAAAAGAGAAATTGACTTTGCCACAGTCCAGTATGTTAAGGGTCCAAATTCAGGGCAGTATCTCCAGGGGACGTCTTTCTCTATTGGCTCTGGAGGAAAATCCTTGTCATCAATCTTCCTCTGGACTGGTAACTTCTGAAGCATATGGAGCCCAGGTCCTTTACAAAGGATGCACACTGCTTCTGGCACTGCATTGTGGTGATAGGAGGCTCCCCAAATCTTTTTCGCTAGCTTCTTTCCTTTATATCTGAAGAGATTGCTTCAAGGCACAATACAATCTTACACACTGAGTCCTGCCTCACAAACACAACCACCATCCATCCTCCTTATTAACATTCTGGAAGCAAGATTTACAGCATATGGGAACATCACACAATACCAGGAATCGTGGACTAGCCAAATTGCTACACATTTTGCGGGGGAACATAACTCAATCCATCACAGGTGCTGTTGAGTCAGTTGTGGCTCACAGCGACCTTAGGTACAACAGAATAAAACACTGGCCAGTCCTATACCACACTCACAGTCATTGTTTACTGGAGCCCATTGTTGTAGTGATGGTGTCAATTCATCTTGTTGAGAGGCTTTGTTTTTCCTGACCCTTCACTTCACCAAGCACGATGTCCTTCTCCAGTGACTAGTGTCTCCTGATAACAGGTCCAAAGTATGTGATATGAAGTATCACCATTCTTGCTTCCAAAGAACATTCTGACCATATTTCCTCCAAGACTTGTTTCTTCTTTTTTCTGGCAGTCCATTAAATATTCAATATTATTCACCAACATCATAATTCAAAGGCATTCATTATCTAGCTGTTGCATGCATATGAAGCTATTGAAATTACCATGCTTTGGGTCAGGTGCACCTTAGTCCTCAAAGTGACATCTCTGCTTTTGAACACTTTGAAGAGATCTCTCGCAGCAGGTTTGCTCATTGCAATATGTCTTTTGGTTTCTTGACTGCTGCTTCCATTGACATTGATTTGTATTCCAGTAAAATAAAGCCCTTGACAAGTTCAGTATTTGCTCCGTTTTTCATGATGTTGCTCATTGGTCCAGTTGTGAGGATTTCTGTTTTCTTTATGTTAAGGTACAATCCACATCAAAGGCTATATAATCTTTGATCTTCATAACTAAGTACTACAAGTCCTCGTCATTTCAGCAAGCAAGGCTGTATTATATACATAACATAGGTTGATAATCAGTCTTCCTCCAATTCAGATGCTACAGTCTTTTCCTATAGTTCATCTTCTCTGGTTATTTGTTCATTATGCAGTCTATAAGGGTAAAACTACAGATTCAGAGAACCAGCTGTAGGGGAAAGCCTTTGGTTTCTAGGAAGGGTTGCTGTCTCTATTGGCGGTGGAGAAAGGCATTGTCTCCTCTCCATGTCTATGGGCCTAGTATCCCTTGGAAATGTTCACATACCATGGCAGCAATCTTTCCCTGGGTCTAAGAAGTTCTCCATGCAAGGACCTCAGGTCCAAAGAACATGCTTCTCTCCCAAATCTTCCTATAGGAGAGTCATTATCCTCTCTGTTTGGTTCCCTCTTTTATATCTCAAAAAAGATTGACTCAAGATAAAATCTCATCCTGTAACCTGTGTCCTGCCTCAGGAAGATAATTTTTTCTAATCTTGGCTCATTAATATCATCTTGTTTTTATTGTTCTTGTGTGCTTTTAGTCAGTTCTGACTCACAGCAACCCTACAGGACAGAGTAAAACTACCCATTGGATTTCCAAAGAGCAGCTAGTAGGTTTAAACTGTTGATCTCTTAGTTAGCAGCCCAGCTCGTAACAATTATACTAGGGCTCCATTAACATCACAGAGGTTAAGATTTACAATATGTAAGATAATTACATCAGATCACACAATGAAAGCAACCATACAAACCGGGAATCACGGCCTACTCCAGGTGACACACATTTTGATGGGACACAATTTAATCCATAACACCACATTTAAACAGCTAATAAATTGTAGAACTGGAATTTCAGTCTTGGATAGCCACATTCTTAGTCACTATTCCATAGCTTACAATGATAATGCTCTTAGTTTTATGGAATTATTATTGGTCCTAATATAAAAAATGACAACTCTCTTTGATAATATGTTAGCTATTGATATTGCTGTTAGATTAGTTCCTCATAAAGGAAGACCATTTCATGAAATGAAGACATTAAATTATCTGACCCCAGATTGGCCCAGCTATTACAGTATAATTGGTTGATGCCTAGTGAACAGAATCATAGAGAACATAGTTTCTGTTACATCTTGTGTGGAGTGACACTTGGTAACTTGTTACATTAATTACCCTGATTTACACTGATGATCTACAAAATCACGTATAACTTGCTGTGAACATATGTAGGTAATTGTTAGGTGTAAGGAGAAATGTGAGAATTAATAGATTGGTCTCAGTTCTTAATTGATTTCAATTAAGTTTTAAATAAGTGCTTGACACATTGTTTGAGTAATTTGCAAATCATATGAAGACATACAGCCTGGTTGGGTGATGTGGGTTCTCAGGTAGGTAATTACAGGGACCTCCCTAAGCCAACCATAAATATTCTCAAGCTCAAGTGGTCTTACTGAAAGAATCATCTATGGATATAAATACAGAGAACAGTCACTGCATGAAAAATTAAAAACTGTAATTATTTCTTGATTTACCACAGAATTTCTATACAGAATGAACTTGCCTTAACATTTGCAGAGAAACAGCAGTACTCAGTTTCTCATTTGCTAGGTGTTCCTTTAGAATGTAGGGAAGCTAGGTGTTCTTTTAGAATGTAGGGAAGCTAGGTGTTCCTTTAGAATGTAGGGAAGCTAGGTGTTCCTTTAGAATGTAGGGAAGCTAGGTGTTCCTTTAGAATGTAGGGAAGCTAGGTGTTCCTTTAGAATGTAGGGAAGCTAGGTGTTCCTTTAGAATGTAGACTCCTGACACCTCACCGACACAACTCCAATTTTTATGTCTGCACAGAGAGCACAAGATCTGTATTTTAAACAAGTCCTCTCCAGGGATTCTGATGCAGATGGCCAGTCCATCACAGTGACAAAGACAGACTGGGACAATGGATGACAAGACAAGGTACAACAGCACCAAATCCAGCATGACAGCTTCAATCGGGCAGCACCAGGACAGAGGACAGTTTGCCTGGTGTTGCCATCATAGGGTTGCTATAACAAAATGCTACAAACTGTGCAGCTTATAAGAAAATAGTTTCACAGTTCTGGAGGCTGGAAGTCCAAGATCAAGAAGTCTGCTGTGCTGATTCCTTCTGAGGCTTTGAAGGAGAATCTGTCCCACGTGTTTCTCCTAACTTCTAGCAGTTCTAGGCATTTACTGACTTATAGCTGCATTGTCACCCGGAGACTTCCACTTTTTTGTCTTTCTTTATCTGTTCTCCTCTTCTACAACAATACTGTTCAGGTTGGATTAGGATCCAGCCTATTTGGTACAACCTCATGTTAACAGATCACATCTTCAAAGACCGTGTTTCCAAACAAGGTCAGATACAGATATTAAGGTTTAAGACTTCAACATTAAAAAAAGTATATATACAGTTCAACTACATATTGCTGTTGTTAGGTGCTGGCAAGTTGGTTTTGACTCATGGTGATCCTATGTACAGCAGAACAAGACACTGCCCAGTTCGCCGCCGTGCCCACAATAGTCGGTATGCTCTAACGTGTTGTTGTAGCTTCTGTCAATCCATCTCATTGATGCTCTTTTTTTTCACAGAAGCTCGACTTTTCCAAGAATCATGTCCTTTTTCAGGGATTCATCATTCCCAATAATATGTCTGAAGTATGTAAGACACAGCTTCACCCTCCTTGCTTCTAAGAAGCGCTCTGGTTATACTTCGTCTAAGACAGATCTGTTTGCTTGTTTGGCCATCCATGGTATATTCTCCAACACCACAATTCAAAGGCATCGATCCTTCTGTGCTACTTATTCATTCTCCAGGTTTCGCAAGTTTATGATGAAAATGCCATGGCTTGGGTCAGGCACAACTTAGTCTTCAAGGCGACATCTTTGCTTTTAAATATTTTAAAGAGGTCTTTTGCAGCCAATTTGCCCAATGCAATGCTTTTTTTTTTTTTTTTTTTATTTCTTAACTGCAGTTTCCAATAGTTTGACTGTGGATCAATTCTTGTCAAATGAAACCCTTACAACCTTAGTCCTTTTCCCATTTATCATGTTGTTGCTTGTAGGTCCAGTTATCTGGATTTTTGTTTTCTTTATGTTAATGAGTAATCCATCTTGAAGGCTGTTTTCTTCAATCTTCATCAGTAAGTGCTTTAAGGCCTCTTAACTTTCAGAAAAAAAGTTGTGTCATCTGTTTAATGATGATCGTTAATAAGTCTTTGCTGGCACTCCTGATGCCCAATTTTTCTTTATTCAAGGACTGACAATTAAGTTCATGAACTCAGCCTAGAAAAGTGATGCATACCTCTTTGCTGAATATCATTCCGGTCACCTTCAAAGTACACCCTTTGGGAAGATATACACTTACACCCGTGCCTAGTCCACCCTTGAAAGCACTTTTGGAACTCTTCTGGAACGCTCAGCAGAGCTGTCATCACATTACTCTTGATGTCCTCAATGTCATCAAAATGTCTTCCTTTCAATATTTCCCACATCTTCTAGTAAAGAAAAAAGTCATTGAGGGCCAGATCAAGTGAGTAGGAAGGGTATTTCAATAAAGTTATTTGTTCACTGGCTAAAAACTCCCTCACAGACAACTATACAATTAAGTTTGTGAACTTGCCACCGTGCCACTGTGCACAATGGCCATTCCAGAAAGAGTTTCAAAATTGTGTTGAAGGGTTAACTAGATGCCAGAGTCAGTGCATAGCTTCCCAAGAAGAGTACTTCAAAGGTGACCATAGTGATATTCGGCAATGAGGTATGAAGCACTTCAAACAATTAAGTTTGAGGTCCTAACTGTCAGACTTCGTACAGTACAGCTTCTAGGATTATTTGCTAGGCATGCAGACTGAATAGTTATGATGAAAGGGTACAGCCTTGATGCACACTTTTCCTGGCTTTAAAACTTGCAACATCTCTTTATTCCGTCTGAACAACTGCCTCTTTATCCATGTACAGATTCTTCATGAGCACAATTAAGTGCTCATTCTCCCCAATAGTATCCATAATTTGCTATGTTTTACTGACTTTGTATAGTCAATAAAACATAAGTAAACATTTTTCTGGTATTCTCTGACCAAGATCCATCTCACATCAGCAAAGGTATCCCTGGTTCCATATCATCTTCTGAATCTGGCCAGACTTTCTGGCAATTTCCTGACAATATATTCCTGCAGCTGCTTTTGAAAGCTCTTTGCCAAATTTTTCCTTATTATTTATTGTGATTGAATGAAAGTGCACAATTGCATACCTGCCTATGTGCAGCTCCTACTGCTCTCCTTGCCTGGTAATAGCACACTCCTCCTTTCTGTTCTATACAAGTCATATCCTCTTAACAAACCCCTGTCCCTTCTTCTCCACCATCTCCACTCCCCTCTAGTAAGAGGCCAGTTGAGCGACATCCTATAGATACATAGAACCATAAAGTGCATGCACAATATGTTCACTCTGTGTCACTGAGTCCAATCCACTCCTGTGTGAGGAGTTGACCTCAGTAATGATTTACAATTAGCGGCAGCTTCAGGTCTAGGGGCCATGCTCCCAGGGGAACCCCTAGGCTTTCAGACAACCAACTGTGGTCTTTTAATGGAGTTCTCAAGGTGTACCCCTTCTTATTCTCGTGTTGCCACTGGGACTCAACTTTGAGAGCCCCATCACAGCTGTCTGGAGGTGGCCGGGCACCATCTGGTTCTTCTGGTGGTATGTTAATGTAGTCACCCATTCACACGGGTCTTTCTGTCTTCTGGATTCTCTTTCCCATGTGTCATTTTTGTCCTTGGTGATCACCCGTTCTGGATGAGTTGGGACCATTTGGGGTACCTCAAATGTATTTGTCAAACTTTTACTTGCATGTCATATTAATAACACCATTCGATACATGCATACCAATGTTCATCACAGCACAGCTCACAACTGCAAAATGATAGTCTCTACCTAGATGCCTATAAGCGGAGGAATGGATAAACAAACTATGATATATTTACACAATGGAATATTATTCAATGATACAGAACACAACGAATTTGTGAAACATAACATAGAAGAATCTGGAAGGCATTATGTTGGGTATGATTAATCAATTGCAAATGTACAAATATTGTATGAGACCAGAATTATAAGGACTCAAGAATAGGCTTAAACATAGAAAAAGACCTTTGATGGTTATAAGGGTGGAACAGAAGGAGAGGATATTCATAATTAGATACTTGAAAATTGTTATCTTAGATGAAGGGAGAGACATACATAGTAAAGTAGAAGTTACCACAAATGGACTAAACCCAAAGTTAGGTGTATTGTAAATAAAACCAAACACTTCAAGGGACAGAGTAGCAAGATTAGGGGTCTAGAATCCATGGCTTCAAGGGACATTTAGATCAATTGGCAGGACAAAGATTATTACAGTGTTCTGCATCCCACTATGGTGATTGGCATCTAGGGTCTTAAAAGCTAGGAAGCAGCCATCTAAGATGCATTAACTGGTCTCAGCTTACGTGGAGCAAAGGAGAAAGAACATCAAAGACACAAGGAAAATATGAGCCCAAGAGACAGGGCCACATATACCTGAGAGTACATCAACATGAGACCAGAAGAACTAGATAGTGCCCAACCACTACCAAAGACTGCCTTCACAGGGAACTCAACAAAGAATCCCTGATGGAATGGGAGAAATGTGGGGTGCAAAACTCAAACTGTAGTAAAAAGATCCAACTTGATGTTCTGACAGACTGGAGGGTCCTCAGAGGACATGGCCCCTGTCTCTCTGTTAGCCTAGAACTGAAACCATTCCTGAAGCCAAGTCTTTAGACAAAGAGTGAAGTGGTATATAGGACATGAATTGTAACAGAATATTATCTGATACAGTGCTGAAAGAGGATGCCTCTAGTGGCTACAAAAATCAATGCCAACATACCAACCATCATGAAGATGATGCAGGACTAGGCAACATCACCTTCTATTGCACATGAGGTGGCTATGAATTGGAGCCAAGACAAAGGCAACTACCAGTATGTGTATTTTCCCACTAGCTGATAACTTTCTTTGACTGTTGGGCTACATGGCACACCTTACGTATAAAGCCAAAAAGGGGGGGAAAAAACTGTTGATGAGTTGATGCAACTCATAGCTATCCTATATGACAGAACAGAACTGCGCTATAGGGTTTTCAAGGAGGGGCTGGTGGATTCGAACTGAAAGCCTTGTGACTAGCAGCTGAATCCTTAATCATTGTGATAGCAGTTGCTGAATGAACATTTCTTGATTGAAATTTTTTGACCAAATTATCTAGTGAAGAACCCAAAAAACTATGTGCTAAGGGATTTTATTCAAAATGAAAACTTGTTATGTTTAACATTCAGTGTTCATTCTTCCTTAAACTGCTACTTTTTGGAGTAGATTGTAAGTGTCTCTTTATTACAAGTTTATGAAATTCTATTGAATATACTCACTCAAGATTCTAGACACGAAATCTAAATTTCTGTGAACTACCAACATGAAATATAATGTAGTAACAATGGTTGGCACGAGCTATTCTTGTACTGATGAATTTCAGAAAATGAGAGGAATACACTAAGCCAGATATGAGTCAATTAAGAATTGTTTTTCAACTTCTCATTAAAAAGGAAATAAAGTATCTCCACTTTAAGCTCAGTGTTTTGCATATTAGTTCTGGTTGATTAAGCCTTACTGCTAATATCTGAGTGTCAAAGCTTTAGTAAAGAAAGCTATAGTGAAAGCAAGTTAGTATGCTCTTGATTAACTACCACAGCACTCAGTAGCACGTTTCCATGTCTCTTAAAGTTGCACTTTACCTTCAAGGTCATATTTATACCCCATTGTCTGTGCCACTGAATGCACCCAAGGTCAAAAATTATTTCACTGTGATCTGTGAAAAACAACAAGATGCAGTCCAAAGCAACATAAAAGTGACTATTACTTTATTTATTTCATGAAGCACTGCTTGTTTCTCTCAGAATTGAATTAATCACTGTTTATATTACTCTTACTGAGATTACATTTTAGGGAAATTATCAGCACTTGGCTTTTTTATTTGGCATAGTATAATTGTGCATGTGTTTTGCCTCCCCATTAAAATATTAACTCCACAAAAATATGAGCCATATTTTATTATTATTATTTTGGTTCCAAATAGGATCAAATACATGCCTATCAGGTTGAATTTAGGAACCTTGTGTCATACTTGTCCCATGAAAACAGACAAACTGAAAGTTCACAAGTATATTCCAAATTAAGGGAAAATGTAATGCATAAAATTTTTTAATTACAATCAAAAACTGTATTGATTTCCTTACAAGTGTACTATAGTTCTTTAGATGGGTTACAGCATCGTTCAGAGACCATATACACATACGTAGTATAATTACTCAATTTATTTAGCCAAAGACATAGATTTAAAGGAAGAACAGTTTTACCCTGAGCAAGAAAGTACATCACCTACACAGATGGACATGCAGTGCTGTATAGGCTCAGCTGTTGTGACAAAGAAGGTGCGAACATGATGGCTTACAATGTGATTCTGGAAAATCTCATGTTAACAATCTATTCATTTTATTCAGGGGAAATATCATAGTTATCTCGTGCTGTTATAACACAACTACCACAAGCAGATGGCTTTCACAAACAAAAATGAATTCTCTCATAGTGCAGGAGGCTAGAAGTCTGAATTCACGTTAGCAGCTCCAGAAGAAAGCTTCCTCTTTCCTCAGCTCTCAGGTAGGACCTTTGACATCAATCTTTCCCTGGTTTAGGAGCTTCTCCATACATGGACCTTGAGTCTGAAAGATGTACTCCACACCTGGTCCTCCTTCCCCCGTTTGCTTTGCTTTTCTATATCTCAAAAGAAACTGACTCAAGATACAACTTAATCCTGTAAATTGTGTACTATCTCATTAACATGTTGCTAACCATGTGTTATTAGCATCATTAAACACATACACACACACACACACACACACACATCTAACCCATTGCCGTTCAGTAGAGTCTCATTCATATTGACCCTACAGGAGAGAGCAGAACTGCCTCGTGGGGTTTCTAAGATATGCCTAGTAGATTCAAGCTGCCAGTCTTTGGATTAGCAACCACAGCACATAACCACTATGCCATCAGGGTTTCTCACTAATGTCAGAGAAGTTAAGATTCACAAAACATAGAAAAATTACACCAGATCACAAAATGGAGGGCAACCACACATCACAAGGAATTACGGCCTAGCCATAATTGAACATAGGTTTTGGAAGAACACAGTTCAATCTGTAACAGGAAAGTTTACAAATAATGGGCATCTTATGACTTCAACCAGGCTTTGGGTGAATGTAGCCACATGTTCATACAGGAAAGAAAAGTCCTAAATGTCTCAGGATAATAGTTTTCTATTGTTCAAGAAACACACTGACTCTCCCTTATGGTCATTTGAATTTGATAACTTATTATTTCTCATAATTTTTGGTTTTCTGGTAAGTTCCATTGTTCTTTGTCAGTGTCATTGGGGCTGGGTAGTCTAGAATGGTAGTGGTTGGAAGGCTAGTTGACAAGACTAAAGCTGGACATCTTGACTCTGGTTCACACGATCTTTTATTCTCCTTAACCTAGCCCGTACTTCTTTCCAAGATGATTCAGGGTTCCAGAGAAAAAGGAGTAACATAATGAGTAATTATTTTCAAATTTCTGCTTGCTTCAATTTTTTAATGCCCCATTGGCCAAAGCAAGTCATGTGTCTAACCACGAATTCACTAAATAGAGGAATAGATTTGAACTCTTGATAGGACTGCCTTCAAATATTGTGACTATATTTGGGACCACAGTCCATCCTCTAGCCACAATCATTTAAAATCTTCCTAACCATAAAATATGCAAACTCCTATCTCAGGATCCTCAGGAGTATCATCCAATTACAATATCAGGTTCACAACTGCCAATAACACAGACTGTATCAGGTCCAGATGCACAGGGAGTCCTTAGATGCTAATCATCAAGAACAGTTCCTCTGGATCTAGAGACTTGTTAAACTAAGTAGAGAAGTTATCTGCTTTCCTTTAGCCAGAATACACTGGTGATTGAAGTACTGAATAACCACAAAGTATAATCTCATTTAAAAAGAAGGAAAACTGAATGGCAAATAAGAGTCATTGGTCCACAGCAGGATGTACAGATGCTAACCAAAAGACTGGCAGTTTGAATGCTCCAGCTACTCCTTAGAATGGCTGTGCAAAAGTTCTATTCTGTCCTACAGGGTCACCATGAGTTGAAGTCAACTCCAAAGTAACAGCTTTGGTCCACAGGAATTCTGAAACCCAACTAAGTTTTTCTTGTTAAGTACCATGGACTATTCCTTGATCGATGCCCACTTACTCTCCCTGAGAGTGGTTAATTTTAGGTCCACTCTCTGAGCTCTTGTCTCCTTCCTCTAAAACATCCTCCCTTATCAGTAGGAAATGTCACACAGTTACTTCTGAATGGCTTTCTCAGTCAGCTTCCTGCCCATAGTAAGGTGATATTTCAGAGACTTTCTTTTTTTCATATCTATAGTCTCTGTCCCTTTTAATCCAAGTTGGCATTAATTTTGCCAATATAATTTTCTTAAAATGTATGTGGGTTTCCTAAAATTCCTCAAGGTCAAGTCCATGCTCCAAAAATCACATCTACAAGTCTTCTAGATAGATCTTTCTATATTGGGCCATGTGTCAAGCTGCTATCTGATTATGCTGTTAAATGTTTTAGGAGCCCTTTTGTCTAGCTGGAAGTATCTACTAAGCAAAAGAGGAAGACCCTCAATTAGATGGATTGACACAGTGGCTACAACAGTGGGCTCAAGCACAACAATGGCTGTGAGGATGGAGTGGGACTGGGCCGTCTTTCATTCTGTTGTGTCTACATTTGCCATGAGTCAGAGGCAACTCCATAGCACTAACAACCTAACATGCCTTGAAGCGTAATTTACAGGCTTAAACAATAAAATTTGTTTTCCTCAATAATCTGTGTTGGCTTTGTGCTTCTTCTGATCTGGATTCAGCTAAGCTTGGGTGATACATGATGATTCACCGTCTGGAAGCTGATAGTCTAATTGGTCCAGCATCCTTAGCTGGAAGATAGTTCATCTCTGCTCAAAATTATCACTCCACCTCAAAAAGTCTGATCAAGACTTCTTTACATAACTATCTCAAGGTTCCCAAAAAAGCAGGAGAAGGAAGTTACAATGTAAAAGTAACTTTCTTTTTTATTTTTAGTACTGAGATAAAGTGAAAGTATACAGTCCAAATCAGTTTTGTATGCCTATCTATAGCTCCTTGTGTTCTCCTTGCCCTGTGACAGCACACTCCTCTCCCTGCAACAGCACACTCCTTTTCATTTTATACTTGTCACATCCTCTTAACAAGCTCCTGCCCCCCTCCTCTCTATGCTCTTCTCTCCCATCTGGAAAGAGACCAGTAGGACAGCATCCTATAAATGCATGCAACCATGAAGTACACACACCATATGGTCACACTGTGTCCCAAAGTCTAGTCCATTTCTGTCTGAAGACTTGACCTCAGTAGTGTTTCCTAGACAGGGGCAGCATCAGGTCTAGGAGCCATGCTCCTAGAAGACCCCCCAGGCCATTGGACCATCAACCATGGTCTTTTAGCAGAGTTCTTGAGCTGCACCCCTCTTTTTCTCATGTTGCCACAGGGACTCAACATTGTGTGCCCCATCATGGCTGTCTTTGGTGGTGATCAGGCACCATCTGGTTCTTCCAGTCACATGTTGATACAGTCTCACATTACACGTCTTCTTCTAATGAGCTGTTTTCCTTATATCTTTTGGTGTTCTCAGTGATCATCTGTTCTGGCTGAGTAGGGACAATTTGGTGTACCTCAGATAGTAGCTTGCTAGCTTTTAAGACCTCAGATGCCATTCAACAATATGAGGTGCAGAAGACACTCTTAGCAATAGGCTAATTAGGCCAATTAGTCTTGATGTCCCTCGAGAACATGGCCCCCAGACCCTGCCCTGCTACTCTATTGTTGCAGTGTTGGGATGAGTTTAGAAGAGCTTTCAGTTCATGGTGAAGTCCAGTTAAGATGATCTACTTTCCACTACGTGCTGTCACTGCTGTAAAAGCAATTTTCAAGTTTTTGCTTGTATCATATTCACTGATATTTAAACAGCTAAAGCAAGTCACATAGACTAGCTCAGATTCAAGTAATTAAGCTATAGACTTCACCTCTTAATGTGTATAGCTCAGAAAATAAACAAACAAAAAAAATGAGTGGCCATTATTGCTCTTCCTCAGTAGATAGGACCTTTCTCTTTTTCTTTGGCTTCTTGAAAATCTCCCTATAGTTTCTTCCTTTTTCTTGTGTTTAATTAAAGTATTCTGGTATCAGATAATATTTTCCAAATATTTCACTTACTTTATTTTGCTAACTTATTGTTACACAAATCTTACTACAGTAGTAATACATAAATAATCATTTAAATTTAGTAACTTCATAACCACATGAGGTGTATTTTAGGAATGCAATGTTGGTTCATAATTAGGAAACCAACCTAATAGAGCTGAGAAGATAAATTCCATGATAATATCCAAAAATGTCAAAAAAAATGTTTGACACAATTCAACACCACTTACATTTTTTTTAAAAAAAAACTAATAAATTAAGTACAATAGGAATTGATGGATGCTTTCCCACATAGCCCAGAATTATAGACTTACCTAATGGATAAAATCTAGAAATTCTTCACTAATGTAAGTATTAAAGCAAAGGTACTACCAATGTTCATTATTATTTTATATCATGTTGGATTATTAGCCAATGTCATTAAATAAGAGGAAAGAATTAGAAGTAAAATTTGGAAGAGATGAAACTATTTCTACTTGCAAGTGAAGTGACTGTATAGTTAGAAAACCCAAGAAAATCAATGGAAAACTAATATATAAAATGAGAAAAATCAATGAAGTTGCACAATATAAAACTGACAGAGAAATCAATAAACTTCATGTATGCAAATAAAAAAAGTCAGAATAATGGATGAGGAGAACAACTTACAGTAGCTTAGCATACACAAAAAGCCAGCCAGCCAAGTAAAAAAACCCACTCTGCCATCACGTCAACACTGGCCACACAAACAAAGTTAACAGGTAAGTAAAATGAAACAACGAGAAATAAATTAACAAGATATGTGTAAAACATATCTTACTAAAATTAAAAAAAATCCCTTCAAAGACACAAAATTTAATTGAACAAAATAAGACGTATGCCATTTTATTGATTGGCAATAGTCATAAAAATTGTCAAATATCCCATATGAATTACTTTCAAATTAGATATTTAATATAAATCTAATAAAAATAAAGTTATAATTAGAAAACAGAGAAAGGATTCAAGTTGCCAAGGAGTTCATGCCTGGAAACTCTATGGGGCAATTCTACTCTGTCCTTTAAAGTCGCTATGAGTTCGAATAGACTCAATGGCAGTGTTTCGACCGTAGGATCCATGGAAGCAGCTGTCAAGAAGTCAAATGATTATTGGATTGGGCAAACCTGCTGCGAAAGACTCCTTTAAAGTGTTGAAAAGTTAAGTTGTCACTTGGAGCAATAAGGTGCTCCTGAGAGAAGCACGGCTCTTTTAAATTGCCTCATATGCATGTGAAAGCTGGACAAGGAATAAGGAAGACCAAAGAGAACCGACATCTTCAAATAATGATGTTGGCATACGATGAGCTGAGAATGCTCATTACAGGCAAGAAGGGCAAGACAATGTCTCATGTACTTTGGACATGTTATCAAAAGGGACCAGTTGCTGGAGAAGGACATCATAAAGGAGAGCATCAGAGAAAAACAGGAATAATCCCAGGGAGATGGATTGACACAGTGGCTGTAACAAAGGGCTCAAACACAGAAAATATTGTGAGGATGTCACAGGAAAGGACAATGTTTCATCTGTTATACATAAGGTCATTATGAGTCAGAACTCACTTGATGGCACCTAATACCTACTCAAAAAGAATTCATCCAAAAAATCTGAATCAAACTGGAAAGAAAGTTATGTGAATAGATGTCAAACAACATAGCTGTGGTTAGAATCCTTTTGGGAATGGGTTTTCTCTCTCTTTTTTTAATTATGATTGAATGAAAATGTGCATTTCCATATAAATTTGCATGTCTACCTATATGCAGCTTCCACTGCTCTCTCTGCTCAGTGACAGCATACTCTTCCTCTCTGCTCCATACATGTCCCATCTTCCTAACAGTCTCCTTTCCCGTTCTCTCCACCCAGTACCCTCCTCCAGTAAGAGGTCAGCAGGATGATATCCTAAAGATGCATAGAACCATAAAGTGTACCGAAGATATGGTCACTCTGTGTCTCCAAGTCCAATTCATTCCTGTCCGAAGAGCGGACCTTCATGGAGGAAAGACAACCCAGAGGAGACAGAGACCCACAGGAGTGGGTGTCTATATCGACTTGTGACTGGAAGAACTGGATGGTGCCCGGCCCCCACCAGTGATAGCCGTGATGGAGCTCACAAAGTTGAGTCTCATTGGCAACACAAGAATAAAAAAGAGTGCACCCTGAGATCTCCACTAAAAGACCACAGTTGATGGTTCAGAGGCTTCAGGGTTCCCCTGGGAACATAGCCCCTGGCCCTGATGCTGCCCCTGCCCATAAATCATAATGAAGGAATGAGTTTTCTTAAGAGACCATTTCAGTGTAGTGTGTGTTTTATGTCAATCACATTTGAGATATAAAAAAAAGTGGATTAGCAACAGAGAGGCAAGTAGAAATGGAGGAAGATAGATGTCATGCCACATGAGATCTCCAAGGAAACAGGAAACAGAAGCTAAAAAGAAACAAAGCCCTTCCTCCAGACTCAACAAAGTGTTCAGCACCCTGCATTCAGAGCTCTGGCCTCCTAACTGGGAAAATAATGTTCTGCTTGATAAAGTCACCCACATGGAGTACTTCTGTTATAGCACCATAGATAACTAAGGCAGATCCCAATCTGCTAGGCCTCAGTTTCACAGGACACGTTCTGGTCTCCCCATGGGAATATGTGCACTAGTTTAACATAAAGTCCAACTCTCTACCCCTTCCTGTAAGAGGACAACAGCTCCACCACAAAAATCTCTCTCACCTCCTCTTACGTACTTGGCCTGGACAGATCTGGAGTTGTAGAACAGTTTCTTGTACATTCCTTTTATAAAATTTACATGTGAGGCTTTCACTCCAAAAGATATCCTGTTATTCAACTGAAACTGAGGCAGGAATAGTCATATTAGAACATACTGTACACAACATTTTCTCTAAAGTAGAATGTAAAATTATAAACAAATCTTACTGAATTGCTAAATTCTTAAAATATGTCTTCTATTTCTTGGTAGAATAAATGTATCTGATGAATCAAAAGTAATTTCCATATTCAAAGTGAATATTAAATGAAAACAGTCTATTAAGCACACAAAATATTTTAGGAGGATTTTCTTTGCTTCTGAATAGCTTTTCACTCGCATTTATTTCTTGAACTGAGAACTATCATTCAACCAATCCACTGTTCACAGGAAAAAGAATGACTTCTAGCTGGAGAAAGACCACATCTTTAAAATATTATACATGATATGTGATGTTGGCATACACTATTTTATCCAAAGACATGCATCTTTTTGGTTGTTCTTAAGCCTCCCTCTAGTAGCATAACAGTTAAAGTGATTCGTAAAATCCACAAATTGATGATGTAATAAGTTATGTCCACATTATTAGACATTTTTACTGAAGCAAAAGAATGTATTAGATGTTTAACCACAGACAGAATGTCAGTCTTTGCCATATCTTGGCTATTTCTTCTGTCAAACATTGAAGATTAGACATTTTTGAGAACATCCAAAATAATGACATAGAGGCCTTGCTGGTATGTTAATCTGAACTCATTTGGGATGAAGGTAGCAGAAACCAACTCTAGTTTAAGCCAAAACAGAGTTGAGGGATTAATGACGCAGGTTGTATCACAGAACCCACAGGAAAAGTTGCAAATATGCTGCCAGAACTACTTAATGTATTTGAAAGCCTTTATTTAGGACTGTTTCTTTTTCTTTTCTTTTTTTAAATTTTATTTACTTTGTTGTTGTTGTTGAGAATATACAAAGCAAACATAAACCAATTCAGCAGTTTCTAAACGGTACAGTGTGAACAATTCAGTGACACTGATTACATTCTTCCAGTTGGGCAAACACTGTTGTTGTTACATGTTTTCCAGCTGGTTCCAAGTCACAGAGAGCCTCAGTACAACAGAAGGAAACATGAGCCATCCTAACAGACTCTGCTATGTTTGAGTCCATTGTTGCAGCCACTGTGTCAATTCATCTCCTCAACGGTCTTCATCTCTTTCACTGAGCCTCTATTTTATCAAGCATGATGTCTTTCTCAGGGGATTAGTCCTTCCTGATAACATGCCCAGAATGCATGAGATGAAGTCTTGTCATCCTCTCATCCAAAGCAAAATTCTGCTCATACTTCTTTCAGGACAGATTTGTTCATTCTTGGAAGTATTTTCAATAATCTCAGACACTGTAATTAAAGGCATCAGTTGTTTTTTAGTCTTCTTTATTCATTGCCTAGCTTTCATGTGCATACGAGGGACTGAAAATACTTTGCTTCAGTTTAGGTGCACCTTAGTCCTTGTTTTAGTCAGCTAGGGCTGCTCTAACAGAAATACCACAGAGTGGATGGCTTTAACAAAGTCTGGTAGGCTGCAAGTCCATATTCAGGGTATCCGCTCCATAGGAAGGCTTTCCCCTTGTCGGCTCAGGAGGAAAGTCCGGTATTGCATCAGTCTTTGTCCAGGGAGCATCTTGGCACGGGAACCTCAGGTCTGAAGGAAGTGCTCTTCTCCTGGTGCAGATTTCTTGATGGTAACGAGGTTCCCAATTCTCCTTGTTTCTCTTTCCTTCTATCTCTTGCAGGCTGAAAGCATTAAGGGTAGGGCAAGCCACACTCCAGGGAAACTCCCCCTACAGCAGAGCAAGGAAGCAATCCTATGCAGGAATTTACAGCCCCTTTAGCATACAGTTTACTGAAACCACAGAATGGAGGACAGTCACAAGATACTGGGAATCATGTCCCAGCCACACGGCTGCACATATTTTTGGGGGGACACAATTCAACCTATGACAGTCCTTAAAGCGGAATTGCCACTTTTCAACACTTTAAAGAGGTCTTTGCAGCAGATTTACCCAGTGCAATATATCTTTTGATTTCTTTACTACCGCTTCCACAGTTGTTGATTGTGGAAGAATTCTTTGATAACTTCAATCTTTTCTCCATTTATCATGATCTTACATATTGGTCCAGATGTGGAGATTTTTGTTTTCTTGATTTTGAAGTGTAACCCACACTAAAGGCTGTGGTCTTTCATTCTCATCGGTAAGTGCTTCCACTCCTCTTCACTGTTAGTAAACCAGGTTGTGTTATCTGCGTGTCTCAAGTTGTTCATGAATCTTCCTCCAATCCTGATGCCATGTTAATTCAGTTTCTTGGAATATTTGCTCAGTACTCAGATTGAATAAGCAACTCTGGCATACATCTTTCCTGATTTTAAATCCCGTAGTCTCTCCTTGTTCTGTCTGTACGGCTGCCTATTGGTCTATGTACAGGTTTGTTATGAGCATACTGAACTGTTCCGGAATTTCTATTCTTTGAAATGTTATCCATAATCTGTCGTGATTTGGACAGTTGAGTGCCCTTTCATGGTCAATAAAATACAAGTAAATATCTTTTTGATATTTTCCACTTTCAGCCAAAATCCACGTGACATCCACAACGACATCCCTCACTTCATGTTCTGTTCTGAATCCAGCTTGAATTTTTGGCAGTTCCCTGTCAATGTACTGCTGCCACCACTTTAATTATCTTCAACAAGACTTTACTTGCATTGTCATATTAACGATATTGTTTGATAATTTGTGCCTTCTATTGGATAGCCTTTCTTTGGAATGGGCATAAATACAGATCTCTTCTAGTCAGTGGAAACCCTGGTGGCATAGTTATTAAGTGCTATGTCTACTAACCAAAAGGTCTGCAGTTCCAGTCTGCCAGGTGCTTCTTGGAAACTCTATGGGGAAGTTCTACTCTGACCATAGAGTCGTCATGAGTCAGAATCAACTTGATGGCACTGGATTTCTAGTCAGTCGGTCCAGTAGCTGTCCTCACAATTTCTTGACACACACCAGTGAACACTGCCATCATTTTATTGTTTGTTGACATATCTCAATTGGTATTTGGTAAATTACTGGAGTCCTTTTTCCATGAATGTCTTTGACAGAGGTTGGACTTCTCTCTTCAGTATCACTGGTCCTTGATCATACACTATCCGCTCAGATGGCTGAACAATGACTAATTCTCTTTTACTTTAATTGTACTTTAGATGAAGGTTTACAGAACAAACTGGTTTGTCACTAAAGAGTACACATATTGTTTTATGGCACTGGTTAACAATCCTACAATATGTCAACACTCTTCCTTCTCATGTTTCCCATGACCAGCTTTCCTGTCTCTTCCTGCCTTCTTAGTTCTTGCCCCTGGGCTAGGGTGCCCCTTTAGTCTTGTTTTGTTTTATAAGCCTGTCCAATTTTTAGCTGAAGGATGAACCTGAGGAGTGACTTCATTACAGAGCTGAAAGAGTGTCCAGGGGCTATACACTTACAGTGTCTCCAGTATCTGTCAGGCCAGCAAGTATGGTCTTTCTTTGAGAGCTAGAATTTTCTTTTACACATTTCTCCCATTCGGTCAGGAGCCCTCCACTGTGACTCCTGTCAGAGCAGTCAGTGGTAGCCGGGCACCATCTAGTTGTAATGGACTGAGTCTGGTAGGGGCTGCTGTAGATGTGATGAATTAGTCCTCTAGCCTAATCTTTCCCTTGTTTCTTTAGTTTTCTTCTTTCTTCCTTCCTCCTGGAGGAGTGAGATCAGTGAAGTATCCTAGATGGCTGCTCACAGGCTCTTAAGACCCCAGACACTATTTACCAAAGTAGAATGTAGACTATTTTCTTTATAAACGGTGCTATGCTAATTTAGCTACATGTTCTCCGAGACCATGGTCCCATCAGTCATCAACCCAGCAATTCAGTCCCTTAGGGAGTTTGGACATGTCTATGGAGCTTCCATGACCTTGCCTTGTACATTGTGCTGGATTTGCTGGTTGTCTTATCTTCACCAAAATTACCTACTGTCTATTTGACTAATTATCTTTGGTACAATGAATCCATTTATTCTTTCCATCTTCTTTTGATGTTTCTGGTGCTGGTCAATATTTTTTGCCTGTAGAATACCTCAATATTACAAAAAAAAAAAAAAACTCTCAAAAGAGTAGAGTTTTTTTTTTCTTCAGTTCTTTTTGAGTTGTTTTTCCTCAATTAACAAAAGCTCACTGCTCACTAAAGTTTCCATCTAATCTTTCAAGCTGCTGTTGCCAATTTGATCCCATGTAGATCATTCTTAAAAGGGTATAATGCTTCTGCGGGTGTTGATTGTTGGACCAAATAAAATCAAACCCTTAACAATTTCAATCTTTTCTCTATTTATCAGGGTGTTACTTACTGCCCCAGTTGTGAGGTTTTTTGTTTTCTTGACGTTGAGGTACAATCCATACTGAAGGCTGTGCTCTTGGGTCTTTATCAGTGTTTCAAATCAAAAGACACATTGCATTGGGAAAATCTGCTGCAAAGTGTTGCAAAGTAAAGATGTCATCTTGAAGACTAAAGTCTGACTAACCCAAACCATGATAGTTTCAACTCCACTGTGTGCATGTGAAAGCTAGACAAAGAATAAGAAGACAGAAGAATTGACACTTCTAAATTGTGGTGCTGGAGAAGAATATTGAATATACCATGGACTGTCAAAAGGACAAACAGATCTGTTCTAGAAAGAGTACAACCAGAACGCTTCTTGGAAGCAACGATGGTGTGACTACATCTTACGTACTTTGCGGATGTTGTCAGGAGGGCTCAGTCCCTAGAGAGGGACATCATGCTTGGTAGAGAATAAGCCGAGGAAGAACCTCACCAAGATGGACTGACACAGTGCTGCAACAATGGGCTTAAACACAAAAATGATTTGTGGTTATGGCACAGAACTGGGCTGTGTTTCAATCTGTTGTAGAAGAGACTGCTTGCCACACTTTGGGTCATGCAGAGGACGATTATCCAGAAGGCAAAGTAAGCACAGTGCTTACATTGCTTACCAGACCACTTACTGTGAACAGTTTCACATTTTTTCACTATATCAAAGACTCTACTTTTAGGTGTGACTGGAATCTGTCTCTCCCAAACCTACAGAATCAAAGTGAATTTTCAAATTTACAGTCCCTGACAGGAATAGATTGCATGTGAAACTGTTCAGTATAGATAGTAAATAAGCACAAAAAAGCTCATGCTTACTTTGCTTACTGGGTAGTCTGTTTCCATCACCTGGGCTATAATTTCCAACTACCCATTCTTGTTTCCATCTTTCGCATTCCAGTCACCACTACTTTTCAATGAATCTGCCCCTAAGGTCATGTACTTAACCGTGGACATGTTATCCTATTGTCTGAAAATGGTTACTCTTGCTGTTATTTATGCAAATGAGGGGTGAGAGGGAGGGATGCCAGAAAGACAACTACAGAAAATCATTTCAATAAAAAGGCTGATGGAGGAAGGTCTCACTGGGAGTATAATTTCTAATGCTGAATACCTAAAAGAGACTACTTCCATCAAGGAACATAAGCCCTCTAGGGCCTTAGTTAAGAGTTTTTCCAGTGCCACAGAATATTGAATTTTTTCAGCACTGGAAGTAACAGCTACTGAGCTCACTTTTCATGTTAACGTTTCTGGTTAGGATAATTACACAAGAATACATGCAGTGGAGTCCCTGAGTGGTACAAACAGTTAACGTGCTTAACTGCTAACTAAAAGGTTATAGGTCTGAGTTCACTCAGAGATACCTAAAAGGAAAGGTCTAGAGATCTACTTCCAAAAATTCATCCATAGAAAACCCCATGAAGCACAGTTCTACTCTGACACACATGGAGCTACCATGAGTTAGAACTGACTTGACAGTGACTGGTTTTATTGAATGTTTTTGTATTTGTTGGTGGACAGGAAATATACTCAGATCACAGGATATATGGTGGTGTAGTGGTTAAGTGCTACGTCTGCTAACCAAAAAGTTGGCAGTTCACACCTGCCAGGCGCTCCTTGGAAAATCTATGGGTCAGTTCTACTCTGACCTACAAGGTATGAGTCAGAATCGATTCAAAGGCAGTGTTTTTTTCTTTTTCTTTGTTTTCCTGTTATAATGGTTAACTCATCCCCACCAGCAATGTAAAAGAAGTTAACATAACCCACATCCTCACCAATATTAGCTGTTTGGGCTCCATGGTTTTAATCTGCATAAACCTAATGGCTAATGATCTTGGGTACTTTTGCGTATGCTTATCACACACTGAGATACTCTCTGTTCAGTGCTTGCTGAAGATTTTTTAAAAAATGAATTATCTTTTTTCTTATACAAGCCTTTGTCAGATATCCGTATTGTAATTGCTTCCAGTGTCAGGCTTATCTTTTTGTTCCTTTAATGTTGTCTTTTGTTGAATAGGAGTTATTAATTTTAATGAAGTTCACTTGATCCATCTTTTCTTTTATGGTCGATGAAGCCCCTGGAGTAAAAAGTTGCATGTGTCTGCAACTTCGAAGGGCAGCATTAGGCACAGACAGAGGAGTCTCCATCCTGCCAGGACAGCTTTCTTTTTACATTTTTTTAATTGTGTTTTATGTGAAAGTTGAGCGATTTTGTTTCTCATACAAAAACTTCTACACGCATTGTTATATGACCTTACTTCCTCTCCCTATAACGTGACAGCACATTATTCCTTTCCATCCTGTATTTCCCACATCCATTTAACTAGCTCCTGGCCCTTTCTGCCTTCTCATCTCACTTCCAGACCGAAGATGCTCCTTTAGTCTCATGTGTCTATTTGAGCGGGAAAGCACACTCTTCACCAGTATCATTTTATGTCTTATAGTCCAGTCTAATTTTTGCCTGAAGAGTTGACTTCGGAGATGGTTTTAGTCTTCAGTTAAGAGGCAGTCTGGTGGCTGTGTTTTCTGAGGCTCCTCAGTCTCTGTCAGACCATTAGTCTTCTCCTGGAATTTGAGTTCTGCATCCCACTTTTCTCCCCTCTGCCAGGGACTCTCTGTTGTGCTTCCTGTCAGGACAGGCATTGGTGGTAGCCGATCACCATCTAGTTCTTCTGGTCTCTCCGGCTGAGAGAGTCTCCAGTTTCTGTGGCCCTTTCTGCCTCTTGGGCTAATATTTTCCTTGTCTCTTTGGTATTCTCCATTATCCTTTGCTCCAGATGGGTTGAGACCAATTGATGCATCCTAGGTGGCTGCCTGCCATCTTTTAAGACCCCAGATACATGACTCACCGAAGTGGGATGTAGAGTATTTTCTTAAACATTTTCATGTCATTTGGCCTAGATATGCCCTGAAATCATTGTCCCCAGACCTTCCCCCCTGCTATTCTGCCCCTTAAAGTGTTTGGTTGCATTCAAGAGACTTCATAGCTTTTGGATTAGCCCAGCTGTGCTGACTTCCCCTGTATTATGTGTTGTCCTTATCTTCCACCTAATTCTTGTCTACGATCTAACTAGTGAATACCCTTCTCCATCCCTCCCTACCCTTTAAAACCATCAAAGAATATTCTCTGTTTAAGCCATCTTTTGAGTTCTTATAATAGTGGTCTTATACAGGATTTGTCCTTTTGCAACTAATTTTACTTGGCGTAATACCTTCCACAGTCATCTAAGTTATGTTTCTCAGATTCATCATTGTTCTCAATTATTGGTTAGTATTCGTTTTGGTAAAAATGGGGTCTGACTAAGTCTGCAAATTTAAGTGTTCTAAGTGCCACATACCTCACTGCTGAATATCACTATGACCACCTTTGAAGCACTTCCCTTGGGAAACTATGTATTGATGCCAGCGCCTAAATCCATACTTCAAAGCAATTTTGGAATTCTTTCTGGAATGGCCATTGCATATGGTGGCAAGGTGGCAAGTTCAAGAACTTAATTATCTGTAAGGGAGTTTTTAGCCAGTAAACAAATAACTGTATTGGAACACCTTCCCTACTCACCTGATTCGGTCTCCAAAGACTTTTTTCTTTACCCAAAGATAAAGGAAATATTGAAAGGAAGACATTAAGAATATATAGAAAAGATGACATTAAGGACATCAAGGGTAATTTGACCACAGCTCTGATGGCCATTCCAGAGTTCCAAAGTTGCTTTGGATTAATGCCAGCCTTGTTGGGGTGAGATCATATCTCATTGTAGTTTTGATGTGCATTTCTCTAATGGCTAATGATCATAAGAATTTCCTCATGTATCTGTTAGCTGCCTTCTTTGGTGATGTATTTGTTCATATCCTTTGCCTGTTTTTAATCTAGTTGTCTTTTTCTTGCTGAAATTTTGCAGTATCTTCTAGATTTTAGAGATCAGACTGTGATGGGGTATGTTGTGGTCAAAATTCTTTCCTCATCTGAGGGTTGCTTTTTTACTCTTGCAGTAAAGATGATTGTAAGGATTTGATTCTGAGAACCTCCCAGTTATCTATTTTCTTTTCTGGTGTTTTTACATCATTAGTAATGTTTTGTATCCTGTTTAAGCTATATATTAGCGCTCCTAGCATTGCTTCTATTTTTAATTCCATGATTTTTATCATTTTAGATTTTATATTTAAATCATTAATCCATTTTGAGTCAGTTATTCTACATGGTGTGAGGTATGGGTCTTCTTTTTCTCTTTTTGTTGATGGATATCCAGTTATGCCAGCTTCCTTTTTAAATTATCTTTTCCTCATTTAATGGACTTTGGATTTTTGTCAAGTATCAGCTGCACATAGGTGAATGAATTTATGTTTGATCTCTCAATTCTGCATTGGTTTATGTATCTGTTGTTGTACCAGTACCAGGCTGTTCGACTACTGTGGTGGCATAATAGGTTCTAAAATCAGCTAGTGTGAGGCCTCCAATTTGTTTTTTCTTCAGTAATGCTTTACTTCTCTGGGGCATCTTCCTTTTCCATACAAAGTTGGTGATTTGTTTCCTCATATCACTAAAGACTATGTTAGAATTTGGATATAAATTACACTATGTCTGTAGATCTCTTTAGTTACAATAGACATTTTCACAATGTTGAGTCTTCCTATCATGAGCAAGGTAAGTTTCTCCACTTACGTAGGTCTTTTCTGTTTTCTTGCAGTGGTGTCTTGTTTTCTTTGTCTAGGACTTCTAAGTCTCTGGTTAAATTCATCCATTGATGGGCACCTAGGTTGTTTTGTCTTCTTGGGAGCTACTGCAAATGTATTGATTTGGTGATTTATTCTTTGAGGTACTCTTCGATGGTGTAGAGGAATCCAATTGGTTTTTGTATGTTTATCTTGCATCTTAATACTTCCACTGAAATCTTCTGTTAGTTCCAGTAGTTTTCATGTGGATTCTTTGGGGTTTCTGTGTATAAGATCTCTGTAAAATATAGACATTTTCACTTCCTCCTTGCCAATTTGATGCCCTGTATGTTTTTCTAGTCTAATTCCTCTGGCTGGGGCCTCCAGCACAATGTTGTATCAAAGTAGTTCCCATTCTCAAGGGAATGTTTTTAGATTCTCTCCACTTAGGATGATGTTGGCTGTTAGCTTTGTATAAATGGCCTTTGATGTCCATTCTATTCCTATTTTGCTGTTTTTATCATGAACAGATGTATGATTTTGTTAAATGCCTTGTCTGCATCAATTGATATGTGGTTCTTCTTTTGCTTATGTGGTGGATTATATTGACTGTTTTTCTAATGTTGAAATATTTCTGCATACATGATATAAATCCCACTTGCTCATGGTGAATTCCTTTTTTTGGTATACTGTTGAATTCTATTGGTTAAAATTTTGTTGGGGATTTTGCATCTGTTCATGATAGATACTGGTCTATATATATTTTTTTTTGTGGTGCCTCTATCTGATTTTGGTAACAGTGTTATGCTGGATTCATATTGGATTTGAGAGTATTTTCATCCTTTTGATGCTCTGAAATACTCTTCACATATAGTGTTGCTAAATCTTATCTGCAAGTTTGTTAGAACTATCCAGTGAATTTTTGTTGTTGTCGGCAGTTTTTAAATTATCTTTTCAATCTTTTCTTTTGTTATAGGTTTATTTAATTCTCCTACTTTGTGTTCAGGTCAGTAGTGTATTTCTAGAAATTTGTCTATTTCCTCTAGGTTTTCAAATTTGAGTACAATTTTTCAGTGTTCTCATTCTTTTAATTTCAGCTGGGTCTGTTGTGATACCACCGATGTTCTTATTTATTTCCTTCCTCTCCTGTTTTTCTTTTGTCAGTTTGACCAATGGTTTATACATCTTACTGATAGTTTGAAAGGATTAGCTTTTGGTCTTATTAACTCTTTCAATTGCTTTGCGATTCTCATTTCCTGTGATTCTGCTCTGATTTTTATTATTTGCTTTCTTTTGGTGCCCAAGGGCTTTTTTTGCTGTTCTCTATTTGCTCAAGTTGTAGGGCTAATGTTTAGATTTTGGCCCTTTCTTCTTTTTGGATATGTGACTTTATTGCTATAAATTGACCTCTGAGCACTGCTTTTGGTGTATTCCAAGGTTCTGATACGATGTGTTTTTATTTTCATTTGATTTCATGAATACCTTTGTCATGGATCAAATTGTGTCCCCCCAAAAATATGTGTAGCCATGTGGCTGGGCCATGATTCCCAGTATCTGGTGACTGTTCTCCATTTTGTGGTTTTCCTATGCTGTATGTTAAAGGATTAGGGTGTGATTGTAAATCCCTTTATAAGATCACCTCCCTGCTCCACTGTAAAGGGAGTTTCCCTGGAGTATGGCTTGCCCCACCCTAAATCCTGAGAGATAAAAGGACAGAGAAGCAGGCAGAGAATTGGGAACCTCATACCATAAAGAAAACAGCACTGGGAGAAGAGTGTGTCCTTCAGACCTGAGGTTCCTGCACCGAGATGCTCCCTGGACAAAGACTGATGCAATACCGGACTTTCCTCCTGAGCCGACAAGGGGGAAGCCTTCCCATGGAGCGGACACCCTGAATATGGACTTGCAGCCTACCAGACTATGTAAGAATAAACCTTCCTTTGTTAAAGCCATCCACTCTGTGGTATTTCTGTTAGAGCATCCCTAGCAGACCAAAATAACCTTTATTTTGTAGCACAGCTTTTTGAGAGCTGCCTTCTGAACCCAGGCAGGACTCCCTCACCCTTAGTCTGTTCCTGTTGTTCACTGTTTTCTGTCACTTTGCCAACACTGTGTGTTCTGTGTATGTAACTCAATCAGACTAGATGGACACATACCTGTGGGATTGCTACTACTGCTTTGGGTCCTCATCCTTGTAATCTTGTGTTTCCTTGTGATCTTGGGACCACCTTAGAGGCAATCTGCATGTACAGTACTGTTGGAAAGCTGACACTAATCACGGCAGGTATGGAAAGTTATTTTGGTCTTGAGTACTAAAGAACTTGGCTCTTAACAGCCATGTAGGAACAAGACTAGACATCTTAATGCCTAAAAGCAGGAAGCTGCACTCAAGACCACCACTAAGGCAGAGTTCCTCAGAGGGTTACAGTCACGTCACAAGAAGAAATCCATCCACATTTAAGGGTAAATGACAGGGAAGCTTCTCAGTCATGGCCTGGGATCTGGTGTGTCTTCTGGATTTTTAACTACATGAACGTGAGTTTAAATTTTTAGTGCTTGCATATCAGTTGCCAGAGTTCACTCCAACTCATGGTGACCCATGATTAGAATGGATACAGAAATTCCACACACCTTCATGAATTCATTCAAAGGATACATTAAAATATCATTAGCAGAAGTTGACCATCCTATCATTTGTAAACTGATACAAAATTTAGCATTTTTATTTGGAATCCATCACAGGTCAGTTCTTAACAATAAGATTTTAGACTGAAGGCCAGGTGAAGATAAAGCTCACTACTTGTTCATGAAACCATTACACCTTCCTTGCTGGACACACAACTAGACTGCATTTTCCAGCTGCCTCTACAATTAGAGGTGGCCACCACTGAGTTGTTACCAATAGTCTCTGAGTAGAAATGATATGTACCAGTCACTATGAGTCAGAACTGACTGGATGGCAAAGGGTTTGGTTTTCTGTTGTTTAGGAATGACCCATCAAATCCTTTCATGTGCTATCCTTCAATCAGTGATAAAGGATCAAAAGGAGGGTAGAACCACAAATTATCATTACTGTAAAGCAAAAATGAGAAAGGAGCAAGGAAACTACAGCAGTGGAAATGGAACAGCCAGAAGTCAAAAGAGAATGTCGGCACACTGTGAAAAACGCAGCTAATACCACTGAACAATGTGTATAGATACTGTCAAATAGGATGACTAAATTGTCATTTTTAATTTGTTTTATAAAGAAATGGACAGAGATAAAACAAACCCTGTTTGGTAATGAAGTGCATTACTTTCATATAGAATGTCTTCTTGGACACAATCTTCAATCTGTGAGTTTTTACACATTATTCAACACAGCTTTGCAAATAATATCTTGCATATATATGTACGTTCATTTGAACAAGCTACATTTATCCATATCCATAATAAGCAAACCTTCATCAGTCCTATGTGCTAAGATAGAATGAACACAATCATTCCCAAACTCAAACTCTCCATTACCTGAACAATTAAATTAGGAATACATCTCAAGAGTCCTCCAAAAATATGTTGAACTTTTTGAAGACATTTGCAATGCTTGATAAAAGGTCATCAGTATCTTCCCAAGCCAGATGGCAACAACAGATAACGAATTAAACACACATTCTTTCCCTTTCTGTTCTTTCCCCATTTTGTAAAGGTGGGTACACTGAAACCAAAAATACATGATTCAAACAGCTTGAAATGAAAGGTTTTGGCCAGGAACTCATTCTAAGCATTTAACTCTATAAGAGAAGTTGATGCTGTGTCTCTAATTACATAAAGAGGGTATGATAACTATCATGGCCCTACAAAGTCAGACTCAAAACTACCTCTGAGCCATTGGCATCCATAGTGAAAGAAGGGTGAAAAGGAGCTATAAGTGAAGACTACTTTAGCTTCAACTTATACAGTGCTAAAAATACCATGGGAAGTTGGAAAACCAAGAAAATCTGCCTGTAAGGACTAAGTTTACACAATGCACTACTCGGAAAAGTTTACTGTGTTGTGTTTGTGAATTAGTTGCCTCTAATATCCTACAGTCATCACTGGCCAGGAACCTTTATAGCCCAATATAAGATTCAGTTCTAGACTAGGGTCCCCTTGGTGAGCTGAAGACTCTTGATAATTAATACCAAAACTTAAAAAATAAATAAAAATAAAAAACCTTCCTGTTGACTGTGAGTTCATCTTAACCTTAAATCAAGCCACAGGTATCAAGTGATCTTTAGTATTGACAGATCATAGATTCAAATTCCTTCTTGAGTTTCTTTATAAAAATAAATTTATTGGATTTACTAACACTTGATTTCAAAAAAAGTGAACTGATCCATATAACTGTGATAAATATGTTAAATGAAATATGGCTAAATTGGTTGACCTGTTGCTGTCAATTCTGACTCAAATGACCCCACAGAACAGAGTAGAAATGCTCCATAGTTTTTCCAGGGAGTACCTAAAGGACTTAGTGCTGCTGTATTGGTTAGCAGCCATAACTCTTAACCACTACACTACACTATACTACATTACACTACACTACACTACACGGATATCTATATTGGTTAAAGTGATATGTGGATGCTCACGTTTAGAAAATATACTGTTAAGTAACTGTGGGTAATCAAGTCATAATCCAGGTAAGAGCATTGGACCAAATATTCTAATTATTGATTCTATGAATCTGGACCTTTCAAGAACTTTTCCGATGTATAACACAGTCAGTGATAGGGTGAATGCTATACTTCCACAAAGAGGGCCAGTTAATACAACTATTATTCAAATTTACACACCAATCACTAAAGCTAAAGATGAAGAAATTCAAAATTCTTACAAACTTCTTCCATCTGAAATTGATCAAACATACATTTAGTATGCAATGATAATGAGTGGTGATTGGAATTTGAAAACTGGAAACAAAGGAGGATTGGTAGCAGGAAAATATGGCCTTAGGGACAAAAAGAGGTTTGTAAGACCCACAACTTTTTCATTGTAAATACCTTTTCTTCACCAATATAAATGGTGACTGTATGTGTGGACCTCACCATGTGGAATACACAGAAATTATATTGACTGTATTTGTGGACAGAGCCAACAGGAAAGCTCAGTATCATTAGTCAGACAAGGTCAGGGGCCAACTGCAGAACAGACCATCAACTGCTCACACACAGATTCAAGTTGAAACTGAAGAAAATTAGACTAAGCTCACAAGAGCCAATGTACAATGTTGAGTACATGCCACCTTAAATTTAGAGACCATCTCAAGAAGATATTTGATGTACTGAAACTAATGACTGAAGACCAGATGAGCTGCGGAATGATATCAAACGTAAAGAAAGCCAAAAGATCGTTTAAAAAGACATGAAAGAAAAGACAAAAACGGATGTCAGAACTCACTCTGAATTTTGCCTTTGAAAGTCAAGTAGCTAATGGAAAAAAATGAAGTCAAAGAGCTGAACAGAGTATTTCAAAGGGAAGCTTGAGAAGGCAAAGTAGTATAATGATATCTGTAAAGACCTGGAAACAGAAAATAGAGAAGACCACATTCAGCATTTCTGAAGCTGAAAGGACTGAAGAAAAAATTGGAACCTTGACTTGCAGTATTGAAGGATTCTACAGCAAATATTAAATGATGCAAAAAGCACAGAAAGAAAATGGCAGGAATACAGAGTCACTAGAGCAAAAAGAATTGGTTAACATTCAACTATTCCAAGAGAGGGCATATGATCAGCCATCAATGGTACTGAAGAAAGAAGTTCAAGCTACACTTAAGGCATTGGCAAAAACCAAGATTCCAGAAACTGACTGAATACCAACTGAGACATTTCAACAAACAGATGCAATGCTGGAAGTGCTTACTTGTCTATGCTACAAAATTTGGAAGACAGCTACCTGGTCAACTGACTGGAAGAGATTCATATATTTCCAAGAATGGTGGTCTAACCAAATGTGGAAATTATTAAACAACATCAGTAATGTAACATGCAAGTAAAATTTTGCTGAAGATCATTCAAAGGGACTGCAGCAGTCTATTGACAGGTAACTGCCAGAAAATCAAGTCAAAGTCAGAAGAGGACACAAAACCAGGGATAACAATGCTGATGTCAGACAGATCCTGACTGAAAGAATACCAGATTTTCACTTGTGTTGTATTCACTATGTAAAGGCTGTGTAGATCATAGCAAAGTATGGATAATATCACAAAGAATACAAGTTCCAGAACCCATGAGGAATGCATATATAAAACAAAGAGGCAGCTGTTGGAACACAAGACATACTGCATGGTTTAGTCAGGAAAGGTATGCCTCAGGGTTGTATCCTTTCACCATACATACTTGATCTGTCTGCTGAGCAAATAATCTGAGAAACTGGAATATACGAAGAATGGGGTGTTACAATTGGAGAAAGACTCATTAATGTGCATTATGCACTTTATGCACAACCTTGCTTCCTGGATGTGACGAAGACTTGAAGTACTTAATGTTGATCAAATACCACAACCTTTGGTAGGAATTACACTTCAACAAAAAGAAAAGAAAACTCCTCACAACTGGACCAATAAGCAACATCATGACAAACAGAGAAAAGACTGGAGTGTGAATGATTTCATTTTACTTGGATTCACAATTAGTACCTCATGGAAGCAGAAAAGAATCATGTATTTCATTGGGCAAATCTGCTGCAAAAGATCTATTCAGTGTCAAAAAGCAAAATTATCACCAAGCAACGGTTTTTCAATTGCTTCTTTGCATGAGAAAGGTGGACAATGAATAAGGAAGATTCAAGAAGAACTGACGCCTTTTAAAAATGGTGTGAGTGAAGAATACTGCATATACTACGACTGCCAAAAGGAACAAATCTGTCACGGAAGAAGTACAACTAAAATGCTCCCGAAAAGGATGGCAAGACTACATCTAATATACTTTGGACATTGTTGCCAGGTGGGATCAGTTCATGGGAAAGGGCATCAAGCTTGCTAAAGCAGAGGGTCAGTGAAACAGCAGAAGACCCTCAATGAGGTGGAATGACGTAGTGCCTGCAGGAGTGGACTCAAGCATTAACAATGACTGTGAAGGCGTCCTGGGACCAGGCAGTGCTTCCTTCTGTTTTATATAGAGTCAGTATCGACTCCATGACCCCTAACAATGATAGGAATCTGAAAACAGAATTAACCCTTACATTTTGGATTGCTACTGAAAGCATCTTTCCTTGATGATCCATTTAATTTTTATATTAGATGCTTTCAGAGTACTCTTCATTTTGTCATTTATTATGATTTCAATCAACTTCAATTTGGATATTCTGAACAAAAGCTCAGAAAACAAAAGTCCAACTATTGAAACACTGCTCTTCCCCAGCAATGCATCTACTTAAACCTTGGCATCTGTGCATATATAGGCAACTGTTATGATATTACTGCTGTTTGCTAGCTGTCATCAAAATCAACCCTGGCTTCACAGCAACCCCAGGAGGAATGAGATGAAATGCTGCCTGGTTTTGTGCCATTCCCATGAGTGCTTGTGGATAGGACTATTGTGAGCCATAGGGCTTTCACTGGCTGATTTCTGTAGAAATCAGTAGATCACCAGGCCTTTCTTCCTAGTCTGCCTTAGTTTGGAAGCTCTGGTAAAGCCTATTTAACATCAGAGCAACATGAAAGCCTCCAGTAACATGCAAGTGGTTAAGTGTGCATGAGGTAAACTGGCCAGGAATCAAACGTGGATTTACTGCACAGAAGGTAAAATTCTGCCATTGAACCACTACTGCTTCATGTCATGAGATTACATTTTAGAGATTCAGAAATCAGGTTTCACTTACTAATGACCTGACCTTACATTCAGCATTTGCAGAAACATATAAAAATACTCACAAAAATGCCCATACCCAAACCTGATTTCCAATTGTTACTTAAAAATAAGGTAGCATATACCTACCATTTTTTAATTATTATATACAGTCTAACACACTGTATTAAGGGGTGACTAAAAATGTCTTTTCATACAAGAATAAATGATGTGTGTTATTTTTAGCAGAATATAGCCAACTATACTTCACTATCAACCTAATAAGATGTGAATCCAGTTTGAAAACACTATAGATCATAAATGCTGCATGGTGCATGAGTAATTGTCTTCCAAGGAGCAATGGAATATGGTGCAAAACACTGTGGCCTGGGCATCAGAGCACATGGTCTAAGTTGTGGATATGCCACAACTTCCAAAGGATGTTCAGTAAGTTACAAATTCTTTGGGCTTCAGTTGCCAAATTTTTAATAAGAAAAAAATGAATGAGCTGGTCTCTTAGAAAAATGAAATGTTTTGGAACAGACTATGATTTTATGAAAAATCAAGAAAACTCAACCAGTAACAAACCATAAGTCAAAAATATGAAAAATGGAGTGTTCATTTCCTGCACATACACATCAAATTTTAATTCAATTAAATGCTAAGGATATAATGCACAAAATCATCGCTCATCACTTTCTACATGAAGAGTTACAAAAATTTACTGGGATCTTCATTTTTTCCAAGTAATTTGCTTACTTTCCAGTCATTTATTTTCCTAGACTCCTGTTCTTTCTGTCATCTATGAAAACTTGTGCTTATGTTAATAAATGCTTACTGAATGGTAAGGAAGAAGAGGTAGAAAAAAGAAGAGGAACAAAGTTCTCTCTCTATGCAGGGTTGACCAATGGGTCAAAGAATCAGTTAAAACACGAAAGTGTATCATCAGGATAACAGAGCAAAATAATACAGAACTATTCATTCTATTTCATATTAGCTTATCTATCATTTCTAAATATAATCCTGCACATGTACATCAATTTACCAGAGGACTCTGAGCTGGGCAGCATTATACAATCAAGAAAACAAAACTGGGAAGCAGAGGTATGATGGTGGAGTAATTAAATACTTCCTGTGATCCCTCAAATAAAAAAGACCCCTCAAAACAAAGGAAGCCATAATACATGACCATCTATGAGCCTGATCATCAACAGAAAAGTCAAGAAACTGGACTGAAAGACAGGTAAGACAGAGTAGTTCCAGAAGTACCAAGGGCTGACCAGATCTGACCACGTGGGAATGAGAATCCTGCAGGCAGATTTGTGGCAGTGAGCACTGTGAGCACAGTAGTGGCTTTCTGAAAGTATCCTCCTCAGCATGAGAGCCTGAACAGCAGACAGCCCACTCATGCCTCTAGAATCAGTGAAAAAGGCCCTCAGTTGTCAAAAGCTAAGTAGCTTACATTCAACTTACCATACACAGATCTAAAACTTTCCTTTGAGCTAAACCTTTCACCCTTTTCTCTAGGCTGCCCCCTGCCTTCTCTGTATGGCACAGATTCCACAGACTGCTGCATCACCTGGTCTGGAAGTAGGATCCTTCTCCCTGAGCCATTCTCCTAGACTTGGAAAGAGAACAATTTAACAAGGAAGGCAGTGGGAGAGACAAGAAGAAAAAAAAATATGCTGGCTCTCCTAAACTGAGAGCTCAAGGAAGAAATGATTCCTTTCCCTAGGCACACAGTAAGGGGACACACTTCCTCACAGACAAGAAAACCTGTCAGACTCCTGCCTTTCTCAGTATATACAACCAAGTATCTGTGCCTACACCAATCACGACTGCCCATCTAAGATTGTAATAAGAGAGCCTACACCACACATTTGGTAACTACCTGGACACCTGAGCTGAATACTACAAAAAAAAAAAATAAACAGACGCCTGGGTTCACATGCCTAGCAACAGCTCTAACCACCCAGTGACTGATATTCAGAGCCTCAAAGCTACCAATAATCAAACTAGCACACACGAATGACCTTTTCTGGAACTTCAAAACAAGAAGCTAGAACACAGTAAGCAAATGTAAGATAAATAAATGCAGTAACTTATTGATGGTTTGGAGCTAACAGTCAATATCAAATAACTTCAAGAGGCAGACCACCATGGCTTCAGAAAGCTTCAAGAACAAAGTATCAAGAAATTTTCCAGATGAAGAGAACTTTGTGGAATTATCAGAGACAGAATACAAAAGATTAATACACAGAACTCTTCAAGAGATCAGAAGGGAGATCAGTCAAAACAGCAGAGAATAATGGTAAGTTGAACAGGCTGCCAGGAAGTATACTGAGACAGCAATCAGAAATTTAGAAGATTAATAACAAAATTACAGAATTAGACAATAGAAAGTCAAAGGAGCAGCAATGAAGCAATGGAAAGTAGAATTAGTGAGAATGAAGAGAAAGCAGTTGACACCAACATAGTGAAGATAAAGTTAGATAAAACAACTTAAAAAATGAACAGACACTAACAATTATGTAGGACTCTATCAAGACGAATAACCTACAAATGACTGAGTACCAGAACCACAGGGGACAACAGAAAATACAGAGAGAATTGCTGAAGACTTGTTGACAGAAAATTTTCCTGATGTCACGAAAGATGTAAAAATATTGAAGACATTCATCTAACTCCACAGGAGATGAAGTCCAAAACAGACAATGATACATTACAGGCAAACTTGCCAAAATTAAAGATGTTGTTGTTGTTGTCAGATGCCACTAAGTCAATTCTGACTCATAGCAATCCTATGCATAACAGAAAGAAACTCTGCCCAGTCTTATGCCATGTCCACAATCATTTTTATGCTTAAGCCCATTGTTGTAGCTACTTTGTCAATCTCTTGTAGACAGTCTTCCTCTTTTTTGCTGACCCTTCAGTCTACCAAGCATGATGTCCTTTTCCAGGGACTCATCCATCCTGAGAACATGTCCAATGTATGTAAGACATAGTCTTGTCATCTTTGCCTCCAAGGAGCATTCTGGTTGTACTTCTTCCAGAACAGATCTGTTTGTTCTTTTGGTGATCCATGGTACATTGAACAACTAAAGATAAGAACTTTAAAAACAGCTAAGGATAAACAAAAAATAACTCCAAAGGAGGGTCAATAAGAATAAGCTCAGAGTACTCACCAGAAACCATGCAGGCAAGAAGGCAATGGGATGACATACGAGGACCACCAATTAAGTTTGCAAACTCATCCTAGAAAAAGTGCTATACACCTCACTGCTGAGTATCACTATGGTTACATTTGAAGTATTCCCCTTGGGAAGTTGTGCACAGACACCAGTGCCTAGTCCACCTTCAAAGTAATTTTTGAACTTGTTTTCTGGAAAGGCCATCAGAGCTGTTGTCATATGACCCTTAAAGACCTGGATGTCATCCCAATGTCTTCCTTTCAATGTTTCCTTTATCTTTAAGAAAAGAAAAAGTCATTGGGTGGGTGTTTCAACACAGTTATTTGTTTACTGGCTAAAAATCCCCTCACAGACAATTATACAATTAAGTTTGTGAACTCACTACCGTGCACAATGGTCATTTCAGAAAGAGTTTCACAACTGCTTTAACAGAACATTCAGCAAGGCACTCAGAAAGAAGCTCAATAAAAACACAGAAGATCTAAATGTCACACTCAACCAGTTGCAACTCATAGACACAGGGCAATCCACCCAACAGAAGGCAAGTAAAATTATTATTTTTTTTCTAATGCACATAGAACGTTCTTCAGATTAGACCACATTTTAGGCTATAAAGTAGGTCTTAAGAAAATCCAAAGCACTGAAATATCACAAAACACCTTTTTAGATCATAAAAACATCAGTAACTGACAAAGGAGGAAAAAAAATCTACACATAGAAACCAAACAACATTTTGCTCAAAACTAATGGATTACAGAAGAAATCAAACACAGAATACGGACATTCATAAAATCAGAGGAGTATGAAATCACATTCTACCAAAACCTTTGAGACACAGCAAAGCAGTGCTCAGAGGTGAAATTATTTCAATAAATGTGCACATCTAAAATAAAAGCCTGAATCAAAGCATTAACCCTACAACTCTAACAAGTAGAAAACAGAAGAATCCACTGGGCATCAGAAGAAAGCAAATAATAATACATTAAAGTAGAATTAAATGAATTTGAGAATAGAAAAACAATTGAGTTCACAAAAAAAAAAAAAAAAAAAACTGGTTCTTTGAAAGACTAACAAAAGTAATAAACTGCTGGCCCACCTGACAAAAGAAATGAGGGGGCAATATCACAACAGAACCAATGGAAATTAAAAAAAAAACAAAAACAAAAACAAAAACAAAAACAGAATACTATAAAAAATTGTATTCCAACAAATTTGAAAACTAACAAAAGCAGAGATAGAGCTACTAAATCCATAAAGAAAGACTGAAAAGGTAATTTTAAAATTCCCAAGAAAAAAACACAGCCTGGTCCTGACAGCTTGACTGGAGAATTCTACCAAACTTTCAGACAGGTGTTAACCCACTATTACTAAAGGTATTTCAGTGCATAGAAGAGAATAGAATAATCACAAATCCATCCTATGAAGCCAACATAACCATAATACTAAAACCAGGTTAAAAACAAAAAAAAAAAAAACACTGTTGTGAAGCTGATTCAGACTCATACCAACCTTATAGGACAGAGTAGGAAAAAATCACAAAAAAGAAAAGTTACACACTAGTATCTCTTATAAACTTAGATGCAAAAATCCAAAATCCTAGTTAACAGAATTCAACAACATATCAAAAAAAAAATTCACCATAACCAAGCAGGACTCATATCAGGTACAAGGTCTGACTATGTAGTCTGCGAACTTAATTGTTTTAAGTGCTACATACCTCATTGCTGAATATCGCTAGTCAACGATGAAGTACTCCCATTGCGAAGCTATGCACTGATGCCAGCACCTACTCTACCCTTTTGGAACTCTTTCTGGAATGGCTATTGTGCATGGTGGTATGGGGGTAAGTTCATGAACTTAAATTGTATAGTTGTCTGTGAGGAAGTTTTTAGCCAGTAAACAAATAACTGTATTGGAACACCCTACTTTCCTATTGGAGCTGGTCCCCAAAGACTTTTTTCCATACTCAAAGATAAAGGAAATATTGAAAGGTACACATTTGGATGACATTCAGGGCATCAATAACAATATGGTGATAGCCCTGATGGCCATTCCAGAAAAAGAGTTCCAAAATTGCTTTGAAGGGTGTACTAGGCGCTGGTGTCAGTGCATAGCTTCCCAAGAGGAGTACTTCAAAGGTGACCTTACTGACCTTAGCACTTCCAGATAGTTAACTTGCTAAACTGTTTGATATTTAGCAATGAGGTATGCAGCACTTTTTCTAGGATGAATTCATGAATTTAATTGGCAGCTCTCATATGCAGGAATAGTTCAACATTAGAGAACCACCAATGTATACAACATATAAAAGATAAGAAACACTTGATTTTACCCATTGATACAGAAAAGGCATTTGACAAAGTCCAACACTCATTCACGATAAAAATTCTCAGTAAAATAGGTATATTATGTTGAAGGATAATGAAAGGCATTTACACAAAGCCAACAGCCAACATCATCCTAAATGGAGTCTGAAAGCATTCCTCTTGAGATCAGGAATCAGACAAGGATGGCCTTTGTTACCACTTTTATTCAACATTGTGTTGGAGGTTCTAGTCAGACCAATCAGGTTAGAAAAAGAAATTAAAGGCATCCAGATTGGCAAGGAAGAAATAAAAGTATCTCTACTTGCAGATGATGTGATCTTACACACAGGAAGTTCTGAAGAATTCACAAAAAAAAGACTACTGGAATCCTGACATAAGAATTCAGAAAAGGATCAGGATACAAGCATACAAAATCAGTTGGATTCCTCTGCATCAACAAAGAGAATGTTAGAGAGGAAATCACCAAATCACTATCATTTATAATAGCCCCCAAGAAGATAAAATACTTAAGAGTAAATCTAATCAGAGACATACAAAAACTTACACAAAGACTACAAGACACTACTGCAAGAAACCAAAAGAGACTCACGTAAGCAGAGAAACTTATCTACCTTTTTCATGGATAGGAAGACTCAACATTGTGAAAATGTCTAGTCTACTTACTGTAATCTATAGATACAATAGAATATCAATGCAAGTTTCAAGAGCATTCTTTAGTGAATGGAAAAACAAATCAACTTCACAAGGAAAAAGAAGACACCCTGGAGAAGCATTATCACAGAAGAAAAACAAGGTGGAAAGTCTCATACTAACTGACTACAGAACCTACTACACCATCATGTTTGTCCAAAGAGCCTTGGACTGGTCCAATAACAGGCACCTGGACCAATGGAATAGAATTAAAAATCAAGACATAAGTCACCCACCTATGAGCAGCTGGTATTCGACAGAGGCCCAAGGTCAATAAATTGGGGAAAAGACAGTATCTTTAACAAATAGTATTGGCATAACTGGATATTCACCTGCAAGGCAAATGAAAGACCCTTTATCTGCCACCATGCACAGAAACTAACTCAAAACAGATTAAAGACCTAAAATCTTAAAATGATAAAGACCATGGAAGAAAAAATATAGACAACAATAGGAGCACTGATACATGGCAAAAACAGAATACAAAACATTGCTAACATGCACAAACACTCAAAATGAAAAAAAGGTAATGAGAAATTCCTAAAAATCAAACACTATGCTCATCCAAAGACAACCTATAGACTGGGGACAAAAAAAAAAGTGTATACAACAACTCTGATCAGCATCTAATCTTTAAATCTATAAGATACTGTAAAAGTCTGAACAAAAGACAACCCAAGTGAAAAACAGGCAAAGGATATGAACAGACACTTCACCAAAGACGATCTTCTGGCAGCCAACAGATACATGAGAAAATGCTCACAATTATCAGCTGTTGGAGAAACCCAAATCAAAAGTATAAGAAACCATTTCATTCAACAAAGCTGGCATTAATCCAACAACAACAACAAAAATACCACACAATAATAAATGTTAGAAAGTCTGTGGAGAGACCATAACACTGCTGGTAGGAATATAAAATGATACAACCATTTAGAAATTACTTTGGTGCTTTCTTAAAGTAGTAAGAGAAATATATGATCCAGCAATCCCACTTCTTGGAATATATCCCAGAGAAATAAGAATTGCCACACAAATAGATATACCAGTGTTCATTGCAGCACTGTCCACAATAGAAAAAACATAGAATTCACCTAAGTGCCTAACGACTGTATAAACAAACTACGGTATATTCATACAATGGAATAATATGCAATGAAAAACAACAAGGATGAATTTGGGGACCTTCTTATAACATGAAGGAATCTAGAAGGCATTATGCTGAGTGAAATTAGTAGCAAAAGGACAAATATTACAAGAGGCTACTATTATAAGGACTCAAAAAAAGATTTAAACACAGAAGAAAACAGTCTGGTACTTATCACTAATTTGATAGTAGACAAGAATTATTTTAGAAGTACAAATGGACAACACACAGTAGAGACGTCAGCACAAACAGACTAAACCAAAAGGGAAAAAGTTTTCTAAATATACCCAAATACTTTGAGAGACAGAATAGCAGGGACAAGGGCCTGGAAATCATGGCTTCTGGGAACATTTAGATCAAGTGGCATGACTGTTAATTAGGACTATGGTCTGCATCTCATTTTGATGAGTGGTGTCTTAAAAGCAAGGAGGTGGCCATCAAGAAACATCAGTTGGTCTCAACCCAACTGGAGCAAAACAGAATGAAGAACATCAAAAACCTAAATATAAGCCCAACAGACAGAAAAGAGCACATAAAGGAGACATTACATCAACATGAGACGAGAAGAACTAGACAGTGCCCAGTTGCCATTACTACCAATGACTGCCTTTACACAGAACTCAACCAAAACTCTCTGATGGAGCAGGAGAAATGTGGGGTACAAAACTCAAACTACAGTAAAAGACTAGACTTGATGGTCTAACAGATTGCAGGATCCTTGGGAGTCATGGATCCCAAATTCTCATTAGCCCAGAAGTGAAACCATTCCATAAGTCAACTTCTCAGACCAAGATTCAACTGGTATATAAGACATAAAATGATACTGGTGAAAAATCTTGATGGTATAGTAAAGTGCTGGAGCAACTAACCAAAAAGTCAGCAGTCATCTCTGCCATGTGCTCCTTGGAATTCTGTGGGATAGTTTTACTCTGTCTCTAGGGTCACTATGAGTTGGAATCAACTCAACAGCTGTGGGTTTCATGGTGTTGGGTTTTGGTGAAAAGTGTGCTTTTTGGCTTAAGTAGATACAGAAGACTAATTGGGCAGCTCCGGTCCAGAGGAGAGATGAGAAGACAGAAAGTGACAGGAGCTAGTTGAATGGACATGGGAAATACAGGGTGGAGGGAGGAATGTGCTGTCACAGTGCAGAAGAAGCAGTTAGGGTCACATGGCAAAGTCTGTGTAAGTTTTTGTATGAGAAACTGACTTGAATAGTAAACTTTCACACAAAATACAATACAAAATAAAAAATAAAATTAGTTACACAGAAAACCAAACCAACTGTCACAGGGTCAAGGGTCAATGCTGACTCACGGGGACCACAGGTACATCAAAATAAAACTATATTCCATAGGTTTTCTGTGACCTTTCAGAAGCAGACTGCCAGATCTTTCTTCTGAGGTACCTCTGGGTAGGTTCAAACTGGCAACATTTGGTTAGCAGTGGAGTACTTAACCCTTTGCACAACTCAAGGACCCCAATGTTATATATACATATAATACCAATAACAAAATATATTCAGTTTATCTTGATTTCCCCTCCAAATACAATGGCTCTAAATTACATCACCCCAAAAACTACTGACACTGAACAATGAGTTTTACTATACTAAAGCAAGTAACTTATTTGTAATTCAGTGAGTCAATGAAAAGTAAATGTTTACACTGTAATGGGGGGTAGTGAGGCAGCTCTGTGAACTGCTTAGTAAATTCTCTGATTTTAAGGTTTATCGAGCAAAGCCGCTTGATTCTTTCTCCACTTCTAGAATATGTACTTTTGAATCATGCTCTCTGATGTGGCAACTGTCAGACTGCTGCTGCAAATGGAACTGTTGTTGCTGTTGTTAGGTGGCATTCAGTCAGTCCCTGTTCATAGTGACCCTATGCACAACATAATGAAATACCACCTGGTCCTGCACCATGCCTACAATTGAAAATGTGCCTATGCTGTACCAATTTTTCAGGAGTCGTATCACAGACAGGAGGAAAGATTTACTGGAGTCGGGGCCCAACCAATCTGGCCTGCAAGACAGTTCTACAATTGGCCCAAAGTAGATTCCAGATTGGAGATGAGTAAAATCCAGAATCAAAAGGGTATCAGCAAGCTCAGTGATCAATGACAACTTTGGGTCAGAGCAATTTTCACCTTACAGAATGAAATTTAAATATTAGAACTTGAGCAACTTACTTGTTAAGAACAAAGTAAGAGCCAATACTGAAAAATCTCAAAGGAGTGAATGTGAATCCTAAATGGCAGCTCTTGGGGGGCAGAGTCAAGATGGAAGACTAAACACACGTCTCCCTAAATCTCTCTGGAAACCAAGATCTGAACTGATAATTAAACGGAGGCTTGTGGACACCTAGTGAGCCCTAGGACACGGCATAGGGCTGTTAATTTGGACTTCACATCACTGAACGGAGAATCTCCTCTCTTTTGTCATCCCCACTTTTCTTGAGTGCTGGCTTTCACAGACCAAAGGTAACTCGCCATTTTAACTTTTTTCCCTCTGTCTTAGCCGGTGGGCAGAGCTGGGACTTGACTAGCAGCTAATCTCAGACACACAACAGGTGTGATCAGCGGGCCACATTTTGAGAACCCAGCTTTGGACTCTGTGTATCTCGGCACCTTTGGCCTCTAGTTCTGCCTCTGCCATTGAGTAGTCTGTACTGAACTTGTAAGGGGAACTTGTAAGGGATGCCATCTTGTTCCACTGGTAGGCGGAATACCCATACGGAGGCCCTCAGCTGGATCTAATTCTTAGGCTGAAAGGCAGTGCCTGCTCGGAGGAGAGCTCTTTTCCAGCAGAAAAGCGTATTTTATGTAGTGTCACCTATGGCCTGACAGCAAAGGCCAGCAGAGCAGTAGCCTTTCCGTATTTTCAATCAGTTTATAACATCTGGGGTTAGATATAGAGGTGTTTACTTTGCCAGCTGGGAAGAGGGACCTGTACACCTGAAAACCTGACTGATTTTGGAAGTTGTCAGATATCTTTCTTTCACCTTCACTTTAAGACAGCCTAGAGAAACAACTGCAGTCCATCCTCACAGCATCTTACTCAGAGTCTACTAACTCACATGATGCCCAAAAAGCAACAAACTCTGGATAAAAGCATAACCAAGAAATCACTCATGGCTTCAGAAGGCCCCTAAAAGAAAGCACCAAAGAGTTTCCCAGACAAAGAAACCTTTCTGAAACTATCAGAAGGTGAATACAAAAGGATTATATAGAGAGCCCTCCTAGACCTTATACAAAATACAGCAGAACAAAAGTAAAAACTAAGCAAACTGTTGGATATGATGGAACACCAGTACTCTGAAATCCAGCAGATCAACAAAATCAAAGACATAGAAACTTCCATCCAAAGCCAAGAAAACAGAATGGAACCAATGGAAAAAAGAATTTCTGACTTGGATGACAGAGCTACTGACATCAGTGTCTAGGAGCAGAAATCAGAAAAAAGAGACAAGAAAAATGAAGAAGCATTAAGAAGCTTGTGGGACTCTATTAAAAGGAACAACCTTTGATTAACTGGAGTCCCTGAACAGGATGAGACACCTGAGAACACAGAGTATTGTTGCTGAGCTGCTGACAGAAAACTTCCCAGAAATCATGAAGGAAGAGAATATAGATATCCCAGATGCATATCATATGCCATTCAATATAAATCTCAAAAGAGACTTCAAGACATTATATTCAAGCTTAACAAAATGAAACGTAATTATGCAGCAACTCTTAAAGGCAGCAAGACTCAAAACAAAGCTAACATTCAGAGGGAAACCCTGTAGGCTTTTGTCAGATTTCTCAGCAGAAACCATGCTGGCACTGAGAGAGTGGCACAACACATTCAAAGCCTTGACGGAGAAGAACTTCCAACCAAGAACTATATATCCTGCAAAACTATCTTTTGAATATGAAAATGAAATGAAGACATTTGCAGATAAACAGGAACTCAGAGACTTTGTAAAAACCAAACAAAAACTACAAGAAACACTGAAAGAATCTCTTGGCTTAGAAGAACAAAACCACTAACTTCATATTTTAGAAGGAAATACAGAACACATCACCCAGAAACCTACTCAGTTAGGGAAGGCTCCAAACTCAAAGCTATGTTAGTGAAACAAATGATCCAGTGATCATATCATGAAAATTATGATGTCATCATTTTAAAAAGAGGGATGTACTACAGTCATTATAGTCCTTCCAGATGGAGAGGAAGTTAAAAAGACTGGTAGTAATTAAAACTGGGTTAATATATAGTTTATCAAGAGGGATCACAGAGGCAGCTATAAAGCACAATAAAGATGCAACATATCAAATCAAGAAACATAATACAAGAGTCTCAACAACCACAAAACCAACCCTGAAAATGGTGAAAAATCAACTCACAAAGAAGAATGTCCCAGAACAGATTAATAAGAACAATAGAGAAAACATCAACACAAAAATAAACATATCACAATGACAGCACTAAACATATACCCATGAGTCAGATCTGACTCAACAGTACTTGGCTTTATCAATAATTACATTGAATGTGAATGGACTGAACACTCCAGTAAAGAGACACTGATGACACCTTGGATCAAAAGACATGACCCATCCTTATGTTGCCTACAAGAAAGACACCTTAGACTTAAAGACAGGAACAAACTGAAAGTTGAAGGATGGAAGAATATATATCTAGCTAACAATACACAAAGAAGAGCAGGTGTGGCAATTCTAATCTCAGATAAAATAGGTTTTAATGTAAAATCCACCACTGTGGACACCGATGGACACTATTTATTGCTGACAGTTTCAATACACAAACAGGACTTAACAATATGAAATATTTATATACGTAACATTAGAGCACCTAATTACATCAAAGAAACACTGACTATACTCAAAAAGGGGACGATCACTCCACAATAATAGTGGGAGACTTCAACACTCCACTCTCGATATTGGACAGATGGTCTAGAAAAAAGCTCAGTAAAGACACAGAAGACTTTATTGCCACAATTAACCTACTAGACCTCATCGACATATACAGAACTTTCTAACAATCAGCAGACAACGACACCTTCTTCTCCAGTGCACATGGAGCATTCTCCAGAATAGACCATGTGTTAGGACATAATGCAATTCTCAACAAAATCCATACCATTGAATTAATGCAAAGCATCTTCTCATATCATAAAGCCATAAAAGTCAAAATCAATTGCAGAAAAAACAAAGTGGAACTCATAGAAACTGAACAACATGTTGCTCAAAAAACCATGGGTTATAGAAGAAATCAAGGATGAAATAAAAAAAAAAGTATGGATTCCAATGAGAATGAAAACACTTCCTACCAGAACCTGTAGGATACAGTCAAAGCAGTGCTAAGAGGTCAGTTTATGTCCATAAACACATGCAACAGGAAGGAAGAAAGAAACCAAACTAAAGAACCCTACAGCTTGAACAAGTAGAGAGAGAACAACAGAGCAATGCCCCAGACACCAGAGGAAAACAGATCATAAAGATTAAAGCACAACTAAACGAATTATAGAAGAACAACCGAAAAAATTGAAAAGCCCAAAAGATGGTTTTTTTAAAAAGATCAACAGAATTGACAAACCATTGGCTAAACTTACTAAAGAAAAACAGGAAGCCAAGCCAAAAGAAAAACAGGAAACAAATAACCCAAATAAGAATGAGAGTGGAGTTGTCATAACAGATCCAAAAGAAAACAAAAATATCTTAACAGAATACTATAGAAGTCTGTACTCTAACAAATTTGAAAACCTAGAAGAAATGGACAAATTCCTTGATTTATATCACCTACCAAAATTGTCACAGGGCGAAGCAGAACAACTTAACAAACCTATTACAAAGGAAGAGACTGAAAAAGTCATCAAAAGACTACCAGCAAAAAAGAAAGCCCAGGCCCAGATGGCTTCACTGCAGAATCCTACCAAGCTCTTAGAGAGGAGTTATCGCCAATATTACTGAGACAACTTCACAGTATAAAAAGACATGGAATACTCTCAAATTCATTCTATGAAGCCAGCACAGCCCTAGTATCAAAGCCAGGGAAAGACCCAACAGAAAAGGAGAACTACTGACCGGTATCAGTCATGAATCTAGATGCAAAAATCTTCACCAAAATTCTTGCTAACAGAACACAACAACATATCCAAAAAATACTCCATCATGACCAAGTTGGATTCATACCAGGGATGCAAGGCTGGTTCAACATCAGAGAAACAATTAATGCAATCAACCACATAAATAACACGAAAAGATAGGAATCACCTGATTTTGTCTATTGATGCAGAAAAGACATTTGATAAAGTCCAACACCCATTCATGCTAAAAATTCTCAGTTAAATGGGAGCTCTCCATTCACACTCAAGAATAAGACATACGCTGAAAGAACAATGCCAAAAAAAAGGCAAGAGAAAATTAAAGTCAAATATAAGCCATCGAAAGGTCACGAGTTAAAAGCATTTAAAGAAAAAAAAAGTTGTAGTCAATTCCAATTCATAGTGATCCTATAGGACAGACTAGGACTGCCCTATGAGGTTTCCAAGGAGTTGCTGGTGGATTCAAACCGCCAACCTTTTTGTTGATAGCTGGATTCTTAACCACTGTGTCACTGGGATTTCTTGTTAATATTATTAACCCAAAAACCTGGTGCCATTGAGTCAATTCTGACTCATAGCAACCTATAAAACAGAGTGGGACTGCCCCACAGAGTTTCAAAGGAGCACCTGGCAGATTTGAACCACCAACCTTTTGGTTAGCACCTGCAGCACTTAACCACTACGCCATCAGGGTTTCCATTAATAGTGTTAATAGGCTCAAAATGATGCAACAAAAAATAATGCAGTTCAGGAAAAGTTTCTTAGGTATTACTCCTTACAAAAAACTTATTCTGTGAGGCTGTTTTGAGCTTGTAATTTTTAAAATTATACATCAAGCATTCCAATTCAATAAACCTTTGTAATCTATGCCATAATCCATGGTGCTAATCATGTAAAACAACTGATAACTAACTGATCCATATAATCATATTCTGGAAAATATCCCAATACATAAAGAAAAATACAACTAAAATACTTATGCTGTAAGATATGAAGATGTGTAAGACTGGCACAATGACAAACACCTATTTATTGTATTAAACACAAGCCTGAAATGTTAAGTAGGTATTACAGATTCCAAGAAAGTACATTCTGAATTCCCAAAATGTCTTGGTTGGTGTTTTGACAACTAAAGTAAGGCCTTAAAAGTGTTTTTTGTAAAATCATTTAAAAAAAGCAACAGTTGGGGGATATAAAATACGGAAAATCCAAAACTTAGATGTTTATTCAAAATTCTTGTGAATCCCTATGCTGGCTGTAAACAGTTTGTTTTCAGATGTTCATAGCTTAAAGGAATGTGAATCTCACAGTTTATACCAATTCCCATCAAGGAAGCCCACCAACATTACACAGTAGTTTCATGTTTCCACAATCCAGTCCTAACGTTGCCAGTACTATCAGTACTCAGCAAGGATCCATCCTGCCCATTGCTTTTAATTGGTCCGTTCTGAATGGCCAAGTTGAGGCCATAAGATTTCTGTTGACTTTCCAGTTCAACTACCGCTGGCTTCCTGAAAGCATCTTTTTTACTACTAGTTGATGCGGGCTTTTCAAAATTTCTGCTGCTTTTGGGAAGTGTGCTACAAGCATCACTGCTGTCTTGTTGGGGAGGGTTGTACTGTCTCTCTCTGTAGGCCAAGTAAGCCCTTCGGCTCCTCGGATGTCCTTCACTATTGCCCGGCCGACTTTTGGGTAAACCGTTCTGCACACTTCCTTCCACACTCGTTGGGACATCGTAGGCATACTCCCTTAGGACTGTGAGTCTGCTTGCCCTGTGTCCTTTACTCCTGTTCTTATGATGGCGACCAGGATGCACGTTGGTTCGAAACTGCACTTCTAAAGGTGCCACGTGCATCTTAATATCATTGTCCATGGAGTGCTCCGTCAAGCTGTTATCAAGCTGTGGCACGGAGTTCAAAGGTAGAGAGTTGGCATGGCACTGAGCTGCAGCAGCCTGCAAGTTCGTTAATTTGCAGCCTTGGGAGGAATTTTTGAAGCTGGACACACTTTTGTTGGTGCAGGACGATTCCGCACTGCTGTTGGTGCACTTGGGAGCCTCTCCATTCGTCCCGCTAGAGCTGGGAGGCTGGACGTTGACCTGCACCGAATACGAGCTCCTTCCTGGGCAACAAGTCATGATCCAGGCGAGTCTAACATCCTCCCTATTAACACAGTGGTGGACCATGATGAATGCACTGAAGCTTAAGCATGTAGCTCCGAAAAAGAAGCTGAACACCAAGTTCAGAGGGTAGTACAAAGAAACGGCCAAGGCTCCAAACATCCACAGAGCCACGTATAAGAGCAAAGTGAGGCTGGCCCCCAGAAGCTGGCAGTGGAAAGTGTGCTCATTCTCCAGCACGGATGTAGAAATCAGTGACAGAGACAAGGAATCCTGGTGCAGCACTTCGCCGTTTTCACTGGCTGCCAGTCTCTGTTGCTCCTCCGCGGGCTCTTTAAGCTCGTATTTGCGCTCAGGATGTCGTTTCAACTGAATAAATATGCTTAGGAAGTACATGCAGTTTACGAAAGCGATGAAGCTGGCAGGCCCGTAGAAGGCTCCCAGGGAGGGTTCCCACGCCATCCAGCAACTATGAAAGAAAACAGGGAACTAGCTCAGTGGCCACGTATTTCAACAAACTCGTTATTAACAAGTTATCGTGAACCTTGTTGTTGTGTGCCATCGCATCTATTCTGACTCACAGCAGCCCCATGGGACAGAGCAGAACCGCCTCAGCGGGTTTTCTAGGCTGTTGTCTTTATGAGCTGATTACCAGGTCTTTTTCCCTGTGGAGTCACTAGATGGGTTCCGAGCACCGACTTTTCAAATAGCAGCCAGTGTTTAGCCACTGCGCCACCAGGGTTCCTTGCCATAAAGCTGAAACCTACTACCATACAGTCGATTCTGACTCCCAGTGATCCTACAGAACAGGGTAGAACCATCCCATGGGGCTTCTGTGATTATCATCTTTAGAGGAGCAGACCAACCCCATCCTTCTCCCGTGGAGTGGCTGGTGGCGTCAGACCACTGACCTTTGAGTTAGCAGCCAAGCATTTGACACTGTGCCACCAGTTCAAACCACTGGGCTTCGAGTTAGCAGCCAACTATTAAACACAGTGCCACCAGGGCTCCTTGACATAAGCTTTACCAAAATGGAACCTATTGCTATTGAGTCAATTCCAACTCACAATAACCCTACAAGACGGAGCAGAACAGCCCCACAGAATTTCCAAGGAGCAGCTAGAATGGACTCAAACTGCTGGCTTTTTGGTTAGCAGCCAAACTTTTCCAACTGAGTGCATTTCCAGGGCTCCTAAACTTCATTGCCACTGAGTCGATTCCAAGTCATAGCAACCCCCACAGGATAGAGTAGAACTGCCCCACATAGTTTCCAGGGAACATCTGGTGGATTCCGACTGCTGACCGTTTGGTTAGCAGCCATACCACTTCAACACTACACCACCAGGGTCGCCCCAGGGATCCTAGTGCCTGTGAAACCACAGAAAGAGAACCAACTGGGTCAGGAACACGGAGAATGCAAATACTCACTATGGTGCATGTGGCCGGCTGCCGTAATTCCTGATGTTGGCGGCTGCTGTTATGCCACAGACTATGACGGGGATGCCACCGCCGATCAGGTAAAACCTAGGAGGAGGGAGAATAACGGACGGCTCATCAGGACAACTGTTTTAGTGTGTTGTCACACCATCTCAACACTTTGAAAGTCACTCCCTGAAGATTATTATTCCAATAGTAAGTTACTGAAGTTAACTTTTGGACGCTGTTTGCATTAGTGAGAATATCTTTTGGATCTGTGTTTAGTTTTGGGGTTTTTTTTTGAAAGCCTAAAGTCGCCATTATGGCACTTGGCTTGGAAAGGTCGTCTTCAGTTTGGGAGCTGAAGAAAGCTGATCAGCTTCTGCCACCCTGTGGACAAGCTAGGTAATACCCCACCACTCTTTTAGCCACGAGGTGGGAAACCCTGGTGACGTACTGGTTAAGTGCTAACTGCTGCTAACTGAAAGGCTGGCAGTTGAAATCCATCAGGCACTCCTTGGAAACTCTGTAGGGCAGCTCTACTCTGTGCTATAGGGCCTCTGAGTAGGAATCTACTCTACAGCAGGGGGTTTCTTTTCTTCTTTCTAAAGGGAATCTGCTTCCCCTTGCTTTCAAAGTAGTAAGTTAGTCCAAACAGTGACCTGAATTGGTTACCACCACTCCCCCAAAAGGGATGTATTCAAATCTTAACCCATGGGACGTGCGTCTGTGACCTTATTTGGTGACAGGGTCTTGGCAGATGTAATCAAGTTAAGATGAGTTCACACTGGATTAAGGAAAAACAAAAGTTGACATCAAGCTGATTTGTGATTTCATGTGTTTTAGTTTCTACTGTGCTTCACGGTTCTCAATGGCTGTGAGCTATTAAAAATTGATTACCAGGCCTTTCTTCCAAAGGGCCTCTGGATGGATTTGAATCACCAATCTTTTGGTTAGCAACTGAGCACTTAAATCATTTGCACCACTTGGGTGCTACTTATGGATTAGAGTGGACCCTAGGACTAATGACAAGAAGAGAGAACACACAGAAACACCCACATACAGAGAAGAAGGCTGCGTGAAGACGAAGGCAGACAGGAGCAGCCAGTTTACAAGGCAAGGATGCTGGAAAAGGCCAAGAAGGATTCTAGAACTGAGACAGGCAGCACGGCCTTGCTGACACCTGGTGTCAGACTTTTGGTCTTCAGACTGAGAGAGAACACATTTCTGTGTGTTAAATCACCAATTTTTTAATATGTGTTACCACGGCCCCGGGAATTACAAAAAGGACTTTAAGATCTCAGTGTACCATAGTACAGATAGAGAAGGTAATGACCTGTTAACTATTTATTAGTGTCCAGCTAAGCCTGCATGTTCCAGGACCTCCAACTGTGTCTGTGTTTGTCCCCAGTCACTGAGATAGAGACAAGGAGGTACCTGGACCCTGGCCGCCTCACCTGGGAGACAGGCTCTCCTGACCCCTTGCCCATGGGATAACTAGGGAAAGGAAGAAAAACACTGAAGCAATGAGACGGGAGTGAGGCAGCATGGGGACGAGATCTATAAAGAAAATGTGTTATGGACCTCTCCAGCCTCTCCAGAAGAGAAACAGGGCACTTCCTACTCTGGCCCTGTTCCCCTGGGTGGAATCAGATCTTAGTTCTGATTTCCCGATGAAGTGATAACTCTCTCTTCTAGTTCACAAATTAAAAACCAAAAACCAAACCCATAGCCGTCAAGTTGATTCCAGCTCATAACAACCCTATATAGGACAGAGCAGAACTATCCCCAGAGTGTCCAAGAAGCTCCTAGTGGATTTGAACTGCCGAACTTTTGGTTAGCATCTGTAGCACTTCATCGCTATGGCACCGGGGTTTCAAATTAGAAGGCGGCTATTATGGACAGAATTGCATCTCCAAAAGAGTCCCACTGAAGTCCTAAGACAACTATCTGTAAATAAGACCTTGTTTGGAATTCAGGAGTCTTCTTTTGCTATGTTAATGAAGCCACAGTGGAAGTTAAAAAAAAAAATAATAATAATAATACAGTGCCACCCACTATTCATATCAGCCCTACAGGACAGAGTAGAACTGTATCACAGTTTCTAAGGAGTGCCTGGCACATGTGAACGAACAGTCTTTTGGTTAGCAGCTACAGCACTTACCTATTATGTCCAAGGGATTCCTACTCCACTAGGTAAGGGGGGTCCTTAACTCAATCTCTTGTGAGTGCTGTCTTATAAAAAGGGTGAACAGAAAAAGACAGAAACGCCCAGGGTGGTAAGAGGTGGCCATGTGAGGAACCATCCACAAGCCAAGCAAAGCCCAGACATTGCAGAAAAGCAAAGACGGCATTCCCCTGAGACAATGTCACCATGTGGACATCTGGCCACTGAAACTATATGATGATACATTACTGTTATTTCAAGTTGCCCTTTTATGGTATTTTTTACTACAGCAGTACAAGGAAACAAAAAAAGAGCCCAGCATGTGTGATCACCCTCTTCTTCCTGCTACACTAATTCACAGTTACTTCTTACCTGACAAGAAAGTATCATTTCCAAATTAACCATGGGTTCTACAACCCTCTCTGCTACAACTTTTTCCTCTGGGACTCTTATAATCCATCAGTGTTTATTTTGCAGCTCGAAGATCTTCTCCACTGCTTATTTTCAGCCTGGAAGTGTGAGTTCACATTTCTTCCATCCTCTAAAACTTGCCTTGAGCTGCTGCCTCTCTCTCTCACTTTAGTACAAGTTGCCAGAAATGTTAGCTTCACCATTTGCCTTATGGCCAGCACCTTACTGTGTGAGGCATCAGCCACCCTCGAAACCCTGCTTTCTCGACGCAAGAAGGCACTCACAGACCAGCCCCCCAACCCACCCTCCATGTGGCACTGTTATTAGGGTTTGCTTATGTTTAAAGACACTGGAGAGAAGAGGACAACTGCTTAAGGGTAGGACTTGAATTACCCTACCTACCTGGAGGACTGCATGGGTTTGGAGGCTAAGCTGCCTTTTACTTAGCTCTTTGTGTGTTGGTTGTTTGCAGAAGCAAGCATCCCTGGGTGATACAAAAGCTTCTTGTGCTTGGCTGCTAACCAAAAAATTTGCGGCTTTGAGTTCCCTCAGAGGTGCCTCGAAAGTAAGGCCTGGTGATCTACTTTCAGAGAGTCAGCCATTGAAAACCCTACGAATAACAGTTCTACTCCAACACGTACAGTGTCGTCTTAAGTCAGAACAGACTGGAAAGAAACACTTACCTGTACTAGAAACAAAGCTGCCTGAGGCTAGGGTCAGCCCAGTCACTTATCTCTAGTGACAGAGGTGCCACGACTCTCCTACAGAGGAGGTGCCACCAAGCAGTTCTGTTCCCCCTTCTCTTTCATGAGCCCACCCTCCCCTTGGATCTTCTGGTTTTCTCTGACGGTCTTTCATTTCTTCCAGGGACCTTTCCGCAGCCCATCTACGAAACCCTGACAAAGCCAAGGGAGCATTCTTTTTGTAACTAACTTCGCTCCGGGCAATCCTGCTCATTACACTGCTCCTACGACCACACGTGTTAAGTGACTCCTGAGTATGTCTAGACTTCCCAACCTGAGGATGTTTAACAAGGTAGTGCAGGTGAGTCTCCCCTGGGTCCTTATCCACCACTTCCCAACTCAGTGCTGCTGTAACACAACAGTGCCCTAAGTAGGTGGCTTTCAAATAGCTATTTATCATCTCACAATTTTGGAGGCGAGAAGTACAGGGGTCAGCTCTCATGGAGGGTCCTTTCTTTGTTGCAAGCCTCAGGTGTTCCTTGAAATCCTTGGCTTATAGAAATCAGTTCACATGGTCTCTTCCGTTCTGTGTGTGTGTCTGTAGTCCCCTTTATAGAATACCACTCATGACAAGGGATCTGGCTTAGTATGGCCGTATACTGATAATGACCTCGTTATACTAACAAAAGACGGTTTCCATTTCCAAATGGGATTTGCAGTCATAGTGCAGTGGTTAGGATTTCAACATAACTATTTGGGGAACACAATTCAATCCCAGAACATCCACATCTCTGCTTCTTCTGAGTCTATCGCTCCCATGTTAGAAGGGCCATCTGCTGAGCTGTCCTACCTACCAAGGGTAGGAACACTGTGACCATCTTCAAACATCTCTCTCTCACACATGTTTTGTATTTAGCTGGTTGTCGATCCTAGAGAAACTGCTTCGGGTCTTTTGAACACATGTGGCCCCTTCTGTTCCCCGAATCACTGTGTGGGTTCACTTCTCAGGGAGACCACCGTAGTGGGCCTCAGCGGAATCCCTTATTCCCAGGCATTCCAATTCATGCTCTGCACTCATGCCATGGCTCTCCTCCAACATAAAAAGACACCTAGTCAGACCGCTCCCTTAATTAACAATTTTCAGTGACTGCCTACATCTTAACACGACCCCAACAGTCCCAAATTCCAGCTTTCCACCCGAATTCCTACCACTCTGCCTCATATACCCTCCTAGGCCTCCAGCCAAACTCTGCCTCCCCAAGTGTCTTCCGCTCACCACATCATCGTATCTTGAGAATGTCACTTCTGCATTTTGCTCTGATCACAACAGCAAGGTGTGTGCTGGCATGAACGTTTTCTAAGACAAAAATCCCTCCTCCTCAAATTAATGGCTCCTTCCTTTGCACTTTCAAAGAATGTATCTCTATTACAGTTTCTATGGCATCTCGCTGCAGCTGGTTCTTCCCATGCATTTTCTCTCACAGCCTGTAAACTCTTCAAAGGCAAGGAGGTCCTCTTCATGTCCCTGCCCCAGAGACAGTGCCATCATATGGACTCTGACTCAGGCTGACCTCTGTGTATGGCGATGCTACCCCCAGTTTTCAAAGGCCGACTTTTCAGAAATAGACCTTTCTTCTTTCAGGCCTTTCCAAGGGACCTCAGAGTAGACTTGAACTTCTAAACTTTCAGTTGGTGCAGAGTACATTAATTAACTGCTTGCACCATCCCAGGACTCTGCCTGGTACACGGCATGCATTCAGTAAACTCAGTGGTCCTTCATCTTCACTCATCTGACACAATACTACATTTAACTTTTTTTTAGTTAAATAGGAAGGGTGTAATTCAAAACCTGTTTTGTCCTTTGTAGCAAATTAAATTGATGATCTATACGGCAGCAGATGAAAATCTGACATATGACCTCAAAAAAAAAATTAAAATAGCTAATATTCTCATACCTGATGATGCCAAATAGTCAATTTTGACTTAGAATGATCCTGCAGGACAGAACAGAACTTCCTCATAGGGTTTCCCAGGAGTGGTTGGTGGATTAGCAGTCAATTACTTTAACAACTGTGTCACATAACATATGGCTCCAGCACCGTCCTCATTGCTTACATATTAATCCACTGATCCCTCAGAACCCTGGGAGGTCGTATCGTCACCACTTTATAGGTAAGAGGAGGACAATGCAAAGGTCTGGCAAGTCACAGAGCCAGTATTCAAAACCAAGCACTCTGGCTTCCAAACCTGTACTTTTCTTATCAAAAACTTAGGCAAGAATCAACGAAAGCAACCAAATTACTTAATGAACTCTGAATATAACATAGTATATGAAGACCCCGGGTACCTGAGCATAGGCCGGGGTGGAGGTGGAGGTTCATCAGGATCTTGGCATCTTTTGGTTTTTTTAGTGACTTGTTTGTAGATATTTCGAGCTGTCACTCCCACCCAGAGTACTGTGGCAAGAGTGGAATAATGAAGAATTATTCCAACCTGGAAAGGAGATTTAAAAATAAGTAAACCTAAAGAAGAAGAAAAACTCCCCTTTCAATCATGATGTGTAGTAGTCCCCAATAATCTTATCAGAATGACTAGTAATTAACTTTCAAAAATCTGGTTTAAAATAGTGGTGAGGTGTATTATAATAATGAACGGCTTTTCCTGCTAATGAAACAAAGCACTTTCATAGACATACAGCAGAAAATTATTTCCTCCAAGACACAAGCCAGTAAAGACAAACGTGGGGCCCGTAGACTACAACTTATACCCAGAGATGACCCGTAATGCACTGCTGAATCAGCTCCTGGACAACATAAAACCACAGGAAAGTTTCTCATAGATGCAGTGTTATAAACTAGAAAGCCAAAAAATCCAAACTCAATGCTGCTGAGTCAATTCTGACCCTTTGGTAACCGAACAGAACTGTTCTACAGTTTCCAAGGAGCACCTGGTGGATTTGAACTGCTGACCTTTTAGTTAGCAGAGGTAGTACTTAGTCACTACTAAATATACCCCTTTCTAAGGAGAAACACAATGCACAGGAGATCACTAGAAGGTAAAAGTTACAGTACACAGACAGTAACCCTTAGATTAAAGGCCCTGAGTTCTAATCCAGAGCTTTTATGATTCAGATAATATAGCATAATGGTTAAGGGAGGGAATTCTGGAATGAGAAATTTTACCTGGTGTGAATCTAGGATCTTTTATCTGCTATGTGCTAACGAACTCTCTTAACATTTCAAGAACCAGCTGCTGCGTTTGAAAACAGTCTACATAAAACATTTTGTACACTGCTGGGTATATGATGAGCACTTTACTTGGATCCATTATAAATGCCCATGGAAGCAGTAATGAAGAAGTCAGAGAATATAGTGCCTTGGGCAAAACTGCTGAAGAGGGCTTTCCAAAGTCATAAAAATCTAAGACGTCACTTTGACGACTAAGGTGCATGTGACCCAAGCCACAGTGTTTTCAATTACCTAATATACGTAAGAAAGCTGGATATTTATTAAGAAAGACCTCAGAAGAACTTACACCTTTGAATTATGTGAAGAACACTGAATACACAGACTACCCAAAGAAACCAACAAATCTGTGCTGGAAGTGCAGCCAGAGTACTGTTGGAAGAAAGGATGTAATCCAGCCATCATAGCTCACTCCTTGATATTTTGTTTTAAGATATTCTTTTATACTTTAAGTTTACAATCCAAGTTAATGTGCCTTAAAAACCACACCCCCACGCATAACCACTATGCCACTCCAGCTGCTTTCCCTACCCTGTGACCGCACCCCGCTACCTTCCACCCTGTACCTTCTGTATCCACTCTACCAGTTCCTGTTCCCCTCCACTCTCTCATCTCATCTCTGGACGGAAGCTGCTCAGACAGCCTCGTGTATATCTTTAAGCCAAGAAACACATTCTTCGCCAGCATCACTCTGTGTTTTATAATCCAGTCTGATCTTTACCAGAAGAGTTGGCTTCAGTACTGGTTTCAGCGGTGAGCCAAAAGAGAATCCAGGGGCCATGTCCTCAGGGGACCCTCCAGTCTGATGGGCCATAAAGTGTGATTTCCTAATAGAGTTCTAGTTCTGCCCACCCATTTTTTCTCCCAACACATCAACGCTGTGTTCTCTGTCAGGGCAGTCACTGGTTGTGTCCAGGCACCATCCAGTTCTTCTGGTCTCATGCTGACTGTGGTCTTCAGATGATATGGCCCCTTATGTCTCCAGGTCTCATATTTTCCTCATGTCTTTGATAACCTTCATTCTCCTCTGTTCCACATGGACTGGGACCAACTTATACTGCTTAGATGGCCACTTGCTTGCTTTTAGATCCCAGACACACCACTTACCAAAGTGGGATGTGGAATATTTTTTTATTAAAAAAAAACTTACCTATGCCAATTAACTTAGATGACCCTGAAACCCTGGTCCCAGACCTCAACTTCTGCTACTGTCCTTCAAAACGCTGAGTTGTACTTAGGAAACCTCTTAGCCTTTCATATATTCCAGCTGTGACAACTCCTTTCTACTGTGTGCTGTCACTGTTTCACCTAACCCACTTCCTACCTACTATCTAATCAATGATGGCACTTCTCCCTCTGTCCCAACCCTTGTAACCATCTAAGATTATTTTCTTCTGTGCTTAAACCTTTTCTTGAGTCCTTATAATAATGGTCTCATGCAATATTTGTCCTTTTGCAACTAATTTCACTCAGCATAATGTCTTCCAGATGATTCCACGTTATCAGATGTGTCCCAGGATCTTTATCACTCTGCAATATTCCACTGTGTCACTTTACCATAGTTTTTCTATCCATTCATCTGTTGATGGTTGTCTAGGTTGATCCCATCTTTTTGCTACTGTGGACAGTGCTGCAATAAACACTGGTGTGGCACGTACATCTACCTGTGTGGCAGCTCTTGTTTCTCTAGGCTACATTCTAAGCAGTGGGACTGTTGGATTGTATAGTATTTCTATTTCTAGCTTTTTCAGAGAAGTTAAATCATCTACCAGATGTTACACAGCTGGAGGCAGGCTGTGATTCAAACCCAAGCCTCCTGGCCTTCAAAGTCCTTGCCCGTGCTGGCTCCCCCTATACAGAAAAGCACAGTGACTGAGGGTGGAAGAATCAAAGAGGCCACATGTGAATCTCATCTCCCTAGCAGCCCTAGCGATTTGGGCCAAATCATTTCAGTTCCCTCCAATCCAGTTTGTCTACTTGGGAAGCATATGAATAAGCAGTACAGCCTGAGGTTCACATAAAAGTTCAGATGCCATGTCTGCAGCAGTTCCGAGTGGCAAAGTCTTAGCATTCACTGAGACCTTTCCCAAGGCCTGTCACATGCCACTGCAGCAATCCTCTAGATAACAGATCGAAAAGGACACCTGAGAAGGTCAGCTGACACTTTATTTAATAGATTGAATCATGCTGTGTTAGAGCAACAACGTAACTTCAATTAGATCCAGCTGAACACCTCCACCAAATAGCTGTGGAAGTCAGGGACCAGAGAATTAACGATCAGACAGTTACTGGGCAGCACATCACGAACCAAGATCACGGCCTCTTCCAACCTTGAGTCAACAGCCCTTCTGCTCTATCACTTAGTTTCTCAATTCTCCTTCAGTTCCTTGGACAAAAGTTAAATGCCATAGACAGTACAAATGGAACAACCCGGAACCAACCTAAGAACCACAGTAGGAGGTACCTGGCAACTTCTAATGACCTCCACTGATCACTGCAGGGGGAAAAAGGTATATCAGAACTGGTCCACATGGTTCATGAAGTATGTGACCACTCAAAGGACGTAAGAAGGATAAAACTGTACTGATGTTACTGCTGCTGCTGTTGTTGTTGGGTGACACTGAGTTGATTTTTTGTCTCACAGATGTCCCACACGACAGACCAGAAGTCTCCTGTAGTGTTTTCCAGGCTGTAATCTTTACAGGAAGCAATGCCAGGTCTCTTCCACTGCAGAGGCTACCTGGTGGGTCCAAACTGTTAACCTTTCTATTAGCAGCTCAGACCTTCACCATCACCTGCCAAGGCTCCCTACTATAGTGACTGTTGTTGGTGTTAAGTGCCACCAAGTGGGTTCCAACTCACGATGACCCTACGTACAACAGTAGGAAACACTGCCCGGTCCTGCCCCATCTTCACAGTCACTGCTATGTTTGACTCCACTTTTGCAGCCACTGTGTCAACCCACCATGTGGACAGCCTTCCTTGTCTTGCCGACCCTCGACCTTACAAAGTATAATGTCCTTTTCCATGTGCTGGTCCCTCCTGATAACACGTCCAAAATACCTGAGATGGAGTCTCACCATCCTTTCTTGTCAAGAGCATTCTGGCTGTATTTCTTCCAAGACAGAATTGTCATTCTTCTGGAAGTCTACGGTATATTCAATGTTCTCTGTCGATACCATAATCAGAGGCATCAGTTGTCTTCCTCATTCATTGTCCAACTTTCACATCATACAAGGCAACCAAGAATACTACAGCGTAAGTCAGGTGCACTGTAGTCCTCAAAGTGACATAGCTTTGCATTACAACACTTTCCCAACTGACTTTTTAGCTGCTGGTACCAATCGTGGCTGTAAGTAAAATGAAATCCTTGACAACTTCACTCTTCTCCATTTTTATGACATTGCTTATTGGTCTAGTTGACAGGATTTTTGTTGTCTTTATGTTGAGGTGTAATCCAAAATGAAGGTTAGTCTTTGATCTTCATTAGTTAGTGATGTCTCTTTCTGGCCCTTTGTTTTCTTAAAAATTTTTAAATCATCTTAAGTTTCATGTAAATTCTCTTATTTATAAATTAATTTAGAGGAAAGGACACCTTAATGATGTATCTGAAACTGGCATATATCTCTATTATTACTGGTATATATCTCTATATATTTCTTTGATAAATCTTGATCATGTCTGTATTTTTCCCAGGTGCCTGATCTTTGATATAAGTGGTCTCTTCTTATTATATTTCTCCTAGTAGCATTTCTACATGGTGACAGCAAAAACACTTGCATGTTAACCTTCATTCACTATTTCCTAAACCTTCCTATTATTTTGAACTATTTCTCTATAGATCATTTTAGCCTTTTTTTTTTTGGCATAAACAATTACATCCTCCAATAGCCCAGTTATTATCTCCAACATACAAGTGAGAAAACAAAGGCACAGGATGGTAAATAAACTGACCAGAAAACACAACCAGCACACATCAGGACTGGGATCCCAAACCAAGAAATCTCAACTCTTAATTATTGACTTCCACTGTGTGCTATCATGCATAAAGGCAGTAACATTCAAACCTTTACATATTTATATATTGAATATTTTCTTAATTATGTATTGAGAATTCTCCATTTCTCATACATGCTCTACAAGAATACTGCTCACTAACCTTGATGGTACAGTGGTTCAAGTGATCAACTGCTACGTTCAGCAAGGTCAGCAGTTCAAAACCACCAGTGGTTCCACCAGAAAAGGATGTAGCTACACATTTAACCATTTATTTGAAAGTAACAATATAACAAAATATAAATACACAATAATGTATAATTATAAATATAATCTATATAAAATATAACATACATATTATGTTACATGTAATATTATATAATATATATTACATATAATATCATCATACAATTTATATATATATAATATATGCAGGCATGGCAAGAGACATGACAAGTAACTCAGAATTCCCAAAGATACATCATTGCCTGAAGATACAGTCAGTTATGACATGACAGTTCCAATCTTGAAGCATATTAACGAACTGATTTAGCAACATTCAGTTTACCTGTCAGTAGTAAAAGAAGAAAAAACTTTATTTTTCCTTCCATCATGAATGAAATACAAGAAATTATATCCACATGTATATATATTGTGTGTGTATATATATATATATATATATGGCTATGGATATATATTTTTCCCATTTCAGTGTTGCACTGACTTACTGCTTGGCAGATGCTGGCATTTCTGGTTTGCGTTACGCCTCCCACAAAGACCACACAGGTCAAGAAAACATGAAAACACAAGTTCACAAGCATATGCCAGCTCTTCAGACTGATTCTAATCAAGCTGTTGAACAAGAAAAACAGACAAAATATTAAAATCTGAAGCACGACATTAGTAATGTTTATCCACAAGTTAGCAATTCCAGCTTCATCAAGGCCATATTTAAATGTTTCCTAGATTAAAATTTTGTTTAACAAAGAGAACTATCTGATGCACATACACAGAGGACTTGAGAAGTCATTTAATACAGATTTTTAAAAAGTATTTAAACTTAAAACCAAAACAACAACAAAAAAAAACCACTGCCATTGAGTCAATTCCAACTCATAGCAACCCTATAGGGTAGAGCAGAACTACTCCATAGAGTTTCCAAGGGGTGCCTGGGAGAGTTGAACTGCTGACCTCATGGTAAGCAGACTTAACCACTATGCTACCAGGGTTTCCACATTTAATCTTATACATTAAAAATAAAAGTGACAGAACTGTGGCAGCCACTACCACCTAACAAATTCTCAGTTATGAGAAGCGCAGGGACTTCTGTTAGCGACAAGGTCTTCTGACTGCTGGATGACTGCCCAGGCTCCCTAGAGACCTCTGCAATACACCAGTGAGTCCTTTTCCTGACATGCTAAGGTAACCTGGTCCAAATGCCTGGTGCCCTTCCTTCTGGCCTTTCACAAGGAAATGTTTAAGAGTTTGTTTGTTTGTTTTTCCCTAAAACATCTTTTGTTTCTGTCAAGAAATGTCCTATCAGTCTAGCTCAAAAAGGGAAATACATCCTTGCAAAACCTTTTATGAAGTGAATGTCTGCTTAGCATTTTTTTAGTTCATTATTTTTTACCATAGGTAAAAGTTTCTATAGCTTTGCCCCCAATTAACAGAAACCATGTCCCGTGCTTAAATGCCACAAACTTTTTAAAAAATGCTACTATACAATAAAGAATACCACAGTGGCAAAGCCAAAAAATAAAAACAACCACACCATCTGGTACTAAAACTTTGCTATCAGCTTGTCTCTACAGATAACAAATCGCCAAGATAAGCCCACCATCTACTGCTTCTGTACTGTACCCCACAATCTCAAAGCCCCATTCCCCACACCACGTTATTTTCTAGAAACTGATTTCAACTCCCTGATGGTGTAGCGGTTAAGTGTCACAGCTGCCAACCCAAAGGACGAGGTGCTCCTTAGAAACCCTATGGGACAGTTCTACTCTGTCCTGTAGGTCATTGTGAGTCAGAACTGACTCAACATGTAAGGAGGTTTGATTTGGGTTTTGCTTAACTTCAGTTGGAAATAGCACAACAGTTAAAAACCAGTTGCTGTCAGGTTGATTCCAATTCTTGGTGACAGTGTGTATGTCAGGGCAGAACTGTGCTCCACAGGGTTTTCAATGGCTGATTGTTGCCAGGTGTAGCCAGTTTTTCTTCCAAAGTGCCTCTGGATCGACTCAAACTTCCAATCATTCAGTTACCAGTTGCTCCATTCAGTTACCTCTTGCTCCACCCAGGGATGCCCAAGTCAATAGTTCATCACTGTTTATATGGAGAAATCACACTGCTAATATTTACTGTTCATGCCAGGCCCAATCAATCATTATTTATTTATAAATTAAAAAATCCACGGCCATTGAATCAGGTCTGACTCACAGCCACCCTAGAGCTCAGAACAGAACTGTCCTATAGAGTTTCCAAGGAGTGCTTGGTGGATTTGAACTGCCGACCTTCAGTGAGCAGACGCAGCACTAAACCCACTATGCTACCAGGGTTTCCATTAATTTATAAATACTTACCATTAATTATTTACTTGTTGTTACTGCTAGGACTGAAAAAAAACTGACCTTCTCGGCAGTAGCAAGAAAAAAAAATACCACGTGATCAGAGATCACACTCACCTCTGGGACTTGGAGGAGAAATCTCCAAAATCCAGCAACTTACTGAATGCTTTAAAAGGTAACTGATGATCTTCTGTATGCATTATTTGTTTCAAATGCATGACATAAAGTAGCCCTGTGTATATTCTACAGTCCTTACTCTGAAAGTACACACCACAGTACTAAATAATGTTTCATTCTAATCTAATGGGAAATAAACTCCTCCAAACTGAAGTTCACAGACTAAAGGATGTCTGATTTTGTTTCTCACCTGTGATGGTATATGTAACTGATGATGACGGCCAACAGACTTAGGAGAAGAATGACGGCAGTAGTATAAACGACAGGATGCAAGAGGTCAGCTGCCTGGGTATAGAGTTCGGATCCTGTCAAATCCTGCAACAGAGAAAGAAAGCATCATTCCAGTAGCAGTTTTCTAGACATCAACAACTGAGCTCTTCTCCAGTGACCCAAACACATTGGTGTCTTATATCTCTTTGCTTTGACCAAGGACTACTGTTTCATACAGACATGACTCTGCCTTCCTAATAATACTGTGTTAACTCTTTACAGTTCCCTTTTGTTCTACAGTTTATGAATCTGAATGTTTACTATGTGGGTAACAGAGGGAGAACAGTAGCTCACGTGTGGGTGATCTAGAATGGGCAACCACAATACTCCTTAGAAGCAAGGATGGTGAGACCACATCTCACATACCACAGACATGTTATCAGGAAGCATCAGTTCTTAGAGAAGGGCATCATGCTTGGTAAAACAGAAAACCCACTGACCCACTGCCATTGAGCTGATTCTGACTCATAGCAACCCTACAGGACAGAGTAGAACTGCCCTGTAGGGTTTCCAAGGAGCACCTGGTGGATTTGAACTGCTGATCTTTTGGTTCGCTGCTGTAACACTTAACTACGACACCATCAGGATTTCCTAGTAAAGGATCCACAAAGAAAAAGAGGGAGACCCTCCATGAGATGAACTGACACAGTAGCTGTAACAAAGGGCTCAAGCACAGTGACAGTGAGGATGATGGAGCAGCGGGTGGTGTCTCATTCTGGTGTACACAGGGTCACTGTGAGGTGGAACTCAATGGCATTTAAACACCACCATAGCAGACTCCATCTTTTTCCATACCCGTTTATCCCTCTTTGCTCCACATGTTCATTGGCTCTTAAGGCCTACCAGGGAGCTCACGTGACACAGCAGTTAGGAGCTCAGCTGCTCATCCCAAGGTTGGCAGTTCAAATCTACCAGCTGCTCCTTGGAAACCCTCTGGGGCAGTTCCATTCTTTCCTATAGGATCACTATGAGTTAGAATCAACTCGACTACAGTGGGTTTAGTGTCTGATTTTAAAGCAGACCACAGCATAGCATCTCCAATCAGAACTTAAGACTAATTTAGGTGAGTCTTGCTAATTGCTAGTCCACCAAATGTCTGTCAGTCTGCTGTACTGTGGTGGTCTGTGCACTGCTGTGGTCGTGGAAGTTCTACCAGTGGTATATCAAAGACCAGTGGGGTCATCCACGGTGGACAGGTTTCAGTGGAGCTTCCAGACTAAGACAGACAAGGAAGAAAGGCCTGGTGGTCTACTTCTGATAATCAGCCAGTGACAACCTCATGAATCACCATAAAACACTGTCAGATTTGTTTGCTTTGTATATATCATCAGGAGGGATAAATCATTACAGGAAAACATTGTGTTTGGTGAAGTTCAGGGTCAACAAGCGTGAGGAAGAACTCCGGTGAAATGGACTGACATAGCAGCCACAGGGAGGAACCTGAACATACTTCCGCTGGGGAGGACACAGGACTGGGCAGTGCTTTGTTCTGCTGGAGTCAACTCAATGGCCATTATCTACCTATCTCCAGCCACTGGTTGTTGAGGTCTGCTTCAACAAATCCATGAACAGACCAAAGACTGGACAGTGCTACGTACACAGTGGTAAAGTATGGGTTTTGCCCTTGAAAGGCTGAAAGTCACACGGGAGACAGATGTACAATCAGAGGATAAGAATGTCGATGAAGGTAAGTGAAGCATGGTTACACGGACAATGAGAAGGAACCTTTAACCGCTCTATCATCAACAATAATCACTAATACCTTGTCGCTTATGTAGCATTTATTATAATGCAGATACTTTTTCCAGCACTTCACACAGAGCAATCCTGCGAGATACGTATATTGTTAGTCTCACGTCATTACCTGCAAAGCACCTGTGCTCCCAAGTCTGTGCGCCTAAGCACAGTGCAGTCACCGCCCCCTACAAGTAACAAATGGCCATTGTGCCACTGCTTTTATAATAAATGAAGGTGGACAGGGAAGCCATGTCCACCGGGCCACGACCACTGTACCAGATCCACACCCTGGGAAAACCTGGACGGTGGGGGTCGGAGTTCTAGATTCACCCAATCGCTTCACTATGTTTCCACTCTATGCTGACTTTGTAAGCTAAAAATGACAACTGGACTTGGGAAGGAGTCACCGTGGGCACACTTCTAACCAGGAAGTTCATCCGACAGTAGCTGAAAAGAGAAAAACTAGACAGAAAAAGGAAAAGAGCAGACAACAAACAGACATGAAGTTGGAAGACAGCTCACTGACACAGGGGAAGCATGGGCAAGTTTTCCCACAAAAGAATCAGCCGTTGTCAAAATTAACAACGAAAAGACCGTATCAGGATCTTACAAAACCCCTCACTTAAATGAAGAATGAACAGAGGCCCCAGGAGCCTCATAAAGTTCACAGATAATGGGAAGCAGGAGAAACAACACAGGAAACTGAAGCCCACCCGAGGGCTTCTCTCTATCACAGTGAGTCTCAAAACTTGTAAAATCCACTTAATAAATATTAATTGAGCACCTACTATATGGCCAGGCACTGGTTAAGCAGGAGTGGGCAGAATGTAATCCCAGCCCTGAGAACCTATGCTCTGTAAATGAAAAGGAAAACACTGGAGAAAATCTATCACCACCAGTTCTAACAACATGTCCTTGTAAAATGTCCACTGTATTAGTTACAATACATGACCTCAAGATGTGCATTCTTTTCAAAGCAAAGACCATTACTTGGAAAATTCAAAAAATACTGAGGGAATGAAAGCCAGCAAGATGTTTGCCAAGAGAAGACATGTTTCCGCTCAATTTTCAGGAAAAGCTACTCTTCCAGTGAAGAAAGAACAGCTGAGGATGAACTGCAAATCTATATAGGATTTAGCCTTTACACCCCCTAACGCACTGCCTGCCTTAGTTTCCTCTCAGAAATGTGCAGACATAGACCATCAATTACTTACTAGCTATACAATTTGGGGCAGTTACCCAGCTGTAACATGGAGTCACTATAGTCACCTGATAGGGCTGAGTCACACAGCAGAAAGGGGACATGACAACTGCCTGTGCTCCTTAGGAGAGAGCAATGAAATACAGGTGTATTAGCTCATCAAATATCCAAATGGCAATTTGGTTCTCAAAATACACTGTGTGCAGTACGCACAGCTTGTAAGATATCAGTATCTTCCAGCATCAATGTGATGCAGCCTGAGAGAAAAAGCAGATGTGAAAACAGACTGAGGCCTCTTCCACTTCCGAGGGATGACTGAGACTTCCGTGTGTGTTGTAAACCCTACTATGATAACAACGAGCTGGATGATGGACAGGTACATTGATGAGATCGTCAATATCAGATTGTGTCTTAGGTCAATCTCTCTAGAGATAAAAAAGAGAAAAGAGAGCAGAGACAAGAGGGTCTCATGCCACCAACAAAGCAGCACTGGGAGCAGAGCATATCCTACGGGTCTGGGGTCTCTGTCCTGAGAGGCTCCTAAACGAGGGGAAGGCTGATGACAAGGACCTTCACCTAGAGTCTACGAGAGACAAAACATTCCCCTGGAATCGGCTCTCTGAACTTGGACTTGCAGCCTGCAACAGTGTGAGAGAATACACTTCTCTTTTTCACAGGCATCCACTGGTGATATTTCTGTTACAGCAGCACTACATGACTCATGCAGTTACCAACTCCACTTTAGAGAATTTATTCTGAAAATACACTTAAAACGGCACAAGACAATACTGCATAAGCAAAATACACAAAACCTTCTTAAGTATAGTACGGACACAAGATATTCAGATAGGAAAAGAACGGGGAAGTTCTGTGATGCTGCAATTTCAGAGTGATTAAGGTCACAGACTCTGTAGCTGGACTAAATTCACTTCCCAGTTTCACCACTAAGTAGCTTTAGGAAGACAGCACGGCACCTGACTTCTCTGTGCTTCGGTCTCCTCATCTCAATACCAAGGTTGCTGATAACAGTACATACACTGAATAAGGCTGTCATGAAGAACAAATGGACTCACGCAGAAAAGACTTCAGGGGAGGGCCTGACACCTAAGTGCTTAACGCCTGTTAGCTCCTGATGCCACTACCAACACCGTAGTCACCATCATCTTTCAAACACATTTGACCACAGGAAAAAAAATGACTTGGAATAATACATGCAGACTCTAATGTCTGCGTAAAATGGGAGAAAACAAGAGTATATATTCATTTGGTTACCAAATGCATAAAAAATAAATCTTTTGAAAGAAATGTAAGAAACCAGTAATTCCAGTTTTTCCAGTAGTACGTACGCCAGTCGATTCCAACTCATGAAGCACAACCAGAGTGCTCCCGAGGAACCAGGATGGCGAGACTACGTCTCACATACTCTGGACGCACTTGTTATCAGGAAGGGTTGGTCCCTGGACAAGGATCTCACACTGGGTACAGTAAGGGCTCAGCAGAAAGAGGAAGAACTTCAACAAGAGGGGGTGACACAGCAGCTCCAACGACAGGTTCAAGCACAGCCACAACTGCACAAGTGGTGCAGGACTAGGCAGGTTTCATCCTGTTGTGCACAAGTCTGGCATGAGTCACAATCAGCATGACAGCACCTAACAGTAACAACAACACAGCGACCCCGTGTGCGTCAGATTAGGCTGTGCTCCACAGGGCCATCAATGGCTGATTTTTCAGAAGTGGACTGCCAGGCCTTTCTTCCAAGGCACCTCTGGGTAGACTGGAGCAGTTAGCCTTTTGGTTAGCAGCTGAGGTCAGCAGCCACTCGTACCACCTGACAACAAATTAACCCCAGTAGTTACTTATTTTGTAGATAAGGATTATGACAGGCAAGCAGGTGGGAGTTCCAGTTACCATGGCACATATGTGTAAAAAATACTGAAAATATTGTTATCCACTGGAGCGTATTACCACTTGTTTAAAAAACCGTCATAAACAAAAGTATTGACAGCATTTACCTTAAAGTATAAAACAAAGGAAACTGAAGCTTGCTTTTGCTAAACAAATTTAAAAGAAATAAAAAGCATCCTTAGAAGTGTAAGAAAACAAGTACTCTCTAATTTCACGTACTTCTAGTAAATAACAGAAAGGAGTCAAGCATGTATCTGTTATGCTATCTTTGTTACTATTATCAATGAAATTACTAAACACAACAGAAATACTCTGACTCTACTTCCTATTCACTTTTCCTCCTATAAACTCCATCCTTAGAAGCCTTGTTGGGGTAGTGGTTAGGTGCTATGGCTGCTAACCAAAAGGTGGGCAGTTCAAGTCCACTAGCCGCTCCTTATAAGCCCTATGGGGCAGTTCTACTCTGTCCTATATGGTTACTGTGAGTTGGAATCAACTCACAGGCAGTGGATTGGGGTTTCTCATTCTGTTCTTACCGCTGCTGTTATATGCTGCCCAATCAGTTTTGTGACACGGTGACCCCATCGTCGAACGAGCACCGAGTGGCCTTGCGCCATCATGACAACCATCGCTAGGTTTGAGCCCACTGGTGAGCCACTGTGTCAGTCCATCTACTGCGAGTCTTGCTCTTTTCAGCTGACCTGCTCCTTTGTTGTCAGCTCTGTGTCCCGATGACGTCCCTTCTTCAGGGACTGGTCCTCTGATAGCACAGCTGAAGTAGAGGAGACAGAGTCTCCCCACCTTGGCTCAGAATGAGTATTCTTGCTGTACTTCTTCCAAGAAGGACTGGTTTGTTCTTCTGGCATTCCACAGGATAGTCAGCATTCTTCATCAACTTCATAAGTGCTCCAACCAATCACTTTTGATCTTCTAATTCAAGGAAACCTAATTCTGGCTAACTCTTCTCTCTAGTTCTCACTGAGACTTCTGGATAGAAATGATTACAGGGAGACTCACTCAAACATATTCCCAACATATGAGCAAATATATTCTTCTCTCATTTTGTATATAAATTCTTTAAAACCAGACAATGGAAAGTTTTTAAGGACTATCTGTCAAAGCAATCCATAAAATTTAGACTTGCTTTTAAAAACTGTATGTTAAGATGGTATTCAGGAAAAATCAGATTTTATCTATTATTAAAAACACTTTAACATAAAAAAAAAAAAAACATTGATTTCAACCTTTAAAAGAATTTCTTCAATCTTATTTGTAACTTTGATTACTTAAGAGTAGGTATTATTTGGAAACCCTGGTGGAGTAGCGGTTAAGTGTTACAGTTGCTAACCAAAAGCTCAGCTGTTCAAATCTACCAGGCACTCTTTAGGAACCCTATGGGGCAGCTCTACTCGGTCCGGCAGGGTCACCCTGAGTCGGAACCAACTCAGTGGCAACAGGTAGTGGCAGTGGTGGCAGTAGGCATGATTTCCCTAACTCTGCCTTTACTTTTAATGCCCAGAAAAATTCCATTAGGGTTATTACAATTTTGTCAACAATTTCAGGTACATTACACTTGACTGCCTGTAGGTGGTGCAGCTGTATTTAAGAAAAAGCAAAAGGCTATTCTTTGAAAATAAACAGAAAAAAATCTTCACGCTGTATCTTAGCTTTAAAGAACCGTGTATTATGTTTTTTAAGATTAAAAGTATGAAAGATAAAAGAATAGCTTATTTCTTCCAGAAAAGGATTACACTAATTTAAATAGTTTGGAAGAATGGCTAGGAAATTCAAAATAGATGCTCTAAACTAGCAAGTATTAAAAAGTTTCACTTGATGCAAAATCATGTCATTAATGAAGAGGCTTACAAAATGCTTTTCTATGCATTTTGTGTTTCAATTAGTTTGCCCAGCTTTTTCTAGTTAAACTACAACATAAAATCTTAGACATGTTTTAGCGGTGTACTTTCTTTTTTTATTACTTCATACTTTAAGATTATTTTACATTCAAAACCTAAACGAAGAAACAATTTGAACCTGAGGGTGAGAATGTTTCATACAGCACATCATGTTGCCATCCAGTTGATTCTGACTTTCGGCGACCCAGTGAGTGTCAGAGAACTGTGCTCCACAGGCTTTCAATGGCTCACTTTTCGGAAGTAAATCACCAAGCCTTACTTCTGAGGCTCTCTCGGTCACCTGAACTTCCAACCTTTCAGTTAGCAGCTGAGCTTGTTTATTATGTATGTTACCCAGAGAGTCCTCTTGCGGCATACTTTCATATAAAAGGTAAACAAACATAAAATAATCAAATGCATGTGAACTTAAAGACACCAACTCTGACTTACAGAAATATAAAAATTCCTGTTTGTGAATGGAATCCTAAAATGTCAACACTAACTTTACACCCCAGAGAGCACTAACTTTATGCCCAAAAAAGGGAAAGACATATTCAAACACAGCTGAGTCTAACCAGTTCAGAATTCAACCACTGCCAGTGGGGCAAAACAACAAACATGCTCCAAATGTCTTGGGGATGTCACTGAAAACAGTATGCGCGCACTGGCACATCATCTCTTTACCCCTCTGCGTGCTGGCCTGGCGTGCGGGACGAGGCATGCCAAGTGAATGGGCAACAAGGAAACCAAAACGCTAAGGAAAAGTCACCGTAACTTTGGTGTGTTTCAAGGTTCTTTCTAATGGTAAAGGAAAAGAAAAATTCCTAACAAGTAAAATGTAACATGTTTTGAGAACTGATATAATACTTGGATGAAACATTCTCCAGAAAACAGATTCAGAGCTGGAGACCAAAATAAAAACACAGGAGAGCTTCTTGGAAATGCTGTTCAGAAATACAACATGAATACAAGATTAATTTATTAATCTCTTTAGTAATTCCTCCCTCTATACTTCAAAACGTCTGTACACGTACTTTGTGACGTATCTCATGATAATTATATAAAATAAAAACTAGGCCAGGTTAGTTTCCTAGTCCTCAGGAATAAGATTCATTCAATACCCAATTAATAAAGAGACACACACCCACATGTTAGTAACTAGCTACTTTATCATAAACTGTAGTGAGGGTTAATAATGGTAAACCACAGAAAACAACGTTAGACTGACTGGCATTAAAACTGAGGAAACATTGTTCTTTGCAACAGTACCCAGGGCATGACTAATGGTAACTATTCCCATGAGTCTAAACTCAAAACAATTCCAATTTATGATAGCTAGTGGGAAAAGCCAGTCTAGAAGGCAAGTCAGGAAAAGCCACACTCTCCACTGGGTATCCACAGGGAAATCCCCCTTTCTGGCTTGAGAGAGACTGACTAAATCCTAAATCCCTCCAAATTTAAGAAGTTCAAAGCCCACCTGGAGCTGACTCATTTACAGTTTCCTGAAAATTTCTATAAGCAAATTCCGTCCCATACATTTCACTGGGTAGTAAACTCAATGTCTCTTTAAAGCCCGAGTCACACCAAAAATTGCCTAGTATGTAATTAAAGGGAGCAATGTATGTTAAAAATTAAAAAAAGAAATTCTTTGTTTGAGCTTAATTATGCATGGGAAAATAATTAAATAATTATTCACAGGAAAACGGCCAACTATTCACAGTTCACCCATAACGCAAACAATGGCCTTACCATTAAAACCGCATAGTTACTAAGGGAGTAGCACTGAATGGTGGTGATATTTTCATCTGAGTAGAGTATACGGCACCCATCAGACTTCCAGCCTCCCTGTCCGTTCAGCAAACCGAAATCCCACTGGGCTGCCACAGCATCTGCTCCGTGTGCGATTCGACGCAGGGTCACATTAACTGGAACATGATGTGTGTCAACATTCACACCATCTGGAGAAAAGGACAGATAAAATACTTCTGAAACAGACATCATAAACAATTAGACACCAACGTACACATTAAGGGACACTCCGCGATATCTTTTTCCACTAGTGGCTCATTAAAGTGAGAAAGAACAAACCTAAACATTTTGGGGGGATCAGTGAATTACAAAGTCACATCATCCGGCAACTGCAAAATAACGTATGTCATGGACAAACCTATTTTGGTGAGAATCACAGGGGTAACCACGGTGCGTCGTTTTCCATCATCAGCCAAATGTGTCGAGTTTCCGGTGGCTGGGAAAAGCTTGCCATTACGGAATGCGATGAGCTGAAGCCTGTAGAGAGCATCCTCGGTGGGTCTGACTTCTCTGTTTTGTTTTGGTGAGAAAAGGGAAGGAGGAAGCTGGATAGACGCCTCTACAACAGTATTCTGAGAGCAACAACAAAACAAACGTTAGGTCAGTAGCACACAGACGCCAGAAAGAATATTTTACATATCATGTTTTCTAATAATAATCAGAACCCATTCTTTATGAAAAAAGCCTATATATACAAAATTTAACAGTTACAACAAATACCCCCCCACCCCCAAAAACCATATCCACTGCCCTTGAGTCGATTTGACTCACAGCAACCCTGCAGGACAGAGCAGAACTGCCTCATAGAGTTTCCAAGGAGTGCCTGGTGGGTACGAACCGCCAGCCTTCTTAGCCAACTATGGTTAGCAGCCATAACCCTAACCACCACGCCACCTGGGGTTCCAAACAATTATCATTTAAGCAAAATGTGTGAGCAGGCATGTAACAGCCACAGACTGACAGAAGTATATCATGAAAAGAAGCACACACTCAACTTCAAAGAGTTAAAGGAGCAAACCGGGAATTATTTTCGATAACAACGTTAGATTTCCCCTAACAGCAGATACTGCTGAAGCAGGTGACATTAAACAGATTAGGGATCTCCGTGATTGTTCTGCATGTCCGTTTTACAATGACAATATGTTAGTGAACACAAAGTAACATGTCATAAGTACGAGTATAATTAATATACGCCTCCAGAGCTTTGAAGTGATTTATGACAGACTCAAAACACAAGAACAAAGACAGAGTGTACAAATAAAGGAGAAATCCAGAGTCAAGAAACTTGTATTTTACGAGAAGTTTCCCTAAGGCTTCTTGAAGTTAATGGTTCAGAAAGAGATAGCCAGAAATACTGAAAATGCTGGGTAGCCATCAAATGTTTTTTAGATTTATTATAAAAGTTTGTTATAAATTATCCCAGCATTCAATTAAAAAAAAAAAGTGTGCCAAGGAGGCAAAGAATTAACTAAAAAAAAAAAAAAAATCCCTATTTGAAGAACTCATTAGTCTTTCCCTTGGCCACCAACCTCTCTGCCTCCAATCCAGCCTTCAGCTGGCCCACAGAATTTCCCTGCATACAAATTTAATCATGTCATTCCAGTTTAACTAGGCCCTTGGCTCTCCAATGTTACAAATATTACTTGAAAATTACAATTTGGCTAAAATCTACTTCTCAAATGTTCTTTGGAACACTCAGTCTGCTACAACCTGTAACTCTGCCACAGGAACTTATCCACTTTCAAGATTTCCTATCCTCCTTTGGAGGCAGTGAAGGTTCAGCGGTAGAATTCTCTCCTTCCATGCAGGACACCTGGGTTCGATCAAGCCTGATGGACCTCGCATACAGCTACTACCATCTGCTCTCACTGGTGTCTTGCTTGCATTTTGCTATGATACTGAAGAGACTTCCAAACAGCTTCCAGAATAACATGAACTAGCATGAAAAGTCCGATAATTTTACTTCCAAAAATTGGTGACTAATTATGGATCACAATGGCCCAATCCACAACTGGCTCACTGGGGTGGTGTGAGACCAGGTGGCAACTCGTTGCCTTACACATGGGATCCTTTTGAGCTGGTGGTTGATGCCATTACAGCTGATGTCTTTTTACACCTCTGTGCAGCCTCACGTGCCCCACCCCAAGCTAACGTGCCCCACTCTTCTCTGTGTAAGGGCTCTAGTGGCACAGAGGTTAAGCAGTCAGCTGCTGAGAAGTCATTTACCTGCTCTGCATGAGAAAGCAGTGGTACTCTCTGCTCCTGTAAAGATGACAGCCTTGGAAATATTATGGGGCAGCTGTACTCTGCCCTATCCGGTCACTGTCAGTCAGACTGGACTTGCTGGTTTAGTTTAGGGGTTTCGGTATTCTGCCTTTGCAGTAACTTTCTCCCTCTTATGGACGCAGGCAGCACGGCACACACAACTACCAATACTTAGAGCCTCACAGTGGACTCCTTGTCTGTGCCTCTATCTACAGAGTATTGAGTGTTTTAGAGTGTAGACTATTATTTTTATCTCATTTTATTTTTGACACTTCCCATGTTACTAATTCTTGGCATCTGTATTTCACAGAAATAGCTCAACATTTATGAAACTAGTAACAGCTGGTATCGGATATTTAAAACACACACAAAAAGGAGATTCTTTTCAAGCATGTGATTGGCCTCAAAACTGTTTTACTGTTGTATTTCCAAAGCCTAGAACAATGCTGAACACAGCACACATCCATAAATATTTACTGAGTAAAATTATTTTAACTCTTTATATTGGCAGTCTGAACATTACTTTAAAACTTTAAGGTGACAAGAAAATATACAGAAGAAATATTTCACCTAAACAAATGCACATGGAGGTTTTTGTTCTCACAAATGCAACCTGACAGAAGTCCGAGTTTATTGAAAACCCATTTGCTAATCTGGTACATTTCTATTCAATACTAGAATTTCTCATAAGTTCACAACAAGGATTGCAAACAAAACTCTAACAGACCAATTAATTCAAAGTTCAAAGTCTTGACAAAGCATTACAAAAGACTTTTAAAAAATAAGCTTAAAAAACCAAAACCAAACCTGTTGCCACTAAGTTGATTCTGACTCATAGTGGTATTACCTAAAATTCACAGGATAGTATGTCCTATTGTATGTTGTTCTTATTAAATAAAAAAATGAAAGTGTACATACTCTGTGCTTACAATATTGGGTTAAGAGAGGAGGAGGAGGACACAAGTTGTGTCGAAGTCTCATTAATATTGATCTTCTTACTAATGTGAATTGTCACCAATTTCACCCTACCAAATTTCTAACAATTAACTAATCTAAACCCTCGCACCTTGCCTTCCCGCCCTCCCATCTTCCCCACCCTTGTAGCCATCAAAGAGTCTTTTCTATTATGTATGAGTATGCTTTTAAGTTTTTATTGTAGGGGTCTCACGTAATAATTGTCCTTCTGTCGCTGACTGGTTTCACTCAATATGATGTCCTCCAGTTGAGACCAAACTGAGAGATGTTTCCTGCTATCATCGTTGTTCTTTATCAGTGTATAGTACTCCATGGAGTATGTATACCAAAGTTTATCTATCCACTCTTCTGTTGTTGGGCATTTGGGTTGATTCCAACTTTTTGCTATCGTGGACTGTGCTGCAATGAATATTTGTGTGCATGTAGCAGTCGGTGTGAATGGCCTTGATTTTGCAGGATATATTCCAAGCAGAGGAATAACTGGGTCAAATGGTATATCTATATTCATTAGTTTAAGGTAATGCCAAATTGCTTTCCAAAGAGGTTGCACCATTCTGCAAGCCCACCAACAGTGAAGGAGAGTCCCAATCTCTCCACAGCCTCTCCAACATTTATTGTTTTGTGTTTTTTGGATCATGGCCAATCTCACTGGGGTGAGGTGCTATCTCATTGTCATTTTGATTTGAATTTCTTTAATAATTATATGATCGTGAACATGTCTGTATGTGTTTTCTGGCTGCCTGGATCTCCTCTTTAGAGAAGTGTCTGTCCATCTCCTTTGCCCATCGCTTAATTGGATGATTTGTCTCTTTCTTATTGATATTTTGTAGAACCTTGTAGATTATGGAGATCAGGCGTCGGTCTGACATAGAGTTGCCAAATATTTTTTCCCATTCTGTAGGTGGTCTTTTAATTCTATTGAGGAACTCTTTGGATGTGCAGAAGTGTTTGATTCTTATTAATTCCCATTTATCCATTTTCTCTTCTGATGAATGTGTTTTGTTTGTCAGATTTTGAAGTCTGTCTATACTGCATATTAAAACATCCACTGATGACCCTATCTTATCTTGGATGAGCTTTATCGTTTTAGCTTTTAATAAATTCAGGCCTTTATCCAACTGGAGTTGATTTTTGTATAAAATGTGAGATATGGGTCTTGTTTCAATTTTTTGCAGATGGATATCCAATTATGCCAGCACCATTTGTTAAAGAGACTGTTCTTACCCCAGTTCAAAATATTAGGGCCTTTGTCAAATATCAGCTGTTCATAAGAGGATGGTGGCATCTCTGGGGTCTCTACTTTGTTCCATTGGTCTGTATGTCTCTTTTTCTACCAATACCAGGCTGTTTTGACTACTGTGGCAGTGTAATCGGTTTTAAAGTCAGGTAGTGAGAGGCCTCCCAGCATGTTCTTCTTTTTCAGTAGTGTTTTACTTATTCGGGGTTTCTTCCCTTTCCAAATAAAGCTGATAATTTGTTTCTCCATCTCATTAAAAAATGTCCTTGGAATTTGTATTGGGACTGCATTATATAAGTAGAGTGCTCTGGGCAAAATAGACATTTTCACAATATTGAGTCTTCCTATCCATGAGCAGGGTAGATTATTCCACTATGTAAGTCCCTCCTACTTTCTTGTAACAATGTCTTGTAATTTTCTCTGTAAAGATCTCTTATTTCTCTAGTTAGATTTATTCCTAGGTATTTTATCTTATTGGGGGCTATAGTAAATGGAATTGATTTGGTGATTTCTTCATTAATAATTTCATTGTTGGTATAAAGGAATCCCACTGATTTAGTTATGTTTATCCTGTATCCCGATACTTTGCTGAATTCTTCCATTAGCTCTAATAGTTTAGTTATGGATGTCTTTGATCAGTCTTCTGAGTTGATTCTGTGGAACTCTGCAGCTTTCAGCTGGTAGTCTAGCATTTAACCATTTGTTTACCCTAGGGACACCTAAGAGAATATGATAAACTGCGAATTGCTTTGTATCTCAGGGACAGATCCAACAAAAAAGGAGAACTAAAGACTAGTATCATTCATGAACCTACATGCAAAAATCTTCAACAAAATCCTTGCCAATAACATTTAACAACATATCAAAAAAATAATTCATCGTGATCGAGTTGGATTCATAACAGGGACGCAAGGCTGGTTCAACATCAGAAAAGCAATTACTGTGATCAATCACATAAATAACATAAAAGATAGAATCACCTGATCTTGTCCATCGATGCAGAAAAGGCATTTGACAAAGTCCAAAACTCATTCATGCTAAAAGCTCTCAGCAAAATAGGAATAGAAGGTAAATTCCTCAATGCAATAAGAGCCATCTATGCAAAGCCAATCACCTACATCATCCTAGATGGAGAGAGACTGAAAGAATTCCCCTTGAGAACAGGAACTAGACAAGAATGCCCATTCTCATCTCTCCTCTTCAACTTGTACTAGAAGTTCTGGCCAGATCAATCAGACAAGACAAAGAAATAAAGAGCATCCTCATGAATAAAGAAGAGTAAAAATCTCCCTACTTACAGGTGATATGATTGTATATGCAGAAAATCCTAAAGAAGCCATAAGTAAACTACTCAAACTAACTGAAGAGTTCTGCAAAGTATCAGGATACAAAATAAACATAGGTAAATCAGTAGGATTCCTTTACACCAACAAAGAAATCATGAAAGAAGAAATCACCAAATCAGTATCATTTACTATAGCCCCCAAGAAGATAAAATATCTAGGAACTAACCTAACTACAGAAATAAGAGCCCTATACAAAGAAAACTACAAGACCTTACTGCAAGAAACTAAGAGACTTACATAAATGGAGAAACCTACCCTGCTCATGGATAGGAAGACTTAACATAGTGAAAATATCTGTTTTACCCAAAGTGATCTACATATACAATGGAATACAACACAAGTTCCAGTGACATTTTTTAATGAGATGGAGAAACAAACCACCAACTTTGTTTGGAAAGAGAAGAAACCCCAGATAAGGAAAGCACTACTGAAGAAGAACACAGTGGGAAGCCTCTCACTACTCAACTTTATAACCTATGACACTGCCACAGTGGTTAAAACAGCCTGGTACTGGTACAAAAAGAGACATATAGACCAATGGGACAGAGCTGAGACATCAGAGATGCTACCATCCTCCTATGAACAGCTGATATTCGACAAAGGCCCTAAGATTGTAAACTGGGGTAAAAACAGTCTCTTTAACAAATGGTGATGGTAAAATTGGATATCCACCTGCAAAAGACTGAAACAAGACCCATATCTCACATCTTACACAAAAACCAACTTAAACTGAACCAAAGACCTAAATATCAAACCTAAAATGATAAAGATCATGCAAGAAAAAAATAGGATCAACAAAGGCAGTTTTAATACACGGTTTAGACAGACTAAAAATCCAACCAACAAGGCACAAACAACAGAAAAGAAAATAAATGGGAACTACTAAGAATCAAACACTTTTGCTCAAAAAAATTAAAAGACCACCTACAGAACGGGAAAAAAATATTTGGCAACTATATGTCAGGCTGATGTCTGATCTCCATAATCTATAATATCAACAAGAAAATATCAACAAGAAAAGGATAACCCAATTAAGCACTGGGCAAAGGAGATGGACAAGACACTGCACTAAAGAGGCTATCCAGGCAGCCAGAAGACACATGAAAAAATGCTCACAATCATTAGTTATTAAAGAAATCCAAATCAAAACAATGACAAAATACCATCTCACCCCAACAAGGTTGGCCATGATCCAAAAAACACAAAACAACAAATGCTGGAGAGGCTGTGGAGAAACTGGAACTCTCCTACACTGCTGGTGGGATTGCAAAATGGTACAACCTCTTTGGAAAGCAATCTGGTGTTTCCTTAAAAAGCTGGAAACAGACATACCATTTGGCACAGTAATCCCACCACTTGGAATGTATCCTACAGAAGGGTAGTCACGTGAACAGATACATGCACACGAGTGTTTACTGCAGCACAGTCCACAGTAGCAAAAAGATGGAGTCAACCCAGATGCCCAATAACAGATGGATAAACAAACTATGGTATATATACTCAATGGAACACTGTGCAATAAATGATAAAGAACAATGATGATTTTAGAAAGTATCTCATACCTTGGTTTCAACTGGAAGACTTTATGGTTGAGTGAATGAAATCAGTTAGCAGCATAAGGACAAATACTGTATGAGACCCCTACTATAACGACTTAAAAACAGACTTCTGTACAGAAGAAAAGACTCTTTGATGGCTGCAAGGGAGGAGACAGGAGGAGGGAAAGCACTGCTATAGATAAGAGAGTTGACAGAAATTTGGTTGGGTGAAATCAGTGACAGCACACATTAGAACAAAGGTCAACTTAACTGGACTACAACATAACCTGAAAATGCCTCTAGTCTTAACCCAATATTGCAAGGATAGAGTAGCAGGGGTGGAGGCCTGGGGACCATGGTCTCAGGGGACATGAAGGCCAACTGGCATAACTAGCTTATAGCTAAGAGAGTCTTCTACACTTCATACTGGTGAGTGGCATCTGAGGTCTTAAAAGCTAGCAAGCTGCCATCTGAGGTACACCAAATGGTCCCAACTCAGCTAGAACAGATGATCACCAAGGACAACAATGACATGAGGAAGAAGAGCCCAGAAGACAGAAAGACCCATATATGCACATGTGACCAGAAAGAACTTGATGGTGCCCAGCCACCACCAGTGACAGCTGTAGTAACAGAGCTCACAATGCTGAGTTCCAGTGAGAACATGAGAAAAAAGGGGAGCACCCTAAGAACTCCACTAAAAGACTGCAAATGACCATCCGAAGGCCTGGGAGATCCCCTGGGATCATGGCCCCTGGACCTGATGCTGCCCCAATCATAGATCATTCCTGAGATCAACTCTTCATATACGAATGGACTGGACTTGGGGGCACAGTGGGACCACACCGTGTGTGGACTTTATGGGTCTATGCATCTCTAGGATGTTGTCCTACTGGTCTCTTATTCAAGGGGAGTGGAGAGTAGGGAGCAGGAAATTGTTAAGAGGATATGACACGTGCAGAATGGAAAGGAAGAGTGTGCTGTCACCGGGCAAGGAAAGCAGAAGGAGCAGCAGATAGGCAGGCATGCAAATTTAAATTGGACTGTATACTTTCATTCAATCACACACACCAAAAAAACACCCATTGCCGTTCAGTCAATTTCAATGCACAGCAACTGTACAAGACAGAGTAGAACTGCTGCAAAGAGTCCAAGGAGCACCTGGTGGATTTGAACTTTCTGACTGTTTACTCAGCACACATAGCTCTTAACCACTATGCCACCAGGGCTTCCACACTTTCAAAAAGAGAGCTAAAAGGAGAGAGAGAAAGAACTGACATTTATACATTCAAAATGTCAAAACAGGTCCCCCATGCGAGGGTAAACTTGTAAAAGTAAACAAACAAAAAAGAAAAAAAAAACAGGTGTGTGGATATATCATGAGACAAGAGAGCTACAAACTAAACTACAGCATTCAAAATATGCTTCAGAGTCATTTCCCAATAAAGAAAGTATCACATAATAATTACAGGTTCCCGGGATGGAAAGGACTAGTCCAGGGGGACTGGAAAGGTAAACTTCAGCTGTTATCAGTAATGTTTACATTTTACAGACACAGTTTATAATATATACTTAATTTCTTTAAATGTAGCATTGATCATTTTTAGAGAAACTGTAAACTTAATTTTAAAAAATTGACCGCAGAACACATTTAATTTGTTAAATTTATCATGATTATATCTTTTTGCCACTTGGCTTGAAGGCAGTGAACACAAACTTTATAATTTCATTTAACCATATATTTATTTTAAAATGTACTGATTATACCAATTGAGATAGATGTAAACACAAGAGTTATATGTAATAAATTAGGGGAAAAAAAATCTCTAAAAATCTTTTGGGAGATATTTTTCATTGCTAATTTTTATTATTAAAAGATCATGAGGTCTGAAATAAGAAACCCAGACTCAGCTTCCAGCTTTGCCGTTAACCTGCAGGTTCACACTGCATGTTAGTGTTAAACCTTTCTGGGCTTCAAATGCAGAACACAGCAAATGCTTTTTCCAAGGAGCCCTATGATGCAGGAGGTTAAGCGAGTTTGGCTGCTAACCCACCCAAAGGCTCCCTGGGAGAAAGACTTGGCAATCTACTCTTGGAGAGAAAACAGCCTAGGAAAACCTATAAGGCAGTTCTTCTCTGCCATATGGGGCTGCTTTAAATCAGAGGAAGACCTGGTTGTATAGTGGTTAAGTGCTATGTCTGCTAACTGAAAGGTCAGCAGTTCAAATCCACCAGGTGCTCCTTGGAAACTGTATGGATTGGTTCTACTCTGTCTTATATGGTCGTTATGAATCGGAAAGAACTCAATGGCAGAAGGATTTTTAATGAATCAGAATCAATCTGATGGCTCCCAACAACAACCATGATTTTCCCAACAAGTGACTGAGACAATCAAACGGAATCCAGACCACAACAAACACAAAACAGTCCAGAACGGTGAGCAGTACTTTCATTATCACTCAACCAGGGTGGGAAACCATGACCGTGGGGAGAGAAAACACCTCAAAGGAACTCATCAGCAATAATTAAGAACCCCGTCACATTTTCATTTGGACAATTCCACTCTAGGGCTCATTTTAAAACTAACAAGTTACAAAATATGAACACACATGAAATGAACACTGTCACGGGGCTCCTGTTTCATCCGCTCAATTCGTGTCTACTGCTCTCTTTATAATGATATTAAAACAATAAGAAAATGCTAAGTAGCATAATGGAAATTAACTCCAACACGTCCAACCAACAGATGTTAAAATATTTTCTTATGATACAGTTTGGACTTTCTCCACCATGTAATTAATAATTTAGAATTAAAGGTTTTCATTGTTACAGTCTATAGAATTCCTCTAGCACAAAAATCAAAACAATAAAATACTAATTTATCCATGTTTTCTTTCCTATTTATTCACTTGATTTTAAACACAGATGCTGTGATAGGCCCTAATTATTTTTGTGCATATAATTAGTTATTAACTGTATACCATTTTTTATTTTCTCACTGCTGAAAATTAACAGATTATGTTTGCCTAGAGAATTAATTTCTGAATGGACTTTCTTCACTAATTAAGTTCGGCTGTTAATTTTCTTCCACACCACTGACTGGCTGTTTACTCTGAATACAGCACTGTGCAAAGCCTGAAGACACAGAAGGGCATCAGCTGTGGTCTCAAGTCTCAAAATTTCACAATCTAACCAGGGTGACACAACAGTGAACGAGCAATAATAATTGGAGTTGATATTTATTGTGCACTTACTCTGTGCCAGGCACTGCAGAAAATATCTACAGAACTACCTCATTTAATCCACTCAATAGCCCTATGAGTGAAGTCCCCTATCAAGACTCCTATATCTCAGATGAACTGCAATTCAGAGAACTTAAGCTGAAAGCCCTTAGTAGCTTACTGGAAACAAATTCAGTTCACACAGCTGTTAAGTGGGAGACAAGAGCATGAGGTCAGGCTATCTGGCTTTGGGGACCACATTCTAAGTCACTGTATCACAGAGGCTCTCATTATAACTCAGCTCACCATTACCAGAACTCAGAATGGTCCTGGAGAAGGAACAAATCTCTATGGGAGGAGCAGACAATGATTAATTCTAAGAAAGGCACCATTTCAATGGTATCTCAGACAAAGAAGAGCAGGAATTTCACCAAGCAGGGATGAAACTCAGGGTACAAAATAATGGGGCAGATACGAAATCAGGAAGCATAAAGTGGGAGAACAACAGGTTGGAAAATTGAAAGGACTTCAGCCGGGCCTAAATCCAAGATGTCTGGCATGTGGAAAACACGGGATGTGTGAAGTAAAGCTGATTCCTAAAATCTAGTCAAGGAAATTTTAAGAAGCTAGTTCTTCCTGGCTGTATTACAGCTCAACTCAAAACACTGGCAAATTTCTGAAAGCCCTTAGTAGCTTACTGGAAACAAATTCAGTTTTGTCATGCAAACATATCTGAGCTATGGTATCAAGAGAGAAAGGAAGCATTCTGTTGAGCCAGTTTTTGCTGGTGCCATGTGTTAAGAGTTACACACCAGGCAACTCCATCTCCTTCAAGTGGCCCACTGACTGAGGCCAAGCATGGAATTCATTCATGCCTCAAGCACTGTCTCTATCCCTGCCTTCAAGGAATCTGCAGCACCGAGTGGGAGATCAGAAAAACATCCTGGATCCTGTGTGCAAGGTGCCACAGCAGAGACGTACAGAGCACTGTGAGACAACTGAGCAGAATTAATGGCAATGAGGATGGGGAAAGACGACTGGATGGTACTAGGGAAGATTTTCTGGAGGTGACTCTTTTGCTGAAAAGGAGCTGGGGAGTAGAGGAGGTGGACGGCATTCTAGGAGAATTAGCGTAAGTCTGGCCTAAGAAAGGCAAGGAGCCTGGGGAAGGAATCACGGGAAGTCTGCTGTTGCTGGTCAAAAGTTAGAGGAAGTAGGGACAGGCATGTGGTGACGGAAGAGAAGGGCAGAAGACTTACGATGAAGTTATGTCCAGGGAGAGCAGACAGAAATGATTTAATGAGGAGATTACAACCTGAAATGACATAGGAACTATCAAAATAGCCTCTGCAGAAGGGAAGGTTCCTAGCAGCCCTCCGCTCTGCCAACTGTTGCCCTTGAGTACAGAGAAAGTGGCATGGTCTGGCAGTACTCCAGTAGGAGGGTCAGTGAGGCTGAGGCAACACGGAGAGCTTGGCAGCAGCAATGTGCTGGAGAACAAGGAGGTATTCCAGTCTTGCCCTAGCTGGCCTGGCTGTGTTAGTGTCTAGTTACTGACTGACAAGCCTAGGTGATGCTGTCAGGTGCTGCTGCGTCAGTTCCAACCCACAGCAACCCTCTCCACAAAAGAATGAAACCCTGCCTAGTCCTATTCCATGCTGAAAGCAGATGCTATGTTACAGCCACCATGTGGCTTCACCTCACTGGGGTCTTTCTCTCTTCTGCTGACCCTCTACTTTACCCAGCAGGGAGTCCTCCACTAGGGACTGTTCTCCCCTGATAACACGCCCAGAGACGGTCTCCACACCCTCACTTTCAAGGATCATTCCACCCATACATCTTCCAAGACAGATTCGTTTGTTCTTCTGGTAGTCGGAGGTAGACGAAGCCATATATTGTTGTGTAGTAGTTAGCTACTATAGATTAAGACCCTGTCTTGTGGGAATCCCATGCACAGTGGAACAAAATGGACCGTCCCCATCCTAGTCATCAGCCACAGCGCAGAGCACTGTGACCCACGGGGCTCACATCGGCTGATTTTTGGAAGATGACACCATCTTTCTCCCCTTAGATGTTTTAGTTTGGAAGCTCTGCTGAAACCTCTTCAGCATCACAGCACCACACAAGCCTCTACAGACAGAACGGTGGTGCATGAGGGGTACACAACGTGCGCTGGCCCAGAATCAAACCCGGGTCTACCATACAGAAGGAGGGAATTCTGCCCACGAACCAACTCTGCTTCGTTAAGCAATATGAGAAAGTCGACTATTTTGAAGGAATAGTCTGGAAACTTCAAGACTAACTCGGAGGTTACAAGGGATGGGAAACCAGAGGCTGACACTTCAAACCAGGATGTGGTGGTTAGCACTGAGAGTGCCAGAGACTCCGAAACAAGACACGAAGTAGCAAATCTAGCAAGTCACCTTTTGCTGATTAATTGGCCTTTTTACAGGTTTAACTTTATATGTTAACATATCCTCCCACTGAAAGGCATAATCATGTTATTAAACATTGGATGTTTGAGTTATCTACTTACTGCATTCAAGGAATTTTCTTAAAAAAAGGCACAAACAGACAGAAAGAATAAAAATTGTCTTCAGTCTAAGGTTAGAAATGTTAAATGGCTCAAGGGTAACTGCCTTTTGCGATGTGGACACTTAAATTTTTAGTTATTTTTGTCTCGCAAAAGATGTGTTCCTTCTTCACTCTAATCATGGCCATCAGGAAGTACAAATAACAGCACCCAGTGTCCTTGCTCTCCAGCCACAGGATGATTTTACAAAGATAGAACAGTGGCAAAGTGACAAATGTGTGAATGTTCATTTCAAGCTTTCTACTTGGGGCAGGTTAGAGACTTGCCTCACCCAGTGGGGCCGACTGTGAAACTGATGAAATACGGGGTGTCATCATTTTTAATCTCTACCTACTCACTGTGATCTAAGACAGAAAGGTTCATCAAGTGGAAGTGTCCACAAAACATACTTCTCTCTCACGTGCTTGTATGTGTTGCTATTTCTATGCCTTATCTGATGTGTTTTTGTTTTTGTTTACAAATAACACACACAAAAAGGGAAGCTGAGCTGGCCTATACCAGCATGACTCAGGCCATCAAGTATCCTATCAGAGCCAAAAGTAACCAGTAGGTCTTGCTGATTTTTCAATCGACTATACGGTATTAAGCAAACGTACTAACCTTAGGCATTCTGACCTAGTTCAGACTGCCTTGGGCACTGGTGGATGATGAAATATTTCTAAACTGACCACAATGGTTCTCTTTATGGAAGTCACCGGAGGGAAGTCTGACAATTACATCAATTCTTCATTCATTCAATATTTACTGAGTGCTCAGAGAGTACCCAAACATCTAAAGCCTATCTGATCAATTACAGTATAGCTATTAAAGCCAGAAACACAGAAAGTACTGTGTAAGTGAAAACCACAGAGAACACAGCCACCAAAATCCACAAAGAGCTAAATGTAAAAAATACGGTGCCAACAGGGTGCTGGATGGAGTTCTGTTACAACTATCTGCCACCATGTAGTTTAACTAAACACTTCTAAACCTCAAAATTTTAATTTTTCTTTTTTTATTACTAATAAAACACACATTTTGAAAACTTGATATGCTACATTTGTACTTCCTAGGGTCGCCATGAGTCGGATCTGACTCGATGGCACTTGGCTTGGCTGGCAGCTTACCAGAAGTGTTGCTACACAGCAGGTCTCATGAAAACTGCAGTCTCAGGGCTGACTTCTTCATGAAGTCCAGTAGGCAAGGCACCCAGAGCCCACAATATTTTCAGGAACTCACAAAAGTATTTTAATTTTCTTTTTTAAATCAGATGCAAACAACAAATAAACTTGTAGGTCAAAGAACGTGTTCTAATATGCAATACCATATTTATTTTTATACCAAGAGTCATTAAGATATAATTTTTAGTTTTGAGTCGGATCCGACTCGACAGCACTTGGCTTGGCTTGGCTTTTAGGAAAGGGCTTAACCCAAACTCCCAGAGGCCCATGAAAGTTCTAATATCGCCCTTCCTGGTATGAATGCTCTTTTAAAAAACAAATTACAGTAACAAAACACCAAAAACTTTCAATAAGGCTCCTTTGCAAAGAGAAAGTGTTTTGAGCAGTCTAACCTAGTTGTAAAGACTCTAAGACAACGATCAGAGTTAGCATACCTTCAGTGCCAGGCTCGAAAATGTATTTGAAATATTGCACTTGAAGCTCAGCTGCTTGTCTAAGTTTCCGTCTGGGTCTCGCCTCCCATAGTCAGAGAGTCCTGTTCGGTCTGCGGCTGCCACTTTCTGGAACACGGTACACGTCATTCCGGTGAAGCCAGCAGCCTTGATGGCATAAGCTTCCAGAGCAATATTGGGTGAAGACTTCAAAAGTCAAGCAGAAGTCACAAAAGATTTATAGCATGAGGGGAAGTATTTTCAAAGGCTTTTGCAAACAGAAAACACTGCACGTAACCCTCAACCCAATCCCACAATCCAAATGTACGCTGTGTAGATACCTTGGAGTATAAAGGATGAGCTTGAACTAAGAAAATAAAAAAACCCAAATCAAACCCATTGCCAAGTGGATCTGACTCAGAGCAACCCTATTGGACAGAGTAGAACTGCCCTACAAATTTCCAAGGAGTGCCCAGTGGATTCGATCTGCCAACCTTTAGGTTAGCAACCATGGCACTTAACCTCTACACCACCAGGGCTTAAGGACATCGTGCATAGAAGGAGGAATGAAGAGGCCCAGAAGAAGTAGAGAAGATGAGGCATAAATCAGAAGTAAATCAAAAATCATTTGAAGTACTGGCTATGACACAACAAGCTAAAACTAAGTTTCCTATTAAAAAAAAAAAAAACAAGAAACCCATGGGGGTAGGGGCCTGACATAATCATAGTGCAGGAGGAAACAAAAGTATTAAAACCAAACCCATAACCATTAAGCCAATTCTGACTCATAATGACCCAACAGAAAAGAACTGTGCTATAGGGTTCCCAAGGATGCACATCTTTATGGGGGAACAGTGAGCTAGGGGGTTCAAATCACTGACCTCTGAGTTAGCAGCTGAGCTACGTAAGTAGTGATCATCTTGTTCAACGCTTCGTGGCATCTGCATGCCATCCACCTATGGTATTTTTCTTTGACAAGGAGACTAACTTACCTATTTGCATCAGGCTTTGATGACAAAAATGTTACTCAGACTTGTCCCAAACCTGTTTCCTCAGAAGAGGAAGGGAAGGGTTAGTTAAAATGGTAACAAACGAACAGAACTAAAAAGCAAGCTAGGAAGGAAAAATCACTTGCAAGAGATGGCACCTGCCCCAAGAGCTTTAGAGGAATTTAAGAAGGCAACTGAATTTACGGGGTCTGCCAACATTTATGGCCTGTCAGTATGAAAGGCCGCCATGTCTTCATACTGGGGTGCTTCCAATGTCACTTGCATCATAAGGATGCACCAGCAAGGGCATAAAAAGTAACCAGCAGGTGAGTCTCACTTCCACGTTCAGCAAGGTGACAGAATTTACCATAAACCCTAAGGACAACATGGCTTCTCTTTCCTCTCTTTAATGAGGATCAACTAGATGCCTACCATTCAGGCAAGGCGCCGATACAAGTACCATGTACTGGCAGAGTCTTCTGTTTTAAACCAAGGGGCTTTGGGACAAGGTGTTTAGAATCTACTAGGAAGGTAAGACACAAATCAAAAAATATTAAAGGTAAGAAAGAGTTCTTTGCATACACACAACCACTTGAGCTTTTGATTAAGTACCAATACTCATGACAAACACAGGTAGATGGAATTTCAATAACAAGAAAGAAATCTGTTATTTTCAGGCATCCTTGAAGCCATATCATCTTTACTTGTTATAAATAAATATGCAATTTTCTAGAACCTTCCTGACATACTGAAATGGTGTTCGGATACTCACTGATCTTTACTGTACTCTGAAGCTCTAAGAAGAATCAACTAGGTGCAAAAGAAGAAAAAAGCTAATGGAACTGAGGAAAAACAAGGTTGAAGGGCAAGACTTTAAACAGGCCCAAGCAGCAAAGGATGGCCAAGTCTAGGCATCTAGATGGCAAGCTGGTCTAAAGTAAGGCTCACACATTTGAAATGGAAGCCACCCACAACTACGGTATAAAGACAAGAGCCATACGAGGCTTCCATGTTATTTATTATTCAGAAACATGATCCTGAACTTAACTGAATAAAAGAAACAATAAAACACAGTATCATCAGAAAAGATTCCAGAAATCAATGGAAAAAAAAACTGTAATCTTGAATTGTATAAAATCATAGGCGAAGTATAACCTATTCTATAAACTCTGATCAAAATAATTAGGAAATTAAAGATATGGGTCAGATTAAAACAGATGAAGGAATTAACACATTATTTATCATATTTTTGGAAGAAAAACTAAACAGAACACCAAGAAATTCAGTTCAGAACAAATTCTATCGTTGTTAGTTGCCAGCAAGTTAATTCTGACTCATGGTGATTCAACGTGTACAGAGTAGAACTGTGCTCCATAGAGTCTTCAAGGCTATGATCTTTCAGAAGCACACTGTTAGGCTTTACTTCCAAGGCATCTCTGTGTGGGTCTGAACTGGAAATCTTTCAGTTAGGCTGTCAGTATTCAACCATTTGCTCCATTTCCAAAACAAAAACCAAACCAACTACTGTCAGCTTGACACAGCAGAACTGCCCCATAAGGTTTCCAAGGAGCAGCTGTTGGATGTGAACTAGAAACCTGATTAGCAGTTGCAGCTCCAACTTTTGGCTACAGCTATAGAGTTTTAGTACAACCACAGTGTTAATTAGAGGCAAGGACAGTGAGACTACGTCTTACATACTTTAGACACGTTATCAGGAGGAATCAGTCCCTGGAGGAGGACAACATGCTTGGTGAAGTGGAGGGTCAACAAAAAAGAGGAACACCCACAATGAGACGGAGTGACACAGTGGCTACAATGATGTGCTTAAGCACAGAAATAATTGTGGGTGTGGCACAAGACTGGGCAAGGCTTCCTTCTGTCGTACGAGGGTAACTGTGAACTGGAACCGACTGAAGGGCACCTAACGCTAACAGCTATAGCCTTTAACCACTGCCCTGCTAAGGCTCCTTGTTCCATCCAGAGACTCCTAAATAAAGTTTACTATTATTTAATTTAGTGATTATTAAATAGAATTAGTTCATTATCATTAACCCAAGAGTAGTACTGACTGAATATATCAATAAATTTATGAAGAGCTAGACAGCATTCCAGTTTCCTTCTGAGACTGAAATCTGAGCAAGCAATCAGGTGTTCTCTCAACATCCTTGCAAACTCAGGATACAAACTAGGATGAACCAAGGGCATGCATCACTATGGCAATCCTAGCATCTTTTCATTATAGAGGAAACCCAGTGGTGTCGTGGGTTAAGTGCTACGTCTGCTAACCAAAATGTCAGCAGTTCAAATCTGCCAGGTGCGCCTTGGAAAACTTTATGTGGCCGTTCCACTCTGACCTATAGGTTCGCTCTGAGTCAGAATCAACTTGACAGCAATGGGTTGGTTGGTTGTTCATGACAGAATCCATTTCAGTGGAAGAACATTCCAAAGGTGGGAGAATCATCCAATCACACATTAAAAGAGTATTTTCTAGTTACCATAAAAACACACAACTCAAAATGAAAACTAATTTTTAAAACATTTTTAAAAAGGAAATTCTATGACCAGCAGTAACAGACAATTACATATAACGGGGAAGAGACCTATCTCCCTTGGGCTGGAGTTGCTTTCAATGAATTCTTCCCTCAGAATTCCATTATAATAGTATACTTACTGTTGAATAAACATGAGCACCATTTGCTAGGCGGTATGTTGCCATTCGCTGTAGACACTGAACGATTCTACTGCAGGCTTTGGCTTCCCTCTGTGCCAGCCACAGGACACGCTCATCAGCCAACATGATGTTACTTGCAATGTCAACCATCACATCGCCAAGCTAGCAGGCAAGTGGGGAAAAAAAAGAAAGATCTTTAAAATCAACATAAGCTGTTTTATATCATCAGAATCCTGATGAGACATTGCTGTTTGGCCTTCAGTCCCATGAAAACTCAACAGACACTTAATTCCTCATTAAACTGTCTTCACATCTCAGTGACACATTTAATTAAGATCCTTTCAAAATATTTAGCTCAAAATAGTATATTTAAGCAACCAGCAAGTCACTGATGAAAAGACTGAAACACGGTATCTCAAACTGACAAAAAGAAGGTAATGAAATTAATAAAGGGAAGTCAGATCAGAGTGTATCAACGAAAAGGCTTAAACTCAGTCTAGAAGTCAAAGACTGATAGCATATAGTTGTTATTTTTAAATGCAGACATGAACATTTAGCTCATTTTGTACTGCATTAGCTAAAAATTAAATTCCAAGTTTTATTTTAGAAACAAACTGTTACAGATCAAATTATGTCCCCCCAAAATACGTGTCCTAAACCTGTGGTTGAAGCCCTAGTGCCATGCACAGTAGTTAAGCTTTGCTGTTAAACCGTCAACAGTCTGAATCCACCAGCCACTCCTTTGAAATTCTATGGGACAGTTCTACTCTGTCCTATGAGGTCGTTAAGAGTCACAGACAGCTTAAGGACAACCCAAACCAAACCCACTACCATCGAGTTAATACCAACTCACAGCGACCCTATAGTACAGAGCAGAACTGTTCCACAGAGCTTCCAGGGAGCACTTGGTGGATTCAAACTGCTTGTTAGCAGATGGAGAATTTAACCACGATACCACAAGGGTTTCTGTTGAGGACAATGGTTTAGTTTTTCTTTCTGGTTACATCTATGTTTATAATCCCATTTGTGAGTGAGTTTTTTTGTTATGTTCATTAGGCAGCATTTATGTGTGGTGTATACTGAATCTCTTTTGAGATATTAAAGGAGTAGATTAAGAAAAAAACAGAAATGGAGATGTAAAGCCACATGAAGATCATGAAGAAGCCAAGGAGAAGAGGCCCAAATGACAAGGACCTTCCTCCACAACTGAGAGTCTTCTCTTAGAGCTGTTGCCCAGAATTCGGACTTCCAGCCTCCTGAGAAAATAAATTTGTTTGTTGAAGTCACCCACTTGTGCTATTTCTGTTACAGTAACACTAGATAACTAAGAGAGAAATACACACTTAATACCTGTTTATTCTCCTGCAGCTCAGCTACTGGGAGTTCCCTGACGGGATATGCCATGTCCCACCTGGGTGGCCTATGGACCTGTGTTTTCCTCTACCTCAAACGACCTCCTCTCCATCTCCTCCTAACTCGATGGCTTCTTTAAGATCCAGTGCCATCAAATAAATGAATCCTAAGAGGGCCTTGGAAATGCTGATGGGGTAGTGGTTAACTGCTACAGCTGCTAACCACATGGTTGGCGGCCTGAATCCACCAGGTGCTCCAAGGAAACTCTATAGAGCAGTTGTTATTCTACAAGGTCACTGAGTCAGAGTTGACTCAACGGCAGTGTGTTTCTAGAAGGCTTTACTTTTCCACTGCCTGTACTATTTGTCTCATGTTGGCATTCTTTTAACTTGCTCAGTTCATATGCCACAGATGTAAACACATCAGACAGTGCTAGGGAATTGCCAAATGGTTCTTTACTCTGACTTGTATGTCCCACATCAGAGGAATGTGTTCAAGGGTTCAGGGATAGCTAGACATACTGGGGGCTGAGAAAGTTTGGGGTTGGGAAAAATGTTTGTGAGAAGGAGACCCATGGAGAAGTATGAACAAAAAGATTCCAGAAACAGGATCAGAGAATATACAAAACAAACAAACAAACAAGTCTGTTGCCAGTGAGTCGATTACAACTTATAGTGACCATAAATGAGAACAGAACTGCCTCACAGGGTCTCCAGAGAGGACCTAACGGATTTGAGTGGCCAACTTTTTTTTTTTTTTTTTTTTAATATGACTGAGTGAAAATGTACATTCCCGTATAATTTTACATGCCCACCTATATGCAGCTTCCACTGCTCTCCCTGCCCGGTGACAGCACACTATTCCTCTCTGCTCCATACATGTCTCATCCTCCCAACAGCCTCCTTTCCCCTCCTCTCCACCCACTCTCCTTTCTCCAGTCAGAGGTCAGCAGACTGATATCCTATAGATGTACAGAACCATAAAGTGCATCCAATACATGGTCACTCTGCATCACCAAGTCCAGTCCATTTGTGTCCAAAGAGTGGACCTTTGTTATGATTTATGGGCAAGGGCAGCATCAGGGACAGGGTCCATGCTCCCAGGGGAACCCCGAAACCACTGGACCATCAATTGAGGTCTTTTAGTGGAAATCTCAGGATGCACCCCTTTTTATTCTTGTGTTACCAGGAGACTCAACTTAGTGAGCTCCATTGCAGCTATCACTGGTGGTGGCCGGACACCATCTGGTTCTTCCAGCCCCAAGTTGATGTAGGCACCCACTCATGTGGGTCTCTCTATCTTCTGGGTTGTCTTTACCTCATGTCCTTTTGGTCCTCAGTGAGCAGCTGTTCTTGCTGAATTGGGAACATCTGCTGTGCCCTCGGATGGCAGCTTGGCAGCTTTTAAGGCCCAAGATGCCACTCACCAATGTGGGGTGCAGAGAGCCTTCTTCGCAAAATGCTAGTTGTGCCAATTGGCCTCGATTTCACCTAAGAGCATGGTCTCCTGCCTCCTGCCCCAGCTACTATATCCTTGCAATACTGGGTTAAGAAGGAAGAAGTACTCAAGTTATGTTGAAGTACACTTAATGTTGTTCTTGTTTCTAATGTGTGCTATCACCGATTTCACCCAACCTGATTTCTAGCTTTTTGGTTAGCAGCCATAGTTCTTAACCACTATGCCATCGAGGTTTACAGGATCTACAGGCTAGATGGAACTCTAAAGAAGAAGCAGGCATCAAGGGCATTAAGCCCTAAAGCCAAACTAGAGAGCCACGGCCACCTAACAGATATCTTTTCATCATCTCAGAAGACTCCAAGCTGACGTTTATCAACCCTGTTCTGCACCTAATATTCTGCATACAATGAATTACAAGGGTTGAGATGAGTTTAGGAAAGGTTCAGTCCATCACACCCATGGTTTTCATCATGAGATGACATCCTGCGGAACTCCACCAGATCCAAACCCCAGATCCACGGGATGAAGTGCCTAAAGTCAGCGAGTGGAAGCCGGACACCTGCCCCTCAGTAACACAGTTTATTTGCAAAATGGGATGGTCAAAACCCGTTCTTTTCTGAACATGGTGAGAATTAAGGTCTAATGACAAGAGAAATAAGAACTTAAGTAAAAATGTTAGCTCTTACTATTTTTTCTTTTTAGACCACTGTCATGGATTGAATCGTGTACCCCTAATAATAAGTGTAGCAATTTGGCTAGGGCATGACTCCTGGTACTGTGTAATGTTCCTATGTGTTAAGAAACCCTGCCTGTATGATGTTAGTAAGGGAACATGGGCGGTAGTTGTGTTGGTAAGGTAGGACTCAGTGTGTAACATTTTATGGTGCCTTTAATCAATCTATTGAGCTATAAAAGAAAAAAGATAATAGAGAGATTTAGGGATCTCATACCACTAAACAGTGGGGGAGCAGAGCACAACCTTTGGTCTTGGGGTCCCTGCAAGTGATAAGCTCCCAACTCAGGGCAAGACTGACAAGGACCTTTCTCCAGAGC